>WNWU01013815.1:9327323-9567691 GCA_012654045.1 Ptyas mucosa | reverse complement strand
TGTTAAGGATATTGATGTTGTTTTACCAACCAGCAGAGTAACTGCACAAGGAAACGTTGAGAGCAATGAATAAGAAAACTGGTTTAGCAAAAGTGTACTTTATCATAGGAAAAAGCAGTAGCGTAGTCATAAACAAATCCCAAGTCTTCACCAATAAATCAGTCCAGTAAATCAGTCCAAACAACTCACTCTGGTTAACAAACCACGATGGTAGCAGATCCATCAACAGATAGCAACTCCTTCACAATAGCAGCTCATAGCAGTTCATAGCAGCAGCAGCAGCAATTGACCAGGTTACAATACTTTGTTTAAATATACTTCCAACTAGTCATTATCCCATTACAGCATGACTCAGCAAGAACGTAACATTTACAGCTTAAAGTTACAGTATACATATATTGCCTGGACAACTGGTTCTAACATTATATACACCATATAGAATCCTAACAGTCATTGCAGACTAGAATTGCAATTCCTAGGATATTTACTATAATTGGAATCACCGTAGACTTTATTCAGTCATTGCTTACAAAATCCCTGCCGATCTAGAATTGGGAACAGGGGAATACAGATATGCAAATATATCATAAGCAAATCAGCAATTGCGAATTACTCTTAAGAAAAAAAAAAGTGTTGCTACAGTTGCACTCCTCCAAGTCCCAGAACATCTATTTCTCACACTGATGATGTTTTTGGCCATAAACTCAAAAGGAGCAGATGAGAGCTGCTTTGTTTTTTATCATTTAGATAATGACTTTATATTTCATATGAAATCACATTATAGCACTTCATTTAAACAGAAATTTAAATAAGCAATTAAAACACCTGGACAAAATTTTTGCCATCTGCCATTTTATAACATACACCATATGCGATGTTGCATCACTATTTAAAAAATAGCAATATGGGTATAATAATGTTGACCTACATCTCCTGAATGGTGTACAGACAGCCAACAACCTAAGCTATGAAGAATGAGGATTTTTATGATAGATAGATAGATCGATAGACAGACAGACAGACAGACAGACCGAAGACTTGTATGCCAAATATTTAACTTGCAAGAGTTCATTTAAAATCACGAGGATGTTAAAGATAAGGAACAAATGACATTTATTCAAGCATTGCAAGATTTATTTATGAAGCCATCCAAGTTTTCTAAGCTAGAATACAGTAAATGTTTCTGTTTTGGATAAAATGCAAAAGTAAAAGAGCCCCAAAATGTAAATAGCAACTGTAATTATCATGTGAGTATTTTTGTGATAGCCTTTTACATGCTTATCACTTCAGATCTGTAAAGCTAGTCCTATGCCTATTTAAATTAACATGTGTAAAAGCTGTAAGGTGTGCCACTGGGCTGTAGTGGCTAAATACTTAATGCAATTCTTATGTTTAAGATTATTTAACCAGTTATGATTACATTCTCTGGATAAAACATAATTGTGATTGCAGACTAGAATTGGGATCTTCATAATAAATAGAATTGCCACAAAAATTATTTAGTTATTATTGTTATCTCCATGTCACATAGCAAGTAAAATCACACACCTCTGTTCTGTTTGGAGTACCATATCCCATATCAGGCACTAAAGATTTGGAAAAACGTTGAGGAAAGTCAACAAAGATTATGAGAAAAATAGCAAAAAAGATTGAAAGATTTGAATATATTATATTATTTGTTCAAGCTAATTTTTAGAGCAAATAAGCCTTTTCACTGCCTCTTTTATCGTAAGATATTCAGATCTAATTTATCCAGAACAATGTGTCTGACTTCCTTTTTAGAAGACCAAAGGCAAAATTTCATTCAACTGTCTCCATATGTCTATTTACAACCCACCATCCAATGAATACTACCGTGCAATGAAATCTTATCCATCTTTCCCCCAAAATAAGTCCTGCTGTCTTCAGTGGATCTTATTCCTTGATATTATATATATATAATATATATATATTTATATATATATTTTATATATATATATATATATATATATATATATATATATATATATAATAGTTAATAGAAAAGAAATAGCTTGGTGAGTAAATATGGTATGTCTCGAATAAGTTATCTTGGTAGAAGAATTTGACATAAGGAGAATGGCAGAAAAGCAGTTCGGCATGAATTTGTTGAGAAATCAAGAGGACTCAGTTATCCAAGCAATTTAGAATATTCTACAAGCAAATTCTACAAAACCATTATGAGTTTCAGTTAATTAATCTTGAATGCTAAAGCACAATATTCCAAATGGAACTAATGCTGCATTTCGCTTAGAATCTTGATCTCCATTACTAACTGACAAGAAGCTGCTCAGTGTTTTGTCTCTACATTTAATTTTCCCTGTCACTTCTTTGCTTCTCCCCCACCCCCAATCTTTCCCCCATAATTGATGACCATCTGTTGAGTCATCTTTACCCCCACAGACCTTTCTTTCCCCTGTGACGTACTTCTCCCACTTCTGACGGGCATAGTCATCTCATCCAGTGCTTTTATAATGGAATCTCCTTTTTGAAACCAGTAATGACCGAAGGCCCCAATATGGAAATCAGCACAATGGCAGGAGAAGGGAAGAAGAAGGAGAAGAAGGAGGAAGTTTTTTCCACAGTGGACTAGAGGAAAATAAGGCATTCAAACCAAAGTACTTCTGATTTACAGATTACCTCCCCAAAGCAATTCTTCTTCCTGAAAAAAGGAGCCCAAGATCACTTTCCCAGTGGTGATGGCTGGATGGATGGCTTGTTAGCTGGCTGCCTGCCTCCCTGGATAGTGATAGTCGAAGTCTCAAAGAGCAGCTGAGAATCTGGTAAAATGACAAGGAAGGCAACAGTTCTTAAGACCCCAGAGAAAAGCCAGAGATCCAGCTTCCTTTCATTGCTCTACCAGACCCTACGTGAGCCTAAACTAACCTGCACAGGGGTCTTTTAAGTCAAAAGTGCTTTGTAAATGCGCCTGTCCCTTTAAAGAAAGGGAACGCTGTTTCTCACACTCTGCCTCTGTGGGTGAACACAAGGTGCTGAGATTGAGCCGCTTGAGAGAGAGAGTAAAGACGATCCAGTGGAAGGAGGAAGGAGGGAAAACCTGCTGGAAAAAGGAAAGAGGTGAATTGGGGCAGAAATGAAGATAAGTGAAATAAAGGCAACAGGGCCTGGGGGGGAGGTGAGAGCTTTTGTTTAATAGTCATAGGAAGAATAATTGTGTTTTCATGGAGGGTGAAGGATAATAAAATTAATCTAACTTGTTATTGAAGCTACTCTGGGAGTTAAGAATTGTCTGTGTAAACTCAAATAGCATTCTCAGCCACCTTTTATGCCTAAACTTCAAAAAACTGAATTCTAAGAGAATTGTCAGTAAAGATTGACTGGGAAGAGAAATTCCTCTTCTACAGCTGAATCCCAGTGCTGTAGTAGTTGTTTGGGGTTTCTTTTCATTATTATGGAAATATAAATATTTATGATACATAGAAGCCTCATACACACTGTTGTTTTGATTAAAAAACACATTTTTCCTGCTCTGATAAAACAGTATGGCTTAAACTAATTGTAAATTTAAATGAATGGCAAAAATTGAATTAAAAAGTACATCATATATTCACAATAGCTCTACACTCCCATTGTTTATTTCTTGGGGTTCTTGATTGCGCTGGATTATATTTATTTTTTAAGTGTTCTTGTGCTGAAGCTGACTTTATCATGATAATAGCAAACTTGAAACAGTTGTGTGGGGATAGAAATATCATTTTTATCAACAAAGATTACTGGTTTAAAAATAGAAAATATTACTTTTCACATTTTGTTCTTTACTTTTTATAGTTTTTCAATTGGCATAATGTGTTTAATAAAAAAAATAATTTTACCAAAAGGACAGTAAAGAAAGGTTTCTCATTGTAAAAGACTAAAGTTGGTTTTACACACTTTTTAAAGATTTCTAATCAGTTTCTTTTGCCTAAATCAGAACAAAATCATCATTTTAATCTTGAGACTAAAACTTGGAAATAATATATTAATAGTTAATAATATAGTAATATGACACTGATTGTTTGGAACATTGATAAGATTATGTTTAAAATAAAAAATAATACCGTAAAGAATTGTGGATTGAATTCAGATATTATAAGGTGTGATTTACTATGTATGTACAATTGAGCTTCGGCGAGTACATAATATGTGATTGTTTTTTTATAGTTCCCATATTATGAAATAGCAATCCAGAAACCTGTTGTGACTTCAAAATGGCTTTTCACGTGGAAGGGTTGATAGCTATCATTTTGTTCTACTTGGTCATCCTGTTTGTTGGAATATGGGCTGCTTGGAAGACAAAAAACAGTGGGAGTGATGGAGATCGTAGTGAAGCTATTATAGTTGGTGGAAGAGATATTGGCTTGCTAGTTGGTGGATTTACCATGACTGGTATGTTTCACGCTTTTTACCTATTATTCAAGTGTGCCATTTATAAGGTGACAGAAATGTATCCTTTCCAAATATGAAACTTTGTAATCAGAGAAAATGCTTATTAGTTTTCACTTAAACTAGAAGCTCTGAATAGTTCTGAAAAGCTTCAACAAGTTGCTTCCAAGTATTTGTACTGAAAATGGTGATTTGTATATCTGTCTTTGAAAATTACAACCCACTGAGTTTTGCTTAATAATGCAGCATGAACGGTATAAACATAGAGCTATTTCTTCTGTACATCCTCTTATTATTCATTACAAAAGCTATCCAGTGAATGAATTACATTTCCTGTTTTTGTATCACTTTTGGTAAAATCAAAAGAAAGTAATGTAAACAAAAAAGTCATAGCTATTTGCATAATGAGCACAATGGGAAAGAATTAAAATATAATGCATCAATACCACTTTAATCCCAGCCAGACATCTCTATTCATTTCAACACAATTACATGAGAAATGTACTGAAACTTCTTCATCATGATTTAGCCAGATCATTTTGAACAGGGTCATTCCCAAATTAAATATTTGTAGTTAAGCCACCAAAAGTAGAAGAATCCTGAAAATGTTTCATCAGAAATTATTATTCTATGTAATTGATTTTTCATAAGTAGAATTGGCCTGATTGTCTACATAAGAGTCCCCCTTAATGTTATTTTCACAGATATCAGAAATGATGGATCATGAAGTCTCTACTTTTTTCAAAATATTTGGACTCCATAACATCAAATGATGAGTCACAGTGCACTAAATGCACTAAAATATATAAAAAGACTATGGCAGTGTTACAAACTGTCACGTAAGAATTGTATAAAATTCAATGAGATAAGAAATGACTGCAATCAAACAAAAGGATTTGTCTTTTATGTGCTTAATGTTTTCTGAAGAAAAGTTACCTGAGCCCCAATTTTATATTCTTTTTTATTCATCTTTGAGTTTTTAATGCTTTGCCTTCAGTTTTCAAAATCACATTATTTGGGTTTTATTTTTAATTGAAGGATAAATAATTAAAAATTATTTTTTATTTTTAATTGAAGGATTAATTTCAATATTATATCAATATTTGTAATTTTGATGACATTCTGGTACAGGCAAGAGTACAAATTTATAATAAGGAAAATATTTAATTTTAATTTAATTCAATCATTAAGTAAAATCCTGTGCTTTTTACAACATCAAATTTTGTTGCAAGAATCTATAGTTCTGTTAAGCTAAATAAATAAATATGCACTATAAGTACGGTAGTTGCTTTCATCCACTGGATTGCTATTTTCCAGTCATTCAGAGACACAACTGCCATCACTTTACAGTGCTGGGTTCTGAAGCCATATGGACTAAGGAAAATTATTTGGTAGATTATCAGTCCCATAAGTATTTATTGCCATCAACTGTAATTCCACAATGATTTTTGACTTGCAAATATTAAAATATGTAAAATAACCATTTAAATGATAACATTGCATTTAACTTTCTCAATAAACTGAATACTAGTCCTGAGAACAATCAGAACTTTGCAGTCTGTTTTGCTCAGAAGACTGCAACTGTCTAAGATTATCTACATTAATATTTATAAAAGAAAAATAAATTCTTCAACCAATTAGTGGTAAAAATAAGATTTTTTTTAAATTAATGTATTAGTTCACAAAAGACACAGTTAACAAGAAATTACAGAGACCAATTTAGAAACATTGAGCAATAAAATGAAAATAAAATAAGAGACACCGTATTTCTATTTTCCTATTTTATAGCTGTGTATGTGTATATGTATGTATGTTAATATTTGATTTCATTCTAATATTATGGAATTATATTGATACAAAAATTACACATCTGGTTTTACTCTGTGCCTTCAGCTTTGCTTTAAATAGCTGTTCTCTAATTGTCCTGAAATTAAATTAAATTAAATCTGTAATCTATATTAAGCAATACAGTTAATATAACTGATAAATTTAATTTTTCCCTTAATTTTTCATTGTTTTCCTTGTTTTCCCTTTTAGTTCTACTATTACATATGTTATTTATGTTTTTAAATTTTATTTCAACATTCAACATTCATTTTTTTATAAAAAAAAGAACTGGTAATAATTTACTGAAACTAAAATCAAAACTCTCTGCTCATCACAACTAAAACTAGTTCCAAAAAGGTGGGAAAAGACATTTTGCTACCTTTTCTACCATAAGCTTATGAAAAATATTCCATCCATCAAGGTCCAAATGATGGGAGCTAATATGACACGCACCGTTTGTTAATGTATGTACATATGACTGAAATAATTATATGAGATATAACATTAATGTGTGAATGAAACAATTATAATAGCACTGAATAGAAAACAGGCTCTCCCTAATATAAATATCCTGTAGTGTATTGAGTTGTAAAGGAATGGAGCATAAGATTGGGGTGAAATGCAAAACAAGGACATGAAGGAATAAAATAACTTTTTATTGCTACATGAGGTGCTATTTAATTGTTATTTATTTTTATTTTAAATGAGGTCTTCTTTTTATGGTGTTGATATCTTGGATTTCACTATTTCTTCTTTGCCTAGAAAATGTTGGTAATGGAGAATTTGAAAACATAATAAATAAGTCATCTGCAATTTATTGAAAGAGAATAGATTCCACAAAAATATTTGAATAATAATATTTAGAAAAAGAAAAACATAAAACTTTAAAAAAATATTTAGAAAAAGAAGTAGTTCTATTAGTTTAGGTGAACAGTGATGTGAAAATGCTGTTTGATGTTCTTTTTTAAAGGAATCTATACCAATAGGAACTAAACTTGGGTTGGAGTATAGAATTTTTTTCTTCAGTAATGTCAATTATGTTCTTTTGCTGGATTTTTCTATTTCATTTTGTTACATAATATTTTCCTATCCTACCCATGAAGTTCCAACTGAGTGTGCTAAATTATAATCGCACTACAGGTAGTCCTCAGGTTAGAATGGTAATTAGGACTATCAGTAATCAATGTGATCAGAAACCCACATTTGACCATATCCCTTAGCAATGGAAATCCAGCAGTGCACATTGCTATCATTAACTAAATATTTATTTATTTGTTTTAATTTATATACTGCCCTTCTCCTGCTGGACTCAGGGCGGTGCACAGCCGGAAATAAAAAACATTCAATACAAAATTTAAAAATTTAAAAGAATTATAAAACTTTGGCCATAAATTTAAAAACCTCATAACTAAAACCCAATTGGACAATTTAAAATCTAAAATCTCAAAGGGGGGGTGGGTTTATGCCAGCCCTGCTTGTTGGAAAAGAAAAGTTTTTAGGGCACGACGAAAAGCCTGGAGATCTGATATCCTGCGTATCTCTGGGGGCAGGTCGTTCCAGAGGGCAGGTGCTGCCACAGAGAAGGCCCTCCCCCTGGGGGTCACCAGCTGTCACTGCCTGGCCGACGGCACCCTGAGGAGTCCCTCTCTGTGGGAGCGTACTGGCCGGTGGGAGGCTATTGGCCTCCCAATAGCCGGTGGGAGGCTATTGGATATGACCAATCATTAGACAAGGACCTTCCCCAATCCAAAACACTTCTGGATTGGTCCTTCCCAGCCTTGATCCTTGATAAGACAAGGGACTGCCTCTTCTTCAATTGTCCTCATCCACCTATCTGGAGTGTGGTGGTTCCTGAGGTTAGAATGCTGGGCTGACGATCAGCAGCTTGCGTTCAAGATCCACTGCTACCACAGGGAAGGGTGAGTTCCCATCACATGCTCCAGCACATGACCCAGCAATTCTAAAGCAGTGACCACAAGCAGATTAATGGTACTGGTTCGGCAGATAACTTCACTGGGACACAAAAGGAGCCCCCAACTGGGCGTCCTCCAGGCAACAGCGATGCTTTCAACACGGAAGTTAAAAAATCCAACTATCTTCCCCTCCCCGATAACTCTGTCCTTTCTGTTACCTCGCATTCTGTCACCTTTGCTGGCCTTGTGCCCTGTGCTTATTGGCCCTAACGGTCCCACAGGGCTTCAGGCAGCATTCTATGGTAATGGCGCTAAGACTGCTGATGGGGTGCTACTGTGCCGGGCAGCAAGAACCAGAGATTGGGGAGGAATAGAGAGGTGGAGAGAGCTGAAGCAACCTTTTGATTGTAAGTGTGGGTAAGCTTCCAAACAGCTGTATTTAAATCACAAGATTTCATGGGCACTGCAATGGCCATAACTGAGGAGACTGGGTTGAGGACAATCTCTATACGTTTTTTTGTTTCCTATATTATTCTTAGTTTGTGTGTGGAAAGTGCTACTTTGGCTAGAGCAGGACCGCAGTATGGATAATGTTAATGTTTGCTACAAAAGCCAGCAATGCTACCTAAATGTGCCAGACCTTATATCCATGGTTATATCCAATTGTTATATCAATTGTCTGCATAGCCATATCCAACTGTAATATCTGCATAGCCATCATGCAGTTAAAATTCTGTTAGCTTTCATTGGCTTTTCAGAGCCATTCAGTTACATGTTCTTGCCACTATATTATGTGGCATCAACACAAGCAGAATAAACAATAGGACTTTGTCCTCATTCAATAGTCGTAGCTTCCTAACATGCTTTGCTTTTACTATCTGGCTGGAAAGCTTCCAGAAAAAAAGGAGGGATATAAATTAATATTATTGTTAGTATTTATATCCTTATCTTTGACTAGAAGTAAAGTATGAACGATTTGCAGACTGATTATATGCCACTGATTTTACAATATCCTATTCCTTTGGTAAGAGGTAATAGCAGAATAATATCTATATATTTTTTTTTTACTTCTGTTACTTATATATAGGCTAGAGTGCTTTATAATATCCCCTTTTATCTGTATAGGGGGTATTATCATTAGGCATAAGAATTAGGCAATGTTTTATATTTGGACAATAGATTAACCTCCACTATGATCCTAGGAAGCCATTCCAATAAATAGTACATTTTGTACTATTTTCACTTATTTTATTGAGATTTTATTGAAATTTATTGCTTGCTATCCCAATGGGGAGGGTTTTTTCTTCTTTTTAAATCTATATTAGACTGTTAAAAATCCCCCAATCTAGTACCATTCTTATTTGGCTTATTGGGGTATATTTATTAAACATTAAAACAGCCTGTTCTGAAAAATATGTCACTTGTATCAGCTAGCAAATTTGGACATAGGAAGAATGACCTGGACTGGATTAAGGGAATTTAATCAGACTTT
The DNA here is from genome assembly GCA_012654045.1 of Ptyas mucosa. Lineage (NCBI taxonomy): Eukaryota > Metazoa > Chordata > Lepidosauria > Squamata > Colubridae > Ptyas > Ptyas mucosa. The sequence continues at coordinate 9,558,058 of WNWU01013815.1, read as the reverse complement.
AATTTGAGTTTCTGTATGGAATAATCTTTGGTACAATTGGGGGTCAGCTCTTCCAGGGATCATCAAGAAAAGGCAAATGCCAGGGCCAGGGTACTTACGAGACCGCCTGCTGCTACCGATAACCTCCCACCGGCCAATACGCTGTCACAGAGAGGGCCTCCTCAGGGTGCCATCAGTCAAGCAATGTCGGCTGGCAGCCCCCAGGGGGAGAGCCTTCTCTGTGGGGGCACCCGCCCTATGGAATGAGCTACCTCCTGGAATAAGACTGATCCCAGACCTTCGTACCTTCCGCAAAGCCTTGAAGACTTACTTATTCCAGCAAGCCGGCCTAGCTTAAATGGTTTTAAATTGGGATTTTGAATTTTATAGGGGTTTTAAATTGGGAGGCCGATTGATTTAATATCTTTTAATTATCTTAATTTTTGTATTGTATGTATTTTAATTCTGGCTGTTCACCGCCCTGAGTCCCTTCTGGGAGAAGGGCGGGATACAAATTAAATAATAATAATAATTATTATTATTATTATTATTATTATTATTATTATTATTATTATTAAATGCAGCCTTATGAATTACACTGAGTCAGTTTGCTCAAAACCATACTTCCAACTGAAGGAAGTTATTAAGTGGAATACCATATATAGAGACAGAAATGAAAAAGGAAGACAGTCAGAGAATGCCAAACTGATTGTTGCCCATAGAAATAAAGGTAGTCCACAATTGAGCCCAAAATTTATGTTGCTAAGTGAAACATTTGTTAAGTGAGTTTGTCCCATTTTACAACTTTTCTTGCCCCATTTGTTAAGTAATTGCAGTTGTTAAATTAGTAACACTATTGTTAAGTGAATCTGGTTTCCCCATTAACTTTGTTTGTCAAAAGGTCACAAAAAGGGATCACATGACCCTGGGACACTGCAACCGTCATAAATATGAACCAGTTGCCAAGCATCTGAATGTAAATCATGTGATAATGGGGATGCTGTAACGGTCATACGTGTGAAAATTGGTCATAAGTCACTTTTTTCAGTGCCGTTGTAACTTTGAACAGTCACTAAGTGAATTGTTGCAAGTTGAGGACTACCTGTACAGAGGTTTCACTTGGAATATTTATATAGTAGTCCTCAATTTACAGTACAACAGTACAGTACAAAGTTACAGTAGCATTGAAAAAAAGTGACTTATGACTGTTTTAAGTCAATGGGGAAGCCAGATTCACTTAACAACCATGTTACTAACTTAACAAATGTAGTGATTCACTTAACAACTATAGCAGGAAAAATCATAAAGTGAGGCAAAAATCACTTAACAAATTTTTCACTTATCAGCAAAAAGTTTGGGCTCAATTTTGGTCGTAAATTGAGGATTACCTGTACTCCTTTTGGAAACCAGAGATGGCTCATTACTACATGATGATACCAGTCTGCATTCTTCTTGTGTCCAATCAACAATTTCAGTCCAAGAATAGGAGACCCTATTATTCAACAACTTTATACTATTGATAATCTTGAATGGCTCTTCAGAAGATCCTAGGGCCAATGATGGCCATTACTTATGAATTGGTGTGGATCCATGATGTATTTCTTAGTCCTTTTGCTTATTTGTTCCCTATGACAATCATTAAGTGTTGTACTTTATGATTCTTGATGAACGTATCTTTTCTTTTATGTACACTGAGAGCATACGCACCAAGACAAATTCCTTGTGTGTCCAATCACACTTGGCCAATAAAGAATTCTATTCTGTTCTTAAAATATTTTTAAAAGGCAACCTGTAGGAGACATAATCATTGCCATTATAATGCAGAATTTCACTAAATATCTGAACATTCTCCCAGCCTGACTAATAATACATATCTTTGTGAGCTGCACTAAAGTGCTCAGTATGATAGTGATGCTACTGAGAATCAGTTAACTAGGTACTCAGAAAAGAGCTACTTAACAGTACTTCACTGCCATTTCTTCTATGAGTGAAGATGACACTTTTGTAGAAATACAGAGCCTAAAAAATTAAAAAAGAGTCTAACCAAAGACAAAGTAACAAGAACATTTAGGCTAGTATTTAGAGGTATGTATACATGCCAGTTAAATTTTACTTTTATTTCTTTCTCTTTCCCATTACTTATTTAAATAGACTAAACCTACTAATTTTTAGTCTATAATATAAATTTGCAAATTACGTGGATGCAAATAGGTCTTTAGATGAGATGTCATTTTGTGCAATATTCTTCATTATATTACTTTTGCTGCACAAATCAATTATTTAGTTTTGCTTTTTCCATTCATTTTTCCATTCAATGGATGCCGTTCACTTCTTCCACAGCCACCTGGGTTGGAGGCGGTTATATAAATGGAACAGCTGAAGCAGTGTATCTTCCAGACTATGGACTTGCCTGGGCTCAGGCACCCATTGGGTATTCGCTTAGCCTAATTGTAGGTAAGCTAAAGATGGAAACAAAGCAGAAGAAACATATCTTGTTAAAATGACAAAGATAAAGTTGAAGTCAATGTACTATGAATATCTGTTCCTGTGTTTCTCTTTCGTTGTAAATCAATTTCGGGAGGATGGGTGGAGCCAGCAATAGAGATGGTATCTGCAGAACTATGTTCACCTACCTTGTAACACGGTATTAAGTACAAAATTCTTGTCAAAGCCTGGTGTTTAGTGGTTTTGTTGTGGCCAGTTTTTTAAAAATGTATGGGAAACTTAGAGGAGGATCCTTCTCTTATTTTCCTCTCCATATTGAGCGGCATCAAGAATTCGTCAGTTTTAGATTAAACAAGTGAAAAATGAAGGAAATTAAGTCCTGTTGATTTTTCTGAATCATAGAATCAAAAGCTTAGGATAGTTTAGGCCATTCTTCAACTTCCTGTTCGGGGCAGGAGTACAAATTAAACCGTTGCTTTAATATACCCAACCCAGTTTTGTAACAAATTACTTTTCACTACAGATTTTTTCCTCAGTTGGGATAACTGCTCTACATAAAACTAACTAAAGTAGTTGACCACATTAAGTCTGTGTCCAAGTGATAATTTCTATTCTTTTACTGAAAGACCTAATGCTGATTATAATATTCCACTAGTCATTACACTATCAATCAGTAATAGTAACAAGTATAAGAACCTCAATTCCATTACTACATGGCCACTTCAACAATAATTGAGAAGACTTATTGGATTGTTATATTAGATTGTTATGTTATATCATGGAAAATTATTTACATATCAGTTATGTCTCTCATAAGTGAACTGATATTATATATATTAAACCAAACATTCTCCATTTTTATGGCTGGCTACTTGATCCAGAAAAATAATTAGAATCCTTTTTTTTTTTAATGAATCTTTCAGGTGGCATGTTTTTTGCAAAGCCCATGCGTTCCAAAGGGTATGTAACAATGTTGGATCCATTTCAGCAAATTTATGGAAAACGGGTGGGAGGGCTTATCTTCATTCCTGCCTTGATGGGAGAAATGTTCTGGGCAGCAGCCATCTTTTCTGCGCTAGGTAAGGAATTCTGTAAACAAACTGATTGTATAAAATAGGTCTGAATAAGGATGAAATATGCAAATTGATAAACATGTTCTTTTAAACAAATGCTTAAAAATTGAACAAGCCTTCCCAAATTCAAAAGGTAACTACAGTTTGGTAGTACTGATCAGAACACTGATAGTAAAATAACTGTGTAGAAAAGCCAGGTGTTCTCTTTTTTATAGTAATATTTGAGGAGAGTAATCATAAGGATTTAGCTGTACAATTGGATTTAGAGAGATTTTGAGTGGGGATGGCACAATTCAAAATGTATTTTTAAACATTTAAAACATTTGGCCTATGTAGCTAATACCTTAATATCTGAAAGTCTATATATTCTACTTGTGCATATATCATACATATATATACTATTTAGCTGCAACATACGGGATTGTGCATGCTGAAATTTTATCACTGCAAACTTGTATATCCATTTAAATGTGTATCCAGTGAATAACTAGCCTGAGCCCCACTGAAGACATAAAATTGAATAATTTTACTTATTTATCTATTTAAATTGTATAAAATCATTCCACTCACAATTTATGACTCTGGGTGAATTATACCAGTAAAAATAAAACACAATAAAAGTCAAAAATAAATGCAGTACAAATACAATCAATTTAGCGACAAATATGGATATTACAAAACCCTTTCATAGCAGAATGGTTCATCTACTACCCTGATATAATAATAGTGACAATATCACTTTATTTTTTCACTCAGGTTGGCAACTAATAATAACATATGTCTTTGAATATTTATTACAACCAATATAAACGTTAATTTATGACCTACAGCCTGGCAAGGTACGTGTCATGTCTTTAAAGTGTTCTTCTGAAAGCAAAGGGAGCTGGAATGAACAAAACTTCAAGGGAAGATATTCCACCACCCAAAAGTCATATAGAGAAGGACTTTATTCATATGCTAGATAAATAAGTTCCTAATTGCAAGATCATTTTGAGAAAAACCTATTTAAAGATGTTGATGAAGATTTTCAGTTATCCAGGTAGAGTTGTCTGTTGAATCATGGCAACTGGACTTAAGTCCATTAGCCATGACTCAACTTCCAGACCTATCTAAAAATATTAATGCCCATTAGTTAAGTTCTTCATAAGTCAGGAAGTCTCTAAAATGGCTATGTATGGCTTTAAAGGCAAACCCCAACATGAAGCTCTAAAGAAAGCCACTTCCTACCTAGAGTGAGCAATTTGAAATCCCCAACTGACAGATTCTTTTGCCTGATATTTATTTATTTACTTATTTAACATGGTATACTGCTGACTACCAATGCCAATTTTTCAATTTAAAATAAATGTAAAATTGAGAAGCTAAAAGTGCTTACAATGCCACTTCAGCAAGCAAGTGTCATTAATGACTGATATTACTGCGCATTTATATTATTAAAAGCTTACAAGGGAAAAAAATGCTTTAAAGGATTTTTAAATAGCTAATAAAGATGTAAGGCCCCTCCATTCTACAGGAAAAACAATCCAAAAATATGCAAAGGTTCAATCCCGACTTGCTTCCTAAAGAATTTTTAAAGGAACTGTATAAACCTCTTTCTGAAAGGCTGCCCCAAATAATAAAAAGACCACATTTTTAAAGCCATTATCTTTCAGAAATGGACTCAGCTGGCACATCAACAAAAGCTGATAAAAGGCACTCCAGGCTATTTCCTCAATCTGTGAAGATCAAGAAAGGTTTGCTCCAGAAGCTTGCCTTTAAACTATGATATGCTCTTTTTAGGAGAGTATAATCCAGGGGTGAAATCCAACAGTTTCTGACAGATTCTGGAGAACCAGTAGCGGAAATTTTGAGCAGTTCAGAGAACTGGCAAATACCACCTCTGGCTGGCCCCAGAGTTGGGTGGGAATGGAGATTTTGCAATATCCTTTCCCTGGAGTATGGTGGGAATGGAGATTTTGAAGTATCCTTCCCCTGCCACCCCCACCAAGCCATACCATGCCCAAGCCACGCCCACAGAACCGGTAGTAAAAAAAAATGGATTTCACCACTAGTATAATCCCATTCTGAATGTACACATTTACCATGACTTTGGAGGTCTGGCCACTCACAATGAGCACCTCCAATCTGTCTGTATTTTATTGCAGTGTATTATCCCTCTTCCAGTTCATTACTAACTTCAGGCAGACATTGAAGAAAAGTATACAATTTTCTAAAATGTCACGGAGAAATTCATTTGGATTGTCAATACATCAGCATACTGATGCTGCCCAGCAAAAAAAATCAGATAATCTTCCCCAACATTTTCAAGTCCGCATTGAAAAAGCAGTTTTCACAGTGGAGTCCTGAGCAAATTTATATAATAGTTCTTGTTTCAAGGATCAAATATCGACAAATCTGAAATATAACTGAAAGATAGAAATGGAAAATCTGTACAACCATGCCTTCTGTCCCCAAATTTCTTTAGTGATCTAGAAGAATTCCTTCAAATTCCTCTCCTAATAACTAGGCTGAAATCAGTTAATTCATAGCACAAGAATCTAAGAACTCTGATTAACTATATTTATTAGGCAGTAGATTAAGGTCATAGCACAAGAAGTCTAGTGATGACTTTTAAACAAAACAGATATATATCAACAACCTATGGAAGTGAAACTCTTGCCCTTTTTCTTCAAGCTTTTTTTATACAGCTTTTATAAAAGGGATAAGACTTGCCTTTTCTGTAAAAAGTGAGGCAATCTGTACCTGTTCTTTATTTTAGTAGCCATTATTCCTTTTTATTGGAATCAGCATGAGAAATCCGTCCCATAGTTACCATGTACATTAGTACTGAAAGCCACTAAGGGAGTCCAGGAGTATCGAGAAAGTCATGCACCAGTCTCCAAACAAACATCATTGTTCTAGCCAACTTAAGCCCATCTCAACCCCATAGATCAACCTGAAATGGGTCAAGAAAATCTTTCCTCCAGGATTGCCTGCAGGTAAGAAGCTGCCACCATTGTCTCAATCATCTTAAATAATCATCTTAAATAAGAAGAGTTAAATTTGGCCTATAATTCCTTATCTCCAGAGTATCTGGAATGGGCTTCCCACAAAAGGATTAAGAATTGCATCCTTTAAACACAGAAACAAGCTTCCTTCCTTCAGGGAGCCATTTATCATAATTAAGGCATCTGTAATATCCTTCCAGTTACAACTGACAATACAAAATATCACAAACTGAAGCTGATATATTCTAACAATGTAAGAGAAGTTATTAAATATCATCAAGGTTAATGGTTTGCAAGGTGATATCCAGATTGCCAAAAGTCTGAGGTACACACACTTAATATTTATCACCTTTCTGAAACGTCTGGGTAAGGAAGGTAAGTTTTTATGATGACAATTGATTCATGTCCCTTCCCTCTTGCCCTCTAGTGGGATGCTGCAGGAAGAAACTAAACCCTCAACAGCAAACCTGCCTTCTTAAGCCACCTCAACCGTGATGGATGATTTGTTTATTTTTCATAGAAGGAAAATCGGGTTCTTTGGAGGGCTGGAAACTTTCAAAAAGCTGACATGACTATCAGAAGACAAAATAGCCCTTAAAGTTCTAATATCTCTTTCCTAATAATAACTTAATAATTTCCAATCTACTATTGGAAACTTAATAATTTCCAATCTACTATTCCCACCACTACTGTCATTACTACCACAGGTTCCTGTGCCCTCATTGCAAACTCACTTTATCAACTCAATTAAATATAATAATTGGTCTTTATTTTCCTGTTGTACAGCTTGACTTGGGGCAATATACAAAATTTATATAATAAATAAATCATGTAAGTGGGGAGGGAATCCGTCTGATAAATCTCTGAACTGTCCTTTGCAACTTTTGTCATCTAACAACCAATAACTATGTATATAGAGTAGGTTGCCAGTGACATGTTTTAAAATAAATAAAATAATCAGCCTTACTTCCAGCTGTGTTTTGATTATCTGGAAAGCAACAGGGAGGTTTTAAACTATAATTTTGTTGCAAGTGCTCAAGAAACCAAGAATAAACTGCATGCTGAGGTGATGGAAACTGAGTGGCTTAAACAATTTTCAGGGAATTTAATATGCAAGTTCTCTTTTAATACAAGTTACTGTACATGAAAGCTTTCTGTTGTGTTTCACATTGTGGAAGCAAATATTGTAAAAGTTTGTTATGTTCACAAAAAAACAACTTATAATTAAGAATTAAGATTTTACCGCTTTAAATGCTGAGGAATGGTTGCCATTGAGTCAGGACCAAGGACAGCAACACATTCAAGCATAAGCACTATGCTTTGTCCATGAAACTTTGAATATTAACAGGATCATTTGAATGGTTAAGTAACATTATCAGGAGTGTATCCTGGATACCACATATTCATTTCCAATGTGCTGAGCAAACCCTACAATTCTCATATGTAACTTTTGGTTTAGAAACAATGGCTAGAGTAATATATTTCAGTGTAAACAGAACTACCATCATAACAATTATATTCTTCCAGTTTGTTGCTACAGAATTTCATTCAACGCTTCCTATTTTTTTTCCTATTTCTTTTTTCTAGAGTCTTTGCATGTTTTCTTTCTTATGCTGGTATCTCTTCACATATCTTACTATGCTGAACACTTCCCTCTCTCTCTCTCTCTCCCCCCGCTCCCCAATTTGGAGATCTTTTCACTGACATTTAATTTAGAAAGTTATGAGCTTCATTAGATCCTTGAGAAGATACTATACACATCAGACTATATGTGTCTTCTGCAAGTATTGTCAATCCTTTTCTTTTCTTTTTCCTCATGAAACTAAAATCTTGTTTTAGAAGCAGAGACAAAAAGGTACAAAAATGACCTTCTCAGTCACATTGAAATGCTTTGAAAAGTACACAAATTGTTAGCAGACATTTAATTGATTTATCTGCCTTGTTACAGGTGCCACCATAAGTGTGATAATTGACATCAACAACACCATTTCAGTTATTATTTCTGCCTCCATTGCAACCCTGTATACCTTAGTGGGAGGACTTTATTCAGTAGCTTACACTGATGTGGTCCAGCTGTTCTGCATTTTCTTAGGACTTGTGAGTTTTGTATTTACTTTTCCATATGTAACACCAAGGTGATTGTATTTTACATAAAGCACAGGAAGTAGATGCTTCATGTCAATATAGATTACAAGAACATGCTGATTAATGTGTGGAAGAAAGGGAATATTAAGAGTCTATATTACTCTTGTCTTAACTATTGTTTTAGAATAAAGCACCAACAATAACTGTGATTTATATTAAATAAGAATCAAATATGAACATAGATTGAAATCAATTTAAAAGTTGCTGATGAATTGCAAGATTGTAGGTAATGAGAGAAGTTGATTTGTACCCAAGAGAAGAAGATGTGACAAATGGCCAGGAAGGATGATGACCTAAGGATGGTTCTTGATTTGCCAGTGCCTCTGAATATTTATCCAGGATACAAGAACAGAATCTGATTGGGCTGTCAGTTGAGTTAAATCCTTCACTTCTGGCCACATAATATTTTCTGAGGGCACCATCTTTACTTAGAGGGTGCATAACAGGCATGTGATATCTACAGTTCTGCTTTCCAAACCTTGCTACTGCTTCTCCCTCTGTTCTTACCTCCATTGTGCACACATCTGAAATAGGAAGAGAATGCTTTCATTTAGCTCAAGACCAGAATTATCTCCCTTCCACTCCATTGTATCCAGATTATGTCAGTAGGAAAAACTGAAAGCAAAATCCCAGCCCCTCAGTTAAACTCTGCTTACTCCAGTAAAACATACCCTCAGTACTGCCTCTCTTTGTGCACACAGAGGCAAACAGATATCTTCTTTCCACACAAGACAGCACTGTGATGGAGGAAACCTTTGTTTACCTTAGTTTATAGAAAATATATGCAAAGAAATATTGTTCTCTACCTACTTTTGCACCAAAACAGCAGAGATCCCTATCAGAGAATAAACCTATCCCAGAAAATAAACTTTTTGTGGAGTATGGGTTTTATTTATTATTTATTTATTTAGAAGTTTTGTATGGCCACCCAACACAGTCGCAGTGACTCCAAGTAACTTACAGAAGCAAAACCACAAATACAAACCCCAATAAATCCCCCCCTACCCCAGGCAGCAACAATCATTTCCCAAATGTTGGGGGAATTGACACATTCTATTTCTTTATATCTTCCATTTTCTTTTGTTTATCCCTTCCCGCCCTCAATTTCTCTTCCCTATGCTAGAAAAGACTTGCCTTTGATTTAAATACAGTATCTGATCTTAACTTTATGGTTATCTGTTGCCTTATGAATCCTGATCACATGTTTAAGAAAGCCTTTCAATAATAAAATCAGATAGTCAATATCCAGTTAGCATCTATGTGCAACAGCACTAATGCTGCATGCTGCCATTATATACTGACAAGGATTCTTGGATCCAGTAGAAAAGAATATATTTAGTTCAGGAATGAACTGTGGAGAACTTGGTGTTCTCTGAGCTTCGTTGCTTGCTTTCAGTTGTTTCATTACTATAAAATATGTTCCAACAAAATAGATACCCATGCAACAACTTTATTAAAAAGTGCCTGACCACTCCAACACTATAGCACACAACACAAGCTATGAAAAGGATACATTAAAAACTGTACTTCAAAAAACATCTCAGAAACAACAGACTATTACAACCAGGTGGCATTATGGTAGTACACAAACTAACTAAAAAACCCCAAAACATCTTAAGTAAACCAAAGGTCCAGTAGTCCAAGAAAAAAAGAAACAGGATTCATCTACAACATAAAGTGTAAGGACTGTAACAGCCATTATGTAGGACAGACAGACAGAAGACTGGCAGAGCACATCCATGGACACCAAATAGCAAGCAGAAGACACAATGAAAATTCATTAATTTCACAACACATGGATAGGCTCAACCATAGTTTCAACCATAGTTTCAACAGGGAAACTGTGAGCATCCTAGACCAATCTAAATTCAAAAACACTAGGGAATTTGTGGGAGTTTGTCATTCAGACAAATCAGTCATCAATAGACACAGAGAGATAAATCAATAGATACACAAAGATAAATCACATTTACACTCTGTTCAAAAAAGACAATTAAAAAAAGCTAAGAAGGATCCTCTACAGAAGTCTGTACCCAATAAGCGGGGATTAACACCAGGCAAACAATCAAGAAAAAACCCCCAAACAACTCTAATCAAGAAACTGCCAAGGAAAAAACCACACCCCACCAACAATGGTAGTGCAAGCTGTATATAAACAGGGAACAAACCCCGCTAACACTGATAATGTCATCTAGTTGGGTGATAAACCATCTTCAAGCAAACAACCAAGCTCAGAGAGCACCAAAGACTTGACAAAGATGTATAGTTGCAAACATTTACTTATTGTGTTCTTAAAAAGACTTGCCCAGTCACATCAATAAGTGCAATGCAATGGAGACTTTGTATCAGGAGTACGCGCAAGAGAGCAAATGTGTACAGATGCCTCTGTTCTCACATACTGCTTCCTTTTCATTCTACAGTTCCAACATACCTGCATACACACACACACATACAGAATTGAATACTGTTATAAAACTGGAGCTCAGTCCTCTGCTTAAGTAGGTTGATCTGCATTCACTGATGCTTATTACCAAATAAACACAGTCAGGAGTTCCCAGTCCCAAGAACCAAGATGGGGCCATTGACTTTGTTCTGTATTCCTAGTATTGTGTGTTCCCTTGTTAAGCTATAGTTTCAAAGCTTTTGTTCCTAAAACAAAAGAACATCCTAGAACATTTTCATTCTCTGATCCAATTCATTCTAGAAGTAGAATGTGAATTCAAAGTAGGAAATAGAATTATCCTTTCTTTCACAAGAAGATAATATGAGCAATATGTTTTCAGGAAAATAATTTCAGATGCCTACAATTTCTCCCAAGTAATTAAAAGAAAGCCAGTTAAACAGAAAAGGATTGTTTTGGTTTTAGGTTCTGTTCTCTCACTGTCAGAGAGACACATAGTAGAATCAGGAAGAGGACCTTCTGCTACCAATTTTGAAACTTCCTGCCAAAGAAGATCACTTTAGTTCCATGCTTGTTGTCTTTCAATCTCAAAGACCTTTAAAAAAAAAAGATAAGATATGATCTCATTTGTGTGAAGAAGAAAGTTACAGCCAGTGGGTACAAAGTGTTTATTTTCTCTAGATGTGTTTCTTTCCATACATTTTTAATTGGCATATATTAATCTTTGAATGATCATATAACAGTCTTCTCTGTTAAGTTTGGTAAAAAGATGAGAAGAAATGTAAATAAAACCATTTTGATATTTCCTTGCCTGCAAAAATGTTTTGCAACTAAAAAATGACAAATGAAGAAGATAAAAGCAGAAATGTTTATGCCATTCTTTTATTGTCTGCTTCAATTTTTTTCACAGTGGATCAGCATCCCATTTGCCATTTCCCATCCTGCAGTGACAAGCATTGGGTACACAGCTGTGCATGAAGTATATCAAAAACCTTGGCTTGGAACCATTAAATCCCCTGACGTATACAAATGGATTGACGATTTCTTCTTACTGGTGAGCTTTTTGTGAAAGACCACAAACCACTTAAGGTTTATTTTCCAAACTCTTAAACTACAAATTGTCTAATGGTGGGAGAGGCAACCTAGATCCCTCCAGATGTTTTGAAGATCTGTTCCTATCAGCTCCAACCAACAAGGAATTGTGTTGGTTGTAATCCAAAATGATTGAATTATACTATTGTGTGCCCTAGCAAAATAACTTTGAACAACTGCACAAATAACCTTTTAAATTTAACTGTATGCTGAAGATATGTAATTATAGTTATATGACATTGTGAAAAAGCAGAAGACCTCTCTGTTGCAAGTGTCTTAGGAACTCTTCTAATAGTGAATATGATGGGATTCAGTAGATCTGCAACAGAAGAGTGGTTAGATAGATGCATATTTGAAAGATTGGATAAATGTATTTAGAAAAAAACACTTAAAATCTTGAAGTAGGAAGCTATATTTCTGGGCTACAGAGCAGGATAGAAATGTGTGAGGGAGCAGTATGAAATTGGTTTAATATATAAAATTCCCAATACAAATTCTGTAACATGTCTGAATGCCTTGTGCAAAATTTACAGAAAAATGATGCATCAGCAATTGGTTTTTAACAGTAAAGCCAAACCAGCTTCTATGTGGATAAACAGCTTAACACAACAGCTTCTACACGGTTATTTTTTGAGATTTGCCAATCCTGTCACTGGAGATCCCTTTCTGGAACTATTTTCTGTCCAGAAGAAAAGGAACTAGAGAGTGTTTTCAACCTTGACAACTTTTAAGATGTCTCAACTTCAATTCCCAGAATTCTGGGACTAGAAGTCCACACATCTTAAAGTTGCTGAAGTTTAGAAGCACCGAATTAGAGACAAGCCAAGAGTGAAGGAATCATGAAAAATTCTTGTCTCCTGCTGCTTTCTTGAAATGTAACCCAAAAAATAATGGGGTTTGGAGGGAAAATCTAGCTTAAAGGGACAACCTTCTTTCTGGGTCAGTTTAAGTGTCTTTCCATACTTTGGTCAGGAAGAAAATTTCTGCGAGGTTTAAAGCATTATTTTACTGCTGAAGGTGTAGGATTGGCTGCTAGGCAAATAGGTTTGATAAAGGAGCATGTTGCTTGGATTCATGTGAGTGTCTATTTGCCAGAAATAAATGCTGCAATGATGTTTATGATTATTTGTAGATGTTAGGAGGAATCCCATGGCAAGCCTATTTCCAGCGAGTCCTTTCTTCTTCATCGGCTACGTATGCACAAATGCTCTCTTTTCTGGCAGCGTTTGGATGTCTTATAATGGCAATACCTTCAGTGCTTATTGGTGCCATTGGTGCATCAACAGGTACATCAACCATTTATTTTAGTAACAAATTAATGGTTCTGGGCTCAAGAAATGAGCCTCTACACATTTTGAAAGTGAATATCTAGCAATAAATGAATATCCAGAGTAGAGATGTGTTATCTCAAAGCTGTAGCAACCTTACAATGTTTGTAATATATCAGTATTATTTTTATAATTATGGTGTAGTTCCCAATAGTATTAAAACTAATATACTATCCTAAACATTTTCATAGAAGAATAGAATTCAGTTTGGAAAGGCCATTTGGGCAACTGTTCTATTTAAATTTTAATTGTACCCATGATGTATAGTTGACCTTTATGAAACATGAATTAAATGCTTAGCCTGAAGCATTTTAAAGTCTACTAGATTTCACAACTGCAAATTTGGCATAATACTAGCCAAATTTGGCATCTAAACCAGGGGTCACCAACCTTTCAGACCTCAGGGACTACTAAATTCATAATTTTAAATCCCACAGACCACTAATATGATCTGCCTAATGACTGGCTGGGTGTGCATGGCAAGGTGATCATGTGACTTGGTGGGCATGGCCAACTCAATGTCACTCACATTGAAGGGCACCTTGCCAGCCTCTACTCACTACTCCTCGCCTGCCCGCCCAGGCTCTTTAGAGCCCCAACAGGAAGCAGTTGCTGGAGCTAAGCAGCTACCATGAGAAAGCGTTGGCAAAACAGCTGGCTCAGATCAAATTGGATCTGACCAAGAAGGCTTAGCAGAAGCACCTCACTGAGGACTATGTGCATAGGTTTTCCAAATAGAAGGAAGACCTGTGGGAGTGCAAGACCAGGTACTAGCGCCTGGAGGCTCAGCGGGCTGAGATAGTCAGACAGGTCCAGGCCATGATGCAGTCCCACTGGAACAAGGTCCCCCAGCTCTTCGCAGCAGTGGTACTTCCCTCCAGTCTTTACCCAAAGCCCGCACCAGGAGGCTGAAACAGAGCCCAAGTCAGAATTTCTGCCCCCCTCTGACCCACAAAAAAAGACCCTGAAGCGGGAGACTCTCTGCAACAACACAAACATTCATTGCACGTATCTGGCCCAGGGGCCATAGTTTGACGATCCCTGATTTAGTGCAATATAAAAAATGCAAATAATTTTTCTGGGGACCACCAACATTTTCTCATGGACCACCAATGGTCCACGGACCACCAGTTGGTGACCGCTGATCTAAACCATAAATTTAAAACTAGTGAAGGCATATTTTAAAACTAGTGAAGGCATATTTTGTAACACATGATTGTGAATATTGGCATAGACCACAGAATCCAGCAATTAAATCCAGCTTTTTTAAAAAACCTTTTTTTAGAATTGGATCCCAGAACAGATACCAGAATTGTAAAGGGAAGGCTATTATCATGATCCAGTACATTAAATAAACATTCCTGTTAGATACATCTTATATGTTTAAGGTTCTTTAATTGCTGGTCATGTTATAGATGTCAGATTGTTTATGAGCATAAATATTCTAATTATTGATTTCAGGTACAGGTCTATCCACTAGTACTGTAATTAGTGTATGTTTATGTTACAGCTTGGAATCAGACGGAATATATTGGTCATGACCCTAAAAGTGAAGATAAAAGCGACATGATATTACCGATTGTCCTTCAATATCTTTGTCCAGTGTACATTTCGTTCTTCGGCCTTGGCGCAGTGTCTGCTGCTGTAATGTCCTCTGCTGACTCTTCCATTTTATCAGCAAGTTCTATGTTTGCTCGGAATATATACCAGCTTTCATTTCGGCAAACTGTAAGACTATATTATAAACACAGTATCATTTTGCAATGTTATAAGAGCTGTAGTTGGCAGTTGATACTTTCATGTATATAGGAAGGAAAGAGTACCTTGAACCATTTGTGTTCAATCTATGACAATCATTGAGAAGTGAAGGAATTATGCTCATTTGCTTCTTATGTTCTCAAACTTTTGGGTGTTCTAGAAGCAAAAGTCTTCTATAGTTTTTAATCTTCAAAGTTTAAAGGGGAAAATCAATCCTATACCTTATACTGAAGATAAGCTGCAATCTTAGCTCTTAAAACTGATTTAATGATTTATAAAAGGCAAATCTTTTCAATGAACTCTCATTGGACATTTCACATTGAAAATTGTGAGATAGGTATATATGCGCCAAATAAGCGGACTTTGCCTAGAAACCTACTTTATTTAATTTTGAGTAAATGAGGAGGCAACTATGAATAAAATGAAACATAGCCAGGTGAATAATTCCTTAAATAGAAGGAATAATATTGGAATTACAATTTACAGGATTTTGGCTTTATGACCAAGGAAAGAATTGCAAAGTGAAAACTTTTCCACAGCTGGACAATTTGCACTAAATGCAATGTTACCATTTATGAAGATACAGCATTTAAAACGAAATTTTAAAAGTGCCTTTTTGACTTGAATGCAGATGAAAACAATTCTCCTGCATGTATTCAAAGGAGTTTCCAGTAATTTGGATTTTCTTCTGCTGGCCACATTCACAATCAGAAATAGCATAGATAATTTTCCCAACTGTTTACAGGATTAAAAAGTTACATATAATATTCTCCTTACAGGTTGTACAAACAGAGAATAGCTTGCTATCTTGAGTTTTATATATATAAAATTCCAGCATATATATTACTGTTACTACTTACTAATAATAATAATAATTCACACAATATTTACCTATCCTAGGTCCTTGGGAAGGACTTGCTAGACAGATAAAAAATGTCAAATTCATTCTAAACACAGTCCAGATGACTTTGTAACCAACCATAATACTGTAATAATATTTTCCTACCTTTCAGGAAAAAATCCTTTTATACCAGAATTGGTTGCCAGAACAGAACAGAATTGTGAAGGGAAGGATATTATCATGATCCAGTATATTAAATCCTTGTTCATGTTAGATATATCTTATATGCCTAAGATTCTTTAATTGCTGGTCATGTTATAGATGTCAATTAGCTTATGAGCCATAAGAATTCTAATTAACAACATTTTTTATCATTTTGGATTCATATAATTCTGTTGATACGTATGTAGTATATAAATACTTGTAGTAGAAAGCAAAATCAAACTGTTCCTATATTTTACAGGCTTCAGACAACGAAATAGTTTGGGTCATGCGAATTACCATTTTTATGTTTGGAGCTGCAGCAACAGCGATGGCTCTGCTAGCTCAATCCATATATGGTCTCTGGTACCTCAGCTCTGACCTGGTTTACATCATCATCTTCCCCCAACTTTTATGTGTTCTTTTTATCAAAGGAACAAATACTTATGGTGCCATTATAGGATACTTATTTGGGCTCCTACTTCGAATTACTGGAGGAGAACCTTATCTATCCTTACAGCCTTTGATTTTTTATCCTGGTTGGTATCTTGATGATGATGACATATACATTCAGAGATTTCCTTTTAAGACATTAGCTATGCTTACTTCTTTCTTTACAAATATTGCAGTGTCCTATCTAGCAAAATACTTATTTGAAAGTGGCACTTTACCACCCAAACTAGACTTCCTTGATGCTGTTGTTGCAAAGTACAGTAAAGAGAACATGGACAAGGCTACTCTTGTGAAAAGTGACAATATTGTTTTAAATGAACTGGCACCAGTGAACCCTCGACACAGTTTGAATCTGAGTTCTACTTTTACAAATAAAGAGGCCTTCAGCGATATGGATTCAAGTCCAGAGGTATCCACTGCAGAGGAGAAATGACAACAGTCCAGATGAAGAGAAATACTGCTTTTGCCTCACCCATAGTGCAACAGGGTACGCTGCCATGGGAAATTAAAAGTAGCTTGGGAAGAAATGGATGGAGACAAAAAAAAAACCAACCACCATGCAGCTCTTTTAGTTTCTGTCTTGAAAGAGGAATAATTTGGATTAAACTCTTATACAGTATTATCAAAAACATGTTGGGTAAAATTATAGTATATCTCACTCCACCACAGTATTTGAATGTCAATAAGAGAGAAAATTCAACATCCAGAGGGGGAAAAAAACATTGGTTCCTTTAAAATTTATATCACTAATTTGCACAGGTAGAAGTAATTTGCAAATTCAGAATCCCCATTTTCCCAGTTCTCCCCCATCTGCTAACTGACAGCTTTTATTTTGCACATCCTGGAGCAAGACTGAGCTGCTGAACGTCAGCAGCATTCCCAAAACTGCACCACTGAACATTAACTTCAAGCGTAAACATTTAGTAGTGAATCTTTCTTGAGTTTTTTTAGAAATAAGAAACCAAATGTTGTGTTAAGTTTCTAACACTTTAACATGCATATTTTAAACAAAATGTAATTACACAAAGGCCAATATGCTATTTTAGTGATGTCTTTGGAAAAAATGAGACCATCAGCTGCTGTCCAAGTTTATAGTTAAGATGGTTTAAGATGGAATTTTCTCAAATAGAGAAACCCTTGAAATATATAATTAATTTGTGTCACAAGTTTAATAGGAAAAATTATGTTGATTTTTTTTATCAACATAAAAAATTTGTCAAGATTGGAAAAAACAGGGATTGTTCCCTTGCCTTCAGAAGTAGAAGGGAAAATAAATATTCAATATCAGCTACTGTGTCCTGTCTGCTAGCAAGGTATTCAATAAAGAAGAGGAACTTAACAGATTCTATGATCTCCAGCAATAAATCGTGCTCTAAAAATTAATAGATTTAATAACCATGTATATTTTATATCTCTTAAACTATAGATTCAACCCCTTACAATTAGTAAATTGAAATATTCTACTAATAACATTCTTTTCTTTCATGAAAATTAAGGTTTTTCTCTCAGCAGTTACCCTTTTATAAAGCTTGTAAAAAATAACAACCATGATGTAACCACCCTGGTTTTCAAGTAATTATATCAAGAGCACCCTTGAGGGTTTTTTAAATATTCAGAATTCCTAAATGGTGCTCAAAATGATCTGGGAAGAGAATAAAAGTTTTAGCATCTCTCTTTCTTCAGCATTTTCTATCTTTAAAACAGTCATTTAAAAAAAGCAGCTAGCTGGTTAATGCCTTCCAAGCATGGTAGCTTTAAATGTGCAGAGAGTTTATTTTATGTATAACACTATTCAAACTTTTGATATCCCTTTTGTCATCTGAAATGATATTCCTTGGCAGCAGTTTAATCATCTGGATTTTCTGCTTCTTTTTTTCATTGTGGAACATTGCTAGGTAACCAACTGCTTGATTAGACTACATTGATCTTGCATTCAAATCATAGCTTTGTATAACATCTAACAGTGTGGATTCAGTGTATGTATATGTGTACTTCTCATATCACCTTTTGTAGTCAGTGTCAATATAAACCTTGGTAAATTGCTATCATCCGTGCATTCACCTAATTATATCCATGTTTTTCCAGAGCAATTTTAATTTGGATAAATGTGGTATATGGTCCTCTGAGCAAGGCCATTATTAAGCTTTTATATGTATGCAAGAGGATTTATGCACCCTTTTGAAATTTATTATAGGAAAACAGCAGGAAAATGTGTTTCAGCATTTGATGCATTCCCTTAAATATATGATGGAACAATTAGCCTTTTGGGAAGCAAGATTACATCCTCCATCCACCAGTATCTAGAACAGGGATGGGAAACTATGGCCCTTTTATGACTTGTGGACTTCAACTCCCAGAATTCTGGGAGTTGAAGTCCACAAATCATAAAAGGGCCATAGTTCCACACCTCTGATCTAGAATGACCAATCAGTGCAAAAAAAAATATTAAAAATAAAAACCTGCATGGTTACTGACACTGGTTTTTTTTTTATTCTCAGATGCAATAGAAAAAAGAATGAATTGTTACTTTTAAATTGTGTTCCACACTAAACTCTCATCCATAAAGCTATAGTTTTGTATATTGCACATGCTACAAGTGTGCTCAGCCATTAGGGAATATTTTCCTGAATAACATTTCCTTTCTTCTCAAGAGAAGAGGGAAACAGAGAAATGCTGTCACATTACTAACTGAGATCCAGTGCACCCCAAAGATTTTCTTCATTGGCTAATTATATTTATTCCTTCTGCTGCTTTCCCACTAGTGACTTCTTTCCATTCACTGGATGTCTCAAGTCATTCTCTCTGCATTATTTTTGCCTCTCTTATAGATCACTACCAGTGTGGCAACAATTCTTTGATTTGTGGTAGAGAAATTAGTTTTGGTCAGAATATAATTTTTATTGAAGTGTGAATTATACATTAGATACTCCATCAAAAGTTAATTAAATATCTTAATGTGTAATATTCTTCTCTCAGCAGTAAAAAAAATTACAGCAAAAATTTGAATTGAGAATTCAATCTGAGAGGAAAAGCTGGAAAGATGGCTTGTATTCTTGAAAGTGAGAACTACTAAGGACTACACACCCAGTTTATGCTATTCACAAATGACTAAATCATCAAAAGAATGATAATTTTCAGGGAGTCATAAAATTGGAGGAGATTCATGAACTCCATTATTTCCCTAAGCTGCTGCCATTTCCCCGTTACTTTTTCACTCTTCATTAGTTCAATGAAGTATTTTCCAGGTGGAATCTAGATAGAAAATGGCTGCTACCATTACATGAGCATTGCTGAACCACAGCATTAGAGAAACAGACAGCCTATCAGCTTCAGTAGAATTAACATCAAAACAAAATAGGCAGTGCATGCATTTTAAAAAAAACAAAAGGAAACCAAATCAATTTTCCCTGTCACACACCTTAAATTTCAATGCTTGTAAGAAGACAATTTAATTCTAAAATTGTATGTGTAGAAATACCCTATTGTCTATTAAAAGGCATTTTAAACTTGACGGAGGAAAGAGATAGTAAAATAATCAATTACATATTTTGATTAAAATCTATAAAATTGTGGACTACAATTTAAATTGCTGCTAAATGAAAAAAATCAATAGGATTTTGAATATTTACATTTTTCAGCAGTTTTTAAAAAGTTAATTTGCAGTTGATGTGCAAATTTTCTTTAATACTAACCTAATACATATATAAGATAACAAATTTAATTGGCTCTATTTATATTTAATTTTTTAAAAAACCTGTAATTTCATTTCGGTTTATGAACTGAATCGTTATTGGCAAACTGCCTCCAACAAACATCCTCACCGTATGTTCTGTTGGTTTAGAAAAATATAGCCTTATTTCCAAGCCTACTAAATTAAACAAATTATAAACCAGAGATTGCTACAAGCCATGGATTGCTGCAAGCCATAGATTGGCATTTCAACATCTTGGTTATGTATTTAACTAGTGAAGCTAGTTAATTGTATTACTTCCACTCCTGTACTGCTAGACATGGGAAAATGGTAGGACAAGAAATGAAACCAAATTTACCAAATACAATAGGAGCATGACCTGATTTTACAAAGGAAAAGATGCATGAATCTCTTATTGTATTTCTCTCCTCACTTAAATCAGTTCAGGTAATCTGCCATTGGTTACAGAGGGAGAAATGTAAAATTTCTCTATTTCTATTTTCCTTTTCCAAAGCTAATTATATGATTGGTATACAGCATATTGTCATGCCTTTTTAAAATAAATTTTACTTTGGATTTCCTGAGGAGTATTCTGCAGGCTATATTGTTACAACTTCTAATATTAATTTCTGCAAATACATATTTCTAGGAGTTAGTGATACTGTATATACATGTTGCTTTTAAATATTTAAATTTTGCATCTTGTGGAACCCAGGTAGCACTTCATAGTCAACAGCAGATCTATATTTCATATTTAAGTTTTATGACTCAGCTAACATTGATCACCTTCTAAATATCATTTTCAGATTTCAAGATAAGAAAGAAGAATATATTATGAATTCATCACACAATACTGCATTGTAGAATAGGATAAACCAAATTTGTGTGTAGGAAGTGTATATTCAATGTTTTAAATGTCCTTATTGATCTCCTAAAGGAGATGGTTCAGCATATTATTCACACTTCTCACTTAATATAGTTTATCAGCATCTATTATTGCACTACATATTTTTAGGAGAAAGATCTTGTCAAAATGTCCAAGCAGAATTTTCCATTAAAAGAAAAATCTGCAATCTTTATGATCCTTATACCATATCTATGATCATTGAAAAAATACAAAAAGTCAGGGTCACAGAAACAAAGTAATGTTAAACACTGGGTTATTTTTTCATATAATGGAAAAGTCTGTAACTTGTACTGGTAGCTGACCATCATTCTATATCAAGTATGTACATGCTCTCAATTCACCCAAGCATGAAAACTCAGAGGTTTAATAGAAAAATGGAGAGAGCAAACAAAATTCTATTAAAGCTATGAACTTTTTCTGTGTTAGACATGTACTCATAATGGGATTGGATCATGTCCTTAAACTTATTCATTAGCATTATTTCTATATTTATTAATGAAAATTTGTCATGATTCTGATGTGGCTGTTAAAATATAATTCTAGCAAAAATGAAAAGCTATTTTTGATCCAGGACTGCAGCACAAAGCAGATAAAATACTCCATTAAAAGACTTCTTCAGATCAAAATACCATCAGAGATTAAATTAAGCTGCCATTTGCTCATTTTACTTACCATGAAACTCCAGAATGAGTTTATTGTACCTGCTCGCAGCAGTACAATTTTGCACAAACTTGAAGTTCCAAGGCTTTGCTTGCTTAACAATAGTAACAGAAGTAGATAAAATCATCCTGTTGTAACTCCTGTTACATAACTCCCATGTTTAGGGAAGTAATTCTAAGTAAGCTTTTTAAAAATTACTTTGTTTCATTAGCGACAAGACTGGTCATTCCTATGTTATGAATGTTATGAGAGACTGAAGTGAATGTAAACTTGAAATTTATTAATCAAATGCTTCTAACAGTTAGATTTTAGTTATTTAATTTCATAGAGTGATCATTAACATTTAAAATATTTTAAGTCATAGGAAGAAACATGATCAATTACCTGTCTACACTTTGTGCTGATTTGATCCAGTAAAATGTGTCAGTATATAATTGTAAGTCTGCTATTTAAACAGGGTAATAGTTATAGCTATTATTTATTAATGTATATGATATATAAATATATATTGTCTGTCATAAATATATTTTAAAGATGTTTGACTCAAATAAGGATTACACTGTCAATATCTCGGTTTCTCTCTGCATGTACAGCAATATATTAATACCCACAAATTCAGAAAAAAAATATCAAATGTTGTCTACTTTGGCTTCATTTTTGTCCAGCTATTTAAAAATATATACATTTATTTTAACATTAAGCAGTGTGCACTGTGTATGATTTCTACAATGCAATATATTGAACTGAATTGCTCTGTTGGTAAAAAAAAATTGCAAAGTTATTAGGATGTGATTATTAGTAATTTGCCAGGATGTATCCCAAATAGGT
The DNA here is from genome assembly GCA_012654045.1 of Ptyas mucosa. Classification (NCBI taxonomy): domain Eukaryota; kingdom Metazoa; phylum Chordata; class Lepidosauria; order Squamata; family Colubridae; genus Ptyas; species Ptyas mucosa. The sequence goes on along the minus strand of WNWU01013815.1, from coordinate 9,535,269 downwards.
CTCACAACTCACAACTCATATTTCATGTCAAAAAGAGAACCTCCTAAAATTTCCATCTTCATCAAGATTATTCTGTAGTCTTACAGAATCCAGTTAAATGTGTTATGTTGCAAAAATAATAGTAATTATTATTTGCTCAAGGATATTTAATGCAATGTTCATGCCTAAGCCAGGAACCTGAACAAACCAGATACAACATTCTAACTGCGCTTCTCTTTAGACATACAATGAATAATTGGGGTTCTTTGCCAAGTAAATGGAAGCAGCAGCCTAACTTTTTTCCTGAAGATATTTTGGAGAAGTTCAACTATTAACTGCATTAACAAATTGATATGTTACTGAGAGAATTTTGCACACATATATTTGTATCTGTATGTAAATAAACTGCATTTGTAATCAGTCATGAGGAAATAACTCAGGCTGAGGAATATCTTAGCAAATACATAAGGTTGGTACCAGAAATCTGAACAAATACCTAATAGTGTTATTCAGAAGGGCAAGACCTTGTAGATGGCTCTGGACCTTCAGGATGAGATTGGAAAATAGGGATTTAAGAAATGTTTCAGCAACATTGTAGTGACAACCATTGTTGTGAAGCAGCTCCTTGGCACAGAAAAGCATAAACAGGCATATAATAGATAAAGTGTTCAAACTTGTTTAAGCTAAAGAATTGTTTACTTCAGTGACAGTTTGGTGGTGCAATCAATTACCCAAAAACAAGATACTTTCGTTTAGGATTGATGAAGTTAATATTAGATAACATTAAATTTTCCCCTTCCAATTTTTGCCTCAGCTGATTAAGAGATTGTTTTTCCTTTGCTTATTAATACAAATATTGACTTCCCTAGCACCCATCCTCACCCCAGAAACTATGTTAGTAACAAAGCCTAAAAGCCTAGTTTTAAAAATGGTTTACATATTACATATTACCAAATAGGATATTTACACATCCTACATTTGCATATTACATATTACCAAATACAATTGAAATGGTAGAGAAAGAAGCAAAGCCTGTGCTAATGTGTTACAGGTCTTATTTGCCATGCACAGTGAACAGGAAAATCTAGTCAGTAAGACTGATGTGCAATGACTTGCTATAAATAAGTAATATGAAGAAATATTGTTTATCCAACCAATATTGTTTATCCAACCAATTATTCTTTCACTGGCCTTGGCTAAACATTCTCATACATTTTAGCCAATACCCTATAAGTATATATCTCCATTATATAACAACCAAGAGAACTGAATCATGGCTAGATTTTAATAGTGGTTCTATGACAAAGCTTGGCAGTTCTTAGGACAGTGATGAATATGCCCTAAACAATACTAGATAATTTGGTCTAGTCATTCTTTTCATTTATTGTCCCAAATATTAAGTTGAGGACATTGTGGGAAATAAAGAGCTTCATTTTCCTGGAGACCCAAACCAAAATTCAGAGGTCAAAATTACAATATCCAAAGATCAATAACGGAAGTTAAAATATATCTTCTTCTTTCATACCTTTTTCTTACTACATGTTCTATAATGCAAACTAAATTTAAATATGTCTTCCCTGTCCCACTAACACATACACACACCACAAGGTTTTGAAGTCTTTATTGAGGCTTCACCAGCCCCAAATAGTATTGTCCAGGATTCCCCACTAAGGAACCAGAGCAAGATCCAATGAGTCCAGCTTCCCATGTCAGGAAAAATACAAAGCAAGTCCAAGAAAGACATATTCACAATCCAAAGCACAAATCCCACAAACCAAAATGAATTCCAAGGTCCACAAGGCAACAGTCAAAGTCCAGAAACAGAATCAAAGGCAAAGTTCCAAGGCAAGGTATATGGTGGTTGAACAAACACACAATTCGAAATGGAAGAGTTTTTCTCAGAATCATTCTGTTCCACTTGCAGGGATAAATAGCTGCCAGCCAGTGCAACTCATTAGGAGGGAAAAGGCGCCTCCTCATGAGTAACTTCACTGACCTCCATTGCACCTCTCTCCTCTTGGCCCTGTGTGCCCTAAGACTCAGTGGAGGTGGCAGTTCCTCCCCATCCCTGCTCATCAGTTGTAGCTATGTCCCTTTTCTACCCTCTTCTTCTGGCTGGCCTTCCAAGCCTCTTGGCTGCTGCTACATTTCTGACTTTCCATTGTCAGCCAGCAGCTCATCCAATCACTCCTCTGGCCCTTTTGAAGTTCCTGGTATTTCCACCTCTATGTGCTCAACCACTTCTGATTCAGAATTCCCCTCACCTTCTAGATGCTCTGCCACACTCTGCTCCCAAATTCCTGAAGCAGGCTCTTTCTTGTTGACTGAGCCTACTTCGGGACTATGCATGATACTATTCCACCCAGCATGACCAATCCCACCAGGTCCCCCCATAGACCAGGTTTCTATCTGAGGTGGAATTTGGACATGGAATTGATGGTCAAGACGTAATGTAAATCCTCTTAAAGACTGGTGTAAGGCTTGCAGCTCCTGAAGGAAGTCCTCAGCGGTTGGCACAGCCAGCACCAACAGATCCACTCAATCATCTTGCTGGAAGTTGGTAAAGCATTGTAAGTACTGCTCCAGCACTGAATCCACTCATTCTGTGCCTCCATCAGTCTCCAGAAGATGAGTCAAGGTTAGGCATGCCTGCATCTGCAGGCTGGCTAGGAGGACCCAGCAAACTGCACCCATAAAATGAACTCCCCCAGTCTGTCACATTCTCTAGATTCTGAATAGAATAGAATAGAATAGAATAGAATAGAATAGAATAGAATAGAATAGAATAGAATAGAATAGAATAGAATAGAATAGAATAGAATAGAATAGAACAGAATAGAATAGAATAGAATTCTTTATTGGCCAAGTGTAATTGGACACACAAGGAATTTGTCTTGGTGCATACACTCTCAGTATACATAAAAGAAAAGATACATTCATCAAAAATCATAAGGTACAACACTTAATGATAGTCATAGGGAACAAATAAACAATCAAACCATATTAGGAAACAGTCAATATAAATCGTAAGGATACCAGCAACAAGGTTACAGTCATACAGTCATAAGTGGGAGGAGATGGTGATAGGAATGATGAGATTAATAATAATGCAGACTTAATGCATAACTAGTTTGACAGTGTTGAAGGAATTATTTGTTTAGCAGAGTGATGGTGTTCAGGAAAAAACTGTTCTCATGTCTAGTTGTTCTGGTGTGCAGTGCTCTATAGCGTCATAGCGTGAGGGTAGGAATTGAAACAGTTTATGTCCAGGTTGCGAGGGGTCTGTGAATATTTTCACTGCCCACTTTTTGACTCGTGCAGTATACAGGTCCACAATGGAAGGCAGGTTGGTAGTAATTGTTTTTTCTGCAGTTCTAATTATCCTCTGAAGTCTGTGTCTGTCTTGCTGGGTTGCAGACAGTTATAGAGGTGCAGATGACAGACTCAATAATTCCTCTGTAGGAATGATTAGCTCATTTTTGCAGTCAACCAAACTTTCCAAAGTTCAGCAGCAACTCTTAACTAACACTTCTCTTTTTAAAAAGTTTTATACAGTATATAGGATCACAGTATTGTTTCTTTTATGAATAATTTATGGGTCTCGGACTACTTCAGGAAGATCAAATCCATGATAAAGTTTACATTCAGCCAAGAAAGCTCACTTAACTTCATTCCATTCACAATATTACAGCCTGACCAATATCATAGGGTTGTGGTGGGGATAAAACTAGAAGAGGAAATGCTTTCAATTCAGAGAGGAAAGTAGGCATATAACTTTAAACTAAATATAACAGGCAACAATATTGATTGGTTTTCACAGTCAGCTTAGATATCACAGAATGGATAAAACCTTACTCCTCAGTATTTTGTTGTCTCTTTACAAATAATCCTTTATGATGTGCAAGATGCTGATGGCCAGGATTCTTTTTTTTTTTTTGCAGTTGCAAACTGTAAGTGCCCCTAGACAAATGTTTCTCCATGGGGCTGTTGAGAAGCAGAAGCCTTAATAAGGTAATCACTTATAAAAGCAACCAAATAGAAAGACATCCTACAATTGCATTTAGTTTCAAGTGTACTTTCCAAAGTTCAGTTATGCTTGTTTATTATTTCAGCCAGACAATGAAACATGCACCAAAGACTGGATGAGAGAAAAGTTCCATCAGCAGGGATGCTGACTTGTAGACATGAGTGTCTTGTTACTGCTAAGATGCTTTTTAGTTACTTACTCAATAGCAACAAAAGCCAAAATACGATCATATGTATTCTATTGACTATTTATTATACATTCGTTTTTCCTCTCTCAGCCTGAAGTGCAGTGACGTTCAGCTTCAGTAAGACTGTCAAAATATTGATGTTCCTTCATGATCTTTTCACACTGAATAAACAGAATTGCTATTCTTTGAGGGTTTTATTAAATTAATCTTGTTATGTTTGCTAAAAGACATACATCTCATGGGGTAGTTTTGATATTATTTCTTGGAATATTTAATTTGATGCATGAAATGAAAAGAAGATTACATGTAGAAATAAGGCTGGATCCAAGAAAAAGGCACACACACACTCCTTCTTCTCTTGTCTGTTTGGTTCAGTGATGGGATTCAAAGATTCTTTCTGAGCAAAACTACATTCTCAAACTGTTTATGTCAACTTTTTCTTTTGGGGAAACACCGTTTTAGCAAATTATACTAATCTATACTAATTGAAGTCCATCTGCCCTTTCTTGATGTTTCTTGATGTTTTAGACTCTATGACCCCCAAAAGCCTCACTATCTTAAACAGAGAAAGCATATATGCTGAACATCAAGTGCTGTCAACATAAATTTATTTATTTTATTTATTTATTGGTTTGATCTATATGCTGCCCTTCTCTGGAGACTCAGGGCGGCTTACAATGTGTTAAGCAATAGCCTTCATACTTTTGTATATACCTGCTTAGTAGGGCTTTTGCCCCCCCCAAAGCGGTGTTCTTTTTTATACAAAGTCAGTTTATTGCCCCCACAATCCGGGTCCTCATTTTACCTATCTCGGAAGGATGGAAGGCTGAGTCAACCTTGAGCTTGGTGAGATTTGAACTCTCAATAATTGCAGGCAGCTGGCAGCTAAGTGCTACTTTAGTCCGCTGTGCCACCAAGGCAACACATAAATGCTGTCCAATATATTTTTGTGTCGAAGTTAGTGTGCCAATAATTACTGGCACCACCAAGATTGATTTATACCATAATTTTTAAACTTTGATTTTCAGATCCTGACACTTTGTAATCTTCTTCTGTAATCTTCTAATCTCTTATCTCCTGGTATTGTCATCAATTGAACTAAAGCTGGTGTGTTATATGCCATTTTGACTACTTTTTAAACTCTATATTCTCACCAATTTTTTTATTACTGGCACATAATTTTTAAAGATGTTTCAGTGAATCACTGAACACTGGTAACTGTGTTATATTGTTGTGTATGATCAGTTTGTGCAATCTTCTTACATGTGCTGAGTATATGATATACTATTTCTTTTGCTTCAATGCACAAACTGCATTTTGAATCATTTGAGAATTTTTCAATTCCAGCCGTGATTGCATTAGTTCCAATAGCTTATTCTTGAGCAACAAAAAACCAAGACTTCAGTTTCTTTTTTTTAATATTCTAGTTTATGTCATTGCTAGGTTTTATTTTTATCCACTTTCCTTTCAATCTTTTGTAAAAATTGACCATGTAGTGCTTTTTCTTCCCAGTATTCTGTTCAAATTTTTATTTCAATATTCCTACATTATTCAATATTTGTTTTCTGAACATTCAGTAAATTTTTAACTTACAATGATGCTTGTTTAGGGCTGTCTTTTACATGATCATCCAATGCATTTTTTTCTTCAACAGTTTATTTGATTTGAACTAAACCTCTGCCTCCATTTCTACAGGGCAGCTACTGTATAATGCCATAGATATAATATACCATGGGGATATAATTCATAGTGAATAGGCATCAATTTTTGGTCCAAACTGTCTGGTTCTGCTTGCATCCAGTTAATTGGGGGGGAGCCCTATTAAGCAGGTATATACAAAAAGTATGAAGGCTATTGCTTAATGCATTGTAAGCCGCCCTGAGTCTCCGGAGAAGGACAGCATATAAATTGAACCAATAAATAAATAAATAAATAAATTTTGGCAGTGTATTTTATCACAGGTATGGATGGACCCATCATTTATGCATTTGATGGTGTTTTCACCGTTCAATTTAGTCTTCAGCAATTTTCTCAATTTTCTTACTCTTTGAGTATACATAGTAAGCAAGTAGTACTTACCATCTGATATCTTACTTGGATGCTATATTCTTTTTGAAACAGAGATTCTGCTGAAATAACATTTTTAGATATATGTGTCAATGTTCTTTATTTTGACAGCTTGAAATATTTCCCCCAAAAAGTTCCATCTTCAGACACAAAATATTTAAATCTGTGTTCTTTTGAAAAGAAGAAGAATGCAATCTTCTTCTTTTGATACCTGTAATCAGGTAAGCACTCATATATTTGTAGTATATATTCCATTATACTCCCACTCCCACTGTCAGACCAAGGTTTTTTCTCATGTTATTTGGCATTGTAGTTTGGCATGAGTTTTCCCTCAAAAACTGACTCTTTTCTCATCACTCTATTTTCAGATATGTAGGAAAACTCCACATTAAAACAAGATTTAATGTAGTAAGGACTACTCTGCTTTCATGACCCAAACTCTGATATTACCTTCAGAGCCCTATTCTCCAAAGCACCTGAGGGTAGAACAAGAAGCAGTGAGTGGAAGCTAATCAAGGAGAGAAGCAACTTAGAACTAAGGAGAAATTTCCTGACAGTTAGAACAATTTATCAGTGGAACAACTTACCTCCAGAAGTTGTAAATACTCCAAGACTGGAAGTTTTTAAGAAGAAATTAAATAACCATTTGTCTGAAGCAGTGTAGGGTTTCCTGCCTAAGCAGGGGGTTGGACTAGAAGACCTCCAAGGTCCCTTCCAACTTTGTTAAATTATAATTTAAAAAATACACGAGGCTACTCTGAGTACTCAGAGTACATGAGTGTAGCACTATGTATATAGTGAAAAAGTTGCAGTGTAATGGGACCCAAATACACCGGAGGTACAGTTCTGTTTGATATTATGCTTTTGAAATCTAATAAACCTCTACAAAACTGTAAACTAGACTCTTTCTATAAAGGTGATTACAACTTAAAATATTTTAAAACATTATAATGCTGTGCTTATTAAATGAACACATGCTTTGCAGTATCTGCAAGTGGCAAATTGCCTTGACTTTGATATTGGGTCTTTCATGTCAAATTCTGCAGTATTCTATTAGAACATCTTCACTTTATCCTAAGTTCTAAATCAAGGTTTGAAAGCACTTCTAGGGAGTTGAGCATTCTCATTAAATGACTAAAATGACCCTGCTGGCTGATTAACAATTTAAATCACCAAACACTGCACAGTGTCTGATCTGCCAAGTGACAGCCTTTTAGGCTCCAGTAACAAATGTGCATTTTTATTAGCAGTAATGACTCTGAGAAACAAGGAAGTCCTTCCACTGAATGTATTCCATAGTGTCCTATTTTCTCTTGCCTTTCATAATAATACCACATTGTCCATGTGTCAGAATATCATCTTCCGGGATAAATTATCTATTTGGTTTTTATGGTTAGATCTAAATCCCACCCTTCATTCTGGAACTCAGAACAGTGTATGCATGGCTCTCTCCTCACATTTTTACCAAGGTACAGTTTTGATATCAGGTCTGAAATGCTGCACATCCTGTTGAGGTGTAGTTGTAAATGAGGGTTGTAGGTAATTTTATGTTACTATTGAAGACATGTTCTGGGAAGGTTGAGCAATGAACATTAAGAAATATGCCAAAAATATATACTTTTGGCAAGGTCACCCAAGGCAGGAACGTCATCTCAATTTCCCAGTTAAAGTAAGCACTTATATCAGGCAGAAATGATATAGGGAAATACTGATATCAGTGACAACCAATGAAGATATCGTTTAATGCAGCACAGGAAAAGGCAATGGATGATTACTCTATATTTTTATCGAGAACAGCATATCGATAGAAAATATAAAATAATTGACAATACAGTACCACATAATGGGTCCTTTGGGTCAGATCGGACAACATGCTTCTGAGGAAGAGTTTAGGATTTTTCAAAGTACTAATGGTGTTTATGGTGTGGCGAGAGTAAAGCCTTTGTCTAATAGCCAATGTTGCGATACAGGAAAAGAAAAATCTGAAACATAAAACATGGAACATAAAAAACAAGAATATGGGAAAGTTCAACTTAGTGAAGTTAAAGAGGACAATCAGCAGCAAGGTGGATGGACTTAATTGCAGCAACAATAGGTGGAAGGTTCTGTGAGTCAGGTTTGGGACATATAGTTCTAGAAAAATAATATGTACGTTATGTCACTAACAGTCAACTCTGGCCTGATTACACATAATTATCCATCAATATATTTTATCTAATACTTTTGTCACATTCTTACACAGCAGGAGGAGAAGGAAAACTCAAGGCAAACAAATCTCACTATGTAAACCTTTCTAATCACCTTGGATTTACCGGCAGCACAAGAATATCAGTCTGAGGTATTTATAGCATAAGTACCCAATTCTACCTCAAAGCCCACAGGTGAATGGCTCCACAGGTCATTCTATAGAATGCCAGTATCCATGTTGCATGATTATTTTCAAAACTGCTGCTTGTGACAATAATGGCAATCAACATCTCTGATGCAACACAAATAAAATTCATTTGCGTTCAGCTTTATGCAGAAATGATTTATTGACTTCATCAAGCCACTGCTGCTGCATTCCTTGATTTATTTCAAGTTCTACTATTGTTTTCTCCTTAGAAAGTAGACAGTTGAGACTATGAAATGAATGTTATACACAACTTACTCCCTATGAGTAATCTTTTCTTTTGGTACCAAATGTCATGATAGACAGTGAATCTTATGCATGTTATTTTGGCAAGGAAGTAGAAAGTTTCAGTTTATAGTAACAAAAAATGAAAATATTTGAGCTTCAATGCAAAGCATTCCATACTTGAGTTAGCTGGTACTGTTGATAATTTATTTCATAAATTCATAGAATGTAAGGCTAAATAATAAAATAGAATAATAAAATGATTGTCCCTATTATAAAGAAACCACAAATAGTTACTTAAAATCTGACACAGAAATTCAAAGGAACTTGATTTTTTTATACAGTAGGTTATCTTTCTAGGTTGGCCCTCAAAATTTATATCAAAGTTTCATAATTTCATCAATCTATCATATAGTATCTGTGGTCTTCTGTCTTTTACATTGACATAAAATCTATTGAAAAACTACCCTTTTAGAGAAATGCTGACATGATAAATAGGGCTGTTGCTGTCATTGCCAAACTCATTGGGAGTGTTCAGGATTTTTGGAGTATAAGATTGAGTAACTTTTTCTGGTTCAAGAGTTACATTAAGCAATGGCTCTCTTCTGAAAGATGGGATGGAGTCAGAACAAAGAAGGAGGGTGAGGACTGAACCAAAATGAAATACAAAATAATCCAAACTAAATATAAATTTAAATATTATAATTAATACAATTACCCTGATGTATTTAATTATTGCACCTAATACTTAATTCAAAAGCACAATTAAATTGCAACTGTTAGAGACGCTCGGAAGATCACATTCAAATTTGAGAACCAAATGTGACCAAAGTCCACAGATCATTCATTTAGTGCAAAGTGTTAAAAATATTCTGTGTATTCAGTAAAAAGCCCAATCAAATAAAATCGGCACAGAATGCCTGGCCTGAAAATTCTGGAAGCATCAATCCACACCAATCTATAGTGTGTCCAGTTGGAGAAACTAAAACTCAGTTGAAGATATATAAAACTCAAGAAAGTATGTGTTGTGGCCCGCCATCAGCCTGCGCGGATTGTGGCTGATCCCAATGATGAGGAGGTTGGTGTAGTGTCGCGCCAGCAAGCCTGTGCAGCCGGTGCTCGAGTCGGACAGCGAGGACGCTGAAGAGGATGTGGTGCCAGAGGCAGAGACTCAGCCAGGGCCTTCAGAACCTCCAGAGGCTCCTTCAAGTGAAGAGAGTGAAGTGGAGGAGCCTCTTCTCAATGCTGGAGCACGCAGGGCTGCCAAAAGGCAGGAGTGGGCTACTCAGGAGGAAGTCTCCTCAAGAGTAAGACTTGGGGTTAATTGGCTACTCCCTTAGCCTATTTAAGTTCGCACACAGATAGCAAATGTTGCTGGAAACAATGCTTGGTCCTACGCAGAGCATTTTGAGAGTGAGTTTTTTGTTACAACTTGGTTTCTGGGCTGATTGCCAACGCTTGTCGGACTTTGTTTAATCTCTGTAATTCATAGCAGTCTGATAAGGACATTTGTGGTTAAAGCCTGCATTTTGAAAGGGGTCTGTTTGTATTAAACGGAGTTTTTGGAGCTGTGTGTGTGCTACACTTCTTGGGACCCGTAGCTGAGGCAGAACAGTATGGAAGCATTGATTCTGTTCCACACTTGGTCAGTACAGAAAGGCTGCTGAATCTGGGTCTGATACCACTTCTTCATCTGAGTCAATTAATGTTTGGACTCCAAATTAAGGGATCAGAGGGTTCTAAAAAGGGAGTGTGATGACCAGGGTAAGACACAGAGCAGGGATGTCAAACTCAAGACCCGCAGGCTGGATCTGGCCTACAGGGTGCTTAGATCTGGCCCATGGAGACAGCCTGGAAATAGCAAAGGACCAGCCTGCTGTGTCTCTGCTAGTGAAAACAGGGTGCAGCGGGTGCGGGTACACCCCCGCACCCTGTTTTCAGCCTGGATGGACTCCTGCAGCACTCTGCCAGCCAAATAGGAGTGTAGGGCCTCCAGAGGCCTCCCCCGGCCCATTACTGGCTAAAATGGAGCCTCCATGGGCCGGATGCTGCCCTCTGAGGCTCCATTCAGCCCTCTCCACAGACTGTGCCTGTTTTTCTTAGTGTCCTGGATTCCATTTATTCCTCCCCACCCCATTTCCCATGGCTTTACTGTATTTACTTTTCAAAGAGCTCCAGAAGAGATTGAGTCACATGGCAGAGAAGCCAAAGTCTTTTATTCAAAAGCTGTAGGAACATGAGATGTAAGGAAAACAGCTTCTCTGCCATGAGGGCCTGTAGGTTTGGTTTGGGCCTAGTCTGGCCAGTGATAAGCAGCCTCCTGCTTGCTGTTGACTGTCTAGTTCAAATTGGCAGCTTCAGGGATTAGGGCGTGGCAGCCAATCAACAAGGGACTTGCAGTTCAGCCTGATGAGACAAAGGAAACAAGCTCCTTGTTGATTGGCTGCTGCTGCTGCCTTGATCCCTGAAGCTTTCCTGAGGCTGCTGCAGCCCCGCCCAGGCCTTTTCTACTACCAGAGGCCTGCTGGCCACATGGCCCTAAGCTGAAGTCTTTTATCAGAAGCTGGTGAAAATGTTTTCCTTAGATTTCACGTTCTTACAGTTTTGCCATCATCTGACCCACTTTGGCTTCTCTGCCAGTGAGTCAGCCTCTTCTGGAGCTCTGAAGATCTTCAAAAAGTAAGTAATCCATGGGAAATGGGGTGGGGAGGAGTAAGTGGAATACTGGACTCTAGGAAAACAGACACAGTCTGTGAAGACCCGGCAGGGCAGGACGGGGGGAAGCAATTGTGGGGGGCCCAGGGGAGCATGAGGTATCTCGGTAGATTGGGGAAGGCCTTGGGTGGCTTGCTCCAGCACTAGGCTCCACCTGCTCTTCCCCATTCTGAGATAGCTCGTGTGCATTTAATGACCTGCGGATTTGATTAACAAATGCATTGGGGAAAACAGGGAGTGATCACGTTCATTTAATGTGATTCAAACAAATGAATCCTCGGGTTATGAATGAGAGTGAGGGAGGTTCTCAGGGAAGTCCTGCCTTAGCACTTGACCATCACAGGTGCCCCCTCAACACAAGTCCTGTATCACACCCACTGTGACCACACCCACCACAGCCATGCCCACCATGACCACGCCTCCCTAACCACACCGCCATCCCCAGCCCTCTGAGGTCAAACACAACCCTGAGGCAGCTCTCAATGAAATCAAGTTTGATACCCCTGCTCTAGAGGAAACCCTGCAAAGAAGTTGTATAGGTTTTCTCTAAAGTTATGTGAGGCAAACAGTTTCACACAAATTGGAAGCTCTACCATTATTGGCTCCTGGATTGTTCCTCTTTTCTCCCAAAGCAAGTCACATGGCACCTGGCCAACCCTTCAGTTTTTATCCTCAGGGCAATTGAAGGACCAGCTTTATAATTCCCTCTGTACGGTCACTCTTTTTCTCCCTTGTTGCTAAAGCAAATACAACAAAGAATGGCAGAAGGCAAAGAGCTGAACAATGTCTAGACCCTGAGTTTTCCCAAAAAAAATTCATATTAGGGGGGGGATCCCCAAACCCCTGATCAAAAAATAAAGCTCTAAGAATTTAAAATTCTCACTTGACATATAGTATACCAAATCCTGAAACATGGGCTCAGCAGGACCAAGATGGAATACGTATCAATCCGCTGATCAGCCATTCAGCTAGAAAGTTGTAATCACTTTGATGAGTTATACATTGCGTAAGCATTGTGCGAGTCTTGCAGCTTCAGCTATTTTTGGTTCCATTGCTTTCTGAGCCTAATTTGCTAATAGAAATATATTTTTAGAAATCAAATCAGTTGACTTTATAAAGAAAATGGATTATATTATTAACGCTGTTGGCCAACAGTCTTAAACAACAGTTTAATCAACAACAAAAGTCCTAATGTGCAATATAAACCATTTATATTTTTAAAAGAAATCTGTAGAAAAATCTGCATAATTTTTTGTGATTCATTTTGTTTGTTCAGTAATTGCACTTAGATTGATGCTGGCATTATCCATTGTGATTCAATGAATTATTGACATTCATGAAAATCATTTTTCATTAATTTCTTGCTATTAATTATAAGACAATGGGTCCTATTAAGAGAAAAAGTAATTCTTGCACATTATTAAATCCATGTTCAGTCTTATTGTAAAGCATTAGCTTAGATATAATAGTTATAAGATCATCCCACTTCCCAAAGCATGAATAATCAGCTTTATTTGCTGTAGGCAAAGTAAAAGATATACTCTGGTGTTCTGCATATGTAATAGCAATTAGCAAAAGAAGCACGTTTTAAAAATTAACCCTGGACAAAAAAAATTATTACAAATAATCATCTTCCACCATAGTGCAACAGAGTTTGACTTTCTATCCCTTTCTATTAAATATGTGCATGAAGCCACTGAATAAGGTCAGCCACTGTTTTGGGTTTGGTACCATCCGTCACCTAAGTGAGTGTCACGTTTTTGTCCCAGTACCTGGAGACTGTGTGGACCTGGATGAGAAGAAAGAATCTTCAACTCAGTCCTACCAAATTTGAATGCTATGGCTGTTGGGATCACCTATATTTGTGGATATTCCATCTTTATACTTAAATGGGTTGATTTCCCATTAAAGAGTGATGCACAATCTGGGGGTCTTCCTGGGCTCACAGCTTTTCCTTAATGGCCTATGGCAGCAGAGGTGGCATTCAGCAGGTTCTGACCAGTTCTGGAGAACCGGTAGTGGAAATTTTGAGTAGTTCGGAGAACCGGTAAATACCACCTCAGACTGGCCCCATTCCCATCTATTCTCTGCCTTCCGAGTCCCAGATGATCAGAAGGGAATGGAGATTTTACAGTATCCTTCCCCTGCCAGCCCACCAAGCCATGCCCACCAAGCCAAGCCAAGCCACACCACGCCCACAAAACCAGTAGTAAAACAAATTGAATCCCACCACTGTATGGCAGCTGTGGTCAGGAAAGCCTTTGCACAGTTTCCTTTGGCCACTAGTTGTGCTCTTTCCTAGACAATACATGCACTCATGCCCTAGTCACTTCACATCTTGACTAATGGAATGTGCTGTATGTGAAACTGCCCTTGAAGACCACTCATAAGCTTCAACTGATCCAGAATAAAGCAGCACTGGCAGCAATGAATATGCTTCATATGATCACATAACAATCTTACTACTTTGTGAGCTGTACCAAATGCTTGTGATTGTACTTCAAGGTGCTGGTGGTGACCTATAAAAGCTCTACATAGTGTTGGCCCTAGCAATTTGAAAAATTACTCCCAAGCAGGGGTGAGTTCTACCTACCTTTACTACCGGTTCGCAACCGGGCCGCGTGCGCAGAAGCATTTTGATGACATCTGGGTCGGTGGGCAGAGCCTCCCACCAGTTTTACTACTGGTTCTATAGAACTGGTGCGAACTGGGGGCAGCCCACCACTGCTCCCAAGGTGTCTGAGCCAAAAGGATTGGTATGTTCCAAATCACTTCATTGCTTTAAATCACCATTGGGAAGTGGCCAAAGCACTTATTATTCTCGATGGCTAGCTAAGGTTTCAGACATGTTAAAATGCCCTGTTTCTCTAATATAGCAGAGACAAACTAAAATAATTGATGATTGCTTTGGAAATCTAGAGAGAAATAGAGTGTTAGAGCTCCAAGTAGGTCAGTTTCTCCTTGATAGATATGTGCTCCAAAGCAGTGGCTAGCTTCAAAAGCACCATGGACTTGAAAATGGCAGACACCTGCTAATCAGCTAATCAACACAACACCAACTTAATATAAGAAAGTATTATGTTAGTCAAGAAGTTAAGAGAACAGGGAGGAGGAAGTGGCTTGGCTCATCTCTTATGAGTTAGATATGTGGATAGAAATAAAGAAAAGACAGGGAAGGGATTAAAAAAAAATCCAGTTACTACTCATTTAGTAGTAATGAACTTTTCCAGAAAACATGATAAATTGCATGTGTATTTCTATAGTCTTTGATAAGGCTTTTTGGCTTCTTTGGACCTTTTCTTTCAGTAATAACAAAACCAAAGAAGTTATAAAAGAGCTGATGGAACCAGTAAGACAGATTGCAATCACTGGAGATACACCTGAACCTATAGAAATATTTTATAGAATTAAACAGTAACACAAACCTTATGAAATATATCTGACAGAAATACTATTACTACTGGAAGACCATTGTCTGCCTGATTATTACAATTGCCATTCTTTCACTACATAATCAAGATAAGATAATGGGATGAGAACAAACCCCGAGGAACACTGTTAGTGCCACTGTCTTCCTGGTGAGGATTCCAAAAAAACTGAAACACTCAAGAGTTGTTTACTTCTCAAGCTTTTTTTGTACACTGTGAGAGCAGAAAATGTGACATGTGTCTTTATGCTTTCAGTCACAGCAGTAGTTCACGTAATCAGTATCTAAGCAGCTTGATTCATCAACACAAGTGTTTTATTTTTTGACAACACAACAAAAAATACAATGAAAAATATGTCTGACTAATTGTAATCCCAACTCAGGAATGGTAAACTCTTAGTGTTTGTGGCTTTTATAAAATGTTGAGAAATATTTGAGTTTAAATATTAAATAGAATGCAAAGATACACTAGTAAATACCAGCACCAATATACTTTATGATATACAGTAGGCTATGCCATCTAAAAGATATTCTTCTTCTTTCTTTCTTTCTTTCTTTCTTTCTTTCTTTCTTTCTTTCTTTCTTTTTCTTTCTTTTTCTCTCTCTTTCTTTTTATACATACAAAAATTTTACACATACAAGTGTTATTGCACTTAATCTTTTACCTTCAACAGTTTGTATTGCATCTAACAACCAGTTTGGTGGACTGGGTAAGTGTTCCTGGACTAGAGACTGTGAGTTCTCCCTTAGATATGAAAGCCAGCTGGATGTCTTTCAGCCAGTCATTCTGTCTCTGACCAAACCACTTCACAGTGTTGCTAGGCCAAAAATGGGAGGTAAAAGCATTAGGTACACTGCTTGGAGTTACACAAAATAAATATGAGATATAAACCTAATAATAAAATGAAAAATCTAAGTCAATGGAAAGTTAGATCCTCTGTTATCAGTGGAAATGACTCTCAAATTAACAGTTACCATCACAGCTTTTATAACAGTAGGCTGATGTAATTCAATTTTAAACAATGTTCCTAGGAACTACTATATTAGTATAGCAGGAATTTAGTTTTGTGCATTACCTTCATATAGAGTCCAGGATATGCAGTATTTAATTACAATAATAAATAAACAATTAAATAATACAGCAGTGTGGCTTCCTGAGAGCAAAATGCTTATTCACCTCTTGTTTTTTAAAAGAATGCCTGCAATCCACAAAAATTTTAAATTTCCAAAATCAAAATTCATACACAGCATGACGCCAATTCTAATTGGTGTTACATTATTTCCATCTGGTTCAGTCATGAATAAAAGTCCATTAAATCCAACCTTGCAGTTGCAACAATTCTAGATGGGGGAAAACAGCAAACAGATGGCCTCTCTGAACCTGGACCTGCTCAACCTCACCGTTTGTTTGTTTGTTTGTTTGTTTGTTTATCAAAATTATAAAGCTGCCCATCTCCCCAAAAGAATACCGGTGTTCCATCCTTGTTGCACTAAAAATTAATTTAGAAATAAAGGAGCTTCAACTCATAGCAGCTGTAGCAAGGCCTCAATCAAGTTACATTACATTACATCTACCCAACCCATCAGATCCTGTCAGCTATGGAATGTCATCTGGTGGAAGCCAGGAAGAGCTTTTTCTGCCATGGCAACAACCCTGTGGAACATCAACTCCCCAGAGATCAGATTGGCACGGACTCTGGTGGCTTTTCACAAAGTTGTGAAGAGATGGTTTTGCCAATGGGCCTGAGAAGATGGCACTATGGTGGAGCTGCTGAAGGACCTGTAATGATTGTTTTGCTGAATGGGAATACCTTGGCTGTGGTTTTTATGTACTTTATGAAGATTTTAATATGCTCTTGTATTGTTTTTTCTTGTTTTTAAATTGCTGTACAGTATTCTTTTTTGTTTTTTAAATTTGTTTTAATTGTTTGTGAGCCATCCAGTCATTTATGAGAAGGGTGGCTACATAAATTCAAATAATTGAATATTATTTGGAGTAACAGGCTTCGACTCAACCTCTCCAAGACCGAGTGGCTGTGGCTTCTGGCACCCCGATATAGCCAGCTGGTGCCATCGCTGGCTATTGGGGGTGAGTTACTGGCCCCCACAGAGAGGGCCCGCAACTTGGGTGTCCTCCTGGATGCACAGCTGTCTTTAGAAGAGCATATGACGGCCGTGGCCAGGGTGGCTTGATTCACCTGATTCGCCAGTTGCGTCCCTTTCTGGATTGGGACTCCTTACGCACAGTCACTCAGGCACTCGTCACTTCCTGCCTGGACTACTGCAATGCTCTCTACATGGGGCTCCCCTTCAGGTGCACCTGGAGGCTCCAGCTGGTGCAGAATGCGGCCGTGCGGAGGATTATGGGAGCGAGGGGGTGCTCCCATGTGACACCTCTCCTGCGTGAGCGACATTGGCTCCCGGTGAACTTCCGGGTGTGCTTCAAGGTGTTGGTTGCCACCTTTAAAGCGCTCCATGGCATCGGACCTTGGTATTTGCGGGACCACCTTCTGCCACCAATAACCTCCCACCGGCCAGTACGCTCTCACAGAGAGGGACTCCTCAAGGTGCCATCAGCCAGGCAGTGTCAGCTGGTGACCCCCAGGGGGAGGGACTTCTCTGTGGCAGCACCTGCCCTCTGGAACGATTTGCCCCCGGAGATATGGAGGATACCAGATCTCCAAGCTTTTCGCCATGCCCTAAAAACTTTTCTTTTCCAACAAGCAGGCCTGGGGTAACCCCCCCCCCCCCATTTTTGAGATATTAGATTTTTAATTGTGTAATGGGTCTTAGTTGTGAGGTTTTTTTAAATTTTCAGCCAAAGTTTATAATTCTTTTAAATTTTTAAATTTTGTATTGGAATGTTTTTTATTTCTGGCTGTGTACCGCCCTGAGTCCAGTAGGAGAAGGGCGGTATATAAATTTAAATTTTAAAAAAATACTAAATTATAAAAAGTGACAAAAATTTTAACAAACATTATAAGATGTTTTTTTAAAAAAAAATCTGCCATAGGCTATATCCCTGCCAAAGGAGGAAAAGAAAAAAGGAAGCCTATTTTATCAAAGCCTCAAAAGGATTCAAACATTGGCTTATTCTACTTAAAAATATCTAAGTCATTGGGAAGATTTTATTTTCAGGTGCCATCGTTTATTGGTTATTCAATGGCTAGGAGCCTCAAAAGCTAAAAGCAGCTTTAGATTTTATGAATCTCTGAGAGGGAATCATTACATCATTTCTAATTTATCATTTTCTGTTTGTGTGTATTTAAAATACGTATTAAAAGAAATGAGGTCACTTTATATCTCAGGTTCTTATTATTCTACTCTCCAATCAGATGAGAGCTTGAAAAATACATCCTGAGCATCAGACGTCAGCTGCTTCAGAATGTTTTCCTTGCTAATATAAAATGGTGCTTCCAGCTAAATCTGTTGACATCTAAAGTCAGACAATATGTTCCAATGCAAGCAAGGGAATGAAGACAAAGAGATGCCCTTTTGATATTTCTCCATTCCAAGCAGCAAACACAAATTGTAACAGTCTGACCCATATGTCAAAGAATAAAAAGGAAGGAGTCATGAGTACAGCTGTCTGTGTCACTCTGAGTTTTGCTAGACAGAAGCATTAAGAATATTTATGGGCACTGGGAGCAGAGTCGGCGGTAATGCAATTGCCACTCATTTAATTGATAAAATAGGAATGAAAAATGCTTGCCTAGACATGACTGCCTAAGCCATATACTGATTTACTCCATTTGTATCACTACAGGAAGTCAAAGAGGCAAATTGGATTTATGGTCAAATGAAAGATAAACCAATTATCTTCAGAAAATTTCCAGCTGCATAGCTAGTACCTCAACCACTCTCTCTGTTCGTGGATGCATGGTTTCACAATTGTACATCATTTTTCCTTGTGCTATTTGCAAGGCACAGTATTTTCAAGCAAGGTATTGTGTACATTTTCTCCTAAGGTATTTTGTTCTTCAGTGCAGCTCAGACTTTTATAGAACTGGGACCTTTTTTCCTGGATTAGTAACTGCATTCACTCTATTGTTGTCCTTTGTCCATTAGACCAAACTGGCTCTCTGTTTTGCTTTTTCTGTCATCTGCATCTTTTATTTTAATAGATATGCTATAATCTACATATTTTTAGAGTTATAAGATGACCCCATCATTTGGAAAGGCCTATAAATTAAATACATAAAAAACTCTTGTTGGAGAAATTAATCAGAAGAACAAAAATCTGAATAGCACTATACAGTAGTTTTTTTGTTGGACATTGGAATGCATTTTAGAGACCTGTAGTAAAAGGTGATAATTGTTTGAACTGAATTAATTGCTTTTCCTTAGGAAAGAAGTTTTTATCACCACAGTAATTCAATATGTTCCTAAATCAAAAGGATCCTTTTATCATGTAATGGAATTAGCAGCAGGAGAAGATATGCAACGCTGCTAACAAAGAATCAGTATCTCTTTAGAAAACAAGACAGGAAATAATAATTATTGTTATTATTAACTCTACCCAATTTTAAGTGAAATAAAAATCCAAAGGAAGGTGGTTATTGGGCATTTGTTGAATGTCACAGAACATCTGTATTTTGAGTGCATAATCAATTGAATAATAGCTCAGTTGATTTGGATTCAAGCAATAAACAAACCCACACATACACACATACATATTTAATCTTGGATTAAAATAACCAAATTTAGCACGATCTATAAATGCCTGTTAGGTTTTGAATTTACCAGGTTAAGCACCTTGTATGAACACAATCAATAAGACTTCGATCATTTCCTTTTTTAGAGAAAAGTCTTTGTGTGTAAGATAACTTTTCTTTAAAACGTACAAATTGATTACCGACAGAGCTCTATATCCAAACACACTGTTCTCCATAATAAATAAGTAATGGAATAACCAGGATGCTAAAATGCTTCAGACACTAACATTCAGTTTTCACCACAACACTCCTTGCTCAAATGGGTGCAGTTGTTCTACTTGTTTACCTGTTGTTCCCCCCCCCACATCATTTCAGTTTTAGAATCATAAATCAAGGCACTAAAAGGGACAGTGGGGGGGAGCAAAGCCAGAGTCTTGTTTACGATCACTATACCATTCACTATATGAATGGTAACTGTTCATGAAGAACTTCCTGCTGCTTAGGACTGAAGCCACTGTTGAGCTTTGTTGTTGAACCTAAGCTAAAAAGACTCTTCAGAGATTGCACACAAAATATTTAGATTAGAAATAAACACTTCAGTGAATAAAGGCTTTTAAAAATCATATTGATGTGATTTTGTCTTTTCCTTTCAGTGAACTAGATCAGTAATTAAGGCAATTCCAGATGCTACAGTTTCAGACTACTAAAGCTGGAGCCAGGAACTGCTTCTAATTGTCCTCCAGTGTCCAGGAGGGCTATGCACAGGTAATTTTAAGATATACATTTCCATATTTTGTTCTTTAAGATGCACACAATCAGACGCTATTCTTAGCAATATTGTTTAATGGTTTATATGTTTTTCTCTAAATGACTATTAAGACTCCGCAGGTTTCAAAAATGATTACAAGAAGCGTAATGAGGGGGATGAGGGTAGGGCGGGGATAAAAGTGATGATAGAAAAGTAAGAAAAAGGAGAAAAGGGTCGGGAGGGGGGTTGGATGGGGGGGGAGAAAATGTTTGAAAATTGTTTGTAAAATGTTTTCAATTAAAAAAAAAAAGAAGCGTTTTAGACGTTCTGCAAGCACAAGCATGGACCCTTTGCTAGTTATTAAAGCAGTTCAACTCTCTTTAGGCTTCCATATGAACCTGAAAAGAATATTCTAAATGCATGAAAAAAACCAGTCTTCTTGAATAAACAAAAAGCTCAGATACCTATATTAGAACACAGGATTCTGCAGTGCTTCACATTCAGGGGGAAAAGTTACTTTGGAGCAGAGGGGTGGAGGCAGCTGTTACTTCTGTCAACATGCCTGTAATCGTCTTTTGCTGAGACTTTGATCTCAGAAAAAGATGGAGATGGTGTGAGGAGTTATCAACTATGCTACATGGGTTCCCATGTGTACTAAAATACACACATGGGAACCCATGTGTTATCTGAATCTGAAGCACCTACATCCATATTAGAACTATCAATCCAATAAAGTTAATATTAGCATGATGAGTTAATTGGTTAAGTTATTTTCTTATATCGAAGATCACTAACTGCAGAAGTCTTCAGTCTTTCAAGCTAATGCATAAAGATAGTGTCCTTAATACTTCTTCTAGCCCCTGCTGCAATTGGATCAGGGTGAAAGTTAAACCACCTATTTCTAATGAGATGAAGACTCCCTTTGGACTATAAAAAAGATTGTGCTGAGGTTGGGAGGAAAGAATCAATACATTTATGGTCTCTTCATCATCATAAAACTAGCAGTGAGAGAAAGGCAGAGCAGGGTGGAGTAAGTGCTTATGAGCTTCCTCAGAGGCTTATAAAACCAATCGAGCACAGCAGAAATGGATAGAAGGAAAAAAGTTTTTAAAAGCTTTCACATAGCAATTAAAATCCCTATTTTTGTGGGATTAAATCACATGAACTCAACACAGCTTTTACCTGAAGATCAGTCTGTGCTGGAGACAATCATCAAAAGAAAGCTACTAAGAAAATTCCCCCAAATATGTAAATACACCTAGAAAGAAAAGCAGATCTTCATAGAAGAAAGCAGATAATTTAGGGAAACAACACAGATAAGCTTGATGTCAAAATCCTGATTTTTACCTCCTACTTTCAACTGTTCAGACATCAAATGTTGGGAAAATAAATATTTTGGGTATTTATGCATCTAGATTGGTTTGTAATGAATTGATTTCTTGAACAGAAATTGGGGATCAATTAGAATTGTTAGTAAGAGGATAAATTTGCTTTTTTATTCATATGCATTGTTAAAAGTAAGATGTGTTAACCAGGTGTACTGTATGTTTACAGATTGAAAGTGGAAATATTACTGATCTTTAGTAAAATATATTATCCAATATATTATCACTCTATTGTGGAGGGTTTGGGTTAGAGTTAGAGGTTGGACAGCACTTTTGGAACCTTAAGACAATGTCGAGAGTTCAATATCAAATGACATCCATGGAAAAGATATATTTACAAAATAGCTGTCAAAGATCAAAGTAGTCAAAGTATGCCTGTCACAGACTGATGAGACTGAAAGACAAGTAACAGTGAAGTTTGAAATGGAAAAACATTTCTGCTCCAACAGAAATACATCATACGCAAAAGGCAACAAGTGATGCAAACCGACAACTTGACACTGAATCCAAATATATGTCTATTTCATATGAATGATATCTATTTCACCCTCATTCAAATCAATCTTGTTTTAATCTAATCAAAACTACATCTCCTAATTAGAGATAAGAATTTCTTTTCTTCAAAAAATAATATTTGTATCTTTGGATAGCACTTACACCTTACAAAACTGATTTATGGAAGCATAATGCTTTAACTCTGAAGTTCATCAGAGAGTTTATCCTAGCCTGTACAACATTTAATATAATGAAAAGTAATGTAATGTTCTGGCAGTAGTAGATAGCGTTTAAGATAGTAGTACTGACATCATTATTATTTCAAATTACTATATTTGGTAGAATTTTAGAGCCTTTAATCATTGAGTTATAGATAGATCTGTGACCACTGGCACTACTTGTGTTAGTGTAACTCACATCACGTCATTGTCATTTGTAAATCATGATTCATGGCTTATTGAGCTTATGAAAACATAACCTTCTGATTCAGGTTTTTCCCTCAGCTGTAATATTGGGTCACAATATTGAGTTAAAAGATAAATTTTTGCCGTATGTCAACCAGTCTGGCTTTGCCACCATTTCTTTTCTAAAAAAGGCTTCCTGTGGTGACCCCCAAAAGGGGAAGCTTCGTAAAGAGCCTTGTTTTATATTTATTCCAAACTCTTAGTATGGCATGTCTAACAAAATGGTTATTAAAATCAACATTAACTTTACTTTTATCTTACCATAAGTAGCCGTGCCATCCAAATCTTAATTCATGGCTTTCTAGTTCAAATAACCTCTTATTCTGGAGGCTCACCCATTCTTTTGCCCAGGTCAAACAGCATGCATCAAAATACAATTTCACATTTGGTAGACCCAAACCCCCTCTTTCCTTAGCATCTTGCATCAGCTTATATCTAATTCTTGGTTTTTTCCAGAGGTGAAATTCACTTACCTTCCCTACCGGTTCGCAAATGTGCATGCACTGTCTTTGTCTGCACATGTGCAAAGCCTTCTGCGCATGCACAGAGGCTTAAAGTGTCACAAAAAAGCGACGTCATGATGTCCATGCGGGTGGGCGGAACCTCCCGCAGCCACCGCTACTGGTTCGCCCAAGCCGGATAGAACCGGCTGAATTTTACCCCTGGTTTTTTCCCTTGCCATATGAACTTAGAAATATCCTTCCGCCATTGTTTAAATGGATTATCAGTTGTAAGTATTGGTAACGTCTGAAATAAAAAAAGCGTCTTTGGTAAGACATTCATCTTAATTACAGAAATTCTACCCAATAGTGATAAATGCAATTTATCCCATCTTTTTAATGATTGCCAATGATTCTTGTACTGCTCCAATTGAATTGGTGCTGTTCGATATCAATATGGGTATTGATTAGGGATTTGGGATCGTGGAAATTGACTGTCAGCTGGTGTTTATGGATTCTGGTTTTTAATTGACCCTCACCTGATATCACCTCCCCATCACAAGACCTACTGACCACACAAAGCCCTTATAAGAAGAAGTATACTGACACTGACATCCTCTAAACTCTGCTGAAGATGTTACCAATACCTAGCTTGGTAACAAAACATTCGGAAATCAATCCACAAGCTTGGAGAACAAACCTTCACCCTTATCCTACATCTGAACTACAGATGTTTGCCACCATTTGTTTGTGTCTTTGACAAAGTAAACAATCACAGTTATGAGTAAGTGTTTAAATAAAAAAACTTGCTCATGAAAGTTATAGTTACTAATGATTCCTACAATCATTACTCTTTTCTGCCATGTTATTTTACTTTTTGTTTTGTTTTGGTATACATACGTATATATGCACATACTGTATCTTTTCAAGCTGTCTGGTTACTTACTGTGGTCATAGGCAGCATAAAACTGCCTATGTCACAAAAGGAAGTGATATAATGGTCTCTGGTGACAGATGATGTCAGAATTAAACTTGACATGTTCTGGGTTACTGATATTCTCTAGGAAATGTAGAATCTAAAAAAGCCGAATATTCACAGGACTATTTCTGCAATAGTACTGCATGTGATAACATTGCAAGCTGTATCAGATATACCAAATCAACAAAATCAGGTAGTTTGATTTTAAAATAATTGATGTTTCATCATTTTGGAGAGATCATGAACAATGTAAACAGAATCCCCTTTGCTTCAAGGGAACTACCATGACCATTCATTATTGCATCCTAAGTACTTGCAAAAAGAATGATCCATATTAGCTGTTTCATTTGGAACTGATATCCCTTATATACCATATTTTCTGGCGTATAAGACTACTTTTTAACACAGGAAAATCCTCTCAAAAGTCGGGGGTCATCTTATACGCCGGGTATAAGCCTACCGACGCTCCAGCTGACCCCCAGTGATGGTGAGCCCCAGCTGTCTGGGGAAGTCGGAGCATCAGTAATTTCCACCTGGATGCCTGGGATGGTGGGGGAAGCTCCACGCAGCAACCAGCTGGGTCCAGCATTCAGCGGCATGCAGCCTTGACAAGATCGGCACAGCTTCCCGAATCTGAGTTGCTGGCGCTGACCGATGACACTACAGGAGTGCCGACAACATTGAGGGGTAGTCTTATATGGCGAGTATAGCCCAAACCCTATATTTTAATAGGAAAAGTAGGGGGTCGTCTTATATGCCCAGTCGTCTTATACGCCGGAAAATACGGTACTTAGTGTTACTGAGAAACCAGATAAATGTGTGTCTGTGTGCATGTTTTATGTGTGTTTGCTATTATGAGGTCACATCCACCTAATATGAAAAGCTAAATAGGATTGGCACTTGAATGGAAGACCAGCAGGAATGGGATGTGGACTGGGAAGTTGAATAATATTCCAGAAGAAGGGAATGACAAACTACTTTTGTATTATTTCCAAAGAAAATTACATGAACATATCTATATATTTGCCAGGAATACAGTTTCACTCAAGGTAGTCTTCAACCTGAGAACCTATTTATTTATTTGTTTGTTTGTTTAATTTTTATACCATCCTTCTCCCTTATAAGGTGGCTCTGAGCGGTTTACAAATTATAAAACAAGTAGAAAAATAATTAAAATATTGAAACATCAAAATGACAGTATTAAGATTTTAAAATTATTCTGAAACTAGAATTAAAGAGATGGATGGGATGGAGATAAGATCTTCTTACTCCAGTAGCCACCTCCAGCGGTAAGTGGCCCCCCTTAGGATCCCAGGCCAACTGGCAAAGCCACTTCTTCCTCTTCTGGAAGGCTAAAAGAGTGGGAGAAGTTTTCACCTCTGATGGTAGAGTGGTAGAGATGGAGCCACAATGGAAAATGTCCTTCTCCTTGAATCCATCTGCTGGAATTCCTTAGCATACGGCAGGGGTGTCAAACTCATGGCCCATGGACCGGATGCATCATGTGCTGGCCACCCCCAGCCCTGGTTTAGCGAAGGGTGAAAAAGTCATGATACATCACATGATGACAACGTGACATCGCGAATTTGACACTGTGGCATACGGGATCTATAGCAGGCCTCTTCTGCTGGTGCAAATGAGATGGGGTAGTCTCGTTGGGGAAAGACAGCTCCTCAAATACCCTGGACCCAATGCAATGTAGGGCTTTAAAGATAACAATCAACACCTTGAATTAGAACTGGAAGCAAACTTGTAACTAATGCAGCCTGCACAATAGCAGTTTATCAATTTATTAATAATTTGTTTGTTTTGTTTATTAGCATGCTCACCTATCTAGTGTGAATTGGTAAAATGCTATGGCATGCATTCCTTGCTTTTCAACATATTTATGAGATCTAATAAAGGGGCAGGCAGGTGGCAGCATTCCAGATGTTGCAGAACTACAACTTACAATATCCCTACAAAGCAAACCCAACGGCAAGAAATTGTGTGACTTCCAGTGTAGGAACTTCTGGAATGTTACAGATTGCCAAATCTGGTCTAATGAATAGAACAGTGTTTCTCAGACTCAGCAGCTTTAAAATGGATGGACTTCAACTCCCAGAATTTCTCAGCCAGGAAACACTGCAATAGAAGCACAGTACAGGGGTGCCATGGAATGGGCACTGATCCTAACAGAAGCAAGAGGTTTCCTTACCTTTTGTTGAAGCCAGCAAAAGGAAAATATAGTCATTCTGCCTTCTTTAAGCTGCAGAAAACTGAATCTCCCAAGTGCTTCTGTTGGAAAGACAAGATAGGAGACGAAATCACTATTGAGAGTATCCAAAATAGTGAGAACATCCCTGGCTTTAGCCTTTTCTTCATGGGTTGCTATTGCTATGCTACTTGGAATACAGCGTTTCTGAGGGAAAACAAATTTTTCAATAAAATACCATCCCTATTGAGTTGATCATTCTGTCCCCTCTCCCTAAAAGTGGCTGGATACTAGAAGAAGAAACAAGAGAAAGTTAACCAGTGAGGGCAATGTCCTCACAATATCATCATTTCCAGACTGTTGGCAGCAAAGGTTTGGCAAGCAAATTCACAGGGAAACCCACAATTGGGACAGTGAGTGGATGGAACGCTATTCTTTCAACTATAATTCAAACAGATTGTACAAAAATATTTTTTAAATACCAATAAATAAAGTTAGGAAGAGAGAAAGAATAAACTTCTTGTTTCTTTTAAAAAGATACTATTTTTGGATTATGTTGTTTTTATTATTTTCATTTAAGAAATGTGTAGGGCCACCAGTCTTAACCAATAATTCTGGGCAGTGCATGAGGTCCCTTACACATAACCCTAAATCAATAGCATTCACCATTACTAGGCTCCATTAACAAACTGCCCCAATACCTCTGAGAAAAGCCCAGTTTTTATAGTTTTCTGGAAGACCACGAGGGTCAGAGCCATTTCAATTTCCAGGGAAAGATTGTTCCTTAGGGCAGATTCTGAAATCAAGAAGACATGTCTCCTGGATGAAATGTCTGTGAAATGGCACTCCGTTCCAAACAACCCCACCATTTCGTTAGTCAGTTAAACTAAATATTTCTTTGTTAGATTTATAGCCCACTTGTTCTTTAGGAACTCAGTATGTCTTACCTAAAAATCTCCTTCATTTTTTCAATCCAACAACAACCCTGTGAGTTGGATTGCCCTAAGCAAAAATGACCGGCCTAGCATCACCAATAAGCTTCCATGGCCATAACTGAACTTGAACTCGGGACTCTCAAGTTCTAACAGGAAGCCCACATGGCTGTTGCATAAGAAATTGTATTCGGAGACATGTTTCTTCTGATTTTGGAAATAGCGTTTCACACTAATAGTCACAGGTGGTTTTGTCCCTCATAGATTTCAGTTAAGGAGAAAATATGCTTAAATATGTTTTGAAAAGAATAATTATAGCTCACTGGAGAATAACTGTTAGCTTTCATTGGGAGACAGAAATATGATTAAAATTTGAAAAACAACGATCAGTTTGTGACAGTGAGGGCCAGGGTTGTTGCAGGGTGGAGGTAAAAAAATCAAGAAAGCAGCCATATTGTACGATCACATCCCTGCTCTTTGTTTGTGTGATGCATATTAAAAGGGGGGTGGGACTTTGACAGCTGCCAACTAGATTTGTTTTTTACACACACACACACACACACACACACATGTGGTTTATTTTGGCCTAGAGGCAAGCTATTTTTTACCACATATCAGCAGCAAAGCCACCACAGAAAGTAACACAGTTTTCTTTGAGTGCAGCAACTGAGTTAACAAAAAAAGTACAGAGAGCCTTTTCCCACTCAGGCCAATATCAAATTGGGCAACTCTGTTGCCAGACAAAAACAAATAAATTGCTGCCACATGAACTAGGACTCAAACAAATGGCTGCAGCAAGCTATTTTCTCACAACGGAGCTGAATGTGTCTTTGGGAGAAGCAGTGGATGAAAATTGTTTGTGGAATATTCTTTTGAGAGTAGAAATCCCGGGTTCTGCCAAGCCTTTCAATTTGTGGGCCAAAAGGAATATCAACCATCTAGCAGAACTGCAGCTGAGTTTCGGCAAAGTCAATACACCCATGACTTAATCACACAAAAACAGTAGCTACAGATCGTGCCAGTGACACCTCTGACTTCTGTTGCAGCTACAAGAAAACTGGCCAATGGGAGTGCCGGGATGAGCGGGTGCAATCTGGCAATAGACCAATTATCACTCAGCAGATTGTCAGCCTCTGAAGACTCCCTCCTCCATGTGACCAAAAAATGTTGACATGGGAGGTCTTTGGCTAGCATAGCTGGGAAAATATTACTCTTATGGGAGAACATCTTGAACCAGATTTCAAATTGCCTATAACCGTAATGGCAAACTATGGCACGCGTGCCACAGGTGGCACATGGAGCCATATCATGCGTGTGCTGGCCAACTGATTTTTTTCGAGCCTTCCGGAAAAAGTCAGAAAATGGGCTGTTTCCGGCCTCCAGAGGGCCTCCGGAAACCTCTGAGGGGTGGGGAAGGCCATTTTTGCCTCCCCCAGGCTCCTAGAAAGCCTCTGGAGCCTGGGAACAGCAAAAAAATGGCCTACCGTCATCACATGCCAAAAATGGGGGAAGTGCAGGGGGGTCACGCACATATGTGCAGGGGGGTGGGGTGCATAGAATTGTGGATGTGGGCATGTGCGCGCATGACTCCCCTGCGCTCCCCCCACTTTTGGCACATGATGGCAAAAAGGTTAGCCATCACTAACCTATAATGATGGAGACACCCTTGCAAGGATATGACCATGGCAAAAGGAAAGAGACCAACTTCACCTCATAGGCTGGATGAATGAATTTCAAGTGTTATTACAGAAGCTTGTTCTGTAATATTCTGTTATTTTCCACGAGGTTGGAAAGAAAATGCACAGCATTAAACAGGAAGCTTCTTTAGAGTACTGCTTTTCCCAGTACTTTACTGTCAATGAAATGCTTTGAGAAATCATTGATACTGTATGAGCTGATATAGGCAATCTGGCATTCTTCCAATTTATTGGCATCTTTTAATTATTTGGATGTGCTGAAAGCAGTGGGAAGTGGTTTATCTGGAAAAAAAATCTCTAAAAATAAAGAACTGGTCATGGGAGAATTAAAAAAAAACAAAAGAAATCGATTTAAATTGAGAAAAAGTAAGTTTATTGGCCACCTCAAAAAGCACTTTAAAAACTGGTTTATTTACTATGGCCTACAAGTTCATCAGATGCAGGAAGAAACATGTGGCAGCTCAAGTAACAGTAATACACAATCCTCACCTCACTGGATTGATATAACACTTAATAAACAGACATAGATTTCAGATACTATCTGCTTACTTATAAAATATTATTGTACATATGACAACCACTGAAGCTTAAACAAAAAGCTTGGTTTTTCTCATGAGTTACTGTAGATACAGTAATTCTGCTAGAAGATTTAAACTATGCAATTAATCTCAAAGAGGCTTCACA
This sequence comes from Ptyas mucosa, assembly GCA_012654045.1. Taxonomy (NCBI): domain Eukaryota; kingdom Metazoa; phylum Chordata; class Lepidosauria; order Squamata; family Colubridae; genus Ptyas; species Ptyas mucosa. The sequence goes on along the minus strand of WNWU01013815.1, from coordinate 9,505,577 downwards.
ATCAAAGTAGGATATTTTAAAGAATCTATTTCAAACGAATGTTAAATATTCAATATATGTACTTCACTAAATGAACCCAATTGCTTTTATCATCACTTGCATTGACTGGCTTCTTAGCAATTTTCTAAATCAGATATTACGGTAGATGTAACTGTACCTTCTCCTTTATTAATCTCCTTGGAAGTCTAGAATGCAAAGTGAGATTGTGATGTCTTGAGATAAAAAATTAAATTTAGAGCATTGGTCAGTGTCACTAAGTAACTCAGTTTAGCATGTGTTTTTTAGGTTAAATGTGCATATACTCCATGCCCATTCATTACTGCTCATATAAACCAAGTGTTGTTTCGTTAGTAATTAAAAACCAAGGACTTCTCTTATGGTTGCAGTATTGGACAAAAAAGTGACTGAAGAATTTTCATTGCATCATCACTCATTGCCTATGTTTTGGGCCCAATGTATTTGGCATTGTCTGGGCTACATACACGGATGCAGATGGGGGTCTCTAGATTAATTCCTACATTAGGGCTACCATATCTGGCTGCAGAAATCTGGATAGCCACTAGCTAGCAGGACTGAGAAAACAAAACTACTTTCTGTTGCCATGAAGTATTTGTGTGATTTATGGAGTCCGGATATGGCCTCAGTTTAGGCATCTTCAATGTTCTTCCCTCCCAAACCTTTGATCTATAGATACAATTTTCTTTACTAAGGACCCCCCTTGTCATCTGATAAATTGAAAGCAATTTATCCCAGTTTCTAGTGATTGTTAGGATCGTAGATATTTGCCTCCTTATTGCAAATAATACTTGGAAACTCTTTTCCTGCATTATACCACAAATCATATTTGTTTTTTTAATTTATACAAAAATTATTTTCCAGCTTTTGCTCCAAACAAGAGCTTGGGTAACAATATGAAATACAAATCATATTCACTGAGTTATCACAGATTCACCAAGTTTTCCCATGATCATTATCCTATCTACATAAAAGAATAACAGGATTTTCATCAAATAACAAAGATTTCTTCGTATTTTGTACTTAAATGCTTTTTAAAAAACCTAATAGTTTCTCTTGATCATGGATTCAGCGTGTTGGATTACATGGACAATTGCAAGTCAGTATTTGTATGTTAAAGAATACGTATGCAGATATGAAATAAATACATTCGTAATATATTCTTTTCCCTTCAATTTCACTTTATCACAAATCATTACTTCATAATGTTTATTCCATTTAGTTCGATTTTAATTTTAAATACTGCTTTGTATTTAAAACATTAATGATGTTATGATGGAAAAGGCTCTGACTTAAAACTAAAATAATGTTTGTAATGCTCTCTACATGGGGCTCCCCTTGAGGAGCACTTGGAGGCTCCAACTGGTGCAGAGTGCGGCCGCGCGGGTGGTTATGGGAGTGACGTGGCGTTCCCATGTAACACCTCTTCTGTGCGAGCTGCACTGGCTTCCGGTGATCTTCCAGGTGTGCTTCAAGGTTTTAGTTATCACCTTTAGAGCGCTTCATGGTTTAGGACCTGGCTATCTACGGGACCGCCTACTACCACCAATAGCCTCCCACTGGCCAGTACGCGCCCATAGAGAGGGGCTCCTCCGGGTGCCGTCAGCCGAACAATTTCGACTGACGGCCCCCAGGGGGAGAGCCTTCTCTGTGAGGGCACCTACGATCTGGAACGAGCTCCCCCCAGAGATACGGACGATCCCGGATCTGCACACCTTCCGTCACGCACTTAAGAATTTTTTATTTCATCAAGCTGGCCTGGCCTAAATCTTTTCCCCTGTTTAATGTAAATTTTAATTTGTTTCTTAAATTATTGGGTATTTTAATTCTGTCTTAGCCAAATTATTTAATTCACTTTTATTCTATTTTTAAATTTTTGTATCCATGTGTTTTATTCTGTGGCTGTTCACCACCCTGAGTCCTTTGGGAGGAGGGCGGTATACAAATTTAATAAAAAACAAAAACAAAAAACAAAAACAAATTTATCCCATATTCGCATTCTGTTATTTATTTATTTTTTTTTAATTTTTTAACTTTTCTGGTGCAGGTTGAGAAACACTGAGGATGACCCTAAATCAGGTTAAGGACTGGCTCTTCTGCTTTAGATATATCTCCAAAGGCTGCCAGATTCAATTTTAGTGATTGAATCATTTTGAGTCAGGAGAGTTTGTTCTCATAAAGCCCAAGTGAGTCATTGTGCATAATTCCTTTAAAAAGGGCCAAGAGACCCACAATGTTAATTACATTATTGAACTAAATAGAGGAATACTTAATGGAATCCGACCGAGAGGACATATTTTAAGCCACTGTCTACATCAGCCATAGTAAAATCTTATTTGCTTGCTTGACAGTTCCCTTGAGGATTGGAGGGGTGAGGTTATTTATGCAGCCTACCTTGTGGAAATTGAAAATATATTTCACAATGTCTCTGTTAAAAATGTTATTAACATGAAATCAGTATTTAGCCTTGTTATACCAGTATTAATGGAAGATTTGTTGGCCCAAATTCCCATCTTATTGCACATAAGTCTAGGGCATATTCCAAAGCCCAGAACTAAAGCACTTCTGCACATGAAACATTTTCTGTTTTGTTTCTCATTCCTAGAATCAGTTTGAAGCTGACTTTCAATTGGCTGCAGCAGACCATGAAACACTTATTGTAAACAGACAAGGAATGCCATAAGCCCATCAACTCTCTCTCTCCCTCTCTCTCTCTCTCTCTGGCTGACCAAGAAGAGAGTTAAAAAAATATTCTGTCCCTTTCTAGAATAACAAAAATCTCCCTCATCCTGCCTACACAGGGTGGGGGGAGAGAAGAAAGAGGATAAGTAGCAGTGGTGGGTTGGCCCCGTTTCGGACTGGTTCGCAAGAACTGGTAGTAAAACCAGCATGAGACTCCACCTACCAACCTGGACGTCATCAGGAAGCTTCTGTGCATGCGCAAAAGCACGCGCATGTGAGCGAAGCATGCGGCCCCATTGCGAACTGGTAGGAAAGGTAAGTAGAACCCTCCCCTGATAAGTAGCCCCAGTCAGCACTTTCATCAGAAAATGCATTGTGGCTCAGAAGTTCACACAGACTTTTCCAGTCCTGCTGTGTTCCAGTCAATCCAAAATCTTGTTAGCTTATTCCAGCTTTGAAGAAGATCTGGAAGAGACTTCTTGGGGCTAGTAGGGGGGGGGGGTGAGGCTGAGGACTCTCACTCCCTTCTCCCCTCTTCCTCTGCATGATCTGGGCCCTACCCACCTGTCTATCTTCTCAGCGTTTTACTTAATCTGACATCCCCTTAACTGCTACATTCACAGATGGCTATTACGTCCAGCCATCCTTCTTCTCCCTGCATTTTGCTTGCATTTAGCCACTCTATTCAACCAGCTCACTCTTCCTTTTCCACAAGTCTCCTCTTTGTTGCTTCACTTGAATTCAAGTGTACCATAATTTTAATCAATATTGTACAAATATTGTACAAATCCAGTGTAATAGAAAATATATTTATTAAGACTTACAATAGCATAATAAAAAGGTAAATAAATAAATGAAACTTAAGTTAACACTAGAGTAAAGCTAGATCTGGGTTCCCCATAGAGGCAGTCACCCTCTAAGTGGTTCCAAGTTTTGTTAAAAAGTGTGCACATCTATCCAGAAAGAAGACAAAATTAAGAAATGGCAAATAACAAACATTTTTGGGTGGATTCTCACATGTTTTTAAAATGCACATGTGCCCATGCTTCAAATACAGGGCTACCCTGACCAAGATCCTTTCCTTTCAAGTTATATCTTGTATATGAATTTGTCCAGTAAGTTTGTGATTTCATTGACAAATCCCTTTGAGCAACCTCAAGTTTATTTCATACAAAGCACGTTTTGAAAACTGCTGAATTTATTGAAGTAGTATTTAACTAGGCATAGCTGGCAATGTCAGCCTATTCTATTTGAGTGATGTTCATTTCAGGAAGTATATATGACAGGATGTTAGAAACGTTCCTTTACTGACTGATAGGTCTGGTAAGATACCGATGCAAATGATACTTATCATTATTCATCCAGGCAAAGGCAGATTTACTTACATTCTTCAGAAATTTTCTCTTGAAAAAAGTTTTGAGCCACAGAACAAGATTGGCACATTTTTGGATTCCACAACATAGAGTTTCGTGTTTTTCAAACTTGGCAATTTGAAGATATGTGGACTCAGAATTTCTCAGCAAGTATTTCTGGCTGGCGATTTCTGGAAGCTGAAGTACACACATCTTGCAGTTGCGAAGTTGAAAAACACTGGTACAGGTAGTCCTCGATTTTAGAACATAATTAAGACCAGAATTTCCATTGTTAAGCAGGGCAGTTGTTAAGTGAGTCCAGTGGTGGGTTTCAAAAATTTTTACTACCGGTTCTGTGGGTGTGGCTTGGTGGGCGTGGCATGGCTTGGTGGGCATAGCTTGGTGGGCGTGGCAGGGGAAGGATACTGTAAAATCTCCATTCCTACCCCACTCCAGGGGAAGGTTACTGCAAAATTCCCATTTCCTCCCAATCTGCTGGGACTTGCGAGACAGAGAATAGATGGGGACAGGGCCAGTCAGAATTTTTACTACCGGTTCTCCGAACTACTCAAAATTTCCACTACCGGTTCTCCAGAACTGGTCAGAACCTGCTGAAACCCACCTCTGAGTAAATCACACCCATTTTTTTTTTTTGGTTGATAAGCAAATCATTTGCAGTTGTTATAACATGGATCTTAAGCAAACCTGCTTCCTCCATTGCTTTTGCTTGTTGGAAGGCTATGCTGGGAAGGTCACAAATGGTGATCAAATGACACTGGAACACCACAATCATCATAAATACTTGCTAAATTGCCAAGCACCCAAATTTTGATCATGTGACGGTGGGAAGGCTTACATGTGCAGTTGTAAGTCACTTTTTCTAGTGCTGTTGTAACTTCATTAAATGAATGGTCTAATGGTAAATCAATGACTGCCTGCATAGTTCCTATTCCTTCTTCCTATTCAAATTACTTCTTAAGTTATTTACATTAAAAAAACAGTTTTGAATGTAAATTTTAAATTTTCATAGAAATTTCATCCATGTTATTTATTTTTCATTTGAGCCAAAGTTCTTACACTTTGCAACAAATTAAAGAAAAATGGAGCCCTCATTTCTTCTAGCTATGACTTTTAAATGCATGATGCAAACTGTGTAGAACTGCAGTTGTTGCACATATATCATAAAAATGAGAGTCAATGTAGTGTGGTGGTTAAGATGCCGGAGTAGAAACTAGAATAATATGTGTGCTAATCCTCCTCCCTTAGGCACTACAAGTTGTCAGACTTTGGGTCTATCACGTTCTCTAAACCCAACCTACTTCACAGGGTGGTTGTTGTGGATAAAAAAGGAAGGAGGGGGAATGATGTATTCTGCCTTGAGTTGTGTTAAAGTGGGATATAAATCAAAATGCTAAAAATTAAGCTTCATTAAGCTCTGTAGCAATTTCTTGTGATTAATTTTGCTTTGGATCTTATTATAACCTATGATAATTTATAATGGATATCAATTAAAAATATAAGTGATTTTAACTTCCATTTCATATTTAACATTTTACAGTGCAAATCTCATTGCAAGTACATTTATAGCAGTTCTGTAGAAAATATGTGCTTATTAAGTAGACTGAAGTATTGATGGCATATGGCCTATGGCTTTTGTAAATGGGGTTTACAATCCTGACATTACAAAAATGCTTGCAGATTCCAAACTACTAAAACAAGTTTATGTTTACAACAATATTCTAGTAATGTTTGATGGTTCCAATGGTTTTATCAAATGTAGACTCTATTTTGATCACAGTTGAGTCCTACTCTTAAGTATCCTAAAGGGGGCAGAAGAAATATAATAATATTTTGATAACCATATCCTGGCTGTTAAAATGCTGAAGAACACTAGATGACTTTATATATTAACTTATTAAGGTCAGATTTAATGTAGCCAACCCATTGGGTGAGTTACAAAAAAACCCCACTAAATGAAAACCATGAAAAACATCAGCATCTAGAATGAATTTCTCCTTTAGTCAAAATTTAATTTTAAAATATGTATACTTATCATATAATCCCTGGCTGGTTTTATAAACCTACTCATTTTCCCCAACTTTCCATGAGTTATACAAAAAAGCTAGAAACACCATTTTTTACTTGACAAACACTACAAGTGCTAACCACCATAAAAATTTCTAAATTAAATTGTCTGTTTAATTAATCTAAACATGCAGTGGGGGAAAAAGAAACAAAGGGTAAATATTTCTGAATCAAACAATTACATCTCTTAGGAATAGGGACATTGCTTTACAGCAGATTGCACTGTTAATCAATCTAGATCAATTTTGAAACAATCATCCTCCACCTTACTTTCTAATTGATCCCTTTTTTAAATTTGAATCCAGTTGAATCCAGAACTGTCTGCAAATGTATTTCTTTGGGTTTAAGTATATAAGTGGAAACAGAATTCTTTTTTGGAAGAGAAGAGAGCACCTCCTTTCATTAGAAACAAGAGACCCTCCATCCCTGTTCCACATTGCCTCTTTCCAAAGAGGTTTTTCTGCAGTTACACGGTTAAGACTCTGGGCTTGTCAACCACAAGTTTGGTAGTTTGAGACCTAAGTACTACGTGACAGAGTGAGTTTCTGTTACTTGCCCCAGCTCCTGCCAACCTAGCAGGTTGAAAGCATGTAAAATTCAAGCAAATAGATAGGTACCACTTTGGTGGGAAGGTAACAGCGTTCTGTGCACCTTCAGAATATGACCACGGAAGTGACATGATCACGGAAGTGACATGACCACGGAAGTGACGTGAAGTAACACTGGCTCCCTCAGCTATGAAATGGAGAGGAGCAATGCCCTCTAGAGTTGGATACAACTGGCAGGGAAAGCCTTTACCTTTCTAAATATAGTAAACCTGAATCTCACTCTCAATGGCAGAGTGGATGTTTGTCCCATTAATTAATTTAATATTTACTTTTATTTATTAATAATATATATATACCATCCTTCTCACTCTAAAAAGGTGCTCTGGGCAGTTGAAAATTACTTATTATTACTTAAATATATCTATCATCTTACATAAATCTATCGAGAAAAAATTACCAATAATAAATAAAGGCATACAGCAATTTGCCAAATTTGGAATGCTTTTTGTTAAAATATTGGAATATTTTAAAGATACAATGATCCATTGCTGTTTTGATCTCTGTGCTAAACATAAATTGTCATTATCAAACAGTTAACCAGATGTTTAAACTAGATTTGGCATTTTTGTCCACCTATCAAGTCTTTCTCATGAACTTCAGATAGGCTATATTGTTGTTTGGTGGTGTCGTTGTCACTGTTTGTAAGCTACTTGAGTAAAGGATACCTTTTGCAATTGACTGGTGATGATTTTGTCAATGCCGATGATGTTCAAGTGGTGCTCCAGTTGTTTTGGGGTTGCACCCAAGTCACCTATTGCTATCTCTGCGTTCTTTTGCTATAATTGTTCTATTTCTATTTGCAGGTCTTTGTGTTTTCTTATATTTTCTAGTTCTTTCTCTTTCTCCCTGCCTTCTCCAGATACTACCATATCCACTATCCAGATTTTTTTGCCTTTCTTATCGACAATTGTCACATCTGCGATATTTTATTGCAGGTTCCTGTCTGTTTCAATTCTAAAGTCCCAGAGCACTTTAGTGTCTTCATTTTCTATTACTTTGTCTATTTTGTGCTGCCACCAGTTCATGCTTGCAGGCAAATAGTATTTAATATTATCATCATCATTATTGTTATTGTTGTTGTTTTGTTGTTGTTAGCCAAAAATGTACGTCTCAAAAAGTGATTATTTTATTAGGGAGGAGTTAAATTCTTAGCAGAGACTCTTAAAAGTTTAAAAATACTTTTGAAATAGGGGAATGCATTATTATGCACAGCCTCATTTTTGACACTTCCCATTCTGGCCAATGCAAATATATTCATTTTAAAAATAAATAAAGGGTTTAAAAAAAAACCCCAGTATGTTGTTTGCTTTTCTGAATTTGTGCCAGAAGAGCTATTAGCCATGATTGAATGCAAAAAGCCTAAGATAAAATCCACCAGAGAACAGCAAGAGAGTGATGGTTTCCCACTATTGACCCATCAACTATAATGAATGATAGGCACAGAGTATGACAAGACGCCTAATAGGAAATGGTAGCAAAGGCAGAGATAGGGATACTTCAGAGTAATGCTGTGGCATCATAAGTCAAATCATAACATTTTTCATGGAGCTGTGCTGTCAGGGGGTGGGGTGGAGAAATCTAGCAAAGTGTCATTTATTTCACAAGTTAACTTCATTTCAATCTGAGAAGATAGACTGAATTAATAAGTGTTAAAATATCATTTCAGTTAGCACTGATGGTAATTTTAATGTTGCAGTTTATTCCTTCTATAAAAAGCAAAGACTCCTAGGTCAAGCTCAATTCCATGAAAATTACTAGTTTTCTTGGCAAGAATAGGGAAGACATAAGCCGAAAAGATCTTCTTCCAGGTTGGTTTTTTCTACTTCCCACTAAAGCAAAGCCCTGGTGTTGCCTAGCAGTACTAAGGAGGCCAGACTCTTCTGAAAATCAAGATGGCCATAGGGGATGTAGGAAACTGACAATGTTGTGGATCAGATCAACTATCAAAACAGGTATACCCTCAGAAATTGCAGCACCAACGTAACAGCAGCTGAACTTGAAAAGCTGGCATGGTTAGATAAGATGCTCCAGAGTATAAAACACACATTAGTTTTTTGGGAGAAAAACAAGAAAAAAAATTCTGCCTCTGCCTACAAGCATCCATCAGTATTCATCGGCTAGTGTCCTTGCAGCAAACAGCAAATAGCCTGGTTAGCTTCAGCATGTTATCGCAGCCTGATACGAACAGCTGATTGGCGATTGGATCAATCTCCCAGAATACCACCAATCAGCTGTTCAAGGATGTGGGAATCACCACAGCCTATCGCCACCTCCATGCATCACGTTTTTTACCTCTGTGTATCGCGTTTTGGCCTATGTGCATTGCATTGTTGGCCTCCATACGTCACATTTGGCCTCTACACACTCTGTTTTAGATCCATTCCAGGTTCCTGGGATTACCACAGCACATCGCCGCCTCCACGTGTCGCATTTTTGGCCTCCACATGTTGCATTATCAATCTTCAAACTCCTTTTTGGCCTCCATGCATCACATTTTTGGCCAGTTGCAGCAATGTGCTGTGCTGTGCTGATCCCCACAGCCTGAAACAGTTCTAAAATGGAGCCGAAAATGGCTGAAGGGTGGGGGCCGGCAGGTGGGGGGGCTTTAGCAACATTCGGTGTATAAAATGCACAGACATTTCCACCCATTTTTAGAGGGGGGAAAGTACATCTTTATAGAGCCAAGGTGGCGCAGTGGTTAGAGTGCAGTACTGCAGCTACTTCAGCTGACTGCTAGTTCAGCAGATCAACGGATCAAATCTCACCGGCTCAAGGTTGAGTCAGCCTTCCATCCTTCCGAGGTGGGTAAAATGAGGACCCAGATTGTTGAGAGCAATATGCTATTTAGTATACTGTCTTTGGTGTAAGCCTCCCAGAGCCTCGGAGAGTGGGCGGCATAGAAATATGACTAATAAATAAATAAATAAAATCTTATACTCCGAAAAATACAGTAGATGAGAAGCTACAAGAATAATCCATGATTGCAGTCTGGACTGACATATTCCATATTGTTACCAAGAAAAGAAGAGGAGGTATCTTTGTAGTACCAGGAACTACATTTGAATCAAAGGTATGTTGGTTTTATTAATAACTAAGTTCCAGCCCCTTTGTTTCCTTCCAACATACCACTATGAATAACTGTGAGAAAATTCTAGCTGTAGATCAGGGGTCCCCAAGTCCCAGTCCTCAGACAGCTACGGGTCCGTAGCCTGTTGAAAACTGGGCAGTACAAGCAGCAGGTGAGCACACAATGCTGCATTTGCACATGCGCAGGATTAGATTGCCCTTGCAAAACCATCCCCTCCCGCTGCCACCTCTGGTCTGTGGTGCTGGAAAAGTTGTTATAAATAACAGGAGAATTATGGGAAACTTTACTCAGCATGTAAATCTTGAATTATATGTTGATTTAACAATATTGAGGAGTATTCTGTTCTGTCAATTCCAGAACTGTTTACCCTCTCACTGCCATTAGTAACATGGGCTTCCTAGTAGCTATTTTTAAAACTTCACAAAGACCAAACACTTTAACCTACCCTTTTATTAGTGTTGATGCTACACAGAGAACACCCTTGTAATCAGGGTAAAAGTACAAGCATGATTTCTCTTTTAATTCTGATTTTGCTTTGAACAGAAAGGGTGAAGGATTACCTTGTATTTTCCCCACAATCTAATTAATATGAAAGTGACTGCCTTTACATTTTGCTAAGAAAATTGTTCAGTTTATATGTTAATTTAAACATACCTGGCAGTCATATCTGCCTGGGGAATTCTGGGAGATGAGGTCCACTCATTTTAAAGTTGACAAACTTGAGAAACACTGGTCTAAAGTGTTGAGGAATTTGATAGAAAGAATGCAATGGTTTTCAAGTAGCACCCTTTAAAATCTGTTTAAAATACCTATAATTTTTGGTTTGCTTTGAGGAAGATGAAATTCACAATAATTGATCCTATCATGAGAAATAACCGTAGCAAATTGTAAAATAGCAAAATGATGGTTTCCCTCCCACATACAAGATCTCTTTGTTTCCATGTAATGGTTATCTGGAATTTTTCAGTACAGATCAAGTGGCCCTTATTCTAGTTTATGGAGGGTTTTTTAAAAATGAAATCTTTAATCTAAAAGCATCTCAAAGTAAGTAGTTGGTTCTGAATCAAACTGAATTAGTTTAACTTTAATAATAATTTTTTTACAGACAGCGCCTGTAGCGCCATAGAAAAGTTACCTGACTGTAATACAGTCATTGGGCTACATGTTTTAAAGTCTGTTATTTTTCTTACAGGTATATGTTTTATTAAAACAATATAACAAACAATATAACAAAACAATATAAAAGAAAAATGCAGACGTAAGGTTTCAGTCCAACACTCATACAATCATGTAATCAAGTCCCATTGATTGCAATCAAGCTTGAAGCCAACTGCTGGCAGGGATGGCTTCCCGTGATTACAACCCCACATTCAGTGATTATTTATTTTAGAATTATTGTTTATTGGAATCTTTTCTTTACTCAAATATGTGTTGTTATGAGAACAGACTGTATCTGTAAAAAGAATCCCTTCATTTTATAGCCTCCTTCTCCTAGGCTTGTTGCTGCAATGCTTGAAGATTCCTAGATTCCTTGTTCTTTATTTTTATAATGATATACAACCAGGGGTGAAATGTAAAATTTGTTACTACCTGTTCTGTGGGCATGGCTTGGTGGTGGTGGGGTAATGTGACTGGGTGGGCGTGGCCAACTCTTTTTTTTTTAAACTTTTAAAACCATTTTTTCTACAACCTCTTCGGCTGAAGAGGTTGTAAAAAAATGCTTTTAAAAGCCTCTGACGATTCCAGCTGAGTCACGTGATCATCAGAGGCTTTTTTTTTTTAACTTTTAAAAGCATTTTTTCGGCCAAAGAGGTTGTAGAAAAAATGCTTTTAAAAAAACCAACCAAAAACAGGGAGGGATTTTTGCTACCGGTTCTCCGAACCACCCACCCAAACCGGGAGCATTTTACCCCTGATCTAGGGCTGTGATGGTGAACCTATGGCATGCATGTATTGATCTTGGGTGTCAAACTCACACCGTCATGTTGGTATCACGTGATGTATCGGGACTGTTTTCCCCTTCGCTAAATCGGGCGTGGCCAGTGCATGACACATCCTGCCCGCGGGCTGTGAGTTTAACAGCCCTGATCTAGACCAAGAGGGACAATGTACAATTCTCTTGATGTTGAATTCCAGCTGTTGTAGTTTACCACTTGTTTTGAATTGAACATCTGGAGGACCAAGGTTGTCCTTCCCTGATCCAGTTCAATGCCCTATTCTGAAGCAGAATATTCCAGCGGCCAGTTCTGCTTCTGCCTAATCAACCACCCAAAACTTGTTATGTTATTATAAACTCCAGAACTATGTTAAGTGCAGCATGTTTCATGAACTCATCAATCCAGTCAATAGTGTGACAGGCTACTTTAATCCCAAACTCTGCGGTCACAATCCTCTCCAGCTAGGCATCCTGTGCAGTCTAAAAAATTCAGATAATCGTGAAGATAGGATCAAGCCCCACTTAGTCAGTCCTACTGAGTAAAAGTGATTATTTTATAGGGAGGCAGAAAAAGCAAGATTCTCTGTTTCAAATCTCACTGGTTTGCAGTCACAGAACATGCCTCCCACAATCTGGTTCACTGCAGCATATACAAGCATCTTCACAGCTGCCTGTTTAATAGGGAAAAGTCACTGAATTAATAAAGCTGAACAGTGATTTTTCCAGTGCAGGATTGATGGTGTACAAGACACAACTAAAGGAAGTAGTTGGTGAGTTTGTTTTGCCCCAAATTTTAGCCTTTGCTCCCATCTTTGTCTGATGATACATTGCCAAATAAATAATGAGGATTTATTATATGGTTAATGAATGAATTAGTTAAATACGTTGTGTGAATCCAGTCAAGGTATATCAACCAAAGGTTAGGGTTGTTCTACCAAAAAAAGTAAGAACTGATTATCAGAACAAATAGTTTTGGGTTAATAATGCAATACAGGAAAATTATTGTTGTTGTTGTTGTTGTTGTTGTTGTTGTTGTCGTAGTTTAAATTTATATGCTACATGAATCTCACCAATTTTAGGAACTTTACGAATTGTTAAAAACATTTAAAGATGAAGAAACAACACAAAAATCACAAACACAACACAACATTAGAAACAAAGGTTTTCTGTCAGCGTTCCAGAAAACCTCAACTTCCAGTAAAGACGCGGAAGTAAACATTTTCCAAAGTTCTCTTTACTAGAATAGGTAAACTGGCACATCTGGGAAAACCCGAATTTGAAAGATCCGGGTTTTCCCTCACTAAATCAAAACCCCCAAAACCATCCCTTCACTCCCCAGTTGATCACATGCTCCAATCAACTGCTGTCCCATTTCGAGACATCACTCCGACCACTCCTTCTCCAGATGCTGGATCGCCCTGACCTTGACCGACAGGAAGGATGCTATTATGTCTACTAACAACACGTCTACTTAATCCCCTCTCCTACTTTCCCACACATGAAAAGGTGGCAGCATTGAAGCTTCCGGCCTAAGAAGAAGCTTTCAAAGCTGAGAGATACAAGATAAAATAAACCCAAATGGAAACAAAGTAAAAAGCAAAGGGAGCTTCAATTCACCTTCATCAAAGGTTGGGCAAAGAGCCCAACCTTCTGGGCCCTTTGAAATACCAGTAGGTTGAAGACTGTTTGGATCTCAGGGTGAACCCCATTCCTAAGGGCAGATCCTGCTACAGAGAAGGCTCATTTTTACTGTTCCAATAGATGGCATTACCTAATTGAAGGAACCCAGACATACCAACTCTGCCAGATCAGATTGCCCAAGCAGATATTATGGGAGACAGGCAGTCCCTCAAGTAAACAGGCCCATGTAAGGCTTTATACGTTAACCAGCCCCAAAATCATCAACTTTGATCTGATCAAAATCCATTCTAGTGCAACATTCTCATTCATATAATGACACTGTATGCCAGTGATGAACTCATATACAGACATAACTCTCTTTCCACTGCTGCTGATCAACAAATGGTATTCAGAAGTATGTTATCTTTTATCTAGAAGACAGTAACTATCTTGCATAAGATTCCAATGTCCCATCTAACCTATCTAATCTAATCTCCATTTAAAGCTATCAGATGATGGATGCCAAATGGTAATGAATTCCTTAGTCTTAAGTATGCCCTGCATAAAGAAGTCATTCTTCACCCAAATCTCCCATTATTTATCTTCTACACTTTGGATGAATCATGGATACATCTCTGGACATATTCCATCCAAGTTTCCCATTTACTCATCTGTTTCTTTTCTTCTCGCTGAATTTTCTTATAGAAAATATATAGCCTGCCTTTGGTTGCATCACAACTGGCAGTCTGGAGGAGGTGAAACAAGGAAGATAAATGAGCTTTGCAGATCACTGGATTAGTCTGGTTGGTCTTCCTACCAAAACTGAATTGTTCAGATGAAGAGCTATGAGAAACAATAGGCATCTGGATGGTTGAATCACCTGTTTACTATCTCCATTTTCAAGAACTCAAACATTAGCTCATCAATTCCTTCCTCTGGCTGCAAAAATGGTACATAGAGAGAGATAAGAAACACCAGGAGCAAAGTTGAAGCTGTCACAAGCTTTGCCCCTCGCTCTTCCCACCACTGTAATCTTAGTTGCCGATTACCTTCAGGAGGAAGAGGAGGAGAAAGAAGAAATGTGATGCAGCAATTTCTGAGGACATGTGCAGATTTCTTTCTGTAAGCCTGATGACACTGAAAATATGCTATGATTTGCAGGCTAATTTAAGAAGGTTCTGAAACATTGGAGAACACTTGAGTATCCTACAGAAAAATGTCAGCTTTACTGAAACATTATTAAGGTAAAAAGAAATATGTATATATAGTATAAAGACCAGAGCAATAAAAATCAGTATTAACCATTAGTAAGAATTGATGTATGAAAGCAATGGCTACCACCTTCAACAAACCCCATCTCGCCTTTTGTTAACAGGGAGAGATCACCACATTCCAACCAACTTTGTTACTTCAAAGAAAATTGTTACTTCCAATAAAACCAATCTCATTAAGTAGAGCAGTTTCTTCCATTTTTGCCAAAAAAATAGTTAACAAAACATACCTTGTCTATTAAACATCATCTCCTAGCATTTTGTCTAAATTCAGAAACTTAGCTTCTTCATGAAAAATCATTACTATCTTATAAACAAGAAAGAAAAGTGCAATAATAAGATCTGAATAAGATCTGAAGCAATAATCTGCCCTCTATTAAAATCCTGTTCTCTATCAATCAGTGGTGAAATCCAAATTATTTTACTACTAGTTCTGTGGGCGTGGCTTGGTGGGCATGGTGTGGCTTGGTGAGCATGGCTTGGTGGGCGTGGCAGGGGAAGGATACTGCAAAATCTCCATTCCCACTCCACTCCAGGAGAAGGATACTGCAAAATCCCCATTCCCTCCCCACTCTGGGGCCAGCCAGAGGTGGTATTTGCCGGTTCCCAAACTGCTCAAAATTTCCGCTACCGGTTCTCCAGAACCTGTCAGAACCTGCTGGATTTCACCCCTGCTATCAATCCATAATCATTCCTAACATCTTCAGGCTATAATGCCTTAATTTGGCTGCCTGGAATTTCTAGATACTTTCCAAATATTTCTGAATAAGTCATTATTAATACTATCAATATCCAACCTTCTTCATATAGCTTTATGGAGTAATCCTTTTTGAGACAGCATCAGCTTATACTTTTCGTAAGATTATTATATGATTTTTTTTGTGAAAGAAGGAAGACTAAATATATATCCACATTGTAGCTCTTGATATGCAAGAGAATGGGATAATATAGAAGCTAAAATCATACATATACAAACATGCACACAGAAAGACACTTTGAAACCAAACTGGACCAAAACTAATTTCACAGTATAAAATGCAAATCTACCCAGACAAGCTATAAGACCCATTAACATGAAGAAACTGAGCATGTTTAGCACAGAAAACAATTTGATTTCTCTTTATAAAGCTATAATAAGATTTATTCTTTATTGCCCTAGAGAGCAGTAGAAGCAGGTAGACTCATCTGAACAACAGAGGACATGCATGACAGTAAAAGCAGGTCAACATTTGATTCAATAACCTAGACAAAGGGTCAGCAACCATGTTAGATAGCAAACATCACACATGACCTTACCTATTCATCATATAAATCACTTTGAGTCAGTAACCGGTCTATTTCTTTCATATAGACAATAGATCTATAAGCTGACAGAGACCTTAAAGTTACATATTGTCTTGTAAATTTTTGTTTTACAACTACTACCCTGTTTCCCCCAAAATAAGACATCCCCTGATAATAAGCCCAATCAGGCTTTTGAGTACATGGCAATAAGACCAAACACTTATTTCAGGATTCAAAAAAAATATAAGACAGGATCTTATTTTGGGGAAAACACGGTAGACCCTTCACATACTGTAGCCTCTACAGGATTAATTGAATTAATTGTATGAATTCTGAGTTATGTTTTTTAAAGTCTAATTAGGCTGAATCTTTACTGTTTCATTGCTATTGTATTACCGTATTTTCTGGTGTATAAGACTACTTTTTAACACAGGAAAATCCTCTCAAAAGTCGGGGGTCGTCCTATATGCCGGGTATAAGCCTACTGACGCTCCAACTTCCCCAGTGATGGTGAGCCCCAGCTGTCTGGGGAAGTCGGAGCGTCGGTAATATCCACCTGGATGCCTGGGACGGTGAGGGAAGCTCCGCGCAGTAACAAGCTGGGTCCAGCATTCAGCGGCATGCAGCCTTGACGAGATCGGCACAGCTTTCCGAATCTGAGTTGCCGGCGCTGACCGATGATGCTACGGGAGCGCCAACAACATTGAGGGGTAGTCTTATACGGCGAGTATAGCCCAAACCCTATATTTTAATAGGAAAAGTAGGGGGTCGTCTTATACGCCCAGTCGTCTTATACGCCGGAAAATACGGTATTTATTCATTTGTGGTTTACTGACTGCATTTTTAGTTTGCATTGTGGTCTAAAATGGCAATAAAGATTTATTCTTTTATATGGCAATATAAATTTAGTTTCAAATAACTCAAAATAGAAAAGTTGCCGTGTACTAATGAAAAAAAAAATCTACTCCTCAAAATGCTGGCTGGGGAATTCTGAAAGTTGAAGTCCACCCATTTTCAAGTTGTCAATGTTAAGAAACACTGGAGTAACACATTTGGAAAATAGCAGGAACAAAAATGTCAGCTGCCTGGCTCATGAGAAACCAAATAGCACTTATCTCAAATCAATATCTTTAAGTGAAAAAGTGAGGCTGTCCCTGGAGAAATAATCAGTTTAATCCTATATGGGAGCAAAGAAAATATAGTATGAAAAAAGAGCCTTGATTTTTAAAGTAACCCTCAAACTGTATAAATTTAAGAACTGTCATCCAACTTGAAAAAGATTGCCTAGGAATACATGATTGTTAGCATGTTAATAATCTGCAAAGCCTACATTTTATAAGTGCATGCTATCCTGTCTTTTGTTGAAGGCTGCCTGTCTTCTTTTGTATAGTACTGAATTTCCTGAAGGCATTTGTTGTGTTTCTATACTTAAATTGCCTTTCAAAGCAACCAATGAAGTTGAAAGCATCCAGTGAAGCAAAACATGAACACAAACCAAACCAAGAATTTTATATTCTAAGAAAGATATTGCAATTTTTTAAAATGACCTGATACTAGTTGGTACAGAAAATTGTAATATGAACAACAAAAAAAATAGGCTGAGTAATAGGCTGAGTAAAATAGCGACTTTCTGTTTATCAGATTAATAAATAGCAGATCATAGAATATCAGAGCAAAGAATCAGGAAGGATGACCTTAAGGATGGGTAGTATTTTTCTCCAAATCACCCAAAAATGGATTGTTTACCTTGACACAATACATTTGTTAAACCAAACTGAAATTATTACTCAACCTGTCCCTTTATTCAAGTAATTTTTATTTTTCTATTTAGGAGGCAATTGTTATATGAATATGATAGTATCATCTCTCTCCATTTAAGCACTCTTCTATTTATGAATTGGGCAGAATTGTGGGAATGAAAAGTACAGAAAAAAACCAGCTACGATATATCAGAGTTTGGTCTGATAGATGGATTTCATTCATTCATTCATTCATTCATTCATTCATTCATTCATTCATTCAACAGATTTGTACCCTGTCTTATCTCTAGGTGTTCAAGAATCCTCTTCCTCCAATTTTTCTCCATAACAACAAACTTATGGTATAGGTCAGTGATGGCTAACCTTTTCCGGACTGAGTGCCCAAACTGCGCACAGGCCCAAACCCCCCAAATGTAATGTGCATGTGGCCCCCGCACATATGCCCTACCTCTGCACTTGCATGTGCTGCCCTAACATGCACCCCACCCCCATGCATGCACATGTGGCTCCCGCATGTGCCCTACTCCCTGCACATGTACGCACAACCCCCTGCATGCACCACTCATCCCCATGCATGCATGTGTGGCCCCCCAAATGCGCCCTGCCCCTGCCCCTAACCCTGCACGGCAGACACCCGATGACCAGCTGGCCAGCGGGAGGTGTGTGGGAATGTGCGGTGGAGTGAATTGGGGCAATGGCTTGCGTGCCCACAGAGAGGGTGCTGCATGCCACCTGTGGCACATGTGCCATAGGTTCGCCATCACGGGTATAGGTAGACATGAGAGATAGTGAGATGGGGTCTGTTTGAAGATGACAGCCACAACTGTGCAATTGAAGCCTTAGCTTGCACTGCATACCAAAAAGGGACTGTTCTTTTATTGAATGCCCTTGGTGAAATAGTTGTCTAAGCTTGCCCTGAATTTATCTGAAGTTTGGTATGGTAGTTAAGAAACCAGGAGATGGTGAGTTCTAGTCTCCTTAGGCACTGAATGAGCTGGGCGACTTTGGGCCAGTCGCTTTCTCTCTGCTTAGAAAGAGGCAAGGGTGTTTCTGAAAATCTTGCCAAGAAAACTGCAGGCATTTATCAGGAGTCAACACTTGTCCCCAGCAGTGGTGGGTTGCCCCCGGTTCAGACCGGTTTGCAAGAACTGATAGTAAAACCGGCGGGGGGCTCCATCCACAGACCCAGATGTCATCATAGCTGATCTGCGCATGCAGGTGCAATGCGAACCTGTAGTAAAGGTAAGTAGAAGCCACCCCTTGTCCCCAGGCATTAGAACCAGTTGAGTGGGAATCCCTCCTCTGGTGATTTCGTTGTATGCATGGTAACCATCTTAGGTTTTTTATTTATATATGATTGGTCTACTGTTATAAACAAATATTGTTCTATGCTTTCATTTGTTTTTTCCTCTTTTTGATTTATTATGTGTTTATGCTGCATGCTGCCCAGAGTCATATTGTTTGAGTTGGGCAACCTTATATAAATCTTGAAAATAAGTAAGTAAATAAACACTGGCTCAAAGGCACACACACACACATATACACAATAAAATCTGACCCTTTGCCCATCACACACTGGCTCAATCCCAGACCCAATCCCAACACATCTGGGTTTAGGAACATTAATCCAAAAATGTCTAATAAGACACAGATTACTTAAAAATTCTAAAATAAATAACCCTCTTTTATTTTAGACTATCTGTATTATGGTTAATTTAAATATCTCAGTAAACTCCAACACTTTTGAAACTTGTACACTGCAAGTTTCATTCTAACCTTTAAAACTTTAGAGAAAAATCATCTTTGGCATTTCACAGCACAGAATGACCTGCTAAGCTGCTGACATACTATGACAGGTACAAGGGCTGATCTTCACATTCTCACTGCCTCCCCATCCGGTTTCTTGTGTTCAGCCAAATAATAGCTGAGGGGTTTGGACAGCAGCACCCCAAAAATTGGCATACAATGAACCATTTGGAAGTCTGTGAAATCAGAAAGTGTGAGCTGAAAGCCCCAAAGTATAGAATTATATAAATAGTGATGTTTACTGTGAGGGAGTCAATTTGCCCTTCCATACATTATTTTTTCAGAGAAACTTTCCTTTAACTCCATCCAGAGAAAATAAAATAATGCACATTTCAGCCCACTTCATCATAGCTCATGTCCCACAAGGCGAGTGATTGATTGAATTAATATGCTGTCCATCTCGCTATTCAAACTGACTGGGAAGCTGAGAGCTGGTCTGGGATCCAACCATTTCAACCCAACCAATCTGAATTGCAACTTGAATTGGATAATTCAAACAAATGGACAAGGATTTATCTGCAGAGAACGGTCAAAAAAGCCAAGATGGTGATCCCAATGATGCAATTGAAATTCCACCCATTTTTATGTGCCCATCTTGTGGCTGCCATATTGACTTTATTTTAACCATTCCCAAAGGATACTCCTAGTAAACCTCCTTTATGTAGCTTTCCACAATTTAGTGTTCTCCAAATGTATTAGCCAAAAATTCCCTAGTGCAGTCAAACATGGGAATCTAGATTTCAAAATAGCAATAGCAATAGCACTTAGACTTATATACTGCTTCACAGTGCTTTACAGTCCTTTCTAAACAGTTTACAGAGTCACCGTATTGCCCCCAACAATCTGGGTCCTCATTTTACCAACCTCGGAAGGATGGAAGGCAAACTTGAGCACAATAGTTTCTTTCATACTAACATGAGTCTCTCAAACCAATTTCCTTGTAATATGACTATAATTTTGCCCATACCTTTGTCTTTAGATGGAAATCCTGCACTCAGTTATATTATGATGCTATATGTTTGCATTAAGGAGAATTTTAGGCTTTATTTCATAAAGTTAACATTAACATTTCATCATGGCATTCTATGCTTCCTTTTGAAATTTAGTAAGCCATGTTTGCCATTTGAGGCAAAGTCATATCCTTGATTGATTGATTGATTGATAGATTGATTGATTGAATATGCTGTTTATTCAAACTGACTGGGAAGCTGAGAGCTGCTCCAGGAACCAACCATTTCAGCCCAACCAATCCAAATTGCAACTGGATAATTCAAACAGATGGTCAAGGATATATCTGCAGAGAAAAAAAGCCAAGATGAAGATCCCAATGGTGCCATTGAAATTCCACCCATTTTTATGTGCACATCTTGTGGATGCCATGTTGACTTTTTTAAAGTACTTTTTAATGGCAGTGATGGCAAATGGCGGTGGCAAATGGCTAACGGCAGTGGCTGTGATCAATGGCAATAGGCAGTGATAGGTGGTGGTGAACAGTGGCGGTAGTGGCAATCAGAGATCAGTGGCAGCAGAAGAGAATGATGAAAGGTGGCAGCAGTGAACGGTAGCAATAGGCGACGATCTCCACTGCCTAGAACAACTGATCAGCAGTATTCTGGGAGGCCGATCCAACCACCAATCAGCTGCTTGGCAGTGAAGGTGGCAGCAGCTCAGCTCAGTTGACTGGTGGTGGGCGCAACGGAGAGGAGCCGTGACGAGCCACGTGCTGGGGGCTGCGATAACGTGCTGAAGCTGACCAGGCTGTTGGCTGTTTGCTGCAAGGACGCTAGCCAGATGAATGCTGGATGAATGCTGGGAGGCAGAGGCAGATTTTTTTTCTTCTTTTCCTCCTCTAAAGCTAATGAGTGTCTTAGGGTCCAGTGCATCTTATAGTGCAAAAAATACAGTATTTTACAATACAAACTATCAACTGAAAACATATACCAAAGAGGGAAAGATGCCTCTGATTTTTTCATATTAGTTTCCCTATAGGAGACGCAATGGCTCAGCAATTAAAGACACTGAACTTTTCAGCTGGAAAACTGACAGCCCAGGTTTGAGACCTGAGCACTGCACAACAGCATGAGCTCTTGTTGTGCCCCAGCTCCCGGCCACCTAGCAGTTTGAAAACATGAAAATTTGAGCAGATTAATAGGTACCACTTCAGTGGAAAAGTAACTGTGTTCAATGCATTTTTGGCATATAGTTATGCTGGCCGCATGATCACATGTGTTTTCAGACAATGCTGGCTTCTTCAGCTAAGAAACGGAGATGAGCACCGCGCCCTAGAGTCAGACATGACTGGACAGGGAAACCTTTACCTTTAGTTTCCCTATATCACAGATATTAAGACATAGTTTCATAGATTCATAGACCCATAGGGCTGGCAGGGACCTTGGAGGTCTTCTAGTCCAACCCTCTGCCCAGGGCAGGAGTACTTATTCCATCTGGACAATTGGTTGCCCAATCTTTTCTTTAAAATTTCCAGTGATGGGAGATTTGGGGAAATTTCCAGAGATTTGGGAGGCATCAGGCAAGCTGTCCCACTGACTAATTGTTCTCATTTGCCAGCAAATTTCTTTTTAGTTCCAAGTTGGATCTCTCTCTAACTAGTTTTGACCCATAGCTTCTTTTCCTAATAACGTATTATAAATGTTATTTTGGGGGGAAATTGTATAATTTGTTCTGGATGGTTTTATAAAGAGGAACCAGGCCAAAAAATATTTTACCACTAACATTCTAAAATTGTTGGTAGTATATTCTAAAAGAAAATTGGTAGTAAGGGTCACAACCATGGCCAATAGAACCAGGAAACAAAAACTCATGAGATAAACCACCACAACAAATTGGAAGCATCTTTTGTTCAATGAATCAGAGCCAGTATAAATAGGTCAGTCTATTTACCATGTATAATTATTTTAACATATGTATTTTTAAAGTATATCCAAATTTAGCTGTGTCTCACCAAATAAATGAAGATAGATTCAGACTCAGTGTAATTCCCCCACGGCCCAAAGGGAGTTTATCAGATATGGGAATATATTCATGCTTTAATAATAAAGAAAGCAAGATAAAGTATAATTTCATTTATGTTATGTACAGTGACCTCTCCTATTACATTTCCTCTTGTAAGGCTGATTGTCATTGGCTTTTTCCTCCAGTAAGTGTGTACGCCCTCTGCTGATGTTTTTGGCAACAAAACAAAGGAGAAAGCTCAGGATTTATTACATAGAGCATTGACAGCCTGTGAGCAGAACATAGCTTCAGATCAGTACTACATCCTATCTGAAAGCAGCTTTTGCTTTATACGACTACATTGGGATTTCTTGCGCCTTTGTTTTGCTGTTAGAATATTTATTTGTTTGCTCATTCCTTTGGGTTATGAAATTTATCTTAGTCCGGATGGATACAAGACAGTTTGCAAATATAAAAGCGTAAGAACATAAGCATGCCCTGCTGGATCAGAATCTGTGCTCAGAGTAGTCAACCACCTGCACCAGGAAGCCCATCATCTCCCAGCAGATGGTCTCCAAAGACAGTCATGCTGTCATCAAGCTATTGATCCCCATGATGTCCATGAACTAGTCTAGTCTTTTTTGGGAGCCAGTCAAAGTGGTGGTCAGCACAGCATCTCATTATAATTTCTAATAACAACAATACAACAACTAGTAGTAGTAATGGAACAAAGAGGAATCAAAGCATTCTGGTGATAATTGCTCTTCTAATCAAACCTCAAAAGCCTTCTGGAAAAGGCAAGTTTTTGCAGGATTCTATAAGGCAGCAGAATGGGAGTCAGATTGTTCCAGGGGAAAACAGCTCACAGAAAAAATGCTGATTGTCCCACTCCACTCTTTGGTCATGATCTACAGTGGCAAATGGGCCCAAGAAATACATTGTATTTGTGAAATTCTCCACTAAACTCCTAGATCAGGGTTAAATTTATATTTTTACTGACAAAGAAATAAAGGATGAAATATAAATTCAACACAAAAATAGTTTGTTGTGACAGCGATTGCCTGCGAAGGCTCCTGGATTGGGGCTGAAAGATGAAAACAGAAGCAGTATGCTACATCCCATAGTTTGGTAGACCAGGTTTCCCTGATTGACCAGTCTCACCAGAAAAAACTCCTAGATCAGAATCAACACCGGGCTGTGGCATGCCAGCAACCAGGCCACACAAACAAGTGAAGCCCGATTTGCAGGATACAGGCAGCACACAAAAACCATGCCCCTCCAGGCTGTGGAAAAACCTCTCTCCACGGAACAGGTCCCTGACACCCAAAAGATTAGGGGCTGCTGTTCTAGATCACTTTCTGAAATTGGTAGAAAAGAACTAAAACCCCAGAAGCAATAATATATTATTTGCTTGCACATCCATCTAGCAAACTACTAGTTGAGAAGAAGGGAGCTTAAGTGCTTAACAGCATTGTCAGAATGGTGAATCTAAGCCACAAGCTGTCAAAACTTCAAAAGTATTTTTATTTCACAGGTTAAATTGTGATTGTCATGTATCTCACTTTTTTTTTAATTTAGATCTTGAGCCAAGAGTCATCTCATGTTGATTGACAGTCCTTTGTCACTCAGTTTTCAGGGTTGCAACCCCTGTGAGGTAAAAAGTGAACGTAGACAAACATAACTGCATTCCTTGATCAGTGAAGCAAAGCTGCAGGAGGAGAAAACCAAACAGGTCTGTCAAAAGTACTGTGCTTTGCTCACGGTGTTCTGTCAGTATTTCAAAGCTTCTGACAGGTTTAAGTATTCCATGCATATGAAAGAATTGCTGAAAAATGCTAACAAAGCTATCTGGTCATGTAGTTCCTATTAGAAAACAATTCTATAGATTAATTCTCTTAAATGTTACTTTATAGTAAGTTCCAAGTTTGAGAGATTTGAAAAGAATCAATCGCTGAAATATCCATCAAACACTTCCTGAGTTGCAACTTCCAACTTGATCAGGAAATTCTTGGTCACTCCACTAGGGTGCCACTGGCTTGGTCCTTTCCCCTTGCTGTTTAGCATCCATGTGAAGCCACCAGGTGATGTTATTTGTCAGAAGAAAGGTATCATAAGTATGCTAATGATCACTAGATCACCAAATATCCACTATTGAGATTATTTGACAATATATCCCTTCCTCTGAATTCACCTCTTTGCTAATATAATTGCCCTATTTCTATTAAGTTTCTGAAGAACCTTGAAATTTGGACTTTTTGGATGGGGTAGATGATGGTGAGCACATCTGGACGTATGTTCTGTGAATATTTATGCGTTGGTGTTCTTTGATCTTTGTTTTTTTAAACCATATTGTGCTAGGATTGTAAACTTCTCTGTGATTGGAGCAACAGAGCAATCTGAGTAATACTGTAAATCAATCAATACATTTTATTTTGATGAACTGTATGCCTACAGTTGTTCTACAAAGCAGCTATGAAAAAAAGTTGTGCAGCATTTCGGAAACGGTGCTTTAGAGCACATGAGCCCAAACATAGCATCCATTTGCAAGTCCTTCCAGCAGCTACCCTACATTTTTTTTCTGGAATGATGGGGCTTTCTTCTGCAGTTGATAAGTGGTCTTGGGAAAATATGTGGTGGCTTTTGTGAGGGTTGAGAGTTGTAAGGTAGGCACCAGCAGTTTCGAGTATTTTATGAGCTGCCTATCAAGATTGGCAAGAGACCAGGAAATGACCTATTAACTTGAAAAGATGCATAGAAAGATGCTTACAATTTAAACCTAACTTCCTTGCAGAACCATGGGCAAATCAGCTGTACAAGATTTCATTCTTGTCTGAAATATTAGCTTCTAATTTAATCAAGTCATATCAGAGTACCATGTCATCTGACATCAAGCTTAATATAAAAAAGGGGTTAAGTGAGCTGAAATTTACTGCTGTACCCTTGTGTGAAGTCTAATAACTTTAAAGAGTTTAAAGATGCTCTATTTGCATCTTCAGGCATGTATGAAACACATTTTGACTCAAACCCAAAGCCTTGCATAACCCTAATAAAGATGAAGTTCATGATCAAGTGTAAATTGCTGCCAGGCTGCTACAGAGTAAGATCATGGTGAGAAATAATGTAGCAAATAATAAAGTTACTAATATTGCTGCATGTTTGGTTCATTGCTGCATATTAATCAAGTAGTGATTTGTATGTGTGAGTAAGCTGTTATATATCTACTGTTACAGACATAAATTTTGAATGGATAAAAAGAATACTCGAGACCTGCTTTACACCACCATTGTTGCGTACTCCCATCAGGTTCTTCAAGTAGATATGGTTCATTTATTTATATTTTATTATGGTTGCCTATTTCAGAAGCCACCCAGAGTCTCCTCGTGATGAGATGGGCGGAAAATAATAGAGCAAAGCAAAGCAAAGCAAAGCAGAGCAGAGCAGAGCAGAGCAGAGCAGAGCAGAGCAGAGCAGAGCAGAGCAGAGCATTGCAATGCAATGCAATGCAATGCAATGCAATGCAATGCAGTGCAATGCAATGCAATGCAGTGCAATGCAATGCAATGCAATGCAGTGCAATGCAATGCAATGCAATGCAATGCAATGCAATGCAATGCAATGCAATGCAATACAATACAATACAATAAAACTGAACCTTCATTCAGGAAAAAAAATCTCCCGTTCAAATATAGGTACACAAAGTTCCACCAAGTAGCTACATCAGGGGTGCTATTCAACAGGTTCTGGAGAACTAATAGCGGAAATTTTGAGTAGTTCAGAGAACCAGCAAATACCACCTCTGGCTGGTGGGATGGGAATGGGGATTTTGCAGTATCCTTCCCCTGGAGTGGGGTGGGAATGGAGATTTTGCAGTATCCTTCCACCGCCACACCCACCAAGCCACACCACACCCACCAAGCCACGCCCACAGAACCAGTAGTAAAAAAAATTGAATTCCACCACTGAGCTACATTCTAACAAGGATAATCTCTTAACCATACAGCTAATTCACAATAGGATGTTCTCAATACAGAGGCCAAAACTGTAGAATTCTTCCCACATTCAGTTGCTGCCAAACTGCACAAGCTTTTGGTTAAATACTTGTTTACTGGCCCAGCTTATATAATTGTTGAGATTTCTGTGATGTTACTATTTCAATTGTCCTACAATATTGCTTTAATTTCTGGTAATTATATCTGATAAGCAATATCGTTGCTGAGAGGACCAGCTCATACAGATGTTCACTCCTCTCTGTACTGATTGTGAATTTCCATCTAAAGTCATTTCAGGGATTTGATCAGTTAGTTTTGTATTAATTTTCTGAATAATCAAGGGATGAATTTATCTGAACTAGTGTAGCATTTAACAAATTATTCTTTACTTTTCATGAAGGGGAAACATTGGTCTTTTTAAACTTCATTGTGTAAATCAACCTTACAGAGCCCTGACATTATGTTTTGAGCTGGAATCTCATTAATATATTTTATTACAAGATAAACCTTTTTGGTTACTGACTTGTTATACTACTATTTTGTTCTCTGCTTAAGTCTCTTGGAGAACACATTAATCATAATACTGGGAATGATGCTGTGAAGCTTACATGATATTTTCAGACCAAGGACATATACAGCAGTAAACAATGGTCCGGAACACAAACAAAAAATTGCCATCAATCTTGACCCATTCAGAATAAGTTCATAGAAGATCTTTTATACTTTCATAAAGCATGTATGTACATATTTACACACATCCTATGGAGATAAAGGTAGCAAGTATGGCATTATTTTTTAATGAATTAAATATTTAAAATTGTCAAGCTATATATAATCAAATCAAATCTTTATTATGGTCATAGACCAGCATCTAAGCCGTACATAAAGAACTTGAAATTTTGATATATTTCTTTCCTAGATTTGAAAAAGTTCTTCTGACATCGGTCCTTTAATCCAGAAGGGTTTTCCCAAAACATTTATCTTTACATCTTTCAATAAGGAAAAGCAATGAAATAAAGTCTCAGTTTAAATCTGAAGTAATTTTTATATTCTATTGCAGCTATTATTCTGTGGAGGAGAAAACCTCTGACTTTTTATATCACTTCCAAAATCTCAGAAGTTATAAAACAATTTAGTAAACACTCACAATAGTAAAAGTAGTCTCAACACCATGAACCATCAGTTGCAAGAATACAGTTAGTCCTTGACTTACAAAAGTTCATTTAGTGACTCTTTGAATTTACAAAAGAGAATGAAAAAAGTGACTTATGACTGATTTTCACACTTATGACAATTGCAGCATCTCCGTGGTCACATGATCAAAATTCAGATGCTTGGCAACTGATTCATATTTCTGACGGTTGTAGTGTATTGGGGTCATGTGATCAACTTTTCCAACCTTCTGACAAGCAAAATCAATGGGGAAGCCAGATTCATTTAACAATTGTGTTACTAACTTAATAGTGCAATGATTTACTTAACAACTGCAGCAAGACAGGTCATAAAATGAGGCAAAACTCACTTAACAAATGTGTCACTAAGCAACAGAAATGTTGAGCTCAATTGTGGTCATAAGTCAAGGACTACCTGTAGTCTCGCCAAAAGACTTGTTTAGGATCTGTTGAGAGTATAGAAGAGGAACTGACTTGGCACGCTTCCTGAATTGGCACGCTGGCATACAAACTTTGGCTGCATTATATGTTATGATGTCACTTTTGTCAGACAGTAGAAAAGATGCCTATAGATACCGGGGACAACCTGGGAATTCCACTTAGCAGTAGACTGATAGAGGCACTTTGTATATGGCTAAGATATTGACAAGTAAGTAGCACAAACTCAGCTGTTTCTACTTCCCCCCCACAGGGGCACAATCATTGTGGATAGGAATTTTTTTCTTACATCTCCCCTCTAGTACTGCCAGGGTAAAAGCTCTTCTTCCTCCTAAGTAAGGATTTTAAGAGGCCAGATTTAAAAGGTATCTTACGCACTCATCTACCAGCAGTTTAGAAGCTCTGCCAAAATTAATCTGGCTCTCTATTATACATGGTTTAATGACTTTAATTGCCAGAACATAGCCCATTTTTAATATTTATTATAGGGAAAGACCATATGTCTGTAATTTGCATACAAGGGAACTCATCCAGTAAGATTTATGGTTATCTTGGGGGGGTGGGGCAGGACCCTTAGCAAGAATACAGATTCCAACCAGGTGATGAAAAATAAACAAACAAACAAACAAATAAAATCACAACATTTAGCTTGGCATTCTAAAAGCAGAATGATAGGGCCAGGAGGCAAGGAACAAGTGCTTAAATTGACCATACAAAACTGGATTTGGACTATTAATTTCAAATAAGGACTGAATATTTACAGATTTCTGATTTTCTTCAATCAGTTTTAAAGATCAGTACTATGTGACAGGAAATAGCCACTCACCCAGCCTTTAAAAATGGCATTTTTCAGTTGTATTGGATCCTATCTACAATTGCAGGAAGGACAATAGATTGGAGATGAGGAAAAGAAATATTAAGACATGCTGACACTGTTGAATTGTAACTGCACACAGCATATTAAATATTAGGCATTTATAATGTATTATATATCTATAGGAAAATAAATGATGCGTATTGATAATAATTCAATACCTTAATAAAATACATGTTGAAAATGTGACATTTCATTTCAAAACTTATATTTACTAATATTTAATAAAATATGAGACAGATATTTTGATATGCATTAATTATAATTTTAATGTTATTTGAATATATACATTTAAACATTATCAACGGCTGAAAGCAAAAAAAACCCCACAAACCCTAAACTACTTTGTATTTTTAACATTTGCATCAATAGACTAGGCAGCAGTCTTTCGTAATATGCCTAAATTAATAATTAAGATAGCAAGGAAATCAATTCTGACTGTTGTGTGGAAGGACATATACTCAAGATAAGGCTCAAACACTTTGACCACCAAATGAGAAGAGAAGGCTCATTGAAAAAGATCCTGATATTGGGAAAGATTGAAGGCAAAAGGAGAAGGGAATGGCAGAGGATGGGATGGTTAGATGGTGTCACTGTTGAACATGAATTTGGACAAGCATCTGGAGACAGTGGAGAGCTTGGCGTTCTATGGTTCATGGAGGTCACAAAAAGTCAGACATGACTTAACAACTGAACAACAGTAACAATATATTCAAATTCATTAATAAGAATGTTGAAATGTAAGACATTGTTCCTGTAACAGCGAAGGTTAATGACGGCATCTATTTCCAGTTTACTACAATGCTACTACTGTAGTTTGAAAGCCCCTTGATAGGCTGTTAACCAAATACTTACTTTACCTACAGTCAAAGTTTAGGGCTCAGCTTCATGATATATGAAATAGTAAATTTGCCCAATATAGTAGAACATTTTTCCTCGACTTTCCAATCCTTTTGCTAGATAACAAGCAGTGCTTTAAAAAAATACGTGGAGTTGAGGGATTCCTATTTATTATTCTGCTTAACATGATACATTGGCACATGAAATTAACATTGTGGCCTTTTGACTTTAGTGAAAGGATTTTCTCATGCAGTAGTTAAAAACATATGCTGAGGTTGGTTGAAACCCCAAAAAGGAAGCATTGGCTCTGAGTCCTAATGGAAGAGTTCTCACCGGACCCCGGTAAAGTGTTTTTCCCACTTAGTAGTGGAAATATGGATGAAGCTGGTGGCTCTACAGTAGAACTAAGCACATTTAAAGTAGATGTAATGGAACTCTGAGGGTGGTGCAGCCATAGACTCCAAGTAAAGCACAAATTGCCAGGCAAAAGAAGTATGCACACTCACATATAAAGGCTTTTCATCTGCCATCATCTTTTCTCCGAAAATAGGGCTCTACAACATCTTGAGATAATCATCAGCATGCATATTGATAAGTCACACTGTAGGCATCTCTGCCAACCGTTTGAACATCAGACAGGGAAACCCTTTGATTTTAATGCTACTAAAATCCATGCTATTCTCCCTGTGAAAGCTAATACAGAAGACAAGATCCACCAAAGGAAGATTACAATTTGCTTACTGGGATATGCCTGCCTAAGCTCTCAATCCCCAATGTATTCCGATAAAGAGTTTCCTACCTGCCTCAAAGAAACCTGGTGGCGCAGTGGACTAATTCACTGTTATTAAGATCAGCTGCTTGCAATTACTGCAAGTTCAAATCCCACCAGGCTCAAGGTTGACTCAGCCTTCCATCCTTTCTAAGATAGGTGAAATGAGGACCCAGTTTGTGGGGGCAATAAGATGACTTTGTATAAATATACAAAAGTATGAAGGCTATTGCTTAACGCACTGTAAGCCGCCCTGAGTCTCCGGAGAAGGGCGGCATATAAATCAAATTTAAAAAAAACAACTACTCCACCTAGCCTTTAACTCACTCACATCCAGCTGGGTACTGGGCCAGGATTCATAATCCTAACTAGTATAATCATCTTCAGACAAAGAAATGATGGGAGAACTTTCTTGAAAGGACTGTTCTAATAAAGGGAGCTGTGGAGGTTTTCATCAGGAATTGATGAGCAAAGGGGGGAATCATTCATCCTTCCTTACTACTTTAGCCAAATACCCTTCTTTGCTGCAAAATTCTTTTTTCTTCTTCACAGGGCTGCCAGCTGCCCCTACAGAAAATGATTGTCATCTCACCCTAAGAAAAGCATCATCTGGTTGTGTGAATGTTTATTTTAATTACTCTTTTTTTAAAAAAAACCTGGATTTCAAAAACCAAATCTCTTCTTAGTAATGAGAAATTCTCATACTACTTCCATTTCTAGCCATTTCTATATATTATGCATTTTACAAGAACCATCCCTGAGGTCATGTGCTGAGAGGAAAGTGAATCATTGCACAAACTGATATCTTTCAAGAAAGTGTTTTGGAAAGCTGTAGGAGCCTAATGAGATTTCATTATCTTGCTATCCTTGCTGACTATAATATCATATCTTAATGTTGGAGTGCCTCCAGCAGCACATGCAGAGCCCGGGAAACCGTAATTCATTTGTCTTCCAGAGGAAATGCAGAAGTACGTGGCATCAGAAGGAATCAGAGAAGTGTAACAGCTAGTTTGTTTATCACATTTAATACCCCCTCCCAATTTTTTTAGCACATTGAGCACATGCAAGCAGCAAATTCAAGTTTCCACTCTGCTCCTGCTGATCAAAATAAAATGTCTCTCTCTCAACTGATGGTTGAGAGCCAACATTTGTGTTGGCTATGGAAAAAAGTGTATCCGTATAATACTACAGCTGTGATGCCTGTAACTTTTAACTGAGAAAAATGGTACACCATAGGACAAACAAAGATACCTTGGCTAACATGCATAATATGTCCCAAGTCTGGGACACATGACTCCCATGGAATTAAAATTTGACAAACTTTATAAAACATTTTTCTGACAGAAACATTATCATAAAGCAGTTAGTGACATACAAAATGTCATAAAGCTTTTTTGATGTTTCACTCTTTTTTACAGTTCGACATGATCTGAACAGTTTATTATGTATGTCTATGGCCATGGTGAAATCCAATTTTTTTTACTACCGGTTGTGTGGGCGTGGCTTGGTGGGTGTGATGTGGCTTGGTGGCAAGGAAAGGATACTGCAAAATCTCCATTCTCACCCCACTCCAGGGAAAAGATACTGCAAAATCCCCATTCCCACCCCACTCCAGGGAAAGGATACTGCAAAATCCCCATTCCCAGCCCACTTTGGGGCCAGCCAGAGGTGGTATTTGCCAGGTCTCCTAACTACTCAAAATTTCTGCTACTGGTTCTCCAAACTGCTCAAAACTTCCATTACCTCCAGAACCTGTCAGAACCTGCTGGATTTCACAATTTCTCTATGGAGATTC
This sequence comes from Ptyas mucosa, assembly GCA_012654045.1. Taxonomy (NCBI): domain Eukaryota; kingdom Metazoa; phylum Chordata; class Lepidosauria; order Squamata; family Colubridae; genus Ptyas; species Ptyas mucosa. Next base: position 9,473,241 of record WNWU01013815.1, on the reverse strand, counting down.
TCAATCATCCAGGTCATGGTTGTCCCAAAGGTGCTTTTTTCAAAAGGCAACCAGACTTTGTTTTTCCTGAAGACATTTCACTTCTCATCCAAGAGGTTTCTTCAATTTTTCTGAAGAAGCTTCTTGGATGAGAAGCAAAACGTCTTCAAGAAAAACAAAGTCCAGTTGCCTTTTGAAAAAGCATCTTTGGGGCTGTTTATGACACAATACTAAACAGCACAAGGCATTTCCTGTGCTGATGTTTGATTGTTCTATATAGTTCAACAAGGCAGATACATCTCGGAATGTATCCTAACTTTTCCAGTGAAGGAAGTACATTAGAAGCTCTGTCATTTTTGAAGGCATTAAGGAATCTGATAAGAAAACCTCTCTGAAATAATGACCCAATGAGTCATGAGTTGTTAAATCTAACTTAAAATCCAGATTAAAAAGAGCGGAGTTTCAAGTGCTTTTTCTTTCACTATATGGATTTTTGATTTCATTCTGTAATTCAATGACACTCTGTTCTTTTGTTTTGTTTTGTTTTTTCTTTTCAACATAAAGGACTTGCTTGAAAATGATTGGTAGATAGGTTCAGCCATTTTTATTCTTATAATAGGACACTGGATCGTGTGTGGCAATTAAGCCTGTGAGCTGGCTAAAGCTGCTAGCTCAATACATTTCATGGCTAAAAGTGGATTTGAACCCATGTCAGAAGAAGCTGCATCTATCACTTTTTTCACTCTAAATTGCATATTGCTGAAAAAAGTCATCCAAATTTTATCTAGCCGGATGCTGTGAGCACTCTGTTTCAAAGATCTATCATGAGGCTAATATAATAAATATGATTCCATATGTGTCTTTATGGAGAAAAGATGAAAATAAAAATGATCATCACATTACATATTCATTGCCATACTGTACAGTCTTGGCCATAGGAACCAAGAAGTTTGAGAATTCAATTTATAATTTTTTAACATTCTCTGTTAACCTACTGATAAGCCTACTACACAACTGCAATTTCTCATAATACTGACAAACCTATATGTTACAATGTCAATAAGCTGTCTAGCCCTTACATTATAGCATTTGAAAATAATTATTTACAAGCAAGCATATACTTCTATACAGTATTAAAAAGTAAGCCCCACTGAATATTATAGACTTGCACCTGGATAAGTAGTAAGTATGTAGCTGACATATTGGATTGTGGCTTGTATTAACATAATACTTTCTGATATGAAGGGACTAGAAGGACATTAGATTCATATTGATCTTAATACTGTATTAAAGATTCAGCTGCATTTTGGAAATACAATTTTGCAATCTGTTTGATTATAGAGGTACAACTACCTCATAAAATAGAAAAAAAAATTAACAAGCTAAACAGGGTCAGCACTCTTTTGATGTATAAATCATTCACTATTTACTATCTGAACACATTCTAAGTGTGTAATCATTTTTTTAAAAGACTATAAACAAAAACTGTATGAGATTTTATAATTTCCACTTACCAATGGGACAGAGATATATTAAAAGAAATAAAGCAAATAAAACAAAATTAGAACCAAGTAAACAAAATATTTAGTGTCTGGCATACCCATCAATGGTGCCACATTTTGCATAAATCAGTTCCATATAATTCATCCAGTTGTAATATTGTACTGAAGGGAGAATATGAGAAATGAAAGTACAAACTCCCAGTTCCTTTTTTAAGATGCATATATTGAAAGCCTCCCTAAAATATTTTAGTACAGCTAATTTATTAAATAAAGATAAAGAAGTTGGTGTTAAGGTCATCTTTTCTTAATGGTTTTAAGGGAATGGAAGTCTAAATATAACATTTAGAATGAAAAAAAAAATGCCTACTAATAAATTTTAATCATAGTCAATCACATTAAATGCTGAAAAATCAATAGATTTAATTAAAGTAAAAGCTTTCCATGGATGAGATGAGAATTTCTTGGCAGAACGGTGCAGTCAATGGCATAATTTTTTTATCAAGAAATGGATATTTCATTACTCTTTCCTTCACCTTCTGTTTCCATTATATTTATTGCACTTTTAGATTGTCTGTCCTCTGTTTCTTCGTGTTTGCTGTTTGACAATCTAGCTAAAATCCCTACCTTGTTCTTCCACAAAGGTTAATATATGCTTTAAAAAGTACAGTGAAGAATAAATCAAACCAACATTGAAGAATGCTTCAGACTGGATGGATGGGTGGGTGGATGGATTTGATTGTGATGCCTTCTCACCAGTAGTGGGTTTCAATTTCATTCACTACTGCGCATGCACAGAGATGTCTGGGCGGTGGGCAGAGCCTCCCGCTGCTGCTGCTACCGTTTCGCCCAATCTGGGGCAAACCGGTAACAACCTACCACTGCTTCTCATTCCAACCACTTCTGGGTGTATCACAAAATAAAGAACAATATAAAAACAATGAACTACAATAAATTAGACTAGAAAAAAATTACAAAATAATTACAGGATGACAAGCTAAACAATTAATCAAAGTATAAAGTATCACAGACAAGGGAGCCTCATCCACCCTACCACAAGGCTATCCAGAACTCCCAGGATGGAGATGCTTCATTCCAAAGGGCAGGTACCACTGCAGAGAAATTGCACTTCCTAGATCTGTAAATATGACCCTGTTCATTCAAGGGGAAGTGAGACAAATCTATCAAATAACTGAATCCCATTCCATGAAGGCGTTTATATAAGGTGACCAACTTTTTTACAATGAGAAGCAGGACACAAATAAATTGAAGAAAAAAAAATATCGCAAATAAAAGAAACATTTTATTCATTGCAATAATAATACAGAATAGCAAACAAAGCCACTTGCATGTGGCGCACTCTCTCAAAACAATTCTCCTGTGCGGAGCGCATGTGTCTTATAATTGCGTCTCGCCGCATTGTACCGAGCCTTGACGGATCATCATGTCAAATACAAATATGTCACATCACACGCAACGGATTGGCTCGGCATCGATCAAATACAGAGATTTACAGATTAGTCTTCAAATATCGAAAAGGAGGACATGTAGGAGGACACTTTTCGAGAGAGGACAGAATTTACAAAAGAAAGATTGTCCTCCCTAAAGGAGAATGATTGGTCACTTTAGTTTATAGGTAATAACCAGCACCTTGAACTGTACTCAGAAGCACACTGGCAACCAGGGCAGCTTGTGAACATCTCACAAATGTTCACTGGTTCTCACACCTCTGCATTCAAGACCAGTTGAAGCTTCCAATTGGTCTTCAAGGTCATCCCAAGCTAGAGCCATTTGCAATAGGCAAATCATGAGATGTGAGGTCATGGAAGATCCTGGAAAGGATTCACTAGCACAGCAGATAGAGTGTGCTAGTGCAAAGCTGGCTGGTCTTTGAGTCTAAGAGAAATCCTCCCCCCAAAGTTGATCTTAAGTCCTGATTGGGGAAATGTAAAAATAATTCAGAAATAAAACGGAAAATGCCCATCTCAAGGTAGTCCAAACAGCCACAGGCATTCAGTCTGGGTAGTAATAGCCAGAGTCAATTTCTACTTATCTAGGCCTGCACAGCCTTCAGGCACAGAAACAGGATTTCAACAGCCTCATTTGGCCAGCCTCAAATGAAAATGTCTGATTGGATATTATCAGCATACTGGTGATAGAGTTCTTCAAACCAGCAAATGACCTAACCTAGTGGTTTCATATAGAGGTTGGAAAGGAAGGGAGAGACCATTGGATCCTGTGTACTCTTCAAGGGAGGAGTCTCAGGAGTGAGACACACATCCTTCAGCACAATTGAAACTAGCTATAAAGAAAAGAGAACCACTATAATGCAGTGCCCCCAATTCCCAATTTCTGGATCTGTCCATAAAAATATTTTGGGACAAAGCAATCCAAGGATGGAAGCACCAGCTCTATTCTAGCTCCATTTTAGGTAATCAACAAGTACAAGCAAAACTGTGTTAAATAATTTTGACTATACTGTTAAAAAAACAACAATTTTGCGGTATATCAATTGACAAAAACATTCCTAAGAAACGGTAATCAGTTCCTTTGTCTCACAACCTCTGAGGCTCCTAGCTGCCAAAAGCTAAGGCCATAGTGCCTCCCGGTTTTCACCACGAACATTTTGTTCAAAGAACAAACTGATTTAAAAATATAATATCCAGAAGTATAAAAATATAAATAGATTAAAACTATAAATACTGGAGGGTAGGAATGCTGAACAAATTGACCCAATAGATAAAATGAGCTTGAATGTTCCAAGGTTAGATGGAAATAGAAAACAATATTTATAGTTGCTGCAAAGATCATGGGAAGGGCATAAATATCAGTGTAATTTCACTATAGGACAACGTGTAGCAACACATTAGCAATGTATGTGAGGTTTGGGGAGTCTGCTTTTGAGCTTAACAAAACAACATTAAAGAAGCTAAAGGATGTTCTTGAATAAAATGTGATTTGTTCATAGGCCTGGATAAAGCTGAAACTATGCCTTTACCAAGAAATTGAAAACACATCTTCCTGTCCAGTTGGTTCCTCCATCCTTTTGGGAGAAAAAGTTGTTCCATGGCAATTGCCATCTTGACTTTTTTTTTTTTTTTGACACACATACATATCCTTTCAGGCTCTCTGGAAACACGCACCTATTTTATTTAGAGTAGATATGATACCAGACAAAATACTAGCCAGTCTAAATGCCCAGACATGAGAGGTCTCTCACATTATATTGATTGTCTTTCCATCCTTTATTGCTTGTGGAACTGAAACAAAATATGCAGGTAACTATTTTCTTGTGAGATGCTGTACTGAAAGGAATGCATCATGAAATGTATTCAGATATTCTTTCTGCGTTGGACATCTCAGTCTGTCTTACTAGTCCCCTCTTAGCTGAACACAATACAGTCATGGTAACTGAACACAAAGAGGTGTTCATACATTGATGTGCACATCCTAGAGGCAAGCCCAGGAAGCAATTTGCATCGATGCACACATCAATCACCCTTCTCATCCTCCTTGCCCTGTCCTGGTTTTAAAAGTATTTTAAAATATTATTAATGGTAACTGTTATTTTTCAACTTGCGTTTCTCAGGTAGCAGGCTTAGTATAAAGCTGAAGAGTTTCCATTGACTGGTCTTACTTTTAGTAATCAGAAGCTTTAACGTGTTTCAGTAAAATTGGCATAGCTGGTTGAAAGCTTGGCCACTCCTAGGAAGTATATTTCTGTAATTGCTTTCAGTGTGATGCCAAATTAGTTGGAGCACATGGGTGACTTCTGGCTTCTTCTGAGCATATAAGCTACATCGTTGGCAAGCAGCTAAAAACTTAAGATTTACTAAATTTGCATTCATAGCTTACTAAGAAGCATTCATTCTTCAGTTATTTATACAAATAATAAAAGTGGATAATAAATATTGCATGTGTTAGAAACTTGGAAGCAAGCATAAGTAGGTTTGTCCTGTGAGGACCTGACAATACACTGTGGCAACATCTCCCAAAGGTGCTTTTTCAAGAGGCAACTGAACTTTCTGGTTTTTCTTTGAAAATGTTTCGCTTCTTATCCAAGAAGTTTCTTCAGCTCCTTTGGGACAACCATGACCTGGATGACTGAGAATCTCCATAGACACATGGCAACTTCTATTTGGTGTTGTTTTCAGGAACATTTGGGATTATTTGAGTATCTGGGGCCTGAAAGAAAGGAATAACATCTATATTGTAATAACATCATTGCACAAATGAATGCAAGTTATATAATTTGTATCATTTGTGTTATGACATTGTAATGCAGATTACATCAGGTCTTAAAACATTTATATTTGAGGACTATCTTTTTGGGGTTACGGCTTTTCCTAAGTTTTTTTTTTCAGAACCACAGGCAACATGGTTCTATACACAACGATTTTCAAGTAAACTCACTATATCTACTGTATGTTCTGCCAAATACTGTATATTGTCCTTACATGATTCGTGATAGGATATGTAAGTATACATTCAGATGCATAGCTTAATTTATCTAGGTATTACAGTCACCATCTTGGGATATCAATCCTTCATGTTTTTACTATTCCCTATCTTTCAAAACTATTCCCTGCAATGAAAGTTTCTCAATCTTCACTCAGAAAAGTCTATCGCTAACTTTAAAGCATTTAAATGAAGCCTTCAAATTGCTTTCTGCCCTTGGTAGGGTTTTTTGTACCTCTGTGGGTAATCATGTTTTTCTTCCCTTGTTTACTCTCTTTAAATCACTCCTTTTAAAATACATATGTCCAATATGGATGTAATCACTCCACCTTTCAGACATGAAATTGTTCAGAAAGTGATATGCAGCAGCTGTTTCTAGTATATTAATCTTCTGGTATATATTGTTGAACTGCATAAAAGGTACCAATAAGATTTCAATATACTTTAAAAATACTTTTTCATTTGTTTTATGTTAGTAGCAATTCTTGTATGTAACACTTGATAATCAGGCAAGAAAAATCTGTATCTATTGTTAAGTTTCTCAGGCAATATAGCTGTTTCTAGTCTACTTTTAGTGCTACCAATCAAACAGATGTTATTTCCTTTGATATATTTCATTTTTAAACAAAAAGGATGAAAGGGAGCACACAAATATGAGAGGATTACAAATTGAAAACATTCTTGCCCTGACCCTTGTAAAATCTACGTTTATTAGAAGATAGTTGCAAGTAAACCTTCATCTAAAGCACTCTATCCTTTTGCAAGAATGTTTTATGTAGGATGTATAAGGAGACAAAACTTGGCCATATTATGACTAACCTGTGGTTACTGAAGGAAAATAAATTCGACATACTTTTGCAAATAAAATGATAATCGTTAACTGGAAAGGAACAAGTGTTTCTCATTTTAAGTATGCTTTCCTAAAAGCAATCATTATCTAAAATCAATACAAATTACTTCAGAGTAGGTATGCTTAGAACGGGAATTTAATAGGAAATAGATTACCTTTCCTTTTCTTTTTCAAAAATCTTACATGGGAGAAAATTAGCCCACTTGATAATTCAATTGGCTTTGCCTGACCTCAGTTATTTTCCCCGTTGCATTTTAGTTTGGCAGAGCATGTGGATAAAAATGTTCGCTTATATATTTGTACAGCAACATATATTTCATTTGGTTGCATTGTAGTGACAACTTGCACACTCAGCTGGGAGTACATGTATATGACCCACACTGTTCAAGTTTGCAATTTGTTTATTTCCAAGCCTCAAAGACTAAACATAAATTAAGTCTTCAGGGTAACTCCGCAACCTAAAGATTCCATCTACACTGTATGCAATTTTCCTGACATCCTGCTTTTGTTGGCTTCCTTCCAAAATGTTTTTTTTTAATCTTTCCAATCTAATCAACAGCACTGGGTGCTCTGCTATTCTTCCATCCAATTACTAACTAGGGTCAAGCCTGCTTAGCTTTTCACCCTCTGTCAAAGCGGGAAAAGTGCTGCCCCCTGCTGCTTCCAAGGAAGTTATAAATCGAAGCACAGTATTGCAAAGTCCTTAAGGGAAATATAAAAACATTTATTTTATGCAGTGAACTTGGTGTCACGGAGCAACAGCAAAAGAACCATCTCTTAACTATGAAGGTATCAGAGAAGGCAGGCGAAGGCCAACAGACTAGAAACAGGTAAGGAAGCCTGTCCGTTGCCATGGCAATTCGAGGCCCGAAAATTCGAAACTTGGCAAGCGCTTAAAATTATAACGGTACATCCGGCCGGCAAGAATCAGGCGACCGCTAGGGGGCCACAGAGCGCTGGCAGAACGCTCCCTGCTACCATCTGGCGGCCGCTTGGATGTTTCCGGCCCTCGCTCGAACTCCGCTTGGGCCGCGCTCGCGGCGGTTTCGTTGACGTCAGCGGAGGGCGCGCGGACGAACGGTGACGAAGGCGGAAGCGGCTCAAGGGCTGGCGCGGAGGCGACCTCCGCTTCCCCACCTCAGCCGGAATCACCGCTGCCATGGAGGTAACCGGCGTGGGGGAAAGGAGGGCGTGTGGGGCGCCGCCTGGGGAACCGGAACTGCTCCGTTTCGCTCGCCTGGGAGCCCCGAGACTTGGCTTTTCCGGTTCGCTTTCCCTCCGGCTGTAAAAGGGCCTCCGTCCCCGCCGTTAGTGGGTGGCCCCGTTTTTCTCGGTGAAGGGGCGATAAAAACGCCGCTGGGTGGTGCTCGGAGGTGGCTCGATATTCTTCTATTCTGCACCGAGGGGGACCCGGGGGAGTCTCCAGCTCTGCCCGCTTTTCACAAGTGCTCGGGAAACGCCGCCAAAGTGATTCACCCGAGGGGCGTGAATCTTTTTAAGCAGCCTGGAATGGGGTCCAAGTTTTGTGTGTGTGTGTGTGTTGCATTGTGGATGATGCTGAATCGCCTTTGATCTTGCTCGCTTTGGCTTTAGCAGCAACCTGGCAGTCCCAACAAGTGAAGCTTTCCAAGGAGGGCTCAGTTGCTTCTTAAGAAGAAGCAACAAAAGGACTATTTGGGCTGCAACCAAAACTTTACCGAAGTTGCTTATATGTTGGGCTTTACTCGCTTCCTTCAGAGATACAGTAAAAAAACAACAAACAATAACAAGTTATTGAAATGTGGGCACGGTCTGTTGCTTGATTTTGGCTTCATGTGTTGAGTGAACTCGTCGTGGTTTGTTCAGTAAACTGGTTTAGTGTAATGTACTATAAGCCCGTTCTGATTTTTTTACAAATAATGAACTTCATTATTTACAAATAATTATTTTTTACAAATAATGAACTTCAGGTAGTATAATCAAACAACACCTTGCAATTATCCTTCACTTTTGTTCTTTAACTAATAGATTTGTGGAAAGCTATAGTAGAGAACATGCATTCAAGTAAATACGGTAATATCTGGACTCTTCCCCCATCAACCCAGTAATTCAAGCAGTGTGGTGGCTTATTAAAAGGCTAATCCAGACCCACTCACCCACCCCCCAAAAAAAAGTTTGGCACATTTATAATATGCTCTGAATGCTGAATATAATTTCCTCTGTACTTCCGACAGTTTGTTGACTGTCCTTGCAATAAATTTATGTTCTAAGCTTTTGTGTGTCAGTGTATTGCATTGAAACAAGACTAATTTTTAAAAATCGGAAGTCCTCAGATTTGGCCCGGATAACTCCTGATTTTTTTATTTTTTGATTAAGTGATCTAGAAAAAGGTATTCATCATTTGACAAAAATACAAGAAAAAAAATTTCTAAATGTCATAGGGAGAAAGTTGGGCAAAACTTTCCCTACAAGTAATAAATCCCAGAAATACGTTGGTTTATTGGTAAGAATTCTTGTCTTGAGCTACAAGTTTTCTACCAGAAGGTGGTGCTGAGAGACTGATGTTTTTATTCTGTAGGAGTCTTTAAGATTCGCTTTTATTTTTCAGTTTTTTTATAAAGTCATTAAAAGCTTTTACAATGAGATGCCATGGTGTTCAAATATCACCCAGTTATGTGTGCACTATAATATATCATGGAATATCAAGACTGGAATGAGTTTAGTGTACCCCATTACAATTTGTCATAGTTACAAAAAGTTTAAAATCCCCTTGCCCATTTTTTTTTTATTACCTTGCCATATCATCTAGGTGTGACAACTCTGGTTAATGTTAATTATGGCCCATTCAAATTGTGGGTTATGAAACTGGCTTGCCATAATTTAAAACAATAGAAGAAAAAAGGATATTTTCTCCTCATAGCTATCCCAGAGAAAGAAGAGAAGGGAAGCATATGAGCCTAGGTATAATGTTTTGTATTGTAATACATTTTTGTTTCTCACAATATCCAAATACAATTTTCTTCTTTTTACCAAATCCATAGGAGGAGATTGGTTTCCTAACTGAACTTTAGTATATACAGTTTGCAATTTTTTCTTCCAGCGGTAAATCATGCACAGTAGGACTTTGTAGTGCTTTTGATAAGATGTGGAAAAGGTGCTTTGCAATATGTTAGCACATAAATGCACACATACTTGTCTATCATTTAAAAGTTATCTTTTCCTGAGATTACAAGCTGCTGTGGAAGCCTGCAAATAGGTCTAAACGCTCTCCCACGAAAAGAATTTTGTGCCTTCAACTTAACCTTAACTCCTGATGACCTCATGGAGTCCCTACAGTTTTCTTGGCAACATTTTTAAAAGTGGTTTTGCCACTGAGAGAGAATGACTATATTCTATCTTCTGCGTAAGATAGAAGTAGAATTCTAGCCTCCTGATTTTTAGTCTGATGGTCCAATCGTTGTATCAGACTGGCCTGCAATGCCCTTTCCTTCTGTCATTAAAGCAGAAATCTTGCAACAGCAAGAAAATGACACACATAATTTAATAAATAACAAATAGATCCTGTATTCACCTCTGTATTCACCTAGTCAAATCCAAAGTATTACGTAACTTTAACAAGTGTATATTTTGGGGTAAATCTAATGCAGAATTGCTAAGATCCCTTTCTGTAACTTTAAAATGTTAATTATTCTAATTGGTTTATTAATGGAATTATTTAAATGCTATTTCTTTTTGTAAACTGCTTTTTTGAATAAGTATATGTATACGATAGTTATAATAATAAACTCTGATATTTTATGCTTTTTTCAATATAAAACTTTATTTCTGCTTAGCTGCAAGATAGTGAACAAGAAATGGCAGCTTCTCCTCCTACAGCCACATCGGGAAAGTCAAAGGTATATTTCTACAAACTTTTCTGACTTTTATAATCATAGAGTTGGAAGTCATTATCAGGGGCATCTGGATGAATGTTTCTCAACTTTATTAACTTTAAAATATATGGATTTCAACCTGCTGGCTGGAGAAGTCTGATAGTTAAAGTCAGTTCAAAGTTGCTGAGACTAAGGAACACCGATCTAGATTGCTACCACCAGCCCACTCTGGATTCAATGGGTGACTATCTAACCTCTGCTTAAAAACCTCTAATGAAGGAGAATTTATAATTTCATATCAGAGCCTATTTCACTGGCTAATAGCTTATCACAGTCTGGAAATTTGTCCTGATGTCTAATCAGAACCTGCTCCCTTGTAGTTTTAGCTAGTTGGACCTGACCTCTATGGCAATCAATAATAAATTTGCTCTCTTTTCTGTATGTCAAGCCTTCAGATTTTTTAAAAGACTGCTATCATCTATTAGTTGTTTCTCTTGTAAGCTAAACATACCCAGATTCTTTGAACATTATTATGAGGCTTTATTTTATTATATTATATTAACAAACTCCCACTATCTTCTTAGTAATCCCCTGAATCTCTTCTGATTTGTCACTGTGTTTTTTTAACAATGGTGGCCAGAATCAGATACAGTACTCCAAGAGGTCTAATTTAATAAATTGGTTCATTTTCAAATGTAAATATTAACTTTGTTTTAAATGTAAATACAGAGTCATTGCCATTAAGTTTATTTATTTTTTATTTGGCAAGTAATGATGGATATAGTTTTTACCAGAAACATCTTCCAATCATACTAGGAAAAGTAATTGAAATTTTATTTTTTTAATTGGTCTTTCATGCATTAATCTGATTAAAATAAAATACAGCATTTACAATGTTTAGATATTCTTTTTAAACATGCTTCTATGTGTAATTGGGTTAGCAAATCAAAGAATTATAAATGTCTGAAGATAGTTTTATTTAAGTCTTTAAATAAATCTTAATCTTAAATCTTAACCAACTTGATAAACTGCAGAAATTTCAGTTGGAAATCAGTGTTGTCCAATTATTCAGGTAGTATATTATTCTTCAGTCTGTAAGACCAAAACCTTCAAAGGGTTTCTTTTCTGGATCAGGAATTTTGTTACTGAAACTTTTAGTACCCCCTCAATATTGTCTGTTGTAGTTTAGTAATGACTTGGAAGCTGAAGGTTTTATTCTACTAGACCTGTAGAGCAGTATTTATGGAGCTCTTCAAGCTCTCTTGCTTTGTTTAATTGGCCAAAGTAATATTTTGAAACATATCATGAAGGAATATGCAGATCTGTTGTAATTTTGGAACACGTAAGCGCTTTAAGTGTTATTGTTCTGAAAGGTTGATCTCATTTTGCTGGCCTATTGGAACTGTGTTTTACAGTGATATTAAATCAAAAAGATTACATCATATATTACTATGTTTTCTTATGAGTCCTGAAGTGAACAGCCATCTGCAGTAATATATTGGTTGAAGAGCAGAACCAAATATTATGTTCTGTATGATTATCTGTATGACTAAATGAAATTTGAATATGCATCCATTTTAATTTGCATTTATGGATTTTACAGCTGGACACATTAACAAGAGAAGATCTTATCAAATTTGCGAAAAAGCAAATGATGCTTTTACAGAAAGTGAAATCCAGATCTACAGGTATCTTTACGGAAACTTATTTAAACTTATTTAAAAGCCATATAGCAGGATACCCTGGAGAAATTTAGCCAATTCTCCCTCTATATCCCCCCCCCCCCCCAATTTGCATTAGCATCCATGATGTGAAGCTTCCTTGGAAGAATTATAAATATCGGTCTAACTTAGACATGTTCCAGTTAATAATGCTGAACTCTACAGGTTATATAGCTTATATTTTAGATTGTGTAAAAATAAGATACAAATATAACAAGATACTGATTCATTCTCAAATAATAATTTTCCCTAGAATTAGAAAAGGAAATTGAGAAACTAAAAACAACATCTGTGGCTGGAGGAACTGATGATATTATTCAGGTATGAATCCATAATAATGCATAACATATGGTGCAATAATGTTTAATTCCCAAGAAATTCATTGTTTGGTCCAGTGGGAATGATAATGGCTTGTTATATGCTCACATTGCTCTTTGTGTCTTTTGCATCATTTACCTAGAGATAAAATACAGACTGATTAATTGTGAATAACTTTTAATTGAATTTCATTTAATATGGATTGCTTTTTAGCGTCTTCTGTGCTCTATCTTAGAATTAAATACTGTTTATGATAGCCTCATGCCTGGTATAAAAATGTATTATTTTTTTTAAAGTAAAGTTGAAATAGTGAAAGGAATTGTTAGCTTTAATTACTCAATTTACCATACAACTAGTAAGAAGGTATTACCTACTCTAAGACGTAATGGCAACTTTGGGATGAAATACTATATTATAATATAATACTACATATAGAAACCTAGACTCATATTCATCTTCCTCTCCCTTCCTCATTGTAGCTACAAAGAGCTGTTTTCCATTTTCTTTTAAATTCAGTTCAGTATTGCATTCAAACTCTAAAATTAAAAAGGTTTACTAAAACATGGTTTAATTAACCATGGTTTGCTTGGTTCATATGGACTGCAATTTAAGGCTCAGGTAGGATTAAAAATTGCACTAATTGAAAAACACAAGTGAAACCTTTTAACCATAGTCTCCTAATAGGGCTAACCATAAAAATATTTATAAGTACTGGTACTTTTATCATCCCTTTCTTTTGCCTCTTCTCTCCTAGATTAATGTGGTAGAGTAGGCCTGATGTTTATTGATAAATAAAGTTTACTGTCAAGCCTGGAAGCCATATTACCTGGGTGCCTTGAGGATCCAGGCCTGCCACAATCATACCGTGGGAAGTTGGGAGGGGGGAATTGCATGGGTGAAGTAGAGATAGCCATAACAAAATTCTCTAAGAGAAGTTCAAGACCATGGTGTCCGGCAGCTGTGCAAAGAAGAAAATGGAGGATGTCTTCTGCTCGGGGAAGAACTGATTGGAGCTGTGTGGACATGTGGGAGATGTGGGCAAGGTCTTGAACTTTCTTGTGGGTGAGGAAAACCCGGAAGCTTTCAGATTCGGGTTTTCCCAGATGTGCCAATATGACATCCCTAATAAAAGTTAGCTTTAAGGAAGCTCAAGCCTTGGAGTTTGATTTCGTTGGTGGTGCTACTTGGAATCTTGACATTTACTTTATATTTTGGGATTAATGATGAATACCTTCTATAACCAAAATTGACTGTAGGATGTGTGTTGATAAGTTGTGTTTTTGTTAATTTTTTCACTATAATGGTAATGACAGAATTATTTTCCTTCCCCTGTTAAGATGTCATTTATTTATGAAGAATGTCTACAGATGAATTTCACTGAAATATCACTGATATAATTAACATGGAAACAAATATTTTTGAATAACTTTCACATAAGAGAACACATGATGAATAACTTCCTTCCCACCCCCTCAAACCTCTGGGTGTTATGCCAAAACAAGCAATAACTCCAGGAGATGAGAGCGGTTCTAGTATTGTCTCTGGCAAAGAAAAAAAAGAATTTAGAGAAAATGTTGTGTGTGCGTGTTTTAATAAATTTAAATGTATCTCTGCTTTTGAAAGATAATTATAACTTTTTTCTCTCTTCTCAAAACTAGGCACTTACAGAGAAACTGAATGTGGTTCTTTTGGAAAAAGCAGAAGCCCAACAACAGTGTGTAGCTCTGAAAAAAGACAATGTGAAAAAGCAGCAAGAAGCAGAGGTATTCCATAAGAAGATTTGATAGGAAATTATTGATATTAAAATATAGTTTATTAAATAGATTTGAGTAACAGAAAACGCTTTCATTTAAGTTTTTGGCTCCACATTCTGGTTAATATGCACTGCCCAATTCTCTCTTGAAAACAGGCAAGTGCAGATGCTAGGAATGAACCCCACAAGAGTGTAATATTCATTAAAATCTGTGTATAGGACAGTATTTCTCAATCTTGACAATTTAGGATGTGTGGACTTCAACTCCCAGAATTCCCCAGCCAGCCATTCTCCTGATGGCCAGGGAATTCTGGGAGTTGAAGTCCACATCTTAATGTTATCAAGATTGGGAAACTACATTCTTTCAGATGGTTATTCTAGTCTTGAAATGTGGGTCAACAGTGTGCCATTGTAAGATTTGCAAATCTTAGTGTGAGAAAAAATATTTTAATGACAGAGAAAAGTAAAGCCAAACACTAATGCACAGATATATGTTGAGTGAAAATGTTATACTCTACAGCTGGAGCATTCAGATATTATAAAAATATAGAAGTTCTAAATTTGTATTCTAAATTCGCATTATTCTTCTACTTTGTTAAACATTTTACTGTTCTCTGATCTCTCTGTTTTGGAAAAAATCTGAAATACTTTCAAAAATAATTTAGGCTCAAATCTGATACTCAGTTCTGTTACACATACCAGTAGGTCTATCATCTAACATAAAGCTTATTGCTACATAGATTTCATGTTCAGTTTTACAAATGGAATAAATTGTAAAGTCAATTAAGTTTATATTATTTACAGACTATATAGTATATTCCGTTGTATTTAGAAATCCTGTCTTGTTAGATGAAATGTACATTTTTCCCTTATCAGAAAAATCACTGCTCTTAAGTTGAGATAAAAGTAGACATCAATAATAGTACCTCTGCAGATTGCACCTGTATATTTCTTGTAAAATCTACTAATCCTTTGATTATTAGTTCTATAAAATAGACCTGATGCTTTTATGATGCTTCATCACATATTTGATTTACTTTTTTTAATTAGGATGCCCTTGCACAGGAAGAAATATGGCAGAAGAAGTTTGCTCAATTGAATACCTCTCACGAGAAAGAAATTGAAAGCCTTAAAAATGAAGGATTAATTGCACAGTCCAAATATAATGACACTATAGCCACATTGCAAAAGGAGCTGCATACAGAACTGAAAAAACAAGAACAGCTCACAGAACAGCTTGATTTCCATACTAAAGAGCATGACAAAATTAGAAGACTACAGGAAGAAGGCCAGCAGACAAAGATCACTTACGAAGAACAGATCTTGAATCTAAAGAAACAGATAGAATTTTCTAATGCATCTAAAGAGGAGGAAATTACCAAACTAAAAAATACTATTGAAAGTAATTCTAGACAATATCAAAACAGAATTGATGAGTTAGGTGAAGAGCTAGACAAACTGAAGACCTCTCACCAAGATGAGCTATCAGAGCTACTACAAAAACTTGAAGCCTCTGCTAAAATATGTGAGGAGGAACAAATTAAAGTAGATAAGATAAAGCTGGACTTGATAGAGCAATACAAGGTAAAAGAGAAAGAGATGCAGGTTGAATTGCAGGCTTGTAAGGAGAAATATGAGCAGGAATTGGAATGCATAAGGCAGACCTTGACTAAAGATGATGAAAATCAAAATGAGACTAGAAATACTGAAACAGAACCAGAAATAGTAGAAAAGACTGGGCATATAGAGAAAGCTTTCAAAGAACTGGAATCTCAGCATAGTATATTAAGAGATGAATTAACTTATATGAACAATGTTAAAATGAAACTCGAATTGGAAGTACAACATATAAAAGATGAGTATTTTCATGAAAAGGAAGATTTGGAATTCAAAATTAATGAACTGCACCTTGCCAAAGAAGAGCATTGTTGTGTAATAGAAAAACTGAAATCAGAGCTCCAGTCAGCAAAAGGACTATACGAAAAACACATAAAAGAGAATAGCCTCAAAATGGAGGGTTTAGCAGAAACACACCAAAAAGAAATATGTGAACTGAATCAAGCTATAACATTGAGCGCAGAGAAAAAAACCCAGTCACTTCTTATTAAAATACAGCACCTTGAAGAACAATGTCAGAGACATATAGAGGAGAAAGAAGAAGCCATTGCTAGTTATGAAAACTTGCGGGAAACACTGGTAACTTTGCAGACTGAATTGGGGGAATCAGCTGGGAAGATAAGCCGAGAATTTGAATGTATGAAGCAACAGCAGGCTTCTGATGTTGATGAATTACAGAAAAAGCTTCGAGCTGCTTTCAATGAAAGGGATGTCCTCCGAGAAGAAGTCAATTCTCTCCGTCAACAGATAGAACAATTCTCCTCCCAAAAAGAGGAGGTAGAAGAGCTCAGGCATAAAATAGGGACACTTCAAGAAGAGAATGAGCAACTGCTTTGTTGTCTTGATCAAAAGGAGTCTGACCTAAAACAAATGGAAGAGAAAGAAAATGAACTTTCCTCACAGAATAGTAGCTTCCGTGACAAAATGCAAGGTTCAGCTGAGAAAATAGAAAACCTGCAGAAAAAATGCAAAACACAACAAGAGACGGTAATGGCGCTTCAGCAAGAAGTTGAAGCTCTCAGCATATGCAACCATCAATTAAAACAACAGGCAGAAGAGTTGGGGGAGAGACTGGAAGGTGTTTCTGGAGAAAAAGAAACAAACCAGGAGAAGCTGATCAAATTTGAACAACAAATGGAAGGCTTTGAACAAGATAGAACAGGGCTGTTATCTGAAATAGAGGCTCTTAAAAGTGAGAACACCAAATTGAAGGAAGAACAAAATCAAACAAGGCAGGAGCTAGACCGCTTGTCATCTGAAAAAGGAGACTGGAATCTATCCAAAGATAAAGCAGAGAGCTTAGAAGTGAAACTACATATGGCCTGTGAAGAAAAAAGCCATTTGATTAAAGTACTTGAAGAAGAAAAGGCCTTTAAATCTCTTGTTGTTAGTCAGCTGCAAAGTCTCCATGAAAAGATGGGCTCCAAATACCCAGAAGAAAACAAAGACGAAGATATTGTTGGCACATTGCAGGCTGCAAATGAATTTTTGGCAGAAATGAAGCAACAGGAACAAAGTCTGATCTCTCAGAAAAATGAAAATGTTAATCTGCGGCAGGAATTGCAGAGTGTCCAGGAAGAAAATGAAGCTCGTTGCACAGAGTTTAGATCTCTATTGGAGGATTATGAAAAAGAAAAATGTCTCTTGAAGGAGGAATTAGAAGGAGCTTTCTCAGAAAAAGAAGTACTTCAGCTTGACATTCAGGAGTTGAAACATACTGGTGAGAAAATCAGGAAGGAGAACCAAGATCTTCTAGTTCATATTGAAAATATTTCTGAACAACAGGCAAATCAAGAAAACAAAATGAAAGAGCAGGAAGAAAAATCAGAAAAAGAACAGAAAAATCTAACCTTAATTTTGGAGCAGAAGGAGGCTGAATTGAAAAATATGCAAGCTGAACTTTCTTTGCTAAAGGTTAGGCTTTTATTATTGAAATCTTTAGACTTCTATTATTGAAATCTTTAGACCCCAAGACTTAAGTTGGAAAGCTTTGGGGAAGTCATAATGCTTTATGTTTTTTATAATTTAATAATGCCCAAATGGTAATGTCTACCATTTGTGTAGAAGTCTTTCATGCCAAGTAGAGGTAGTCCTCTACTTATGACCACAATTAAGCCCAAAATTTCTGTTGCTAAATGAAAAATTTGTTAAGTGAGTTTTATCTGATTTTACGACCTTTCTTGCCACAGTTGTTAAGCGAATCACTGCAGCTGTTAAATTAGTAACATAGTTGTTAAGTAAATTTAGCTTCCCCATTGACTTTGCTTGTCACAAGGTCACAAAAAGTGATCGCATGACCCTGTGATCGCATGACCCTGGGATACTGCAACCGTCATATATATGAGTGAGTTGCCAGGATTCTGAATTGAGATGCCGCAATGGTTGTAAGTGTGAAAAACGGTCACAGGTCATTTTTTTCAGTGCCTTTAAACAGTCACTAAACAACCTGCTGTAAGTTGAGGACTACCTTTAAATCATCCTACTGTTTTTTTTTTATTGTATAAAAACAAAAAAATGACCAGTCTTGACCATTTTATGTTAAGATTATGATGGGATGTTCTGTCTCTAGAATTTGCTTCCTTTCCCTCACCAAGCAACAGGAATCATCTGCCGAAATGCCCATCTTATTTATTTTTGTTTATAATGCAGGAGTCTGTGGAGAAGTCTTCTGCTGATCGTGATCAGCAATTGTCAGAAACAGAGAAAATAGGTAATTTGTATGCATTTTGTTTGCTTTCTTTTTAAATCTTTTTGTTTTCTTTTCTTTTTGACTGCTCAAAAGAGTTTGTACAGAAATCTTTAAATGCTTTTCTAGAGTTTGTTATATGGAGTAATACCCTACCAGTCTCTGCGAAGCAAGAAACTTTGCATCTGCCTTAAATTACAGGCTTCCGATTATAGTTTTAGTATAATGCTCTTCAGAGCAAATATGCTTAATTGACAAAGCTCATGTAAAGGATAATTTAAATAACAGGCTTTCAGGCAAATATTGAACATTACATTTTTCTCAAAAAAAATAAAAAGAATTTTGTAGTTTGGCATTTAAGACAGATTGTGATCACTTAATTTATTTCAATTTGTTGACTCTGAAAAATTCTACCACACACTTAATCTAATATACATTATTTGTTGTTGAATTTGGTGCTGCTAAGTAATTGTTGAACCTTAGACCATTTCAAACTGAAGTCCATTGAAATGGTTACTAAACACAGCATACAGTTTAAGTGGTGATATAAATAGTGAAATGAATCTTTTAATACAGTTATTGACTATAGGAAGATTTTTGCTTTTACGTTTTAAAATATTAATTTGGTTTGCTTTAGTAAATTTGGAACAACAGCTGAAAGAGAAGGAAGAAAAAATGAATAAAATTAAAGCTGTTGCTGTGAAATTGAGGAAAGAACTGGATTCTAGCAGGAAAGAGGTAAGTTTTCAAAAGACACCTCTGCACTTTCATTCAGTTGAAGTGTTGGTAATGTAATTACATTACACTACAAATTACATTTACATTGTAAATACATTGGTAATGTAATTACAATATGTTAAAAGTAATGTTAATAATTTTAATTGTAATATATTTTCTGAATTGTGAGTCACCCAAAGTCATTTGTTGAGATGACTGGGTATAGAAATCAAATAATAAATAAATAAATAAATGTCATCCTGGCACAATATAAAGTTTCTAAGGTCTTCTTTTATCTTATTGTTTTTAAAGGGTAAATGATGGGCTTATCTGAACATCTGGCTTTAGTTGCTTTGATCACTAAAAACACTCTTGTTTCTTAATTTATATGCATTTATGCATGTGAATTTGGTAGCAAGTTTCAGTTGATTTTACAGTGAGCGCACAGTAATAGTAGTCTGAATATTCAGTAGAATTTGTTGGAATTATATTTTATCAGTTCTTTATTCTGTTTGAACTGGCTTTGTAAATACATCTTAAGGACAACTCTAGAAGTGTTCTTTATTAACTTCTAAAATAATTACTTGCTCTCTATTTAAATAATTTCAAACATTTTTTTAATTAAAATCAAATCTTTATTACGGTCAAAGACCAGACTAAGGTACGTGGAGCATAAAAAGCATTCAAAATACTTTGATACTGTTTCAAGTCAATAGACATTCTTGAAAATATCACTGTGTTCAATCTAGGCTGGTCACCAGAATCAGCAGTTTTGTCTTCTGAGCTTTTGGACTCATACTGGAGCCCATCTTTAGGGAACTTCTCTCTAGCCCCCTCTGAGTCCAAAAGCTCGGAAGACAAAACCGCTGGTCCTGGTGATCAACCCAGTTTGGATCCTGCAGCGTTATTCTGGGACACATATATTCGCCTTCATTCATATTACAGCATTGCCTACATAAAATAAAACAGGGCTATGGGAAAGCTGAGAGTCAGTGGGCCGGAGTGGCGGCCAGCCACAGAAGGTTCATGTTCGCATCTCTCGGCTTTCCTGCAGTCCTTGGATCACCTGCCTCCTCCTCTCTGCCTCCTCCTGCTGCTTGGACAGGGAATCAGCCAGACTGATCACCCTGAAATCATGTTTCTCTGAAAACAAGCCCTAGTGCTTAGTTTGGAGCCCCCCAAAATATAAGATGAGGTCTTATTTTCTGGGAAACATGATACACACACATACATATATACACAAACTTTGTTATAGATTTTCTGCTTGAAGATTTTCATGTTGAAAGAGCTAGATGCATTACTTTGGAGGCTTGTTAGCAAGTGTACTGACTATAATTTTAAAACTTTGAGTGAGAATCCGAATTTAATGGGCCAAATATATTCATTGAATAGAACATTCTTGTATCTTGGGTTCTCCCTAAGTTATAAAAATACTCCTGTAGAATTGGAAAGTCTTGGAAAGACTGCAGAAGTGCTTTGGGATATTTAAAATAAAAAGTGGATCAATGAAAAGTACATCCTTCCATTCGGTAGAGATCATCTTTGCCACTATGATTAATATATTTTTTTCTGCCTTAGGTACAGTCCCTTAGAGAAGAGCTGGAATTAATAAAATCAGAAAAAGAGCAACTCTCTTCTTCAATGGCAGACATCATTCAGGGAGCTGAGAGCTATAAGGTAAAATGTCTTCATCTTTACCAGGTGTATTTCAGGAACAGGCAGTTGTTTTGGTCCAGTATGTGCAAGTAGAATTTTGAGAACATATTAAAAGCATCCTCGCCAAAAAGCTGTCCTGGTGTGATACAATCACATACCAGACATCCATTCATCAGGAAAAAAACATAGATGTTATCTATGTGCTATCTCTTCCCATTTTTTACTGGACCCAGAAGTCATTGAGCAACAATCACTCATTCTTCCATTTTGAAGCAATGCCAAAGAGGAAGGTGTACAATTGGAGGCATTTTTAGAAATAAATATGATGCTGAAGCTGGTGTTTTTCTATGAAGCATACTAGTGTTCCAGCAACATAGTTTTCACACAAGATTACAGAAAATAAAATACAGACTTATTTCCTTTGTGGCAAAACGTCAATTTGTCTAACATGGTGATGGGGTAAAGAAAAAGATGCATCTCCTTTGTACATGTGTAATGGACTGTGGACCTATATCTGTTCCAACAATGTTTAAAATTACATGTGCTTTCCAAGAATCTTTTATTAGAATATGACAAGCAAGCAGAACAACTGGATTTTCAAAAGACTCGAGCTCGTAATTTTGAACGTCAGATTGATGACCTGACCAAACAGTTGGAGAATTCAGTTCAGCAGGTACTTTTTTGGAAATATATAATAAATACATTTGCTATTAGCATTTGTAAAGCAGAAGATCAAACTAAAGTGGAAGAAATGGAGAGAGAAATTGGGAAAGCAGACTACTGCTTAATGTTCCAATGTAACAATAATCTTTGACAAGTCTTCTGATTTTTTAGTCCAGTTCTCTATTGTCACTAGTAAGTAACCAAATGTCTGTGGAGAGCTTATTGAAGTGCTGCTCTTGACTGTTCTCATATTTCTTTTTTAAAGAGAATATTCTGTTCTGCCAACTATTTATTTAATATTTTTCATCCTTCCCGGGCAGGCAGTCTTTTTGACAGAACAACAGGAGAGAGAAAGAAAGAATCAAAGGGAGGAAGGCCTTTACACACTTTTTGCTTGATGTACACAATGTTGACCTTAATCTTTCTCAGCTCTTGATGGAAAATTAGTAGGAAACTTAGCTTTTCCTTCATGCAGTGCAAATATTTAAATGTTAAAATGTTAAAAGTTTCCATATACAGAATGGAATAATGGTTTGCCATCATAATTGTATTACTTCTCTATTTTAGCAAGAACAGTGGCATTCTGCAAATGAAGACCTCTTGACTCGTGTTGAGACTCTTCAGACTAACGTCAAGCTATTAGAAACCCAACTGCTAGAAATCCAGAAAGCCAAAGCAAAAGTTGATAAGGAACTTGAAGCCGAAAAGCTTCTAAAAGAACAAAAAATAAAGGTAAACAGCACAGTTAAAAAAGCAGAAAATAAAACAACTACTTTTATTATTTAAATTTAGAGCACAAACTATTTTTGCAGGACCATGCTAACTCTGCCAGAGAAGCAGAAGAATATCAGACATTACTACAAAAAGAAAAGAAGCATCTTCAGAAAGTTTTGGAAGAGCTAGAATTGGCAAAGAAGGTAGATGAGTGATTTTCTTATTTGCTTGTCATACTTCTATTTAAATATTTGTCATCTTTTGATATTGTTTGGTTTTGATAGTTTCAGAATCCTAACTTTTATGTGAATAATAGCATGTTACCGTATTTTTCAGAGTATAAGACGCACCTTTTCCCCCCATAAAAGAGGGTGAAAATTTGGGTGCGTCTTCTACACTGAATGTAGCCCCATCCAGCCTCTGAAATGGAGGTTTCATAGACTGAAAAAAGCCTCTGAAATCTCAGTTTGAGAGGCAGAAAAAAATGCAAGGCGCAGAGCTCGCAACCAACGAACCTGTTGCTAAAGTTCACCTCTGGGAACAGCTGATTGGGGGTATTCCGGGAGGCCGATCCACCCCCAATCAGCTTTTTTCTTATTTTCCTCCCCAAAAACTAAGGGTGCGTCTTATACTCCGGTGCGTCTTATAGTCTGAAAACTACAGTAATTCAGGATATGAGAGAAATAGCTAATGACTTCTAGACAAGGAATAACATTAAAATTGCATGTTTTAATTTTACATGATAACTGAATGTTTTAATATACAGGATGCTCACAAAAGCACAATGATGGATATGGAAATAGCTGATTATGAGCGTTTTGTAAAAGAACTTAATCAAAACATTACCGACAAAAGTAGCAGAATTGAAGATCTCGAGCAAGAAATTAAAATACAAAACCAGAAGAAAGAAATTCTACAGGAAGAAATCAGTAAGCAGCTTTTTAGAATTTAAGCTTCTGTTTCTGCCTATAGAAGGATATATATCAGTTTGAGAAAGCTTTGAATTCTGATTCAAAGTAATGTGCTACAAAACTGGCATATTTTAATACATTGCAACTTAGTAACCTGTTAACAGAAAGGAATATATGTTCCCACAATTATTATTGTTGCACTGATTAATATTGTCTAATCATTTAAATGCTTATTAAACAAGCTTTACACTAACAATTCTGTTGTTAAAAACAGATCATTGATTTTTTTTGTAAACTTTTGTCCAATGATGTGACCTGCTGTTGTAAACTAAAATAAAAAAGTACAAAAAAATCTTTTTTCAACAAAGAAGAGAAGCTTTATTATCCAAGTAGAATTTGCAAAAAATCCTGTGTAGGAAAGTCATGTTTCATTAAATTTCAACTGTTTTTCTAAACAAGTCAGCAACAAAGATTACTTTGTTCCTTAGAATCCTTACAGAACTCTGTACAGGAGTACGAGGAAAAGAATGGCAAACTCAAGCAATTACTGGTAAAAACAAAAAAAGAGTTGGCAGACTCAAAACAAGCAGTAAGTTTGTGTTTTCCACTATTAATTCAGCTTTACTGCCTTCTGACAACAGTATATAATAATGTTTTAATGGTGTTATTATGAATATTTTTTCATTTCAGGAAAATGAACTTTTAAAAATTCAGGCATCTCTCAAGGGAGAACTAGAAGCCAATCAGCAACAAGTGGAAGATTATAAGGCAAGATCCTTTTTTCCCCCTTTCAGATAGTAAAAAAGAGTATTATATCCATATTGATATTGCATCCAATATCTGCTTGGAATATGTGTATCATAACTTCCTCTCCTCTTTCAACTCATTGAACAAATTTGAACTGTGTGAATATGTTTGCTTCATCACCAGGAATGCTGTGGATAGGTGCACTGGCTATAACATTTATTTTCATTCTGGGAACTGGAACTCAGATATTCAGGGAAATTTTCCCACATTTGGCTAAAGATGAATTGCCCCAAATATAAGGAACAGTAGGCCTTTCATAAAGGACCCTGAACTGGGCCTGGATGCATGTGGAATTCCTAGAAGCATGAGGCAGTTCCTGAATTACACAGAAATTCCTTTCCAAGGTTTTTGCACATTTTGAATCCTGGTCTGCATGCATGTAGAAATACAACTGTCGCCATTTTGTACATGCATCAATATGACAGCTTTCATTTTATGTATGTAAACAGCGGCTGCCGCTGCCACCATTTTCACATCCCTTTGTGATGTACATGTCAACATCTACATCATTTGGGGACTTTTCCTGTGCTGTATAGGAAAAGTGGCCTCTCGGTCATTCTTTTGTCAATTTGATTTGCTTACTTGGAGGCAGCACCTGCCAATCTTGAGTTTTGTTTGATTAAATTCCTTTTGCCACCACTGTGTGTCACGAGTCAATTCTCATGAAATGTGCAGATATATAAATTTGATTGATCAATAAAGTAGCTTGCAATTCAAAATAATGAATACAACCTCAGTTTAGTATTGGCCTTAAAATCAGAGTAAATGAGAATTATTCTATTGAAATAAATGTACTTTTGCAGATTCAGCTGTCTGAACTAACTTCCGAAAAGCACAAAATTCAGGAACATCTGCGGACTTCACTAGAGCAGCATCAGCGGGTTTTGAGTACTTATCAGCAGAAAGTAGCTGCTCTCCAAGAAGAATGTAATGCAGCAAAGGTATTTCAAGCCAACTTAGTCCGGTTGCCTCTTAACAATTCTTCTGCGAACAGTTCAGTAGCTTAGACCAGGGCTGTCAAACTCCCGGGCCACAGGCCAGATGCGTCACGCACTGGCCACGGCCACTTCTGGTTTAGCGAAGGGGGGGAGTCCCGATACGTCTCGTGACGATGTGAGTTTGACACCCCTGGCTTAGGCAGTAAGGAAGATGACCTCAATGTAGATGTGCTGTTACTTAGACAAAAGGGGCTGAAAGCAGTAAGTCCAGAGCATTCGGAAGTCACTTACGCAGAGACATCCCTGATTCACTGGAGCATAAAGTGAGGGAGGAGGCACAGCACAGTTAATACTTGCAAAGCTCTGTTAATACAGGTGGTCCTCGACTTAACAACAGTTGATTTAGTGACCGTTCAAAGCTACAATGGCACCGAAAAAAGTGACTTACGACCATTTTTCACACTTCGGACCACTACAGCCTCCCCATGGTCACATTATCAAAATTTGGCCGCCTCGCCACTGATTCATTTATGACGGTTGCAGTGTCCTGGAGTCACGTGATCACCTTTTGCAACCTTCTTATAAGCAAAGTCAGTGGGGAAACCACTCAACTTGTTACTAACTCAACAATTACAGTGATATGGCAAAAAAAGCTGATAACGTGGGGCAAATTCACTTAACAAATATTTCATTTGGCAACAGGAATATTGGGCTCAATTATGGTCATACGTTGAGGACTACCTACATAGCCAATCTCAGTAAAAGTAGTTTTGGCCTTCTTGTAGATTTTCCAGTCTGGCCTACCAGGTGGGACTGACATTAGTTGTTCACGATTTGCATTCTATCATTTGGACCATTCATAATGTTTAAACACCTGGTGTTGAAGACCTCAGAAATAGATTCCATGCAATAGATGCCACGAGGGCAACTTTGAGGAGTGTATATTAAAAGGCAGTAGAAGAGTTCAAACATGGTCAGCATGATATATTGTTTTCAAGAAATATCATCTGTGCCTGTCACGACTAGGCTGATTGATGCACTATTTATCTCTTACATCCACTATTATAGGCATTTGGTATATTTTCCTACATATCATAACTTCTCCAGAGGCTGCATACACAAGGAGTGACTTTCATTTGATTGTAACACACTTAAATGGAGTATGGCACTATAAAAAGCCATGTGTGTATATGTTTTGAGCAGAAATTACCGAGGTTTGATTCATAAGACTATTATGGCTTATAAATATTCACCTTAAAAATGGCTTGTAAATATTCATCTTTTCTGGGGACTGATTTAAAAAGAAACAATTTACATTTTCAGCAGCTACTTTGTACTTGATATTAGTAGTTGGACAAGTGTAGGCTCTATTTACCAAAGGCTATTTTGGAAAGCAGATGGAAAATATGCTAAAATATTTGTACTATGGGAGACCTGTTTGAATAATCTGTGGAGTGCACTAGGCTAAAAGATAGATACTCTGTTTATAGCATAGTGCTCTTGTGAGCAATGCGCAATTTCCAATCTTGTTTGCTTTTGCAAAATTGAATGACTCAGAATGTAATTATAACTAGGCTTTTGATGGATGTAGCTTTAGAAAGGGACTGGTTTATGTCTTAATGCGTCATGTCAAAATCAGAACTTCTAAAATTGTTGTGCTAGCTTTCTTAGTAATTATCCTGTGAAGCAGCTGGGTACACTTTGGTTACAAATAACATTGTATTTATGAGGAGGGTGTGAAATAACATTGGTATTCGTTTTGAAAGAAAAGAATTTTTTCTGCTATTCCAATAAAATTAGGCATATATTCACTACATTCAAATAGTTTATCTTATGAAGGTGGAGAAAAAGAAATAATTAATTCATCTTTAGTGAATCAGTGGTCACTTATATAGAAAGTTATATAGAAAGTATAGGTAGTTATTGACTTACGATGGCAATTGGAACTGGAATTTCTGTTACTAAGTGATGCAGTCATAAAGCAGTGAGTCGAGGATGGACAGAGGTCAGGGTCAGGGAGGATGCAAGAGGGTGCACAGTGAAGGTCAACAAGTGGGTGTGGGAGGTGCAATTCGGTTAGGCAGGGTATGTTTCTGTTATTTCTGGCTGTACACCGCCCTAAGTCCAGCAGGAGAAGGGCGGTTTATAAATTGAATAAATAAATAAATAAATAAATAAATAAAATGTGGGGAGCCAATGGGAGTCAGGTAGAGGGGGGGGGCAACTCAAGAGATGCTGGCAATCTTTCCTACTAGCTTTCCCATTGACTTTTTTGGTTGGTAATCAGAGTGCTACAGCCAGTCATAAGTAGGATCCAGTTGCCAAGCGGCCAGATAATGATCAGGTGATCTTGGAGTTGTTGGTATGGGCAGATCTCCAAAGACTAATCATAGCCACCATTTGTTCAGCACCATCATAGCTTTGAATGGCCACAAGTGATCATAGATCAAGGATTACCTGTAGTTATTTCATTTTATCATGTGTCTCATTGCAGGAAGAACATTCTGCTGTAACCTCTGAATTTGAAAACTACAAGGTCCGTGTTCATAATGTATTAAAACAGAAGAATAAATCTTCACAATCTGAAACTGATGTGACCAAACAAGAAAGGTAAGCTTTATACGTAATGGGTTGAATTTTGCTTTGAATCATATTTTTAGCTCCTGGCTCAAGAATCTTCTTTGAAGATAGAAGCGTAATCATCTGGAATCTGCTATTTTTTATAAAGTCTGGATAATTTCTGTTCTGATTTTTTAAACAGAATATTTAATCAGTTGGCTATTTTTACCTTTAAAATTGACTGAATGAGCTAATATGCTAAAGAACTGGTTAGCTCTTCCTCTTGTTCTTTTTTCAAGAAAGGAATATAAAAGAAAATTCACAGAGTTTTTTTTTTAATCTCTTTTCTATTCTGTGAAAATCTCACCACAACTAAAGTCACATCTAAAAAAACAACAATAAAGCAGTTTTAGTAGTTGACCTGTTTGTATTTTATGTGAAATATGTCATTTAATGTGTTCCAGATCCTACATACTCTTTTTCAAGAATAAATATTAAATTGTAAAAGCTACAATTCAGTCTATATAAGTTCATATAATACCCGTATAACTGAACAGCAATGCATTAGGTTCCAAAAGATTCACTTGTCCAAGACGTGGGAATCAAGAAAAATCCCCATTACCTAAATCAGTTTTCTCAACCTTAGCGACTTTAAGATATCTGGACTTCAACTCCCAGAATTCTCCAGCCAGCATGCCATGAGAAACATTGATCTAAATGTTCTCCAGAATAATAATAGCAGAAAGTTTCGTTCCATGTACATTTCATGGAGTATACATTCTTGTGAATATATTTTAGAAAACCCAAATCCATTTATTATTTCTGTTACTATTATTTTACAATTCTGTTATGCAATGATACTAATCAAACCGCATTGATCCCATTATAATATTCAATAAAATGCAGAATAAGCTGTTTTAGAGGCCTGAAAATAAACAAACAATATTGAATGTATATGCCATCCGACTCCCAGTGATCGTGGGAATAAATAAAATGCCTTGAAACATTTAATGTGCAACACTTTAAAGATCATCAAAATGACCCACTTCCAACTTGAGAGAAGATTTTTCATGAAGCTTCCTGTTCAAAATTGTTCAAATTGCTCATCTCTATGTTAATAACTTGTAACTTTTAAAGAAGCAAGTTATACATTTTCTAATGTTTTGTGAACTTTCCTTTCTTTTAGAGAACATATGGAAAAAGTAATAGAACAGCTGAAGATTAAATTGCAAGAGACACAACATAATTTACAAACGAACGTGGTAGACCTTCAGACTTTGCAATCTGAACATGATGCATTGCTGGACAGGCACAATAAGATTCTTCAAGAGACTGTAGCAAAGGAAGCAGAACTCCGAGAAAAGTAAGTTTCTTTAGGATATATTTTTACTCTTGGCTTATGATTAGCCATGATTTGTTTTTAATTATGTGTCCAAATATTTTCTTCATTAATAATCTTTAGATGCCTGTAATGGGTGTATCTCTTCATAAAGTAATCTGCCTATAGAAACGGTCAGCAGTGGTATTATAGCTGCTCCTTTCTCTGAGTACCAGGTATTCGTTACTTTTTCTAATATTGAAACTTGGGTGGGTGGGATATTTTACAGACTTTGCACAATACAATCTGAAAATGTGGTCATAAAGTCAGAACATGCACAGACTGTAAATCAGTTGACAGCCCAGAATGAAGCTCTTCGGAATAGTTTCCGGGATCAAGTCAGACATCTGCAAGAGGAGCACAGAAAGACAGTGGAAACATTACAACAGCAGCTATCTAAAGTTGAAACCCAGCTTTTTCAACTCCAAAGTGAACCAAGCACCAAAAGTAAGCAGTGAACCACTTTTCATTGGGGGGGGGGGGCGGGGGGGGGGTGGGAATGAAAATTCAAACAACGCT
The DNA here is from genome assembly GCA_012654045.1 of Ptyas mucosa. NCBI lineage: Eukaryota > Metazoa > Chordata > Lepidosauria > Squamata > Colubridae > Ptyas > Ptyas mucosa. Next base: position 9,443,647 of record WNWU01013815.1, on the reverse strand, counting down.
ACCTAATCCACTATACCCAAATGCCTAAATTTAAATTAAGATTAATCTCTTGGTAAGTCACATGCATCTAAATAAACAATTTTAAGGTGAAATTTAATTTTTGTCACTAAATCAAGTGACTTATTTTATTATGGTCTGGGAAGATTCAGCTGAAGACAGTTTAGTTCAGGTAGCAAAGTTAGAGGCATCTCAAAGAGTAATTTACTGTGTATAATTGATAATTTAATGCAATGGCTTCATTTGCAACAAAAATGAGTAGTGATTGATTTTCTTAAAATATTTTGGAGCAGCTCTGTGGTAAGTAACTTGGTGTTTTCGATGCTGTTTTATTATATAATTTTATAATGCTCTTGTAACTCTCAAATAATAGTCTCAATTATTTTCTGTTCATTTGCTTTTCAGATTCTGCTCCTTCCACTCTACCAACCAAAAGTTTGCGAGAAAGAAGGAGCACTGACCTTCCTCTTCTTGATGTGCATGCTGTAACTAGAGAAGAAGGTGAAGGAATGGAAACCACGGACACAGAGTCTGTGTCTTCTGCCAGTACCTATGTACCATCCTTAGAACAGCTTCTCAATACGCCGGAAATGAAATTTGGTAAGATAGCCATACAGCGGGGCATGGGAGGTTAGAGTTTGTTTCTAACTTATTACCAGTCGTTCACTTGGAATACGTTATAGCTCAGCCACAAATTAAATATAATATACTATGCATTTAAATATAACCAGTAGACAAATTATTATGAGATATGGATAGTCTGCCCCTGAATCATTAGGTTACATACTACTATGGAAATAACCTTGTTTACAGTTCTCCATGGATTTCAACTGCTTCCTTTGCTGGGTGGTTTTTTGAATTTTGGAGAACGGCCTTGGTCTGGCTATTTTTGTCAAAATAGCCAGGCCAAGGCTATTGAAATAGCCTTTCATTGTGCAAGTTTCTTCAATCTTGGATTGGAGGTCTTTTGCATCGCCCGTTACAGCAGTGTTTCCCAATCTTAACCATTTTAAGGGGTGCGGAAGTCAACTCCCGAGTATTCTGGGAAACATTGTGCTACATAGACATAGTAAAGAAGTAAACAAACCCCCATCTAAGTTTCATTTTGTGATAAAGTAACTTGTCTTACAAATCTCTACTGTTCTTAAATTGATGGTGCCAATTAATAGTATTCTAAACAGGTGTAGAATTTTCATATATTATTTTTATAATGTTGACTAGTTGTGACTAACGTAAATTATGTAATACACGGACAACTGATGACTAGCATTCTGAAGGTTCATAAAAAGGGTTTGCTTTTGATATTGTTTGCACCAGTAAGAATGGAAATTTGGATTTTAATTTTTTAAAAAAATAAGTGTAAAATGCATACTATTTTTGGTTACAGTCATAAATTAGAATCCATATAGTTAAAAAAAATGTACTGAGCTAACCAGAAATTTACTTTTTGTAAACAATTTTAGAACCTCCACAATGGGAAGCAGAACTCACAAAACAAGAGTTGGTCCAGAAGTTAAGTACAACATCAAAGAGTGCTGATCACTTAAGTGGATTGCTTCGTGAATCAGAAGCAACCAATGTCATCCTAATGGAACAAATTAAGGTTAGTAGGCTTGTACTTACCATGCTCCAACTTAGATTTAAAGTATATGTGAATTTGATGTCATTTTGCTCTTATTTACACAATAATTCACACTACTATCATGTCATCCTTTATTTGACTCCTATTCTTGTAAGTAGTGATTCTCTTGTTAGAAGTTTTCATTGGTTGGGCAAAAGTGGGACACAGGCAGGGGTGCTATTCAGCAGGTTCTGACAGGTTCTGGAGAACCGGTAGTGGAAATTTTGAGTAGTTCGGGGAACCGGCAAATACCACATCTGGCTGGCCCCAGAGTGGGGTGGGAATGGAGATTTTGCAGTATCCTTTCCCTGCTATGCCCACCAAGCCACGCCCACATAACCGGTAGTAAAAAAAAAATGAATTCCACCACTGGACACAGATAACTTGGTGGATGAATAAGCAAATAAAATACAGAAGGGATGGAAGAGGGAAGAGAAGTTGCCCATATCAGAGTTCTGAAATGGACTCCTTAAATAATGTTTAGAATCCTTCAAGGTATTTAAAAAGGGATGGACATTAAATTTCTTAGGTTGGCAACATACAAAGCTTGAAAAAAATTTAAGACTCGTGATTTGGTCCTGGTCTATTATCCATTATGGTTTCAAATGAATACATATGTTAAAAATAATTATGGTTCGGGTTTTCAACGCGATATGGAATTGTATGTATAAAATGTAGAATTTGTCACCTGATAAAGAGCTTTGGCTGTATAGAGCCTGGAATATGCAAAGGCAAGGCACAGGCAAGAGCACGAGTCAAAACCAGGAGGGTGTAAGCCAAAACAAACAATTGTTCCTGACAAAGACAAATTCCCCCAATCCCTGTCGTCCTCAGCCCCTAGCCTGCATTCCAAGGGAGACATGCGATCCCCATCAGACAGTCCCGGTTCCAACTCCTCCTCAGAACCAAGCCATGATAGTTATTTTGTTAAGGCTTAAAGAAGTGATAGCAATAGCACTCATACATCTCCCTATAGTGCTTTACAACCCTCTAACCAGTTTACAAATGTCAGCATATTGGCCTCAACAATCTGGCTTCTCATTTTATTGGCCTCAGAAGTCAACCTTGAGCTGGTCAGTATCAAACTCCTGTCCTGGCTGTGGGCAGAGTTAGCCTGCAATACTTCATTCTAACCACTGTGCCACCACCGCTCCCATAGATATGCTATCTCCCCAACAATTCAAGAGAAGCTGGTGTATTTTCCCATCAGATGGGACGCTTGAAATCAGAAGGGAACACAGTGCAATATTCCAATTTCCTGGAAGATTTGAAGATTGCTGGTGTTCTCAGTTATTTTTTGCCTGACTGCGAAGGAATTTATTATACAAGAAATCAGGAAATGTGACTTTTATTTCTTTTAGCCTGAGACACATAGCTAATGATTAGGAATTGTGAGAAATCTATTCAGCAATACCTGAAAGACAATAAACTGACCCTGTCTTCATTATTGTGCCATATTTATCTTGGATGTTTTAACACGGAATAGCTGTTTATATTATTTTCTCGGGTATTTTTCTAATATAATTTGGCCTGATAAACTTTCTGCTTTCTTGTCTTCCTTCTGAGAAATATATTTCTTTGGGTTTTGTTTTGTTTTTTATTCTCAGCTTCTTAAAAGTGAAATAAGGCGATTAGAAAGAAACCAGGAACGAGAGAAATCTGTTGCTAATCTGGAATATTTGAAGAATGTTCTATTGCAGTTTATATTTCTAAAATCAGGCAGTGAAAGACAGAGACTTCTTCCAGTAATAGACACCATGTTGCAACTAAGCCCAGAAGAAAAAGGAAAACTTGTTGCAATTGCTCAAGGTATGCCAATCTGTTTTGCTGTTAACTTGCTAATGGAAGGGACACATAGTAACATTTGTTTGAATATATCTGCAACTAGTTCCAACCATTGTTTTCCTGTATTCGACACTGTTGAAAAAAGACTATTTAACAAAAGCAATGGTATAATCTAAACTATGCTTCTAAGAGGCCATCTGTGACTATTTATGTTCAAATCATTCAAAACATTTAACTATAGAGTGATTTTCTTTCTCAATATTTTTCCAATTTATTCATTTAAAAAAACATTGGGCAAAAGTGCCTTAAAATCATTATCCAATTGATCTGTATGGAACAAGCGACTGTCTGTTTCATGGCAGATCCTTGACATTTCTTCCTTAACTCTGTGGATCCCCATCAGCTCACAAAAAGCGATGCCTTTCAATTCAGTATGTTAATCAGTAAAGGTGATATCAGATGCCTTCTGGTCTTTTGCTATCATAGACTAACATAGCTCTCCTACAGTTGGTAATTACTGTGATTATAATCAAACTAATCATCTCAAGCATGCACATTCAAGGTATAGTGTCATTTACTAAAAGATTGAATTGTGCTTTATGTCTTGTCATTTAAATCTGGGGCTGGATATTTAAAACCAATATGAGTTGTGTTATGTTTTGTAAGGTGACGAAGAGACCCTGTCCCAAGCCTCTGGATGGGCATCATACTTACACAGCTGGTCTGGGCTCCGATGAGTTTTCACTGTTCGGGCATTCAAAATCGGCAGCTGCACTGGGAAGAATTTCAACCATAAAGAATGAAGCATATAGCCTGGTAACTCTTGTTTGGGGTTTTCCCACAACTGTCTCAGTTGTTGTTGGGGGGTTTTTTTTGTTTCTTTTTAAGAAATAATGTTATTCTAAATGAGACTTGTTGAAGGACTTGGAGTAATGTCTTGTAGTCTCAGTTTCTGACTCCCTTTTTAGGGCAAGTATGGAGGTTTTCAGTGAACTTTCCTCCTCGCAAGAGCTATCCTTTTCATTGACTGGTGAGACAATTTTGCAGAACATACTTTGTGTGACTGTGTCATTCATCAAAATTACTCTGTAAGCTTTCACAGAGCAAAATTCTGTATGTTTGCAGATCGCCCCCCCCCCCCCCCCTACTATTTCTGATAGTAGCAGGCTTCCACAATCTGCTATCCTCCAGCAGTAGATTCAGTACAACTTCTAAAACTTTCAGCCTTGGAATTCTATATGTTGCAGTTCAAAACATTAAGAGGATAGTGACTTTGGCTGAACTACCACTTTCATTCCTTATTTTTATCTGTCGAGGAGAAGAAGTATGATTCAGTTTGGTGATCTGTGGTAAGCCTGTCATTGACAGAAAATGCTGATTACAGACTTCCTATGCTGTTTCAAGCTTTATTTCTTTAGTACCCCAAACTAAAAAAAAAAAAGAAAGAAAGAGAAGATTTTGCTGAGCTTTAAAATGCTTATTCTTCTGGAACTGAAAGCCAAATGCAAAAATAAAGTGAATATCTTCTGCACATTCACTTTACTTTAACAGTAAGAAATTTCCCAAGCTTATTTAATGATTCTTTATAGACTAATAATATACATCTTGTCTTGGGGCACTGCTTTGACAGATTATTGCATTTTCCATTCAATTGCTACTTGAAAAAGACTTAAGAGCAAACTTTTAAAAATCAAATTGAAAACAAATTGCATCATTTAAAAAAAATCAGTTGGAAACTGCATTCTACTGTCATTCAAAGGAAACATTGATACATTGCTTCGGTTAGTAGTATCTAAAGATTAAAAAATGATATTTTGCTATGAATGATGAATCCAAAATATAATTGCTTGGTATTATCTAAGTTGAATGTTAGCCAAAGAAAAAATATTGAAATGTAGTTTGTATAGGTTTGTCAAGATACCATTTTGTCACATCCAGATTTACCTTTGTGACTCTTGTTCTTTATCTGCATTCTACTTCAGAATTGGGTCTCTTTGTGTAATGTGTACAAAAAAGATGCTGACATGCATGGAAGCTTGAATTTAGAGCTCACAAAATTTAAGATCCATTAATAATTTAAAATCCATTTATTTGAATAAATGTGATTGAAGCTGTTTGGGGTGGGGGCAACTTATTGTTTACAGAATACCTCGGTGTCCAGCTGTATGTGCTGTCAAATAGGTTGCTGATAGAGTTCAGCACAAGACCAAGATGGATTAAGAAACAATTATCTTGTTGTCTATAGGGAAGAAGCTGCTGATGCTATTGTGCCCTGTGTTGTCTGTGAATGAAATCTGAAGTTTTGGAGATAACTGTTCTTGAGAGAAATGATTTAGTGCCTATTCACCACCTTTCTCCAATGAATAGCCTGTATCTGAAAATAGTGTAATTATTATATGGAAGAAGAAATATTTAGTTATTAAGAGATGACATTTTAATGGCAAGGCTATTTCAGAAATGCCTATTCAACAAAATATGTTGGTCATCATCAATTTTCATAGACGTTCAGATATAAGAGTCAGAAGAAAACATCATTCGTCAGTGAAGTATAACATGAGAATTCGGCCCTCAGCTCTTCTGTCTAGTTCAACACATTTCCACCATATGTTATAGATTGTGAAAATGTTTGGAAAGCGAGCTTCGTTTAAGCATATAAAACATTTCTATTCAGTAATAATAATTGTGTGACATTTCTTGATCATATCAGAAGTCTGTTTGCTTAGCCTTGATAGGACTGAGAGTAAGAGAGGGAAAACTAAGCATTTGTGGCTGTTCAGATCCCAGCCTTTCTTCACAGGTGAGCCACAACTTTCGTCATCCGGGTCTCCTCTGAATGTGTTGGAGGTCCTTTCCCAGAATTCTTAGCCAATGTGGTCTCAAAGAATTGAAAGAGAATATCTGAGGAGCAATGAGTGGGGAACGTTGCTTGAAATGTTAAAAGTTTGTCACTGAATGCTCATTGACCTCCAATACATTTAGAAGAGACCAGGATGGTGAAAGAGGTGGCTGATTTGTGAAGAAAGGCTGGGACCTAAACAGCCACGATGCTTAGCTTTTGTTTCTCCTACTGTCAAGTGCTATCAAGGCTAAGCAAAGAGACTTCTGATATGATCAAGAAATGTCACACAATTATTACTACTGAAAAGAAACATTTTATATGCTTAAACTGAGCTCACTTTCCAAACATTTTCAGAATGGTGGAACTGGACAGCCACTATAACATATGTTAGAATTGGTTGCGTCTCTTCCTTTTTAAACAATGTTAATTTCACAAGTCAATAATTTGACTTGTCCCTTATCATGTACATTACATGCTTAAACTGAGAAGGAAAATTTCTGCACCATCATTAATAGTTTACTAATTCCAGAATTAGCATACCTGTAAACTTGCTACTGATTATTTCCTTATCTACAGACTTTTATTAATAGCTGTGACAATATGAAATTGTCTTTTTGGTCATTTCAAATCCTTTTCTTAATAATTTCAGACTGTGAATAAATTATGCATATATCTCTGTTTGCTACTTTTCATTTTTGGTTGTATGTTCGGTATATTAAAATACAAAATTTGTAAATGTAATTTATTATCCACATGCCTTAAATATATTTTACACTACAGAGAAAGATTTTGGGTAATGTGACAAGGCAGGGATTCCAAATTAAAGTAATGGATGCAAAATGTGGTCTTTTGTAAAAGTTTATTGAGCTGCTATTTTTAAAGTATGTAAAGCTGTTTCCAGAAAAATAGAAAAAGTTAAAGGCACAATCTTCTTGTCCCAGGAGGGCATCGAAACGTTCACTGGATATAGTGAAACTCTTGTCTTGGCAGAGAGAGAGCAAGAGAGATCTATGAATACTGGATGGTGCTGGGAGGTGACAACATGTGTCATAACATGCAAATGACACATTGTACATATAAGGGTCAGACATTACAGAGCTAGTTACATAATCATGTCATTTGTGTGCTAATGTAATGACAAAATACTGTACATTATTTGGACATCATCGTGACTAGCATCATGGCCAGTAGCTACAACTTATAGGTGAAGTTCTACTTCTATAAATCATCATCTCAATGGAGGAGATATGTCCATTGACACCCTTCCTACAAGTTAGCATTCTGACAATGAAGAGAGAAGAGGGTTAGGGTTAGGGTTTGGAACAAACTCATCCTTGTTCTACCACACTACAACTTGTGTGCTTATTTTTCCAAACACACATTCTGCCATAACCAGTTCAAACCTGATTTTTTAATAAAAGAATTACACCACTGAATTTCCCTCCCCCTAATTTTATTGTATTTCCTTTAAAACTTACATAGTAATAGATCTGAGATTTGTGGATGGCTGAGAATTGACTACATTCTTATTTCATAAATATTATTGAAGGGACTTGAGACTTTTCAATTTTGTTTTGCAGAATATTGTATTAGTTAATTAAGTCTCATGACCAAACCGAAATACTGATGAGGATAGCCTTGTTTTCAAATCTGAATTTATTAACAATGCTGCAAATTACGAAAGGGTGCAGATATGATATCCAATGTACTGTACTTTCTCAAAGCCTAGCTACATGGGTATATTCCTGTCTGTACTGTATTCTTAGATAAACGTGGAGAAGCCTTGCTTTCTTGCCTTTTCCAGTTTGGCTCATCTGTCACTGAAGTCTCTAAAGAGTCTTTCTGAGCTCTCTATATGTGGTTTCTTTAGAAAACATTGTTGTATATGTAGCCAAACTATTTGCCTATTAGCAAGATAATACCAGATGAAACATAATTTGAATGGATTTAAGCAACCAAGACAGAAAGGTGATGCCTCAGTGCTTTTTCTTAATTTAATTGTTAACTGTTTTGGATTAGCCTGCACATGTGTTTTCTATTTCCTGCTGAAGCAAGAGCATTCAAACTAGAACAGTTATCTTAGATTAGGAAGTGTCAGCTGAATAAAATATGTTACACCTTCTGAGCTATTGCATAGTTTTAATACAGTAGCTCTCTATATACATATATTCTTGTTGACTCCTCCCCTATGAGTTTATCCTTTAGCTCAGAGGTCCCCAACCTGTGGGCTGTGGCCCACTAGTGGGCAGTGAGTGGTTTGAAACTGGGCCGTGGAAACGGCCAGCAAGCGTGCATGTGTGCATGCACATTCTCATGTGATCAATGAGAGAGCACATGCTCACACGGTTCATTTGCATTTACTTGGGGACTGGCACATTAGGATGGTTGCGGAGTTCTAGATCATGTGATCACCATCTGCAATCTTGCTAGGGAGCTTCCAACAAGCAAAGTCAATGGGGGAAGCTGGATTTGCTTAACAGCCACATGATTCATTTAATGACCACAACATAAAAGGTTGTAAAATTGGATGCAACTCACTTAACAACTGCTTCATTTAATAATCCCAATCATCACCGTAAATTGAGGACTAATATTACCACTTTAAACAGGATCGCTTGAAACTTTCATCTGTTTCTCCTCCTGAACAGTAATGCTAGGACAACAACATCAATACTGACTCCTCGGCAACCGTAAGCAGGAACACAAAAATGGACAAACTTTTTATGTTCTGCTGGTACAATAAACTTATGGATCATGTTGGGGCCAGTGGAAAATTATGCAGTTCAGATAGGAACAATTGGTTTTGTAAAGACAGTAAAGTTGCCATTTCCATGCACTTGACTAGAGTAAGTAGCCTAAGTCTGGACCACATCTTTTTGAATTTGCTCAAATCTTTTTGATTATTTGATACTTACCAATGTTAGCAGGACAATGGTCCAAAATTGTTTCCGTTATGCTTCCCATTATCTTGGGATAGGGAAAAAAATAGTATAAGTTCTGGCATCATTTTAAAAGAAAATGCTTCAATCCTTCCAACTGGAGGAACTAAAGAACAATAGCCCTAGCCTTCCTTAGAAAACATATTCTTTCAGATTGCCTTTGTCATGAATCAAGAAGCACCTGAGATATTTAAAGATAAAGTGGATTTGAAGATACAGATGGAGATGGAGTATATTGCAATATATTTTGCTCACATGGGGCTCTGATGTGTCAGTTGTGAGTTACTGACTTGGGTTTATGTGTTTTTTGGATTCTTCCCAAATGCTTACTAAACATCAGGAGCTGCCAATACTGCACAGATGCATAACTTTGACTTTTGTGTCAAAGTTATGGATTACTGCCATAAATATTCTTAAAGTTAATGTGTTATACTGGCAGCAAATACCACTGAAATACAATACAAGTTGCAGTGTTCTACATGTGAGCACATCATCAGTTATATACTAATAAAACGTATTTTAGGCTTGTGGGATGCTCATCTAATATTTTTAACAAATAGTTCTTTAATACTAACACAGGAATCAATATAGAACACTACTTAATTTCTGGGTAAACCTTGAAGGTTTGTTTCACAGATAAGCACTTTAAAAACATAGATTTGGATGGGTGGGGTAATAAAGGGCAATATTCCATTTTGACTGTTTTGTTTGCTTATTTCCGAGGCAACTGGCTGAAATAAAATTCTTTAAGGTGGATCTTTAGTAAAGTTCAGACTGAACAGTGGCAATGAATCAGAAAGGAAGTCAAAGTGATCACTAACATACCTTTGTCAATATATTAAGTGTAATCTTGCTCTATTTTTGTTCAGCGGGGCATAATAGATCATTCAGCCATGCCTACCTTTTAAAGAGCTATTTTAGGAAACAGATGAATCTGCTTTCATTCCTTCAAATACAATGTGAAATGTCAACATGCATAGCTAATTCTATGAAGGGCTCACTGCAGGCTCTCATATGGTGATATTTCCATTCTTTTTCAAATCCCTTCAAAAACTAAAGAACCTACAGACATACTCTGCACATTTTATTTCAGAGCATTCCAAATTATTTGGATTAAGGCTCAATCATTTCCAGCAAGTGGGCTCAATGAATACAGAGATAAGACATAGCACTATAAAACATTACAGCTTGCAGAGGAATTAAAAGATAAATTCCATTCATCATACAAAATAACACTAAAATTGGGTAGAAACTTCTGTGATTGTATACCATCCCGCGGCTTTACCAGATTCTACATTGTAAAAAAACTGGGATATGCCCCACAGGAGCCAACTGGGAGTCCCAACATTTGTTGGTTATCTCATTCCCTTGATTCTTTCAGCTATAGAATGAGATGATGAGATGATACCATGTTTCCCCGAAAATAAGATTATATATTTTTGAACCCTGAAATAAACGCTTGACCTTATTGCCTTGCGCTCAAAAGCCTGATTGGGCTTATTATCAGGGGATGTCTTATTTTGGAGGAAACAGAGTAGTTGTAAATAAAATATGTATCATCAACACGCTACATGTACAACCGTTTCCTAAACAGTAGCTTGATGTAGTTTTAAGTGTTCTTGTGTCTAGTTGTTTTGGTGTGCAGTGCTCTATAGTGTCGTTTTGAGGGCAGGAGTTGAAACAATTTATGTCCAGCATGCAAGGGGTCTGTAAATATTTTCACAGCCCTCTTTTTGATGTGCAAATTATTTTGGCATTGTAAGGATTTGAAATGGACATATTGGATGCCATCCTCCCTACAAAAACACAAAAGCTGAACATTCAGTGCCCAGACCCAAATACAAGGCGTCTCAGAGGCCAAAATAATACTTTAAAAGGAAAGTAAAACTTCAAAATGATTGCCATCCTTGATCCACTATTGTTGTTGTCCAGCTATTGATTTGCTTACTGTACATCTAAGAGCCTTCTGACCATTTTTCAAAGCAGAACTACATGCTGTATTCAAAGCTGGGGTGACCACTCAATTTGGGCTCCCATTGAACAAAGCATTCTGGTGATTTGGCTGGTTCTTGGGGCTGAGGGAAAATAGATGCCCTCTGTTAGTTTTTTTCTGTCTGCTACTGTAGGTTGGAGTAGTGGCAAGAAATTGCTCCCCAGTATATAGAATGGATGAAGTCCTAGTTACTGCCTTTATTTGTTTGCATAAAACAACTTCGTTGCTAGGTGTACTCACACTTCACCCTGTAAAGAAGTATATGTGGAACCTATCAATGGAGATCTGTGGGGTTTGGTTATGCCAGACTATCTTGAGTGGGTGGGTGGGTGGGTGTGTGGGTGTCATGGGACTTGAACTCAACAATAGGAATGTCTGAGAAATCAGCACATCAGACCTTTCCTGTTCTTCAGCTGCTTATATATTATGAAGAGAGATGTCTTGGAGGCCTGTCCATATTTATAACCTCAGTGTATTATTTTAATGCATGGGTGATGGGTGGCTGTTATTTCCTCTGTTCTCTGACCCTGAGCCAGTTGCTCTCTGTCAGCCCTAGGAAGCAGGTAATGGCAATACCTACTTATTGGGGACCATTGCCAGACTTTCCTTAGAAACCATGTTGATCTCTGTGTTAGATTCAGAAGTCCTTTTGCTGGCATATTTCTGCGTAAGAAAGACTTGCAGCCCATTAGCTACTGTAACAAATCCAAATAAAGGGACAAATTCTTGCACGTAATGCTATACTGAAGGAATCCAGCAGCAACAGCTCCACACTGATGAATGAAATATTATTTTTTTTTCTTTTTACAATCCTGTAAACCTTTTATTCAGTGTAGAGTCAAGGCAACTGAACAGAGCTAAGCATTTACTGGCCGCATGCCCTTCCTGACACCTATGTGAAGTTCGCAAATATTTTCTCTTTGAGCCCTGAGAGAGAAAAACATCTGTTGCTACTTAAGATTGAATTCTCAGCCTTCCGAGAATCCCCAACCCGAGGCTGTGGCTCACTACTGGGCCATGGCCTATTCAGAATTGGGCTGTGTGAGAAGCTGGCCAGTGCACACATACGTGTGCAGCTCAGGGGCGGGTTCTACTTACTTCCGCTACCGGTTTGCAACGGGAGCATGCGCACTTGCACTTCTGCACATGTACAGATTGTTCATGATGCCATCTGGGCGGGTGGGCGTTACTACCGGTTCGCAAGAACCGGACCGAACCGGGCAGCCTATCACTGGTTCAGCTCAACTTGTGCAAGCAGCAGGCCCATGCACACGTGTGCACGCACAGCTCAACTTGCGTGAGCGGGGAGCCAGTAAAGGTTGGGGACTGTTGCTTAGGCCACAATGCCGCTCAAATGAAATATTCTATGAATGTGTATAAAATAATTCTTCATTTAATAAATATTAAATTGGCTTAGGTAAAAAGCCAGTTGGGTGATCCTGATCCTCTGTGTCAGCCCTAGGAAGAAGGCAATGGCATGCCACTGCAGAAAAACCTTGCCAAGAAAATTGCAGGGACTAGTTAAGACAGTCACCAGGAATTAAATAATTTACTTGAAGGTACATGTACATGTGAATGCACACACATACACACACACACATGTACTGTACAGTAGATTCTGCATGCAGATATGTACATAGTGGCGGGATGGGATGAATAGGATTTTTATTCAGGATGTTGCTTCAATTGTCAAATTTGGTTTAAGAAGGCATCAGTACCTCCAAATTAAAAATCTAACACAGTGAATGGTGACCATTTCTATCCCCTCTAAGTGTCTCCAGGTGCTTTATATGGTTTTGGACTAGATTATTTAAGGATGCACTCTAGCTGAACTACTTCTTTCCGAGATGAAAATTGCAAAAGCTTTTTTCTAAAATGGCCTCTCCAACTCTCTATACCAGATGCTCAGGGGAATTCTTCAGAGCATTGGATGGCTTTTTGTTTTCAATTTGGTCTGGTTTTTAATTCATCATTTTAAAATATAATGGCAAGATTAAAATACCATTGCCTTTCTGACTGCTGGATTGTTATGTTGGTGTTAATTAATTTTGTTTTCATTGTGTTTTTATATTTTGTGCCCTTCTTACTACTATCTTAAATAATTGAAGTGCCAAGTAAGTAAATGTGAATATCTGTGGTAAAAGGTGATGCTCATGTAAATGATGAGAGTCAGCACTTGTTCTGATTACAGGTAGTCCTTGACTTACAACAGTTCATTTAGTAACAGTTCAAAGTTACAACAGCACTGAAAAAAGTAATTCATGTGGTGACATAGGGGTTAGAGTGCAGTACTGCAGGCTACTTCTGCTGATCATCAGCTTCCAGCAGTTTGGCAGATCGAATCTCACCAGGCTCAAGGTTGACTCAGCCTTCCATCCTTCCGAGGTGGGTAAAATGAGGACCCAGATTGTTGGGGGCAATATGCTGACTCTGTAAACCGCTTAGAGAGGGCTGTAAAAGCACTATGATGCGGTATATAAGTGCTATTGCTATGTCAGGGGTGTCAAACTCGTAGCCCGTGGGCGGATGCGTCACGTCCTCCCCCCTGGCCGGTTTAGCAAAGGGGGAAAAAAATCCCAATACATCACGTGACGCCACCATGACGAGAGTTTGACACCCGATGTATGTGATCAAAATTCAGATGCTTAGCAACTAGTTCATACTTATGACCATTGCTGTGTCCCAAGGTCATGTGATCACTTTTTGCAACCTTTTGAGAGAAAAAAATCAATGGGGAAGCCAGATCCACTTAGCAACCAGGTAACTTATCAATTGCAGTGATTCATTTAATAACTTTGTCAAAAAACATCATAAAATGGGGCAAAACTCACTTAACAAATGTCTCACTTAACAACAGAAATTTTGCACTCAATTGTGGTTGTAAGCCAATGACTATCTGTGCAGTGAAAAGCAACTAAATCTACTACCTTCACTTTCCCAAATACTTGTAGGATTTTGTAAGGTATATACTGGTAGTTTGAATGATCCCTTACCTGAACTTTTAAATCTTGTTTGAATGTTGATCTATTATTATTAACATTCTTCTGGCAAATCTGTTGTATGAATTAGAAAGCCAATAGTTTTCAACTCTTTCAGTCTGGAAGCTGTGGATATTCCTTCTGGCATATTGCTAAACTCACAATTAACGTCCTATCTAATGTCTCCTCGAACTGCCATTCTAATTATTATTCTAGTTAAATGCAGTTAGGCTCAATTTAATAGCATTTTGGAGACATTTAGTTTTTTAGATGACATTTTTGCTGTGCTAACAAGGAAGTATATAATTCTGCTTCTGGGCATGTATTGGTTGTTGCAGTTGCTTCCAAATCTTTGTAACCTTGAACTATTAGTACACTAATTATTTATCTCAGTTCTTGTTAAGCTCATACTACTGCTATCACCAGCTATCAAAAACTTTAGCTAATACATGTCCTTGTCCTGGTTACTGAAATCCCTGAAGATGCTACCGATCTAAAGATATCAAACTGCTATTCTGCGTCTTAATGGTTTCTTTTTAAAAAGGATGACGTAATTCTAGACCACAAACAGAATAAAATCCAGTGACTTCAGTAGGCCATTTAGGTAATCAAAGTCTTTATTCAGAAATACTCTGAAGTAAATGGACATCCAGAAAAACAACTTTATCATCTCTATCCTTCAAGATTCTTCAGCTGGGAACATCTGACTCCACCCATTATTGATCCTTCTGAATGAGAACTCTGACATAAGAAGAAGAAAAATAATAATAATAAGGTTTTAAGAATCACAAGAAACGTCCAGAAGGATTTCTAATGATTTCGACCAGGCTTCCTGCTTATAATTATTTGCCTTTGAAGCATCCTGAAACCTAAATAGGATATAGGAAGGGGAACCTTTTCCACTTATTGTAGAACTTCCAGTCTAGGATTTTTTTTGGGGGGGGGGGTAGGCGAGGATTCAACTCAAGAGAAAATTAACACCAAAGGTGAAAGCAGACGGGAAAGTAAATTCCTCGCCCCCCCCCCTCCGAGCGCCTCAAAAGCTCACGCACAAGCATACAGATACATACACACACACACAAATTCTAGTCCGGCCCTTTTTGTGGGTTGAGGCAACTTTTAAACGGCGGGTGGGTCAGTTATCTCTCGCACGGCTAGGAAAAGAATTTAGAAAGGCTCCCGCGGTCAGAGAGCCGCGTCCGCCCATCCGAAACTCGCTCTCGGGGAGTGCGGGGGTTGCTTGCCAGGCGTCCCGGGGAGACTTCGCCGGCCTTCCTTTCTTCAGCGCCGCGGGCGCGGGAAGAGACGCGGAGGGGGCTGGGTTGGTGTGAGTAGTGACGCGCCATTGCTGCTGCTGCTGCTCCCGCCGCCTCCCGGCTCCCTCCTCCTGCTTCCTGCGTTGCCTTGCGGGGGCGGCCCCGCCTGCAGCTGCTGCGCGGAACTTGCCTGGAAAAGCCGAAGAGCGCCCGAAGCAAGGAGGGGAGAAAGTTGTTTTGCGCTGAGGGGCTTCTCTTGCTCTCTGGCTTTCGCGATGTTGGGGGTCGCGGCTGCTGGAATGACCAACAGGTAAGTCTGTCCTTCATGCCTCTGACAGCGCCCGAGCGCTTCATTCATTGCAAACCTTCGGCTGAAAGTCACCCACTGGGGCCGCCGTCCCTGCTTCGATCCCGGCGTCTCTCCGCTGCTTCTTTCCCGGCTGCTTGGAGGAGAGAAGCTGTAGGTTCCTCCTCTTCGCTTATAGTAACTTTCGGAAGGGGAGGCTGCATCCCCTTCCCTCCCGGGAGGAAAAAAAAAGGAGGGATGAGATAATCCCACCGCGCCCTCCTGCACCAACCGCAGCGCCCAGCTGAGGCGGAATCCAGGGTCTCCGGAGGGCGCGCGCCAAGGCGGCGGCGGCGGCGGCGGCGGCGGCTCCTAGAAGAAGGGGGCCGGGCGGCGGAGGAGCTTAGCTGCCAAAGGGCTGGGAAGAGACCGAGCTGGGGTGGGAAGGGAGGGTCGAGGAAATACGCCGTCTTGGGGTTGGAGCAAACGGAAGGGAGATTCGTGCGGGTAACAAGAAATCGGCGAGCTGAGAGCGCGGGCGAAGTGAGGCCGAGAGAACTAACTTCTCTGGGGAAGCGGAGAGAAGCCGGGCGAGTACCGAGGAGGGGGACGATATTTGGCATTCGTGGCGGCAGGCAACTTATGTCAAGACACGAGGAGGCAATTTAGAAAAGGAAGAACCGTAAATGAGAAGTTGAGAGGAGTTGCTGTCCTGGAAAAGGAATCCAGGGAGGCGATTCGGATACTTTCCTTCTTTCGTTGTTGTTTTTTTTTTTCCCCTTCCTCCAAATTCGACGTGGCTGCAGTTTGCCAGCAACGGTGAGGAAAGCCACGTTTACCTCAAAGGGGTAATCTGTTGGGAGCCATGCGGTGGGCGGGGCAGAAGCAAGACGTGGGTGGGGCCGAGATCAAAGACGCCCTTTCTGTTCCTTTGATCCTTTCCATGCGCTCTTTATTCCTTGTAACCCAAGGGAGTGTTGGAAATAAAACTATTTTTCTTTTCGGTTTGGTGTACAGGTAGTCCTTGACTTATGACACAATTGAGGAGCAATGTTTCTGTTGCTAAGGGAAACATTTGTTAAGTGAGTCTTGCCCCATTTTACGAGGTTTCTTGACAGAGTTGTTAAGTGAATCACTGCAGCTGTTAAGTTAGTAACGCGGTGAATAAGTGAACCTGGCTTCCCCATTGGCTTTACTTGTCAGAAGGTCGCAAAATGTAAACACATGAACTCAGGACACTGCAACCATCATAAATATGAACCTGTTGCCAAGCATCTGAATTTTGATCACATGACCATGGAGATGCTGTGATGGTCATAAGTGTGAAAAATGGTCATAAGCCACTTTTTTCAGTATTTTCAGTCAGTAAAGGAACTGTTGTAAGTCGAGGACTACCTGTGGAGGTTAGAATGCCAAACTAAAAGCCTGGAGATTGTGAGTTCTAGGCTGCCATTAATCATGAAAGCCAACTGGGTGACTTTGGGAATCTCTCTCAGTCCAACATTTGTTGTTGTGGGGAAAATAGGAGCAGTAGTATTAGATATGTTCATTGCCTTAAGGGGTGTGTGTGTGTGTGTGTGTGTGTGTGTGTATAAATGGTGAAGAAGCTAAAATGCTCTGGGACTTTAGACTTCAAACAGACAAGCACCTGCCACGTAACATGCCAGATTTAACAACTGTCAATAAGAAAGACAAGTCTGGTAATGGATGTGGTAGAACCTAGAATAGAAGAGAAAGAACTGAAGAGGGCAACAAAATACAAAATCTTGCAAATAGAAATAGAACAACTGTAGCAAAAGAAATCAGAGATAGTACCAATAGTAATAGATGCCTTGGGTGCAATCCCAAAACAACTGGAGCACCACTTGAACATTATCGGCATTGACAAATTCACCATCAGTCAATTGCAAAAGGCAGATTTTCTCAGAACAGCTTACATCCTGCAATAATACCTTTAACACCATCGAACATCCACATCTGCTTATCTTCCGTCCTCGGGAAGGGCTAGATAGGTGGACAAAAATGCCAATTCCAGTCTGAACATCTGGCTGACTATGTGATGAACCATAATAATAAAAACAAATACTTAACAATGCAGGACTTTGGCTACAGTTCAAAAACTGAACCAAATGGTATGAAATGTACTATCTCAGGCAGAGTTTGTGATAAAAAGATCATATTGAAAAATAGGGTATATCAGCCGTTGGGCTGCAGATAAAAAAAAAATTCAGGAAAAAAAATCTCACCATGTGTCTCTATGGGAGAGGTTGTAGCTCAGAAGGTTGGTGGCTGCTCCATTCTCTGCCCCCTCCCTTCCAGTCACATGACTCTGAGAGCACCCTACATTTTCACCCTGCGCTTCCACTAGACAGACATGCACTATGATTCAGTATGAGGAGAGAGCAGAAATATACAGACAAATGCAACATGATGCTTCACTACTAAGAAGAATAGCCAGATGCCTTTTATGGCCACTGTTCTGCATGCTTTTCCTGCCCTGTTTCTTTCTCAAGCCAAAGTTACAGGAAAGGGATGAATAGATCTTCCAGGAGTCTGAACTGATTAATTGCATATGTTTTGAAGTTAGGACAAGAGCTGAAGTGAAATTAGCCTGAGGGCTTCAGTTTTGCAGGTTTTAGAATTCAGCAACGGATGCCAATTGACACATTCCTTTGCAACACAGCAAATCATGGCTTGCAAAAAGTATACGCTTAGCAGGCAGCGACTTACAGCTCCCCAGCTGTCTTTATAAGACTACCTCTGTGATATACATTTTTTCTAAATTCATTTTCTGCCACATGCATACAGATAAAAATAATATATGAAATAATCTGTAAAATAAAATAATAATATGTGAAGCAGCCAAGAGAACTGTTTTTATGCATCTTACCCATCATGATTCTCTTTTGGGGTATGCAAAACACCCAAAAAGGTAAATTAAAATCATGAGATAAAGGAAACACAGTGAAAGTAATTTACCTCTAAAATCCATTCACATATTTTTCCTCTTGCAAACTATTATTGTTTCTACCATGTTTCCTCCTGGCAAATAGATGGGGAAGAAATGGAGGTAGTGACAGATTTTATTTTCCTGGGCTCCAAGATCACCACAGATGGGGACTGCAGCCAAGAAATTAAAAGATGCTTGTTCCTGGGGAGGAAAGCTATGGCAAATCTAGACAGCATTCTAAAAGGCAGAGACATCACCCTGCTAACAAAAGTGCGTATAGTCAAGGCTATGATTTTTCCCAGTTGCAATGTATAGCTGTGAAAGTTGGACCATAAGAAAGACTGAGCGCCAAAGAATTGAGGCCTTTGAACTATGGTGCTGGAGAAGACTCCTGCGAGTCCCTTGGACCCTTGGATCTTAGGGTGATCAAACCAGTCAGTCCTAGAGGAGATCAACCCTGACTGCTCTTTAGAAGGCCAGACCCTGAAGATGAAACTCAGATATTTTGGCCACCTATGAGAAGGAAGGACTCACTGGAGATGAGCCTAATGCTGGGAAAGATTGAGGGCAAAAGAAGAAAGGGAGGTGAGATGGCTGGATGGAGTCACTGAAGCAGTAGGCATGAGCTTAAATGGACTCCAGAGGATGGTAGAGGACAGGAAGGCCTGGAGGAACGTTGTCCATGGGGTCGCGATGGGTCGGACAACAACAATAAACCATGTCTCCACTAGCTTCATACATGTTTTATTCTTTAAACTTCTCACTTTTCTCTATTAAAGGATCTCATCAGTTTCCTCAGTAATGATCTTCCCTTTTGTTTTAGACCATTCAACTTTTTCTTAATATATTTCTTTTATAATTGAATACTCATGCATTATCTTAGTATACCTCAGCATAACTCTTACATATCAGTCACTCATTTTATCTAATACACATGCATACGTTATCCCACAAATGCACACTTTGTACTTTTGAATGAGGGAAATTTGACTTTATATTTTACTACACATAGTTGTGCCTCACTTCATTCATTTTAATGGAAAACCCCATTTCCATTTAATATATCTATATAATATACTCCATATACTCAGAAAGCATATGAAGTCATTTGTAAGAGTCACTGTTTGGTGCCTCAAATTCCTACATGCTCATGTTATCCATCTAGCACAGGGGTGTTAAACTCGCGGACCGCGGGCTGCATGTGTCACATGCTGGCCATGCCTACCCCATTTTAGCGAAGGAAAAGTCACAATACGTCATGTGATGACAACATGATCTAGCAGATAGATTGCTGTAAGGAGTCTTCAAATAAGTGCATCAAAGCTACTAGTCCACAACATTTGTTAACCCATCTAACCATCATTTTTGTACATATAGTCCTCATGTACAAAACAATCTGTGTAACAACCATACAATGTTACAATGAAAAAAGTCTCTGTGCTTTGGACCATTGCAGCATCCCCATTGTCATGTAATCAAAACTTGGGCCCTCGTCAACCAGCATGCATTTGCAATAATTGTAGCACCCCAGGATTTTGCAATTGCCATTTGATTTGCAATCTTCCCAGCAAGCTTCTGACAAACAGACTCAATGGAAGAAGCCAGATTCACTTAACGACCACATGATTCATTTAACAACTGCATAGATTTACTTAACAACATGGCAAAAAATTGATTGTGATTTACTTAACCTCCTTGGTCAGTCCCAATTGTGGTTGTAGGTCTATCTGTATGTGGTTGAAATTATATATCCTCTCTCTATACCCTTGCTCCCCACTGTCTGTTCATTTTTCTTATTTCATTAGAACAGCCCTGGTCCTTAATATTTACTCTACTTAGTGGAAATCATTTTGGTAAAAGCTTTCTGAATGACTTTGTTAAGTAACATAGAATATTTAAAAAGAAGTTTTTCCATAAAGCCAAAATCCTACTCTCTGAACATTATTTTTAATTATTAATTTTATATTTTTATTTTTTTTTGTTGGATTTTTTTAAAATTTTATTTTGATTTGATTTATATATAAATGGATGATGGACATGTGTTTATCCCAAGCATGTTTAAACTCAGTTCCTGATGATCGATCCACTACCCTTCCTTACTGGAAGTCGGTTCAAAGTGTTCACTATTCTTTCTGTGAAGTAATACTTTCTAACATTACTTTTGAACTTCCCTCTTTTCAGTTTGAGGTTATACCCCCATCTTGATTTTTGCTTAATATTGAGCATGCTGCTTTCTAGAATGTTATTCATTCCCTTAATATATTTAAAGGTTTCAGTCATGTTTTCCACTTCTGTCCTTCAGGCTGTACATATTTTGTATGCTCTTCCTGGATCCTTTGCAAATTGCATTATTCATGGTTGATCCATACGTCATTAAAGTATTAACAGAGAGAGATTGCATAATAAAAATTAAAATACAGCAGGTATTCTAAAAAAAAAAGGCCTGTAATCATGCATAACCTACTTTGCTGTCAATAAAACATGAACTCTACAGGCTACAGATATAAATGTTACAACATTTATATCTGTACAACATTTATACAACTTTTCATCGGGCTCTTAAAACCTATCTCTTTCAATTAGCCGGGCTGGCCTGATTTTACGTTTCACGTTGGTTTTTAAAATTGATATTGATTTTAATTGAATGTTTTAAAATTATGGGCCAAATTTTATTTAATCATCTTAAAATTATTTTAATTTTTGTATATAAATGTTTTATTCTGGCTGTTCACTGCCCCGAGTCCGAAAGGAGAAGGGCGGTATAAAAATTTAATAAATAAAAATAAATAAATAAATAAATAAAATAAACATCATCGGTCATCTTGGGACTTCTACCTGACCTAAAGAAGCGGCACTTCTTTTGTCTGACTTGAAAATGAGCTAAGAAGAGCTGCTCGCAACTCACTGTGGGTATCTCAGTAAAAGTTACACTATAGCAGAATATGTTCCCAGAATGAGCACTCCCATCTTTGCAAGGACAAAGCGTTTCAGCATAGGATATTTTTTAGGGACTTTCCAACATGGATGACAAGATACTAAATCCCCAAAGAGTAAATGCCAAAGACTGTTATTTGTACGTTTGGCCACATATAATGCAAGTTTAAAATGAAATTACTGTGCCTCAGTTGAGTTCTAAATAGTCTCACTGGACAGTTGTTAGCCTGATCATCATTTTTCCCTTCTTCCAGATAGGAATTATTACATATCCCAGTTTCTATGGGTGGAGGGTATTTTATCAACCTAAGTGAAAAATACAGCCAACAACGGTCAAACTGGGTTTGTTTCAGTTCAGGGGGAATTACATCAAGACATGGGGCCCTTTTGAGTTTTAATTGCCTAATTACCTTATATATTCACATTCCAAGAATCTAAATAGCAAATCATCATCTGCAGATGTTGTATGGTTATCATATTTTTTATTTTTATTTTTTAATTTGTTTTATATGCCGCCCATCTCCTGAGACTCAGGGTGGCTTACAATGCGTTAAGCAATAGCCTTCATACTTTTGTATATTTATACAAAGTCAGTTTATTACCCCCACAATCTGGGTCCTCATTTCACCTACCTTAGAAAGGATGGAAGGCTGAGTCAACCTTGAGCCTGGTGGGATTTGAACTTGCAGTAATTGCAAACAGCTGATCTTAATAAAAGTGAATTAGTCCACTGCGCCACCAGGAGTCCTATTTTCTTATGACATCTCTTTTTGCAAAACTAAATACAGCTTCTCTAGACACATTCAAAAAGTAACAAAGTTACATGAAATGACCAGTCTGTTTCCTAATATCATTCTTGTTTTGGAATTAAGCATTGTATCTCAGTTCAGCTGTGATGTAGATTGTTTCTTTTCTCTTTGTATTGTTGTCATTGTTCTTGCAATAGTCTTCGTTATGGACTCTTTACAGTTAAGAGTTCTAATTTTGAATTTATTAGCCTTAAATAGTTTGGCCTTCCTCCCTTTGTGGTTCATTATGAGCCATGGTGGTTAGTGGTTAGAATGAAGTACTGCAGGCTAAGTTACTGCTCACTGCCAGGAGTTTGATCCTCAAGGTTAACTCAGCTTTCCATCCTTCTGAGGTTGGTAAATTGGGGAGCCAGAATGTTAGGGGCAATATGCTGACTCTGTAAACCGCTTAGAGAGGGCTGTAAAGCACTAGAAAGCGGGATATAAGTCTTAGTGCTATTGCTATTATGACCTGTAACTGTCAACAGGATTTGTTTCTTAATTATGCCATCAGTTTGTCAAATATGCAAAAGTAAACAATGGAAGCATGTTTCATTTCCCATTTTGTTTTACATTTAGTCCCACCTTTTTTTTTTCACAAACAGATAACTAATACAACTGATTCACAAACAGACTGACTGATATAAACGAGGCATTAAATCAAATTTAGCCCTTAATTACTTTGCATTAGCATTTTGCCTCCTGCTTTTATATTCATTTTTGGCTGCTGCATAGTAGTAAGTTTAAAGCTATGGTATCGGCTAAGATGAAGCTGATTTTCAAAAATTTGCTAAAAGTAGTGCAGGAAAAAATGACCAGATTAAAAGAAAGGAGTCTGGATGAATGGGAGTTCTTACAGTGTGAGTACAATGGTTGTTTCCTGATCCGGTAGAATTCCAGCAGTCTTACAAAGCAATAGCAAAAGGTTAATGAGGCAGAGCATGGGATTTTGGAGTTCACTGCAGCAGCCTAGGCCAGCTTCTGAAAGGCTCGTTCCTCTATTAATTGAAGCTCCAGGACTGTGAAAGCCTCCACTAACATGGTTGGACTGCAGATGAGTTTGGAAACTGCCTTATTCTTATTTCTTTCCTTTCCTTCAGGAATGAAGCAACCTAGGGCTCTCAACTAGCCCTTGGCCTCTTTTCCAAAACTGAATGTTAGCAATTAGCTTGGATCTCTTAAGTGAGACTCTTTCTTCCAGTAGTCTTCTAGGCACAGAAGAAGAGAGGAGCTAAAAGAACAAGGGTGGAGCAAATAGTTTTGTGGAATGAGGGAGATTTGGCTGTCAGATCTAGGGGGGAAAAAACCTTTTTATAAGGCAATGGAAATGGAATTTTGAAATTCTCTGCATTGTGAGCCTTCCCTTTTCTTTTTCAACAACACCTTTAGAATTATGATATTATGATGGATGAAGATAAGAAAAACAATTCAGTGACATAAATGGTGTAGATTAGGAAATATGTATGTGCGGACTTTGAGTATGTGTTCAGAATAATCTCTAACTAAAGGCTCAGAACAGTCTAATAAGGAAAATTTTAAGAAAAGAGGTTAGAAAGATGCTTGTAAATTGCTGGTACACATGTTTGTCAGTAAGCAAATGCTTTCTATATTCAGTTATTTATTTTACTCGAACTGAATGGTAAGGATAATGTCACTTTGCTGCTTGTATAACCAATTTGAGTCCTGTGGGATCATGCAGGGATCATGAGACCTGTGATAGAAGGGAACATTTTTCTTGTCAATGGTTTATGAGTCAGCCATTTTTCCTTATAATAAGCAGCCTATAGAATGTTAACTCAGGGACAGAAAGAATGTATCTCCCCAGGGAATAAATTCCATGGCCTTGGAGCTGTGCCAGATAAAGTCCTTTTCTTCTACTAAAAAGTCAATTCCATAACAACTGAGGGATCTTCAAAGTTTCCTTTTCTGCTGATCTAAGTATTGAGGCAGGTTCAAAGCAGGAGAGGTGATTCTGCAGATAGGTTTTAAACATCGATATCAATGCTTTGAATTGGGCCAGGGAAGCAATTGATACAAGCAGCATATTTTGCCGTGATGAGCAGCCTAACTGATGCATTTTATATCAACTTCAATTTCTGGGTAGCCCCAAATAGAACTAATTGCAATAGTTGAACTGGATTCCAGTCAAGATGTGAGTAACTGTTGGCGTGCCTGGCTCTCTCAGCAAGGGTTGCATTTGGCACATTAGCTGTAATTGTACAAATGCAGACACAAACTACTTTGGAAAAGGGATGTTGAATCTCTAGTACATCACTTTGAAGATAAGGCATCAAATCCTCTGTGTGGAACAGAGTGGGTATCTTAGAGGTATTTAAGATGATAGGAGGAGTATTGGAAGCAATGATGTGGAGGCTTTGGCTGTATAATTTTATAGGTCTAAATTAAATAATCTGTACTTTGCTTCAGCCATGGCTTTTTCTAACCCTTACATATGCAGGGAGTCATTGAAAGTTCTCAGGAAGCCAAATCAAAATCTATTCGTTTCTTCCAAGAAGAGAATATTTATCAGCCATGAAAAACTGGGCTAAGGACCAATCATTTAAGGTTGTCCAGACAAGAAACCTAAACTATAAACACTATTGTAAACAAAACAATAACAATACTGCAGTAACAAAATAAGTAACAAAAGCATTTCTTCCCCACCATAACTTTTAACTAAATTAAATTAGCGGGAGAGGCGCAGAAAACCTTCTGAGACACTTTCCACCCCTTTTCCTTCTGTGGGCTGAGATGTCTTTTGCGTGATGTTGTCTAGCCTGTAACTCTTCCTCCTGTCTCCCAAGGTCATTCCCACACACCATTACAACTGATTAGATGGCACTTAAAGAATACAACCATGTTCATTTAGGAATAACTGATTGCTGGCTTTTTGTTGCAATAATATACTAGCACCAACCTAATTAGAGTGGGCACATCAATAGGATAGCAGGAGTAATGCCTTATAATGGGTCCCCATCCACTGGGCTGGTCAGCAGCTCGTTGTGAACTGGGATGCACAAGTGGTGGGTAATTATGCAAAGCTTCAT
The DNA here is from genome assembly GCA_012654045.1 of Ptyas mucosa. Taxonomy (NCBI): domain Eukaryota; kingdom Metazoa; phylum Chordata; class Lepidosauria; order Squamata; family Colubridae; genus Ptyas; species Ptyas mucosa. The sequence continues at coordinate 9,418,234 of WNWU01013815.1, read as the reverse complement.
TTGTGCATGCGCCGGATTAGGTTGCATGCACGAATCCATCCATCCCCACCCACCCATCCCCACCGCCACTGTTGGTCCATGGAGCCAGAAAGGTTGGAGACTGCAGCCTTATAAAAAAAAGAATTGGTTTGTGGGCTAATGTCGTGTATATATAATTCCCGTTTGGTAAAAAAGTGCTTAAATTTAAATAAATTTATTTAAAACTTAAATAAGGGCCAAAATATATCCCTGCTTAACTCCCTATATAGTATGGAGATATGAATCATCATGTTGCCATTATGCAAGTAATTGATGTGCATAGAAGTGTTTTCATAAAAATCATGATCAGCTGAAGAAGCAACCATCTATAGACAAAGCTGTTCATTTTCTCTTCAATTCATACAGAAGTCAATGAAGGCAGCTTAGAGAGATCCCCTGTGGGATGTTGGACCAGATATGCCAGATAGTATAGCATTATACTCTGGAGAACAGTTAGGTAGTCTGAGATTAAACCTTGCTCAGTGGCTGAGAGTTTTTCTTGGTGCATCTAGTGAATCAGTTTAAGATATTTGTTTGTTTATTTGTTCATTAAATTTCTATAGCTGCCAACTCAATCAAGCAACTAATATAGTGTTTGACTATCAATAAGGACTTGTTAAATTGAATACTGTAAATAAAAATACCAATACAGTAGCCCTCCATTTAGAGTTTATTTTAGTAGCTCTGGAAAGATCAATTCTTCTCCAGCATGTTCACCATTTTTTTGTTGGACAGAACAACCTCTGGAGTACAGACTGGCAGGGAAGCAATTAGGGAAAGATATGCACAGGTCCAAGACTATTAGATTCAATAAATCATTGAAGTGAGAATCAGAAAGTTCCATCTCACCACTGTCAATTTGTTACATAAAGCAAGATGGAAAGTGAATTTTTTAAATAAATGTAATTACAGTATAACAGAAACATTAGAAAGAATTCTTTTTTTTTTTTAAATTTCTCACACAACAGACATTATTATCTTAAATCAAAACAAACAACCAGGTTATATAAAAATTATATAAACAAAAAAAAAGGAGTGTTATACAAAATACAATAAAAGAAGAGAGAGAAAAGAAAAATGTCAATTAAAAAAACCTTAAACAATAGATTCCCCTCCTTTCTTCATTTCCTAGTTCTGGCTCTTAAAACCATGGTCTGGCTTCCCTCCCCCTCCCGGACCGCAACAGCTCCGTCCGCCTCCGCTCCTTGATCATCTGATACTTCCCCCTCTTCGGCTCCTGTATCTTCTCCACTTAGGAAGGATTTATGTTGGTCAAAAAAAGCCTTAGCTTCCGTTACATTATTAATTTTCTTCTTACTGTCCTCCCAAAAAATCATCAAGCCCTCCGGAATCAACCACCTAAAACCTACTCCCTTGAGGTACAGCTTATTTGATAAAAAATAATATTTTCTTCTTAATTCTCGTACCTGTCTGGGAATCTGCTTCAGGATGGTGATCTCCTTGCCCCTGTACACCAGCGCCCCCAGTCTTTGTTTTCTCAATATCTCATCTCTCAGTTCCCTTCTCACAAATTTAATATGAATCTCTCTTGGTAGATTATGTAAATTGCAAATTGTGAGTTTACTCTGTACACCAAGTCCACATCCCTTCCAATAGACTCCAAATCTCTTTCTAAAAATTCACCCAACATTTTAACCATCACTTCTCTCAAATTTTCCTGGTCAAGTTGTTCCACGTTTTGGAACCTGAGAAAATAAGACATCTTATCCAATTGTAAGGTTAACATTGCATTTCCTCTCCCATCCTCCACCTTCTGGAGTGCCCGTACCTCCCCCTCCAGACCCCCCATCTTCTTCTTGTTTTGCTCTGCCAGCTGTTGAACATCATTTAAATCTTTTTTCATAAGTGTCATTTCAGATTTAATTTCAGATAATCCTTTTTGGACGTCATCTAACTTGTCCAACTTTTGGTCCAATATTGCCAGTCTTTCCAAAATTTTCGCCATGTCAGTTGCTGCTGATTTGTGGCCCTTAGCCATCTTAGATCAGTAGAAGATGAGAAATCAAAGGGCAAACCTCCAGAGAAGAAAGAGGGATTCGCAATCTAAGTAATTTTTCAACTGTCCACCAGTGGGCGCTCACAGGAGCAACGAGTCCGAAGTATAGAGTAGGTCAAACAGGAAGCCAGAGGAGAATGTTTTCTTCAATCATAAATAAAGAAGCAGGAAGTCAGATCGCCGCCATTGTCTGCCGGGGGGAGGGGCCACCAGACCTCTCCAAGAAGCTCTGCCACAGCCATCCTCCAAGGAAAAGTCAGAAAGGTAAGGGGTTTCACCCCATCTCCTTCCCCCTAGTTCTCTGCCACGGCACCTTTCCAGCTACAAGGGGGGGGACTCCAACCCCCCCCTCTCGCCTCCAGGATGCCTGCTCCACTCTGCAATCAGTCAGTACAGTCCGTTGTGCTTTCTTAGGTAGCACCAGTCCCCTTAGGCGCTGTGGCGCCTCGGCGGCCTCGAAAAAAAGCCGCCGATCGCCTCCCGCCCCCTCTGGAGCCTCGGGCGCGCCAGCATCGGCCTCCCGGCCCCTGGAAGTGAGGCAGGGGACCCCTGGCGAGCCGCCCTCAAACGGCAAACGCCCCAATAATGGGGCGCTTGGCCCAAAGGGCCTCCAGATGGGGGGGATCAGACTCTGGGGCCAGAGCTAGCCCGATCAAAGTCTGTCGCCAGCGGAACCGGAAGCGGAAGTCCCATTAGAAAGAATTCAATGAGAGTTCAGGAACTGGATCCATTAAAAAGTAAGGAAATAGGAAAGTACTTGGTGCAAATGAAACACTTACTGATTCTTTTTCTGGGAAACAAATCTGCAATAAGTGAATTTGGAGAAGCAGGTGGTTCAGAGTAGGAAAACTGCATATTATCCCCATCTCTGTCTAATCTATATGGCTTGATAAATGAAGCTACCAAGGCAAAGATAGCTGACCACATGCTAAAAGAGAACCATTGTATCAACAGGAGTCAATTGCCTCCCAACATCAAATAAATGTCTAAATGTCCACTGATTTGGACATTGGCCCAAAGATCCTGATATTTTCTTGGTCTCAAAAATAAAGGCAGATGCTCTTGAGATATCTCAGGAAGAATTATGAATTTTCATCAGAGACAGATCAAGATAGTGGACATTTGTCCATAATTCAAGACCAAGTCCAACATTGTAGCACTTAATTTACATTTTTAATTTAATTTATCAAATTGAAATGTTTATATATTTAAAATAAAATGTTTATATAGTTATATAAAACAATTACCTTCTGTGATTTCCATGTTAAAAAATATTAATTTTTGGAGAGCATGAAACAACATGAGAAAACTATGTTATGACTTAAAATGGATTCAATTAATGAGTTACTTCTCAGGCTAGAATGAGGGATGCATTATTTGAGCATGAAGGTTTGTATGTGTTTGAAATCCATATTAATATGAATATTGTACATTGAATACTGCTCTCTGTCTGAATTGACTATTGCTTAAAATCTTTCTTGTAATTACAGCAAAGATTGATTGCAGTTAAAAAGAAAAATTACAGCGCTGAAGTTGCAAGACAAAAAATTGGATAAAACTTTCTGTGAAACAGCTTAGATCTTACAATGAGAAATCGGTTAGGAAAGACTCATTCCAAGGTTTATATGTTGCACTGGAGGCCAGGTAAATAAAGGATTTGCAGTTACAGTACATAGCCCAAAGAAGCTAGTTATTGATAACATATGGCATTCACATATTTGAGCATGTTTTCCAGATAACGTATAACATACAACTTTACTAAAAAAAAAAAATGTGTCAAAGATGCCATTTCAGTACAATGAAAAATCCTTAATAACTTTTTGTATTAATATTCATATAAATAATTAAAGTGCTATAGCCAACGTAGTCATTTTTCTGGCTGATTAGTCTCAGAGAAATGGTGAAATGTTATATATTATATAGTAAAAGTGCAGAAGCCATATTTTGCTGATAATTAACTTCAGCTACCATTGATACAAGCCTGGAATGAAATTTTAGTATTTTCATTTACATAATAGCTTGTTTGTTTGGAAACTCAAAAAGCATATTGTTAAAAAGTGAAGGAATATCTGCAGCTAGATAAATATCTGAGGGAATTGATTTTAAATGGCATTTTCAGCATTTATGTGGATATATTTATTTTAATTATGGCATTTTTAATACCAATGACTTCATGAATACTTCCAACAGCTAAATATAAAATCTGTAATACTATCAAATAACTCCAACTCCAAAACAAAACTCAACATCCAATAAGAACCGTCTTAACTGCTTTCCAAAAACTCTAAAAGAGGGTACCAGTTAGATCTCTAGAGGTGAGGTATTCCACAATATGAGAGAACAATCAAAACAACAACATTCATACACTGGTCCCTCCTCTGATCCCATGGGTGTGCTCTCACCATCACCATACAAGAATACCTGTAGATACCAGGTACCAAAGCATAAATGACTTTACTAGTTAAAACCAGCCCTTTGAATTGTAATCAAAAACCTATTTGAGCTGGATGCGACATCTGCAAAGTAGGGTTGTGTGACACTGGTGTCTCTCACTCGCCAATGAGACTTTCAGCATTAACTGCCATTTCCAACTGGCATCCTTCAAAGGAAACTCCATAAAATTCAATGTAGCATTGAAGAGGTGGTAGTTACAAGAATAAAAATTGGTTAAGTATGTTCTGAAGTGTTAATCTTTTGACTGCAACTTATGAAATGACTTGAAGTTAGGCTTTTTGACATCTGCAATATTTGAATAGCATTGTTTTCACCAAGCTAAGAGCTTGGTAAATTCTGATTTCCAAGATCAGTTACATCTACCCATCCCACCAAAGCAGGGAGGCAGGATAAATTACAGGTGCCCCCTCTTTAAGGAGATCCATCTAATTCAGGGAAGTCAAACTCATGTCCTCACGGTGGCATCATGTGACATATCTGGACTTTTCTCCCCTTTGCTAAACCAGCCATGGGTGTGGCCAGCACGTGACTCATCCGGCCCATGGCCAGGAGTTTGACAGCCCTGATCTAATGGAATTAAGAAGAAGGGCCTTCTCTACGGTGTCTCCCTCCCTGTGGAACATCATCCCCATGAAGGAGGCACAGAAGAGGCTGTACTTCCTGAGAATGCTCAGGAAGATAAATCTATCTCAGCATCTACTTCTGTCCTACTATTGCAGCACCATTGAGACTGTCCTGACATACAGCATTCTTGCATGGTATGGGAGCAGCTCTGTAGCAGACAAAAATGCTCTACAAAGAATCATTAAAACTGCCCAGAATACCATTGGGCTCCAGCTACCAGCCCTGGACGACATTTTCAAATCTTGCTGTTTGAGAAAGTTGCATAACATTCTCAGAGACTCCTCCCACCCTGCTTACAATCTTTTTGGACTGTTGCCTTCTGGCAGAAGATACAGAACAATTAAAACTCGGACCACACGTTTTCTGAATAGTTTTTATCCCAGAGCTATAATTGCAGTCAACCATGAACGAAAGGGCCACCATCAGTGAGCTGTTGGACAGCATTACTTGGTCTGTTGTGTGAAAGTTTGGGTGGTTTAGGGGTGGGGAATTGTGGTGGGTGGGTGGGAGTGTGTTTGGGAATTGTTATGTGTGTTGGACCTGATTTTTGACTGTTAAGTGAATTTTGCTGTATGGGTATACTGTGTATACACGTTGTCAGGGTTCCAAGTAGCACCCCCAACGAAATCAAACTCCGAGGCTTGAAGTTCCTCAAAGCTAACTTTTATTAGGGATGTCATATTGGCACATCTGGGAAAACCCGAATCTGAAAGCTTCCAGGTTTTCCTCACCCACAAGAAAGTTCAAGACCTTGCCCACATCTCCCACATGTCCACACAGCTCCAATCAGTTCTTTCCCGAGCAGAAGACATCGTCCATTTTCTTCTTTGCACAGCTGCCGGACACCATGGTCTTGAACTTCTCTTAGAGAAGTTTGTCATGGCTATCTCTACTTTACTCATGCAATCCCCCCTCCTAACTTCCCGCGGTAAGATTGTGGCAGGCCTGGATCCTCAAGGCATACAGGTAATATGGCTTCCAGGCATGACACATGTACAATGACAATAAAGTTGTTGTTGTTGTTGTTGTTATTATTAGACAGGTCCCCAGCTTAATACTCTTTTGAAAGACTCTGAAAACATGGTTTTGCCACTGGACCTGGGGACACCATGGTGCTAGGGAGCACATCAAGTTGTTTGTTTGATTGTTGTTGCTAGGGGGATGAGGGCTTATTGGGTTTTGTGTTTAGGATTTTATTTTTGTAAGTTGTCTGGAGTCACTATGAGTTGGGTGGCTATATAAATTTTCTTAATAAATAAAATATATGTTACCTATATTGTCTTTTCAAATGGGTATGGAGTAATAGTAATGTATTTCCAGCCTGAGATAAGGTGGCTTGGGAAAGACAAGTAAATTCAGCTTTAATTGTGTACCATCAAGCCAAAATACTTGTGGCTTATCTAACAAAACAAAGATTTAAATTTTGAAGTATGTGTAAGAAAGAATTTAACCCTCATCTCAATGTCATCGTGCTCACGGAGCTGTTTGGTGAGAACAATGTAGTTGTTATTGGTTAGAAGATCAATCAATATTGCACCTGAAAGCTCAGATTTTGTGATGCCCGTGGGAACATTTTTGTAGCACTGAGGCACATTAGAATAACATTAAATGAAAGGAAAATAAAAGAATTAAGGGCAAAGCAAAAATTAACAAAAGTGCAAAAATATTCAAACTGCATGACAATGTTTTCCCAGGTTGTCACACAGAAGTATTTCCCATGCTTTCAAACTCATTTTCAGAACTGCATTGGTTCTGATGCTGGTACTAATGTCTGGAGAACTGATCTTCTTGGCATGTTTCTATTCAGTTATGTTATCTTTATATTTTGTATTTACTATTTAGAAATTATGACCAGATGCTTTTCTGCCCCAGTCCAGGCATACTGTATATAAACAAGATGAAGCTGGTTTCGCCTTCAGTAAAGCAGAGAGAAAAGATTATTTCATTTCATTTGCAAAATATTTGTGCAAGCATAGCAGAACCAATAGTGTGCTCATCTGCCTTTGCACAAGGTCATGAGTTCATTGATTGCAAAGTCTATCAGCCAAGTAAGGCAGTCTACAAAATGTCATCCTCATATCTGTTGCCTTACTGAAGTTGCAAAAAAGCAGTTGATTGAGTAGAATTCTTCATCCAACATTTACAGGTTCTGCAATACCTTGCTATTTATACACAGCATGTTTTATGATTATTCTTTCTGAACATGTCATTTTCCTTAACCTTTTCAATTTTCCTGTCACTTGAGATTATCAGGTCCCGTCAAACCAAGTAGTTCTACTTTAGCTTCTGCTCTATAATCCTCCTTTCCTTCCAATTGATAGAATGATGTAACCAATAAAGGAGGATATTTGTAGTTCAGGGTTGAAATGAAGGGTCTTTGGGCTCGCTGAGCTTTCTTGTTTTCTTGCAGACATCATGCCATTGTTGAATGGTCATACCTGGAGGACTACCAGGTATTGAATGGTCATACCTGGAGGACTAATAATGTTTGTCACATCATTCTGAGGGGTCCTTGGTGCTCTCTGAGCTTGTTGTTTTCTTGCAGATGTTTCATTACCCAAACTATGTAACATCATCAGTGCTAGTGCAATGGGAGTCATCAAAATGATGTAACGAACTACATGTAGTCCTCGAGGTATGACCATTCAACAATGGCGTGACATTATGACTGCTTTGAAAAAGTGACTTACAACCAATCTTCAAAGTTACAACAATCATATCATGTCATGTGATCGCAATTTGGATGCTTGACAACCAGTGGTGGGTTGTCCCCGTTCGTACCAGTAGTAAAAATTTGTAGTAGTTCGGAGAACCGGTAATAACATTGACTGGCCATGCCCCCGAACCGGTCCCCGGCCCGATTGCCGATCGCTTACCCCGCCCACCTCATCAAAGGCTTTTTTTTTTACTTTTAAAAGCATTTTTTCTACAACCTCTTCAGCCGAAAAAATGCTTTTGAAAAGTAAAAAAAAAAAAAGCCTCTGAGGATCGCGCGGCTCAGCTGGGATTGTCAGAGGCTTCTAAAAGCATTTTTTTCTGCAACCTCTTAAGGTTACAGAAGTATGCTTTTAAAAGTAAAAAAAAAAAGTTGGCCACGCCCACCCAGTCACATTACCCCCACCAAGCCACGCCCACAAAATAAGCCAGGCCCACAGAACCGGTAGTAAAAATTTTTAGAATCCACCCCTGTTGACAACTTTCATATTTGTGACAATTGCAGTGTCTTGTGGTCTTGTGATTGCAATTTGTAGCCTTCCCAGCCAGCTTCCAACAAGCAAAGTCAATTGGGGATGCTGGATTTGCTTAACAGCCTTGTGATTCACTTAACCATGGTAAAAAATAGTTGTAAAATTGGATCCAGTCATGTGATAATTCACTTAATGGCCACATTGCTTAACAATGTGGGGTTGCAAGTCTAGGACTACCTGTACTTCTCTTTTTCTGATGATCGAGCAACTCTTCTGATTTTAAGTATATGTAAATTTGTAGTTGGACTGAATTTGTCAGAAATCCAAGTACTAAATGGCTGTTTGATTAAATGCCATATTGTAAAATCTCTCCATGCCTACCTTAAAAAACAAAGGCACTACACGAGACATTGTCTATTTAAGAAATGGCTATTATCCTCCTTTGCCCTTCTCTTTAGCAGCTGTTGTAGACCTGTATTTGTGCCTACTAAGGTTTTTTTTAGCTATTTCTCTTTTTTCTACCAAGTGTCTTTGTGCCTGCTATTGATACCTTTACTTCATTATATTTGTGTATCTTAATAGTATACCAGAAGAAGGCATGACAAAACATTTCTTTACTGTTCCTAAAAATATTATATACACAGAACAATAAAATCACTAGAGGTTGTTTGATTTAATAGCATCATGTGATCTTGGAGTATTACAATAGCACAGAAGCTTAGAAAGAGACTTCAAGTTAAGATACAATTTTCCCCAAGATATACCAAAAGAATTCTCCTGTTTGAGAATTTTAGGAGTTGATATCCAACACATTTAGAAGATTCCAGCTTGGGGGAAACCTGTTTATTCTACTTTGTCATACTAATACCACAGTGTAAAAGTGAAGTGATCTAAACTCTGCAGTTAGCAAATGCCTTAGGGGTGTGCCTTCTATAGTAGAATGTTTTTCTGATCCATTGGCATTTTTGGTGGCCTGGCTCATAAATAGTTTTCTCATTCCCTTATAGCTTCTTGCCACAGCTTGGGTGGGGCTTTCAGCATAAAGCAACCACTACTATTCTAATTGACAATATTTCCCCCCAAAAATTATTTGTTCTGTGAAAGAGATTTTGATTGCTGAAGAAAATTAGCAAATATTTTCTTTCTTGCTTTTTCTCCTGGTCCTTTTCTGTGTGGCCCCTTTACTACAATTTTCCTTCAAGATAGTTATAAGATACATTTGGAAAAATAAGTGATTTGGCTCGTTTCTTTAAAAAAGTAAACTGAAAATGACTAATAATGTATGCTTCCTTTGCAGTTTGAAGGAAGCAGCATTTTATAAAAGAACAGGAAAATGAGATGATGAACTAGTTATTAAAATAAATGAGTTTCTGTCACTTATTTTTTGGAAATGCAAATGCAGCCAATGGTTTGACTAAGAGTACTCATATTAAGTTATGAAATCCACTTTGTTTTGACATTATAAAATAAGAATGTAGGCTAAAAACATAACAAATGCTAGTTCTCAACAATAATTAAATCATACTGTAAATTAGATTAATACAATCCAAATTACACATTTTATATGGACTGATATATTCTTGAACATATCAATGTCCTTCTTGTTTTCTATAAAAAATAACCCCATTTAATAATTTTAATTAGTTTGTTGTATAATTTGTCTATTTCTCCATCAGTAAACGTCTCTTTATGAACTATTCTAAATCTGCTTTTGTTTTCATAAAGGAACAAGGCACATTTCTTGTCTTTTTATGCTTTGAACCAAATTTCATGTCTTGAAATTTAACTTGGATATTTTAAAATGCCATCATAGTCAGCTTGATACAACCACAGATTGTATGGAGTACATGGAGACAGGATCTGGTATAGGGCAGAGGGAGATCTCAGAAAAGAATCAAGTCATCCCTCAGCAACCCTCTTCTTCTGCAACAGGGCACAGATGGACATGAAAATTTATAACCATGGCACAGAAGACCAAATATATTGTCTGTATGGTACACAGCAAGCATTACTGGGTGCAGAATACAAAAGACTCCAATCTGCTGAAGGGTATTAAGTCCTCATGTTAAGACTGCAAGGATAAAATTCTGTATTCTTATACACATTTTTTATTCTATAGTGAGCTGTGTTTCTCAATCTTGGCAACTTTAAGATGTGTAAAATGTCAACTCCCAGAATTCCCCAGCCAGCATGACTTCTGGGAATTGAAGTCCACACATCTTAAAATTGCCAAAATTGAGAGTTACTGCCCTATACCCTGAGATGTGGCTAGACTAGTTCTGGTGCTTTTTTTTCACAACTGAATGTTCTTCCTTTCTACTCATGCATATTCTGGAGAGGCTTTATATTGCCAATTGTGTGTTAGGGAATACAACCTTTAAAGGAGTACAGGTAGTCCTCGACTTATGAGGACAACTGATCCCAACGTTTCTGTTGTTAAGTGAGACATTTGTTGTGAATTTGCCCCATTTTATGACCTTTCTTGCCACAGTTGTTAAGTGAATCACTGCAGTTGATAAATTAGTAACATGGTTGTTAAGTGAATCTGACTTCCCCATTGATTTTGCTTGTCAAAAGGTCTCAAAAGGTAAATCACATGACCTTGGGACACAGCAACGGTCCTAAGGATGAATCAGTTGCCAAGGATATGAATTTTGATCACATGATCATGGGGATGCAGCAAAGGTCGTAAATATGAAAAATGGTCATAAGTCACTTTTTTCAGTGCTGTTGTAACTTTGAACGGTCACTAAATGAACTGTAGTAAGTCGAGGACTACCTACAAAGTATTACTTTCTTTTAATGTGACTCATAAAGCCTGAAGAAATTTTAGATTTGTCCTTCCAGCAAAGTTGAGGATGCCTCGTGGCTTTGAGTTTCAGCTTGTATGGTAACAAAGGGATTTTTGACAAGCAGAAGGAAGGCTTTCAGTTCAACAATACGGGATATAAGCAGAAATGCTGTGCTGAAGGGGGCTTTAAAGGAAACGCAGCTAAAATTGTGTGGGAGAAAATCTCCAGTAGACTCAAACTTGGAGCGGAATATGCATTAGGAAGAGGAAAATAAAACTCAGAGCTTAAGCCTACAGTAGCTGGGAGATGGACCTTGATGAAAAATCCTGGGAATCCTATCTGTCAATTACAAAATCACCTGTTTGAATGCAGTTGTTTAATATGATGAAGAATGCAGGCTCCTGATGTTCTCACAAGAGAAATTGTGAGGAGGCAATTGCCTAATACAAGTTGCTTGTTTTTAAATTATAGGTAGCAGTAAATGAGATTTCTATTAATGTATCTGCTTTGGCTCTTAACCAGTGGTGGGATTCAAAAAATTTAACAACCAGTTCTCTGCCCTAATGATTTCTTCCAACAACCAGTTCACCGAACTGCTCAGAAAGTTAGCAACCGGTTCTCCCAAAGTGGTAAGAACTGGCTAAATCCCACCGCTGCTCTTAACCCACAGCTGCCTGAAGCTTCAGTTCTTTTTGTTAGACATAATAAGCATCAGATGTTAAAAACAAACGTTTCAAAAAAAGACCTTTGCTTTTTTTTCTACTTTTCACTGCATTTTACATGCATTTCTTCCCTGTCCTTATACTGATGTCTGCACTCTCATCCTTCAGGAAGGCTACAGTCATCGACGCTGATCTGGAATTTCCTACTCCCTGGGCAAAGGCCGTCTCTGCTGAAATTAGTGGCAGTTTTTGGCATTCTCCCAGCTTCTGCAGATGTGCTCCTTTTCAAACAAGATAAATAAACAGGCTCATTTCTGCTACACAATTATGGGAATATGCTGATCTGGTTCTTTTTTCTTAAAATAGCAGACAATTAAAAGATCTCTTTTTTTTCCATAGGCTCTCTTCTTAATCCCGAAAGCAAACACTGTTGCAGAGATAAAAAAAAGATCCATTGATTTTGGATTTCAGAAAGAAAGCTGGATCTCCATACTTTATCTGGGAGTAAAACCCATTAAGCACAATGTGCATTTTTAAAAAAGAGTTCATAGCATTAAATTCTGAAGGGGTTAAAAAAGTTTCATAAGCTTCCCAGTTAAGTGACTAGAAAATAAAATCCAGTGGATTTTCCTTGGTTTAGTTCTTGAGTTATTGAAAGAATGGATGCTATTTTTGTGCTAGAGTATAATACCTGTAGATTAGTATTACATTCTCCTGCATTGTATGCTATGTTTTGCTTTCTCTTTGAAAGACAACAATGAATTAATTTTATTCGTCTACAAGGTCATTTGTAGAGTTGTTTAGACTTGCAGTTGCTTGTTTCTTAAATGTGTTTAAGCTTTAAAATATGCTTAAACTACATAGTTAATGTTAAGGCTGACTAACAAGATGAAAACAAGGAGAAACCTTGAAGGAAATTAGAATGTATTTGTGATTTCAACATGATGCTAAGCATCTCTGTCAGAACTAATATCCGTCACATTTTTGAGCTTTGCTATTAGATATCATAAAAGTAATAAACACAATAGAACTCTAGTTCCATCTGGTGGCTGAAAAGCTGCTAGCAGAATTATATTTTTCATTAATCTGTTGTTTAGATCTCTTCAGCTGCAGAGCAATGCTATTGGCAAGACCAGTCTTTAGCACAGACGTTCAGGGTATCGCTTATCAGAACAATCATTTTTGGAAGTAAATGAAGCACCACAAATAATTAATTTCAGACATTACTATATCATTACTCCAGAAATGCCATTATTTTCCACTTTTGCACATTTTCTGATATAGCTACTATAAGCCATTTTTATCCTGATGCATATTTCCGTTTCCATCTAGGTTTATTTAACTTTCTGTTGCTTTAAGAATTTGATGACTGCATTCTCTGTGTATGGGTGTGTGTATGTGTATATATATGTGTGTGTGTGTGTGTGTGTGTGTATGTGTGTATATTTTGTTTTCTGAGGTTTTCATATATACATACACACACACACATACACACACATACACATGTTTATATATATAAACAAATACATGAATTTTTATTTCATTTCATTGTTGATATTTCTAAAAAAAATTCAGATTGTTTTTTATTTTCCTCAACTCTCCCCCAGAAGAAAAGAGTTTTCCACAATATTTTCCAAATATCCTTCAGATTTGAAAATGAGAACCTTCTTCCTTATTTCCCCATATAAGGCTAAATTGTGTTACAGACTTTTTTCCTTCCATCATTGCCAATGTCTTATTTGTCTTTGAGTATTACCATAGGAATGTATTGAAATAAGTAATATTTCTATCAAAATTCAATATTAATCTTTATTGGAGTTAAGCTTTTTGAGGGGAAATAGTTTGAAATCAATCCAAAAGCTTGCCTGGTCAGGAATTTTGGCCCCACTATAGCCAAACATAAAGTGAAAAGCTAGATATGTGGACAATTCTATCCATTTAATACTTCTAAATCATTAATCACCTCAGAAAAGATAATCTCTGGTCACATGTGACATTCTTTGTTTCCTTAGTCTCATGTGTTGCTGGTTGCTATATTATGGCTGCAGTGGAAAATACTTAATAAAAAGACCCATTACAGGAGATGGTACATATGCTTACATGCAAAATAGTTGTAAAAATGCTTGCAAATATTAATACAGGTAGTCCTCAATTTACAACAGTTTGTTTAGTGACCATTCAAAGTTACAACAGCACTGAAAAAAGTGACTTATAACCATTCCAGCATCCTCATGGTCATGTGATTTACATTCGGATGCTTGACAACCGTTTCATATTTATGACGGTTGCAGTGTCCCAGGGTCACCTTTTGCAACCCTTTGACAAGCAAAATCAGTGGGGAAACCAGATTTACTTAACAACTGTGTTAGTAATTGAACAACTGCAAAAGTGATTCACTAAACAAATGTAGTAAAGTCATAAAATGGGGCAAAACTCACTCAACAAATTTCTCACTTAGCAACATAAATTTTGGGCTCAATTGTGGTTGTAGGTTGAGGCCTACCTATACTGTAGTTTGTAGTAGCAAATATTAATCAGGAAACATGTAATACATTATGGGGTTTCTGTTCATTAATGGTAGGATACTGTTTAGTGCACCAAGGAACTTAGGAAGCCAAAATAAGCACTTAAGTCTTAAAATATCTTACATTTAATCGATAGTCAGAAGACTATGCTGTGTCGTAGTAATACCGTGTTCCAATCCTGATCAGACCCAATTCATGTAGGTTGGTGTGTTTATCCTTTCTAGGTGTTTTAGTTCATTCAGGCCATCTCATTCCAAAATGAAACCTGAAACCAAAATGAATACCCAAATATTATGTATCTTTTTCAGGGATTTGGCTCTTGTTATCATCTTCAGCCCTTTGCCTGAAAAGAGAGCATCTGTAATTGAACACTAGTTATTATAAGCTTCTTGGTCTAATTAGGTTTTTTCCGGAAGCGATTGATGCAACTTTATGAAATAATCACTTTAGCATCCCCTCCCACACAAGCTGAATTTGAGAAGCAAAGGTGGGTAAAGGTTCAAGAAGGCATAGGTACGGTATTGTTGATGTATATATCAAAGTTATATACCTCAGCAATACATTGGACCATTTTATCAGGTCCTTATTAAGTTGTCATTCAGTTCATTCTAAATATGAGTAACTCTATCTTTGAAGCATCTAGCAAATTTACTACAGCTGGTGTTCAAGGATATGACCGCATTTATTTTCTGGGTTAGATGACCTTAGAAAATTCCTCTCTGGAAGGTATTTGAAAATACAAAATATTTAATCAAGGAGAGCCAGTTTGGTATAGTGATTCAGGCATCTAAAATCTGGGACAGTCATTCTAGTCCTGCCTTAGGCACAAAATCAGCTAGGTGATCTTGGGCCAGTCATTCTGTCTCAGCTCTAGGAAGCAAGCAATGGCAAACCACTTCTGAAATCTTGCCATTGAACCTTCAGGGACCTGTCCAGGTAACATTGACTCAAAGGCACCAAAAGGAGAACTAAAACAGCCATCCAGTAAGTGTTAATTGCTGTGCAATAGCACAACTGTTCTCTAGCTGATAATAAAATTGTTTTCAAAATGAGACTATACCAAATATGCTCTAGCATAGGCCTGTGCAACTTATAGCCATGTGTAATGCCTATGTGTATTGGAATGTATGAATGATTTTTTTAAAAATTTGATTTATATGCCGCCCTTCTCCGGAGACTCAGGGCGGCTTACAGTGTGTTAAGCAATAGCCTTCATACTTCTGTATATTTATACAAAGTCAGCTTATTGCCCCCACAATCTGGGTCCTCATTTCACCTACCTTAGAAAGGATGGAAGGCTGAGTCAACCTTGAGCCTGGTGGGATTTGAACTTGCAGTAATTGCAAGCAGCTGATCTTAATAAAGTGAATTAGTCCACTGCGCCACCAGGACTCTTGGGGAAAGAGGGAAAGAAATGCTACCCAAGAAAGAATTGGACAAGACAGGCAGGAGCCCACAGTCTCTTAAGAGTTAGAGGAAGAAATTTAGAAAGGACCTGCCGTAATGGGTCAAGAGGTTAAAGTGGAGGCCAGACGTTTGTGCCTATAGACTTACAAGATTCTTATAATAAGTAGAATTAGTTCAACTACCCTTGTTTCTTGTCTGCTTTACTTTGGACAGCTCACATTGTAGGATCCACCTGTTCTGTCCCCGTCCCCCCCCCCCCCACAAACCCACACAGTCATTCGAGGGTTAAATAATTTACTGAATCCAAAATCTCACCCGCACAGTGTCAGTCTTGTTGAAGCATCAAAAGCAGCACTTTTTGGAATAATTTTGTCCGTCACAGAATCTAAACGGCCACACCCCTCCTTTATATAGCCTGTGGGGTGTGGTCCAGTGACTCAGCTTAATCCCTGGCACGCCTCCTCTTCTGCTGTGATCGTTTCGCAAGCCAACGCTGACGTGGGTCCAGACACAACTTGTCTCCCTCATCACTCTCTGACCGATCGGAGACACCTGGCTCCTGGCCAATCTCCTCTCCTTCAGCCGACATCTGAGGAATTGTCAGAGAGGAGGAGCCAGGGGAGGGAGACCTGGCCGGCTCCTCTCCCTCATGTTCGGAGCCTTCTTCCTCCGATACGATGGGCTCGGGGGTCGGAGCCACAACACCACCAAGCAGTTTTTTGAGGTCCGTCAGCATCTTTTGAAACCCAACAAGCCCACTATCACCAACCATGGTCACTGTCAGGAAAGACCTTCTGCCACAACTGGTGTTTTCACAGTGACCTTTGCTCTGAAAGACATACGTCTCAACACTTCCAGGCCTTTCTGATTCTACTAGCCACCAAACGGCTGATTAGTCTGCCAACTGCTCCTTTGTGGCCCACGATTATTTTTAAATGTAGCAGTGTTGTCTTTTCCCCTCTATGAAATGTGCTGGCCTCTTTAGTGATTGTTCAACATGGCTCAGGATGTTTATTCTGAGTGCAACAGGGCACTCAAGAATGGCTATGTACTTCTTTTTCAAAAAGGTTTGGCTTTTGCATCTGTTTTTACAAAAATTAATGTGTTCATTTTGGCACTTGGCATGATTTATTCAGGTTTACGCTCAAATTTCCAACCCTTGGGAATTTTTTAAACTCGTAGACACAACACATATCTTCTTGCCTTTTAATAATCTTCGAACTCTGTCTCTTTATACTTCTTAGTTTTTGTATTTACAAAACTGATAAAATCAGCAGCTATAACTGATGACTTTTTTTTTCACATACACAAACATACACACAAAGAATATTTTTGCATTAGAATTTAGATTCCAAAATCAGAAGATCTTCAACAAACGTGCAGAAGAAAGTGTGAGCTAGTTTTACCACTCAGAGCACACTGATAAGACTAGCCTATGCAAGTCTTGATAACTTCTGTGGGTAATAAAAAGTATGGTGTAGAAGTAAGATCTCTCACGTTGTATGGTCTTTTACAGTAAGAAACAGAGGAGGTAGTAACGCTGGGGGACAAGAGTTGCACTAATATCAAAGAAATAGTGGAATAGAATAATTAAAGAAAGGACGCCAAAGGAGGGACAAAATGAAATGTGAATGTCAAAAAATGAAATAATTTTTTAACTACTTTAAATAATTAAATTGAATTGCTGAATTGTCCTGCAACGAGTTGCCCCGCTGCGAGTCGGCCATAGTGAGTTGAGCGTGGCAAGTTGGCTGCAGTGAATTGTCCCATTCAGTTTCCCAAAATTTCCTATTCTAATCATAAAAATCCTACCTCCATACAGTATTTTTTTTACATTACAGTTCTTGCAAATGCTCTTGTGAAAATGTTAGAAGAACATCAGCAGTTCCCAGAATCAAATTAAATAAATCTGATTCAAACAGCAGCTGACCATGTCACACCTCTTTCTGGGAGGGTGGATAACGATAGGATTTTTCTGAGAACTCTGTTAAATGAATTTTGCATGCAATAAACTTAAGGGATTTTGTTTATAAGAGTCAGGCATATGACTTCGTGAATGGGGTTGCAATAGAGGGTTCCTACCTAGCCCATGGCTTTGTCTATAATACAAAGTCAAACTCGCTTCTAAACCCAAATAAGGAATCTGTATAGGACTTCTACATGCTGATTTTGCTACAGAAAGTCCCAGTGCAAAAGAAACAGGCTAGATATTTTTACCCCAGTGGATCATAGCTTATTTCTTCCATCATTCATTTTCTGTGACCTTCTCTTGAAAGGTAGGTTTGAGATTGTATTATAGGATTTGCATTTTGGGGAATGTCTCTTTATTTTTGTCAGAAGCTTGTTTTCTGATGTTTGCTATTATATTCTTTTAATTTTACTGAGAGTATTGTTTAAATATGTATATAATAATAGTGCTTCACTCTTAAGCCAGGATGGCAAATCCAGAATGCCTTGTATTATATTTTTGTTTGTTTTGCCAGGAAAGCACAATTAAGTCAACTGGACTTTGCACTGACTTTTGTACTGCTTAAATATTTTCTAACTCCAGCTGCAAAACTCATGTTGACTCAGCCTTCCATCCTTTCTAAGGTAGGTAAATTGAGGACCCAGTTTGTGGGGGCAATAAGCTGACTTTGTATAAATATACAAAAGTATGAAGACTATTGCTTAGCGCATTGTAAGCCGCCCTGAGTCTCCGGAGAAGGGCGGCATATAAATCAATTTTTTTTTAAAAAAATTGAGACACTATAATTTGTCATTGTGTAATCAGCATTATAATTATACACACACAGTCACACTGGTCCATTGATTTCAGACATAGTGTTTTGAAAAAACAACAAAAATGGCTTGAAGATTGGAGTCTCTGTTACTTTTTGAAAACAGACGAGGAAAATTTCACAGTTGCCCCTGAGTCTTGCAGTTAACCTTATCAAATTTTTCTTTTTAAGACATAGAAAATGTCAGTGTCATCATGAATCAACATTCCATATTTCCTGTCTTCTACTGTGGTTAGCTTCTGAAGCCTTACACAATATTCTTGCAGAAATACATTTTTCATCTATAATGAGCTGCTGGTTTGTAGACAAAGCGTGCAGAATATAAATATGACTATCAAACATGTTTGTTGAAATGGCACCCAAGAAATATGAGCTTTAAGGTCTTTTAAGTTCCATCCTTTTTTCTTTTTTCTTTTTTTTACTTAGGACATGTTTAAGCAATATAGTTAAATCTTCCCATGAATTGAGTTGCATTTTTAGCTTGAGATATTTCAGGTTTTAAACCCTGCATATTTTTACAATGCCAGTCCTTGCCTTCAGACAAAAGAACTTAAGATGCATGTCTTTCACCTACACAATTCCATGTATGCTTATGTTCCCTGAACAGCAGTGACAGCAGGTTATACAAAGTTTAGATTAAAGCCCCCCCCCCCTTTTTTTGTGTTGTTTAATGTTCCATATTGCTACTCTCCTGGAACATAATCTTCAAAACATTTTAAAATCATAATATATAAAATTACAAAGAAGTGTAATTTGATTTAGGTAAATATAACAGCAATGTAATCTGTAGGGAGTTCAAAGTGAGTGCTACAGAATAGAATAGAATAGAATAGAATAGAATAGAATAGAATAGAATTGAATTGAATTGAATTGAATTGAATTGAATTGAATTCTTTATTGGCCAAGTGTGATTGGACACACAAGGAAATTGTCTTGGTGCATATGATCTCAGAGTACATAAAAGAAAAGATACGTTCGTCAAGAATCATAAGATACAACACTTAATGATAGTCACAGGGAAACAGTCAATATAAATCTTAAGGATATCGGCAACAAGGTCACTTTGTTCTGTAGAATCTGTAGCAGCAAAGCTTGAATTATGAGACGCAGCATATACATTTATTTTAAAATTGTGTTTTTTAATTGGTCAAATAATCTAAAAGAATATCAGGTTATAGCAGTGATGGCTAACGTTTTCCGGACAGAGTGCCCAAACCGCGCATGCCTGACCCCTCAAAATGTAATGCATGTGCGGGCCCCATGCATGTGCCACGCCCCCCATGCACGATGCATCCTGCATGCACCCCATCCCCACACACATGCATATGTGGCCCCCGCATGCGCCCCACCCCACACATGCGCAGCAAAGACCCAACGACCAGCTGGCCAGCGGGAGGCATGCGCGCATGCGTGGCAGAACTAACTGGGGCGACCACTCATGTTCCCACAGAGAGGGCGCTGCGTGCCACCTCTGGCAGCGTGCCATAAGTTCGCCATCATGGGGTTATTGCATTAATTGAAATATTTGAGGAAGGTTAAGGTTAGTTTAGTGAACCTTCGGTTTATATTGTTGCATATAATCTATAGGTGCTATGGGAAACAGTTTTGTGGACTTTATACATTAATGACATAACCATATGTCAGGAGTCTGGATACCTTTCTTATAGCAATTTATTTTATTAAGTAATTTTATTCCATCATGATTTCCACTGCTTTTCTGAAACAGTTTATCTGTTCATTCAACAAATTTTCAGAAGGAAATAATATCATTTTTGACAGAAATCCTCAATTTAAGACAGAGGTGTCTAACCTTGGCCCCTTTAAGATTTGTGAACTTCAACTCCTAGCATGGCTGACGGGGGAATTCTGGGAGTTGAAATCCACAAGTCTTAAAGTCACCAAGGTTGGACACTCCTATTTAAGACATGTTTTTGAAGGGGATATTTCAGCTTTAAATGCAAAGGAACACCTATGCTTGGTCTACCATCCACAGTTTGATGTGGAAATAGAGAGGTTTATTACCTCCATAGAACAATACTTTAATTGTTATATAAATCATAACCAAGACAATTTGCTTGGCTTTTAACTGAAGGCCAAGTTCCCTTATAATAAACTCAATTTCTGTTTCCACTTAGTAATTATTTCAAGCCACCAAACATCTGGCCTTGCTGCTGAATGATTCCCAATGTCCCCCATAGACACATCCCCTCCCCTAATTCCAGAATGCTCCTATTTTCTCCAGGAACTTTTAAATTTTTTAATCCCTGCTCAAGGAATATTTGGATCAAGCCAAGTTACAGTCACATTGAAATTTCATCCAATTTTTCTCCATTCCTTCCTGATCCTGGAACATGCCCCATGCATTTTGTGCACCTCTGTTCAGTGGCGAAATGTAAAATTTGTTACTACCGGTTCTGTGGGTGTGGCTTGGCGGTGGTGGGTAATGTGACTGGGTGGGCATGGCCAACTTTTTTTTTTAACTTTTAAAAGCATTTTTTCTACAACCTCTTCAGCAAAAGGCTCTGGCGATCCCAGCTGAGTTGCCTGATTGCCAGAAGCTTTTGTTTTCTTTTAAAAGCTTTTTTTTTTTTTTTTGCTTTTAAGAGAAAAAGAAAGCATCTGATGATCAGGCAATTCAGCTGGGATCGTCAGAGCCTTTTATAAGCATTTTTTTCTGCAACCTCTTTGGCTGAAGGCTCTGACAATCCCAGCTGAGCTGTGCAATCATCAGAGGCTTTTTTTTTACTTTTAAAAGCATTTTTTCAGCCAAAGAAAAAATGCTTTTAAAAGTTAAAAAAAAGCCTCTGATGATCACGCAACTCAGCTGGGTATGGAGGAGGCAGGGATTTTTGCTACCAGTTCTCGGAACTACCCGCTGCCATCACTACCGGATCAGGTGATCCGGTTCAAACTGGGAGCATTTCACCCCTGCCTCTGTTCAACCCCTCTTAATGGCAGCAAATTAAGGAAGTGATAATACTATGGGAAAAAACCAAGTTCATTTGATGGGACCCAGTGGTGGGCTGCTGCCAGTTTGGACTGGTTCACGCTCATGTTTTCAGTTCTGGGCGAACCAGTTGTTACAAGTGCAGCCCACCCCCGACCCTATGTTGCAGGACTTTTCTATCCTTTTGTTATACTGTTGGCTTTAAGAACTTTTCCCATCTCTCTCTAAATAGAAAGTGCTTTTCTTCCAAGGTCAAACCTTGAGGCCCATGATTTACATGTCATATCCATCACCTTCATAGAACTCAAATGGTTGAAGTACATGAGGCTCTTATTATGTCTGAGATTATGCCATGTTTTGAAATATATTTCTGGAATAGAGGGAAGAGGGAAGAAAAAATTTTGAGCAAGAAAGTGTTTTGTTATGGGTTTTTTTTAAAAAAAACACCTCCCTGTGCCAACCATTTTTAAAATGGTAATTTAAAATGGTGTTGATGCAATCGGAGAGTTTGAGCCTTTGTTTATTTCCTTTTAAGTTAAGTTCAGTATGAAAAATAATGGGAAGTGGTTTGCAAAGTCACATTAGCTTTTATCACCCCTCAGCAATGACCAGGAGGAAGTTCGGTCAATGCTAAATGCTTAGTCTAGAGCAACGTACGGATCAAATGTATTCATTAGATCTTTTGTCAACTAACCAATAATACTGTGTGAGTATTGGCACTTTCCTGTGGTTTTTTTTTTAAATAAGCTAAATTCCTCTGCTTTGCTTACTGTTTAATGCTTTGTCTTATTGTTTCAAAAAAAAAATATCTTGTCCTTATATGGAAATCTAGACATTTCTAGAGAAGTGAGAAGCAGACTCAATCTGTTGGTTGAGTTATTGCGATTAAACTCTTTATATCTGACAGTACTGCCTTTAGCTGT
Source organism: Ptyas mucosa (assembly GCA_012654045.1). Lineage (NCBI taxonomy): Eukaryota > Metazoa > Chordata > Lepidosauria > Squamata > Colubridae > Ptyas > Ptyas mucosa. The sequence continues at coordinate 9,395,897 of WNWU01013815.1, read as the reverse complement.
GCTTTTGATCTTGTGTTCTTCATTATGCCTCTTGGAATGTTACTTAACATCTGCAGAATGTGTGTGTGTGTGTGTGTGTGTACATATGTGTGTGTGTGTGTAGATATAAATGGACAGACACAGGACCTCCTTCGGAAAAACTGTAACAGGTATTCTTTGTATGATGTGCTCAACTGGAAGCTAGATAATCTGTTATGATGGTTTTAACTTGGATTGCTGAACTAAGAAATGGATTGTACCCAATGGTCCCTTGTCTTCCAACTCAGGCATTCTCTGACAAGCAGGAAATACTATTATGGACAGGATTCCTTATTGCAGCTACTGTACAGTACTTCTAATTCTCCACAAGAAGAGTCTAGAGAGAGGCTAAAGAAATTCTGGGCTAGCCACTTTCACTCTTACGGGAAAGCAGAGCTGGTTAGCTGGCTAGTTTTAGAATGGAATGAATAGAAAAGAGGGAGGCTAGCTTTGTTTCTTGAAGACTTTCTAAAAAATACATGCTAATTTTCTTGTATTTAAATGATTGTAATTATTAAAATCATTTCAAAGCTATTCTAAGCACAGGAAAAATTTAGGCAATATCTTGTTACTTAGCAGTTACTCACATTACATTACAGATAGTCCTCAACCTGGAACTTCTGCCGCTAAGGGATGTGGTTGTAAAGTGAATTGTGCCCAATTTTATGACCTTTTGCTATGGTCGTTAAATGAGTCACCATGCTTCTTCACCCTTCGAATTTGTCTGCCCCCTGGGAAGATTGCAAATGATGATCATGTTACCCCAGGACTGCCATAAATACCTATTGGTTGCCAAGTGCCTAAATTTTGATCTTGTGACTGCAGGGATGCTGTGGTGGTCCTAAGTATGAGGACTGGTCATTAGTCACTTTTTTTAGCATTGTAACTTTCAATGGTTGTTAAACAAATGGTCATAAATCAAGGATTATGTGTACGTTCGTTTCAGCTTTTCTTTGATAGTGTCTGAAGCTTATAGACAGATTATTATGGTTACATTTGCAAGTAATACTTTAAAGCAAGTATCTTGATAATAGGTGTAGTCTAAAGTAGTCTATAACTTCCTCCTTGTTTTAAGGCAATAGCAATTCAAGAAAAGTGAATAAATTTTAAGAGAAGATGATGATAGTTAATGATTTATATCCTTCCTTTCATACTCTGGCAAGTACATTCTGTTCTTTACTCATTGCAAAGGGGCATAAACGCAACTGACAGAATAACAGAGTTGGAAGGGACCTTGGAGGTCTTCTAGTCCAATCTCCCCCCCCTCCCCACTTGAGCAGGAGACCCTATGTCATTTCAGATAAATGATTGTACAATATCTTCTTAAAAACCTCCAGTGTTGGATCACCCAAAACTTATGGAGGCAAGTTGTTTCACTGATTAATTATTCTAACTGTCAGGAAAATTATCCTTATTTCTAGGTTGGTTCTCTCCTTGATTAGTTTCCATCCATTGCTTCTTGTTCTGTCCTCAGGCTTCCTTCAGAATAGGTTGGATCTCTCTTCATTGTGGCTGCTTCTTAGATATTGGAACACTGCTATCTGGTCACCTCTAGTCTTTCTTAGTCCCCCAGACCAAGTGATCTGTTATTTCTTTATTGCTGAAAATAATTCTTCTCTACTTCTTGTTTTAATATATTTTTTACAGATGGCCACATGACTCTTTTTTTTTCCACAAGAAAGTTTTAATTCTGACAGCTTTTATAGCTTTCTCTGACTAGTGCCTTCCACAAAGATACTAAATCCCAAACTTACTTATTTATTCAATAATGTTTGCATGTTGACCAATGCTGCAAACTTTTGTGAATGTAAATTTTTCAATTTCATTGTGTTTGAGGTTTGGTGACTTTAATGAAGAGAAATTCAAGAAATCCATGGATAAAGGGGGAGAGTAGCAAATTTACCCCGTCTCCTTTTGCTGGAATCCAGAAATAAATATTCTTCTCTACCATAGTTAAAATTCATTTTCTGCAAAAGTTGAATGATATTCGCTATATTGCTAGGGAGGGGGGGAATCTATGTGGTTGCTAAAAGTTGACAGTGACTTGACAACACATAAACCAATCAATTAATCCACTGTATAAAGTAGATTCTAGAACTATAAGAAAGCTTTAGGGCTAAGAGTTAAAACTAACCTGATACATATGAAATGAACATTAATTGAGAATCATGGGAAATCAAATGTTTCCAGTGAAAATAAAAAGGGACCTAAAAGAGTGTGGATTGAAGCATATGTACTATGTACACTATGTAATATGAACACAGTTTTGTATGATTCATATTGCCATGAAACATAATAGCTGTTCTATCAGCAGAGGGAGACGTTGCAAAATTTACCATAGCATTAGGAAGTGTTATCACAAGCAAAGAGAGAAATCCACAGGATTGTTGCTCGCTGCTTACCCACAATGCAAATATTTTTCTTGGTTATATCTCCAATATTTAGACTATCAAGAATTGTGGATCTTTTCTGCATAAGGAAGCTCAAAAAAATTATTGTATAGACATGAAAAAGCAATGCTTTTATTTTTTTCTTATGTTAATAGTATGACTACACTAATGAGTCAACACTAATGCATCAACACATACATTCATATGTATATTGATTGTTTTTGTTAAAATTTAAAAAATAAGCAAATAATTCATTTTTGTATAATTTTATAACATGTCATTACTTTATTCACTTCTAATTTTAGCTGTTTTATATTGATAAGTATCTCTGTTCCTGTCTACAAAACATATTGTCTTAGTGTAAACTTTCAGTCTAAACCATGCACGGGGGAGTCACTTGAAAATATGATCCAGTGTGGGAAAAACATTGAGTTTCATTACACCTTGCTGACACTGTTGTGCTCTAAATACGCCTCGCTTGAAAAGGCATTGTTGTTCTCATTATTGTTTAAAAAAACAGAATGTGGTTTCACACCTTAATAGCATATCACCATGCAATCTCTAATGCAGGGTAAAACGCTTGTAATTAAATTAAGGCTCTTGTCGGAAGAGCTAATAAGGTTCCATCTTACTTTTATTAATACCAAGTGCTTTGAATAATTATCAAGCAAATATTTCTTCCCATTGAAATTTTCAATAAAATGTGATTTACACAGTCTGAAGAGAAACAAGCTGAATTGACTGAATTTCAGGAGACTGTGATTTCTGTAGGAGTCTTTCTAGTCAAGAATTAGTTAATCTGAAATTGTTTTGCTACTTTGGCTGGTTTCAGAGAGTTCCAGGGCTAGTTCTCTGTTTATTCTTGCCCGTAGAGTTGTGGATTTGTCTGATAAGTAAAATATGGGAATAAAAGGAGATAAATCAAGGATATTATGAAAGAGACCAGAAAACAATTGTTGCAAGCCAAATAAAACAAGCACTGAGCAGACCTTGCCAGTTGGGCTGGTCCACCCCTACCATCTTGGGGCAAAAAAATTGGAACATATTTTATAACAGGAACTGTAGAAATGTGACCAGTTTCCTATCTTCTTCCAGCATATCTCCTTCCATGAGCTTCTTTCTTTTTTTCCATGAATTGCCATTGTCTAGGACTAGGCCTAAAGTAGAAGCAGAGGAGGTTTGTAAAAAAAACCTATAATGTCCAAGCTATCGTTTCCACTGTGGTGAAGAGTCAACGGAAATCATATTACCTGCATATTCATCTAAGCATTTTACTTCAGCTAAAACAGACACCCAGGGCAGCTTATTTAAAATCAGTAAAGCAAGACAGTGCTTGCCTTTAGGCACAATATAAGTGGGAAGACAGGAAAAAGGATAGAGGGAGGAAAGAGGCAAAATGCCAATTCTGGAATATTATACAGTAATACTTAATAACCTGAATAGAAATAGCTCAGGAACCGGAGGTAAAGTTTCAGCAAAAATGAAATGATCTTATTCTTCTCATTTCCTCTGGTTGGTTGCATAAAAAAGTTATTAAAGAATGTGTTGTTGAAGGTAAAGAAGAGAAACTTCCATGTAAGAAGTCCAGGAAGAGAATCAAAACTTAAGGGAAGAGGGAATCATGGATTTGGAATATTTACCCTGAAAATGAAAATTCGTTACAGAGGCAGTTTGCGATTAGTTGGACTTTTTTTATTAGTTTAAAGAATATATTGAGAATACTGATAATGTACTTGATCATTTTTTAAACATTTCTTGACAAAGATCTATATTGCTATTTTGAGAAACTTGCATTAAATTGCCTTTAAATTATTGCAATGGGATACTTGTCTGGTTTGCTGTCATTAAATGCAAGAGTTAATTAGCAACTTCCTAAAAGGGAAATCACTATAAAGCAAGAGAATTTGGGAAGAGAATCTATTGAAGAAGAGGGAAAGACTATTCACATTGGACAGTAAAAAAAGAAGGAAAACAAAAAGTAGTGCAATTTAAAATGCTTTTTAAAGTCATTCTATAATTATGCACACAAGAGTAGTTCTGTTGATATGCTTATTGAAAGAGAAACAATTTCTTACAGTACACTATGTATGTTCTGTTCATATAACTATACCGTTAAATAAAGCTTTAATTATTTACTGGATTCATGTATTGTACTAAGTGATAATGTGGTTGGTACAATTCAGGGGTGGGTTCTACTTACTTTTACTACCAGTTTGCAGCAGGGCCGCGCACAAGTGCAGAAGGTTCTGCGCATGCGCAGAAGCATTTTGATGATGTCGGGGTCGGTGGGTGGAGCCTCCCGCCGGTTTTACTACCGGTTCTATAGAACCGGTGCGAACCCTGGGGCAACCCACCACTGGTACAATTTCAATTTACCTAATATTGTCTGAATCAGCCAGTTGTGGTTTATTCTTTAAATCGCAGTAAAGCAAGCTTATTTATTTATTTATTTATTTGTACATTTTACTGGTTACAAGCATATTCTGCCTTGTCTCATACATTGAAGTGCATCTCATCTTATTTTATTACCCACCATTGAATTAGGTAGGCTGTGCTAAGAGAGAATCATTGGTTTACTCAGCTGGCAGGTAACATCTGCCAGCTGATGCCAGCTAATGAGACAGGGATCTTGTCTCTCTAATTTAGTGCTTCTCAATTATTTTCTGTCATGCCCCCCTAGGAAGAAGAAAACATTTTTCGCGCCCCCCGCGCGACTGTAAATAGTATCATTATTAGAAAAAGGTCTGTTCTCCTTGAAAGGGAGGAGCGTGCGCAGTCACATGTACTGGCTTAATGCTCACTATCGATGCAAATGTCAGCAGCGGTAGCCCGATTTCTTTAGCAAGTTTGATTAATTGGGGCAGCGTTATGTTTCACAGGAGAAGGTCATTGTCAGTCATTTGAGCATCAATTGGGCGCACATCTGTCGGGCAACAAAGTAAGTGTGGACGGACGTCCCACACTAAAGATGGCTCCGACAGGCTCGTGTCACAAGGGTTTTGGACAGCCAATCAGATGCTCCCGTTGTTCTCTGATTAAATACAGAGACATAAACACGAGGCGTAGCTTGTTATGACAGTGTTTGCCGAGGTCAAACACGCCCCCTTTTACGGAGCCTCGCGCCCCCCCCGGGGGGCGCGCCCCACTATTTGAGAAGCACTGCTCTAATTGCAGTTAAACCATCTTTTATATCAGGCCGGATGCATCACGCACAGGCCACACCCATCCCAGCTCCATGAATGGGGAAAACGTAGCAAAACGTCACGTGATGGCACCGTGACGCAGCGAGTTTGATACCGGTGTTCTATATACTTAGTTCAAAGAGTGAATAAGTTTTCTGTCAATATTCATTGGAAACCAATAAGCTGTTCCACGTTCCAGAAGAAAGATTCAAAATGGCCTCACAATCAGAAACAACTTTATTTTCATAAGCCATTTATGGATTGTTGTTTCCAACCTAACCCCTTCTTAAAGAGGCCCTTTGATGAAAATATTTGCAGACTGCCACAAATTGCTAAGACTTTCCTTAAAATGGTTAGTTAACTATGTCGGATTATACATTTTCTAAATGAGGAACTATCATGCATTGCTTGGTGTACACTCAGCCCATAGACTTGCTAATCATTGTTTGCTTAGGCCCAGGGTAACAGAACTGGGCAGAGACTTTTTTTTTTCTTGCCATGGGTCTAAATCAGGGGTGTCAAACTTGCGGCCCACGGGCCGGATGCATTATGCTGGCCCCGCCCCTGCCCAATTTAGCAGAGGGAGAAAAAGTCCCGATACATCATGTGACAACACCATGATAATGCGAGTTTGATACCTCTGGTCTAAATCTAAATAACACTTCTCTCCATAAATGGTGTTTGCAATCTTCTAAAAAAAAAAAATTCTGTCGACTTTTTCCCCTGAATATAATAACTGGTTTTGTTTAATAAGTCTTTCCCATCATATTAGGAGTGTCCATGAGAAATGGGAGTAAAAAGGGCCTTTTTACTTTTTATTTGCAGCTGCCAACTTTCCTTCCCCCCCCCCGCCCCCCATTGTCACATTTCAGACCCAAGACTAAGGAAGGGGAGGGGAATTTTCCATACCTAAATCCTTGAGAGGAAGAGCATGTAGATAATATAGAGAGAGTCATAGTTTTAGATACATAGTCATGTTTTGTAGAAGTAGGGAAAGTAGAAAGCCTGTTTTGTTTTAGCCATAGTTTGTTGGAATAGGTCAGTGATGGCGAACCTATGGCACGGGTGCCACAGGTGGCACAGGGAGCCATATCAGTGGGCACGCAAGCATTGCCATAGCTCAGCTGCAGCGCACATGCGTGCACTGGCCAGCTGATTTTTGGGCCTTCCGGTCCCACCGGAAGTTGGGAAATGGGCTGTTTCCGGCCTCTGGAGGGCCTCCGGGAGGGGGAGGCTGTTTTCGCCCTCCCCAGGCTTCTAGAAAGCCTCTGGAGCATGGGGAGGGTGAAAAACAGGTCTACCGGGCCCACTGTGCCATCACATTCTATAAGCGGGGGGGAGGGCGGGGCGCATTGAACTATGGGTGTGGGCACGCACATGGGCGACCTCCCTGCACTCCCCCCTCTTTTGGCACACAACGGCAAAAAGATTAGCCATCACTGGAATAGGTCATTGTTAGTTCATACCTAATGCTAGATCATGCACGAAGGTTTATAGACTACATTGTGTGAGTTTTGCTACGACAAAAATCTAACAAATGTTATTACACTCTGAAGACAGTTCTGATTTGACAGCACCAGCGTGTATGAAATTTTAGAGAAGTGTGTGGATGTATGCACACACGGGTCCCAGTTGCCAAAAACAAAAGATTTATGAATATCACATTATAAATTGTGCTAGGTGAAAATTATCTTAGTAACAGAAATTTCTCTCAAGGTGCTCGTCATAATTTCTTTTTCATTTTGTATCTGGAAGTTTCTATAAATTCTTTTCCAGGCTACACTGCAACTTTGAATTTAGCTGCGATCTCACTATGTTTGATAGATTAGAAACATGCTGATCTCACACTTGGCAACCAGTCATTCAAAAAAAATAGAATTTGCATCATGTGATTTGGCTTTAATACTATTATTAAAACAAAAAGGTTGTGGTCAGTTTTACTCCCACAGATTTTATTTTGGATTTATTACCTACAGCCTCTCAAGGAATTTAATCAGTGCTTTTAAAATTATAACATCATAAATTATGGAAGAGTATGGTCTAAGTATTCTCTGTTTCTGAAGTAAAGGTACTATATGATATTTCTCTTGAGTTCTGTACATAGTAACGCATTGAGCCAGTTTTTTTAAAAAAACGAACTTGAAATAAAAAGATGCAACTGTTCTGGTACAAGAAAGGCAAAATATCTTTTGTGGTAGTGTCATTATGGAATTTAACCACTAGATGTCACTGGACTTACTCATGTGTGGGTAAATTCAGTGTTTAGTGTTTAAGTGATTTTTTTTTCCTCCAAGGAACAGAATAATGATAAAATCTAACCTTTGTGATTTCAGAGCTGTTCATGGTTAGTCAACATGTGGATATTTGTTGCTATAAACTATATTAATGGATTTTCTCAAGAGGTTTTAAATGATTTTTAAAAAGAATAAGGTATTTTTATTTAGGATAAATCTATCCATGGCCATTAAAATCTGGATAGAGGTTACATGTTCATTAGGAGTTCACTTTGGAAATATCAATTATGCAAATAAAAGGGGGGGGAATCATAGCCTTTATGTTGTCTTTGAAGACTCCTAAAGACAACTGGGCACTTAATGAAACTAGATACAGGATTAAACAGATGTTTTATTTGTGCCACCAGAGCTGCTCTTATGCTCTTATGTCACTAATTATCTTGATTGATTTGTAGGAATCCTTTGAGCAAAAACGTAAAGTTTTATTAATTGTTTTTAAAAAATAATAACTTTCCATTCTGTGGCACCTTAAGGACAATCCGTTACCTTATATCAAGGATGTTGGAAATAATTTTGCTTCTGCATTTTAATAGTGGTACAATGTTGCTTTTAAATTTTGGACTCAGTTTTAGTCAATTTGTATCTTATTGAAAATTAGAAGAGCTGGTTCTTTGTTTCAGCGTTAAATGACTTGGAAATCAATTCCTTTGGCAGGAAACCCTTTTATTTCTTTCTAGTTTCTATACTCTTCCTGTGGCCAACTTCTGATGCTGCTAAGCAGAACCAGAATATTGACGAAGTTGTCCTCTTCCCACCTCTCAATTTGGCTTCATTTTTTGTTGTTATTTTGCATTTTGAAGGAATGTTGAAGAAAAAAAAATTAAAGAAATTTTTCATCCGTTCATTCCTTTTCATTACTCTTTGCTTCTATTTTAGCTGATCAGATTCATTCATTCTAAACTTAATAACACTATGATTCAATTTGGATGGATCAGAACAATACATGCTAGACTTGAAGCTTCCCTAGATCAATAAAGTGCTCCCATGTTTCTTTTTCTTGCAATTCAAGGTAGGGGGACAGTTTAGTTGCCTGAGATTTTTGTCTGATTGTAAGAGGCAGAAATAGAATTGAAGAGATTTTGTTGCTGCTAGCTTAGCTGGTTTGCAACAGCCTTTTAGCACAGTTAATGGCCTGATTTGCATTTGTTCTAGGTTCTAAACAGTTGCCCTCAGCTTACCCACTGAGCATCCTTTAGATACGAGACTTGCTGTTAAAAGGAAATGCAGTCTCTTCTGGAGGGTGTGTACCTATGAGAAACAGGAAGCTACTCAGCAACTGCCTGTGTAAAGTGAGTTCTAGTGCTGGTGTGTGCAGGTGTGCAGACGCACTGCTCCACGTACTTTTTCCAAGCATCTTGGCAGCTGGGCTGCCATTCAGCAGAAACTTTTCTGGGGGGAGAACAGGGTAGAGCAGAATGACTACGTTGCAGCTGAAAGAATTATCTCATTCAGGTCTATACAGGAGAAGACGGGATCGCCCAGATAGCCTGGGTCTTCAGGAGTTACCTGAGCAGAAGCTAAGGTGAGTGGTAGGCAAAATGTATTAATGGTTAACAAGAGCTCAGCACATGTTTTATTTTTGCAATCGTTTCAGCAAAATAATCACTTACACGTTGGTGGGTTGTAAGAACGTTAGTTGCAAGACATGCATGATCGGAAATAGTCACGAAGCAGATAATTTTGGGTGGAGTTAAGAGGAAAGAGCTTTTGGAAAGCAGCTCATTAGTTTGTTCATTAACCTAAATGAACAAACTGAATGAAGTATTAGCAAGTGACAGTACAAAGTGGCTACAGACCTTGGATTACAGTTTACTTTTCTTCATAGTGTTTTAGTTTTGGGCAATATTTTAAAAAATAATTCTTAGTCAGCAAAACAGAGTTGCAGTGAAAGAAAGTCTTCCTTTAGGGAGATGAATGGGGTTAATCTATTATTCAAGAGGGGATTTCGTTTTTTAAAAGGATGTGTTACTTGTTAGATCATGCTCTTCTTTTTTTTCTTTTTGGATTGGATATTTTTATTGAAATGTTTCTGACAAAAGAATGCAGTAAAACCACTTGCAGCGGGAAGATAACAAAAATAATATTTGTGATACGGGCTGGAGTCCAAAAATTGAATACCTTTTTAAAACAAAATATGATTTTTTACCTCCACCAATAAATATTCTCTTTTTAAAATACTTTTAAAATATAGGTCAGTGAAAAACCTGTTACTTTTTAAAATGAACTCAATGTTTTGGATCATAATTAGTGCCCTTATCCTATAATTCAAAAAAAAAAGTGGTGGGGAAGAAAGAACTCTCTGAGTAAATCAAAGGCATGAATTCAAAGGAAAGAGTGCCTGTAGAACTATAGTTTGCTCAGTTCTTTAATATCAATAATAAAATTGCAAAATTGTTTGTGCTTTGTAATAAAACAACAGCCTGTAAAAATAAAAGACACTCATTTAAAAAAAACCCTGCCCAGTTCAGAAAGAAGCTTAGAGGAAAGCTGATTTACTGGTAGCCACAACCACCATGCCCCCACCCCACCCCCACCCCCGTTCCTAGAAGTGAGGGGGTTTTGTAGCCAAACAAGCACCATCTATTACTTGTGAGAGATGTCACAAGGTTTGGGGGAATCCCAATGCAGCTTGATTTACAAATAGTCCTCATTTACTAACCATTCGTTCAGCAACCATTCAGAGTTACGATATTGCTGTAAAAGGAGATTTACGGTGGTCCTTGAAGTTGCGGCCTTCATAGCATCCCTGCAGTTACGTGATCATGATTTAGTTGCTTGGCAACCAACATGTATTGACAGGCCATTGACTTCACTCTCTCTCAGCTTACTCTCCTTCACAGGGTTCTTGTATAGATAAAATGAAGAGAGAAGTCCCAGAGAAAAAAAACAGGATTTAATTCTAATAAACAAATAAATCATATGTAGAGTGTAGACTAATGATAGGCAACCCAGGAGCCTTGAAACATTTTAGATTCAGTTCTTCTTCAGACTCAACCAGATTTGTCAGTTGCAAAGAATTGTGGGAAATAGAATTTCTGGTTTAGTGTGTTGTATTAGACATATAAGAAAGACTCAGATTCAAATTATCACTCAGCGTAATATCATAAGGTTAGCTATTTCTCAGTTTTATCTTTATTTTATAGAGGAGAATAATAATGATCATTTCACCAACCCAAGCTCTTTAAAGAAATGGTGGGAGATATATAGCTTACACATATGGGAATTTAAATAAGCTTGCTTGTATTTTGTAATTAATATTAAATCAATTTTTAAAGCGTGTTTTTCATTATGAATTGTTTTTATTGCTCTCTTCCTTGGGTTTGTTTTTAAAAATGAATGACTGTAGAAATTGAATATATTACAAAGTTATGTGTATTTCAAAAATTAGAATAAGAATGATGTTACAGTTTTTGGGGGAACATTGATGTGAACTCTCAGATCTAATATTCAGGTCAGTATATAATAAAATACTTGTGATGCATCTTGGAAGTATTCTGCAGTTGCATTGGTCATCTTTTCCTTTCAATTAGCGTTTTGGGGGAAACAGCAGGCACTGTTAGTGTTTTTAAAAGAGAAATGGAAAAGGCCAAAGCAGAAACGTGTCGTTTTGTAAGACTCTCTCTCTCTCTCTTAGAATATCTGTCTACACATATATAAAGACACATACACACCCCTTCCAAAATAGGGGTTTCCTGCTCTCAGATAAGGCCTAAAGGCACAACTGTAATTCATATCCTAATAACAGGCTACATTGAAATTGTCTTAACTTTTAACTCCAAAGCTAGTGGCAACTTGTATTGAACTTCAAATGTGATCATTCAATTTGCATCAGAAAGGCATTTGTAAAAGGGGGGGGGGAGAAATACAGTGGAATCTATCTATCTGTCTGTCTGTCTGTCTGTCTGTCTGTCTGTCTGTCTGTCTGTCTATCTATCTATCTATGTCCATCTGTCTCTCCATCCATTCTTTTTAAGAGATAAACCCAACGTTTTATCAAAGTTTTCTTTAAGAAACAGCCTCACCCAAACTGTGGTTTTCCTGAAGAATGACCCAAAACTGTGAATTTACTGTATACAGGAACACTACTGTGGCCTATATTCAGCATAGAGTAATTTCTCAATGTGCAGCCATAAAGCCCAAGATAATGCACTTTTGCACCAACTCTGTTAGCATGCCAATGTGCATGAACCTCTTGTAATGCACTTATAACAGATGTTTCCTGAGCTGCACATAGTTAATTGCACATGTTTATTTATAAATGGATCACTTTGTAATTAAGATGCAATATATCTCAAAGAAGGTAGACTGTTTGGTTTAAGGGAAAATCATGGCTAAAAGGTATCACAAGTTTTGTGAATAAACTTAATGTTTTCCTTGTATTACTGACATTCACTTTTGTTTTATGTGGTTGCGAAACCCGATTATATTCATTGTATTTCTATTGCTCAAAGGCTTGAGTAAGTGTGGAGCATCACAGCCCTTCCTCCCATCCTCCCTTTACTTGTCCTTGTCTTTACCTTTAGCATGTTGCTTAATCATTATTTAAAAATGCCTTCAGAGTTACTCACTAGCCCCAGAGTACAAGATGACAGCAACAAGGAGTTAGCGTACAGTAGAAGAAACTGCACTTTCTGATATAACTGGCTGCCACGCCAGCAGCAGATCCTCCAGCTATGCTGTGTTTGGTCACTCATGATGGGAAAAGTGCAGGAGGTAACACACACCCCTTTCAGATGGGAGAACAAGTATGTGGCAACAACACCTTGGGTGAAACTGGCTTATCTGTCCTGTGTAGCACATTTTATGGCCTATACACTTTTAAGAAAAAGCCAAGAATGATTGATAGATTGACCCAAAGAAGTTTTTGAATATGAAGCTAGAAAAAAAATGCATGTAGAGAGGCCTGAGCGACTACAGAAATGATAATTCTGGAATGCTGTTCTGATCCTGGAAGCAACTGTGTTTTAGATTCAGATTTTGAATTTTAAACAGTCAATTTCATGCAGTTGTTAGGCTATTAGTCTAAGAAAAAAGAATAATCAAACCCTATTATTCTCAAGTTGCTGTTCTCTTCCTAGAAAATGAATGTAAACTAAGCACAAGGAGTGTTTTTAGTTTGTGGCCAGGAAATTTGATTTCATTTTCAGATAAATGGACATCTTTCTTTTGCGATCAACTGATAGGGAGTACTGTATGATGTAGCATAGGAAAGGAAGTGGCATAAGGGAGGAACCACAGCTCAAAGGAATATTGTTTGTATCTTTTTTATATGTAGGAGTTCTCTAATTTAATTCCTAGCATCTCTAGTTGTGAAGATCGGATGGCTCTTAATTTGAAGACTTCTTGAAAGTTTAGAGTTGTGACCACAGCTACATGAACAAATAAAAATCTAATCTTATAGAAGGCTAATTTCCAGATTGGCATTTCCCTGACAAATAATTCACCAACAAACTAGGACATTCTGTGTAAGTGGAGGTTGATGTAGAAACCTAGTTTAGGCTAGTTTTAGCTGGTTCAGGTTAACATTTCTTCTTCCACAATATTAAGAAATTCTAAGATTTCCCCCCCTCCTTTCTTTGCTTTTATTCATATTTTTTGTCATTCCTTTTCAAGAGAGACTCATTTTAGGCAAGCAGTAGCAATTCTGATCTTTTCCTGATGTTCACAATTTCATTGACTGTATTTGCTTGGGTTAATGTGAAAACCAGCGGTTTATTTCCTTAGTAAGGGAAAAGATTTTCCAATAGATTCTTGCAAAATGTACTATATAGCAATCTCATTAAATTAAGCCTTTAAAGGATGAAATAGGTTTTTATGCACTCTGTCAGATGAGAACTTCAACTAAGCCATTTATACTTGGCTTATTAGATATTCATATATGACTATTTATATTGACTTCGGTAGGAAAACCATTTTATTTTTAAAAAAAACGTATTTCAATATTTTCTCATATATTGTTTGGGAGAGATTCTGCCTACTAGAAACTAAACAACATTTCATTTCTAATCAAATCTCCCTTCATTTTATGCTGCTACAAAATTGGCCTTGTCCTACATTTCCACATTAATCAAAAGGCTTAGATGAAGATGGTAATTTCTAAAAAAGGTTCATGTTGGAAAAGGCAGTCTACAAAATACTATGAACTCAACGTGCTGGGATTTTACCAGTAAAGAGCATGTATTTTGAATTTATGACCCCAAACAAATTAGAAGCTAGTATAATTAACGCAAGAGCAGTGCAAAGTCCATATCCTATGTGAAGCTTTTAGTGCCTTCTGTAGACCTCAAAGCTTCTGTTGCAGGTCACCTAGAACAGGTTGCAACGGTTTAAACCAGAGGTGGGGAACCAGGGTCCCTTTATGACTTGTGGGCTTCAACTCCCACAATTCCTGAGACAGTCATAGATACTGTACAATACAATGCAGCAAAGATACAATAAGTAATAGAGAAGTAAAAGGCACTATTTTGCCAAGACTTCTAAGCACCCAGGAGCACAATATTCGGAAAATGTCCCAATTAGATCTAATTCCTAACTATTGTTGATTTAAGCTTTATATATATATTGCTATGCTGGTGTGTATCTGTGTGTGTGTATGTGTGTTTAGAGAGAGAGAGAGACACACACACAAACAGACGGAGAGATTCTGTATATGTCAGTGTTCTGTACACATCCCCAGTGTCCTTGAAAAAAGTTTGTTTAATAAATCCACTCTCTCAACATTCCTTAAACAACTAATGAAACTTATCTGTTATCTGTTGAATATGAATTAACCTTGGCTAGTCTGTTTATATTCTGATCTAGTAAACAGTGAGTTTTCCCAGCATGCTGAAATGGAAGACTTGTCCTTTCAAGAATTTAAAAATGGAACAAATTATTGTTTTTACAACATGCCATATCATTGGTATAAGCAACATCCTACAGCAAAAGCCTGGTAACTGTTCTCAGCATCGTTATTTTGAGATTATTTGCAGGAAAGTAGAGTCAGTTTGGTCTAGTGCAGTGATGGCTAACCTTTTTGCCGTCGCATGCCAAAAGTGGGGGGAACCCAGGGGGGTCGCGCATGTGCGTGCCCATACCCATAATTCAATGTGCCCCACCCGCTGCGCATGCACACATGACCTCCCCGTGCGACCCCCACTTTTGGCACGCAATGACACGGTGAGCCTGGTAGGCCCGTTTTTTTGCCCTCCCCAGGCTCCAGAGGCTTCCTTGGAGCCTGGGGAGGGCAAAAACGGCCTTCCCCACCCCTCTCAGAGGCCCTCTGGAGGCTGGAAATGGCCCATTTCCTGACTTCCAGTGGGCCCAGAAGGCCTGAAAATCATGTAGCCAGAGCGTGCATGCGCGCTGCAGCTGAGCTAGGGCAAAGCTCGCGTGCCCACAGATATGGCTTCGTGTGCCACCTGTGGCACGCGTGCCATAGGTTTACCATCACGGGTCTAGTGACTAAGGCAAAGACGGGCTAGAAAGCAGAAGACCATGAATTCAAGTCCCACTTTAGCCATTAAAGTCAGTTAGGTGACTTTGGGCCAGTGACTCTCAGCCCAATCCACCTCACAAGGTTGTTGTTACAGGGAAAATAGGAGGAGGAAGCTGTGTTAGATATGTTCAGTGCCTTGAATTAGTTATAAAAATAATAAAAGCAGGATACAAATAAATACATAAAATGTAGTGGTTTGACTTTAAGCTTATGACCATCTGACTAGAGTACTACATTAGAGTAGGGTTCCATTTAAAGCCGTCCATGAATAACAAGATCTTAATGAAACATTTCCAAGATTTTGTCTCTTACACTCTTTATGACAATATCGTTTATATTTATTTTAAATTACATTCATTTAAAAATCCCCTGCATGTCGTAGAATAAACTACTGTAAGTTGGAATCTGTTTCTCTGCTTAATTGGAAGAAGGGGAGATTCTCTAGAGAAAAACTCAGAGAGAGTTCTATTTAATTATGATCTATTTACAAAATCATAATTGACTAATATAATTGCATAAATGACATAGATTATGTAGCATGCATCAGTTGTGTTGTGACGGGCCTGATACAAATCACAGTATATAGTTTGCCTGGTGACATGGTTATCTGTGACCTAATAATTTAAATACTTGTGCATGATATATGATAATTCCCCCAAAGTAATGCATAATATGTACTCAGAAGATGAGTGATGGAGGCAAATACAATGAACCTGCAGACTTCTTCTTTGTGGTCATGGTTATTTGGAATATTTTCCCTTTTAGCTCACTTTTGGATGCATAGAGGGAAAAAAAGTATGTTTTCAGCCCAGTCCTAAACATTGTACTCATTATTATGGATTGATTTTTCTGATAAGCAGATGTAGAAAGATGTACAATATGATTTTATCCATGTCCATTCAGATATAAATCTGCTATACACAGTGGGACTTACATTTTAGTAAGTATACTAAAAATATTTGCAGGTTTTTGGACTCATTCATGGATATGCAGAGTGATAAAAAGTTTGAATTCTCAGCTGATATTTCAGTATTCGGTAATTCAGTGTTCACCACAACTTTATTGCACATAACTAAAGCAAATAATGGGAATTGACTGTACACCTAAGCTAGATATCATTAATTGGATCCACACTGAGATACAATCAAACAGATTTACAGGGAACCCTTGACTTACAACCAGAATTTCCATTGGCAAACAGTGCAGTTCTTAAGTGAATTGCACCCGATTGTATTCCTCTTTTTTTTTTACCATGGTTGTTAAGCAAATCAGTACAGTTGTTAAGTGAATCATGTGGTCATTAAGCAAATCCAACTTCCCCCATTGATTTGCTTGTTGGAAGCCAACTGGGAAGATTGCAAATAATGATCACATTGATCCCAAGGTGCTGAAACCATTCTAAATACATGCTGTTGCCAATTGCCCAAATTTTGATCACATGAACCATGGGAATGTTGTGCCGGTCATAAGTACGAGGACCAGTTGTAAGTCCTTTTTTTCAGTGCCATTGTAACTTTAAAAAACATTGCTTTTTCAAATGCTTGCAAGTTGAGGACTACCTTATATTCTCCGTCTCTCTGTAAGTAAATACTGCAAGTTTTGCAGAATATTAAAGTTGGACCCATTTCGATGGCACATTCTACATATATCTGGTAGATTTGCCCGCCTACAAGTTTATCTGGCAGTACTCTTCCTCTGTGAAAAAAAAATAGCTGTCAGACAGTCTCTGATGTTGTAATTACATTTCAAATCCATGATTGTCACATGCCTTGTTGAAATATTGTTTTACATTGAATTAATTATTCAGACAGTAGAGTTGAGATTTTACAAATAGTTTTGATAGGTTAGAAGTAGATTAAGATGGAAATAGCTCCTGTATCATTATCTTCATATATCACACATGTGCTACTTAAATTATTAATATTTAATTTTCATGATAAATATATACGGTACATACATATACATATATTGTAACTTGTTTACAAAGAAAACTCTGAGTTCTTGCATTCTGTTTAGCAAAACAATCAATATTGCCCTTTCCATTTTTGATGAAGGTCAGTCTTCAGTGTGGTATCTCCAATGGAGTTGTTACTATAATAAGAATGTAGTATCGAGCCAGAAAGTCTGGTGTTGACATTTACTCCAACCTTATAAGGAACATGACGGACACATGAGAAGTTTTTCATGGCAAGCTTCACCTAGATTAATCAAGGTTTTAATTATAGTACTAAATGAAATGTTCAGTTCATTCATTGTCTCAATATTAGAAGTTTCTTGTTTTAAGATAATTTTTGAAAATTTTTTTATTGTAATTATGCCGTGATAGAAATGCAGCTTAATACTTTTAAAGCTTCTGATTAAAAGAAGTACTTTAGTGTATCCAACTTTCACTGTAGCATGAAAGTTTAAATTGCAGCTCAGTGAACTGAGTGAATTAAGTCAGTGAACTGAAATGGATTCTATCAAATTCCCTGTATCATGTGCCTCGTCTTGTGCATTGATTCCTGAGCAAAATTGTAATAGAATAATGTGAAATGTTAATTATACGCAAGAACTGAAACAGAAAAAACTATTATTCATTATACCGTACTTCTCATTTTTTCCTTTGGTATTTAAAGGGATCTTGATATTGTTTTGATTTATTCTTGAAAGAATCCTATGGCTGAGTAGAGTTCACATACAGTATTAAATCTGGGTTTTTAATTATGTGACCAGATTCACACACAATGTTACACCATAATTTCAAGGATCACAAGCTGAAAACAAGTAACTCGTCTTATAGTTAAACGTCCTATAAGCTGAAAATAAATACATCACATTAGCCTATAGTAGAGCATTAGGTATAAATCAGACCAATATGAAGTTTAAGCTGATTTTGGGTCAAGTTTAGGAATTTGAAGTACAGTCCATGATTACTACAATTACTACAGTTCCCAAGCATATCTATTTAATAGAAAATCTCCCTGAATTACATTCTAAGAAAAGTTCACAGCATGAACTTCAGAAACTGTCCAATGCTAGTTGCAAGTTTTTTAAATGTGGGCCATGTAGCATAAATCATTTCCCTATTTGCTTGTGGAAAATATTGGCAATGATGAACATCTTTCATTTTTTAAACCAAAGGAAGTTGTCTTCTTTTGTTATTTGTTCTCTTCTGTCTGCCTGAAATGCTGAAGAGACACGCACGAGTAGGTGACTAACAATATCTGAGGCTTTAGTTGCATGGTTGCCATATTGTTAAATATTTTATCCTTTAATGGTAAAGGATGTGTATACCACTATACAGCTCTGTAAAAAAAATGCATACGTAAGCCATAGTTTTAAAAAGCTTTACTGTTAAGACATAAGAGTGAAATATCTCAATTTCACTGCTCCCACAAGCTCTTCCAACTGTTTTCATGCTACCTTCAGTTTAAAAAATGTTAAGATGTATTGCTGGATAATTGCAATGCTGAAAGGGCACAATGCTTATTCAACATATTTTCCATATTAGTGTATCCAAATGTCCCATGATTCCACCCATTAAATCAGTACTTGCAAAGCTTTCTTTCATTACCCAAAACTGCTTTGACAGAAAATCCTTTTTACCCAATATAGGTTAAACAGTTTAAATTAATTTAAATGTCCTGCTGTGATTGGTTAATGGATTCATGTGTCAGTACCCAAAGGAAAACCAGTTACCCAATTTGAGGTAATTATCCAGGTGTGGGAAGCACTGCATTAAGTGATAACAAATATTACTCAAATTCAAGAAGAAAAGCCAATTTATGGATAAACCATACATAATGAGAATGATGCTACTTAAAATCTACCTAGAAGCTGCAAATTCTCTTTCTTAAGGAAAAGACATGTTTATTCAAGAAACAGATTAGCAATGAAAGAGAGAAACCTTCTTCTGAGGTGATTCTGTTAAAAATGAGAGTTTTTAAGGCAAATTGCCTTTCAGAGGAATTCAGAACATGGAGATGTAGTGGACCAAAAATATAAGGCCCTACTAAAATATCAGCAATCGATATACTACTAAAACTGTTCGATTGTTTGTAATCTTCAGTTGGGCAAAAAGTGCATCATAGGAAACGTTTTTTGAATCAAGGCTAACCTATAGAATGAACACAAATTCTGGGTTCTATTATTCCCATGGAATTGAAACTTGGCAAAGTTGTGGCTGCTTCAGCATTACTGCACTGCCAGGTTACCATGATTGCCTGAGATCATGTGATCACCATGAGTGTATCCTTCATCATTTTTCCCACCTTCCTCTGACCCCTGCACTCAAATCAGCTGGCAACAATGCCTAATAGGAGAATGGAAATTGGCTGCTTTGGAACTGAGGCTGAAATTTGAAATCTCTCAACAGCAGTGGAAATGAAGGAAGGCGAAGGAATAACTTTTTAGGGAAGGTGGCCTGGCAACTTTAGAGGGTCCTGGATGAAATGGATTATCTGGACCCCTTCCAGTCATGATTCAGGCCTGGTTATGGGACAGAAACGACATTGGTTGTACTTGTTGGGGATCTTTGGCAAGAGCAGGATGGAGGTGGTGCAACCATCCTCGCTCTCCTTGACCTCTCAGCAGCCTTCAATACTATCAATCATGTTGGGGTCGGCTATGGGGCTGGGATTGGGTGGTGTCACGGTCTTGCACTGGTTCAGCTCCTTTTTCCAAGACTGGTCCCAATTAGTGTTAATACGTAGTGAGAGATCTTGCCCCAGCTGCTATCTTGTCTGGTGCCACAGGGCTCAGTACTCTCTCCATTCCTTTTTAATATCTACATGAAGCCGCTAGGTGAGATCATCCGTGGGTTGAGGTATCATCAGTATGCAGATGACATTCAGCTTTATAGTTCCACCCCGATGATCTAAGTGATGCTGTGGCTGCCCTCTTGCTGGCAAGGAAGGTTGAAAACCACTAGGATAAGTGTCCCCCACCTAAGCACCCTTCCTGAGCCTTGCTGCATCTTCCTCACACCTTTGCGCAGCTCCCACATGCATGCCCCTTGCAGCCCCTTCTGGTGTCTCCCGCATCCCCCCTCCACCTGGCAGCACCCCCTTACCTGCCTGCCAACCTGCTTGCAAGCTGCCTAGGACTTGGCAACTTCCTGTTGGCTTCTCTACTGACTTGGTTGTGAGAAGCTGGCAGAAAGTTGTGTAACCTAACAACTATGGGATTTGATTAACAACAGCAACCAGGACTGTAGTTGCACTTTATGACTTCATCGCTTTGCAAAAGGAAATTCCAGTCCCAATTGCCATCGTAACTCAAGGACTACCTGTATTCATGAGATTTCAAGTCCTACAGTAACTGGTGTGTAAATAATCAAGCAGATATGTATAATACTCAGGCTTTATGGGCCTGTAGAGACTTCTGTGATAATAATAATAAAAAAAGGTAATATTTGGGTATTCTGGTTGTACATACTCATAATCATACTCCTTAAACTATTTTTTCACATCCTTGGTATTCCTTTTTACTCAATTCTTCTATCTGTACCTCCTTTATACTTTATGCTACCATCTGTATCTTTTTATGAGTTTCCGTATAATCTGAGTATTCATGCCTGGAGTTAGGTCTTGCTATAAAAATTTCCTTCCAAAAACATGCTGTTCCTGTTGAAGCATTCCCAACTCAAGTATCTTCCCACAAATACATTACAGTAAACAAAACCATTCCTACAGAAACTTAGCACGATCCGGTGACCCTTGTTAAAAGATACCATCAATAGGAAATGTCTGCTTCAAACCTCATCTAAAAGTTTATTAAGACAGAAATTCATTGGATAATCTTAGGAGGATTATATGATGCTGGTAATGGCTTTGCTGATGGTGGGTTTTTAAAATTTTCCGACTTGCAAAAGAGTTTCTTAGGAAAAGTGCCATAGTGTTATTCTTATTGTTATTGTCATGAAAATGCTTCTTTCATATAAAAAGGAATCTTATGGAGATACTGTGTTCATGCATCTTAATTGCCCATGTTGCTACGGTGTTAAAACAGAAAAGATGCAAACTATCGTGTTTCCCCGAAAATAAGACCCTTTCTTATATTTTTTTTGAACCCTGAAATAAGCACTTGGCCTTATTGCCATGCACTCAAAAGCCTGATTGGGCTTATTATCAGGGGATGTCTTATTTTGGGGGAAACAGGGTATTCAACCTTAGATTCATGTGTTCTCTAGTCAATGGGAGATGGAGAATTTGCAAAAAGTAAAGCCAATTTCCTGAATGTGGTTTTCCTAACACAGTATTTCCTTCTAATCTTTGCAAAGGCGTTAGCAGTCCTGATATAAATATAAAGGCATGCCAGCATACTGGAGTAAGTTTTTCCACATTAAACAGTCAGTGACAACTAGCATGCCCAGGCTTACATTTTCTCTAATAGCATTGCCTTAGTCAAACTCTTGCTAATAGCAGTAAGTAGAAAAGATCATCTGGTCTGTGTAAATTGCTCTTACTACCTTCCAATGGAATTTGCTGCTTGGTTCCTCTGACATCCCTAACCTCACAGTGACATTCAAACTGTTCTGTAGCTGAACTTTTAACTTGAAGCTCTTCAGACTGCACACAGCTCGATCCAGTTCTTAGGGATTGTTCCTCTCCTTATTCCTACCTTCAGTGGTTTCTTCAGAGTTCTCTGCTCCAGTTGTTTTTCAAACAGTTGCAAATTAAGAATGGAGTTCCAAAGCAGAGGAGATTCCTGTGCAATTCCAGAGAATGAAGAAATATCCGACATTCCTCAAACTGCCCATGATAACTATGCGAACGAGGGCGAAAGAGTTGTGTCAAAGTTGCAGCGCAGGCATAGTGACGTAAAAGTATACAAAGAAATATGTGACTTCTATGCAAAATTGTAAGTTTACCTTCTCAGTTGCTCTGGGACCTGGGCTACTCATGTTTCTTCAAGCATAGTCTTGATTGATGTTCATGTGACTGAGTATGACCCAGTAACAAGATGTTGTGGAGGTTTTGTAAATTAATCTGGGTATTGTGTGTACTGTATTATATAATGCGTATTTGTTTCTGGTTCCAGAACTAACATCCTTATCTGACTCCTGATGTTCTCTTTGGGTGTATTACAATCTACAAATATGAAGTGGCAATAGTCTATTTCATATAGAGTATGAAATACTTGTCTGCAATGAAAATGTGTTTTCTAAATTCCATTGAAAATTCCTTATTTGGACTAACTAGTGTACAAATAGCTGTGAATCCTAATCCTTTATCCAAAGAGAAAATATACTTTCCTGCAGTTCATTTCCTAGTAAATATGTACCACATTGAATCCTCGCAGAAAAATCCTATCCATAACTACTTTGAAATGTTGGACTGTTTCCAGGGAAGTATATATAGGATTGTTGTTTTAAATTGCAATCCAGGCTACTTTTAGCAGAATATAAATTCCATTGATCATAGTGAACATTATCTCTGAGGGGAAAAAAACCCTGTCATATTCTAACAGCACAAGCTACATATTTCAGACTTTCACAACAATATTGCAGTCAAAGTTTAATTTGAAAGAATTTTACATTGCAAAAATGAGAGGAAGCTGTTGATGTGCATTCCACTTTATGAGTATTATAGAGGGATTGTTTTGGAAATGCTGGCAAAATTCAGTGGCATCTGAAAATAAACGATTCTGCAGCTGTCTCAATCCTGTATGGTAACACTGTGGTTACTATTCACTGTACTTCACTTAATGCCAAATGTGAGACTTGCAGTTTCTTAGATTACAAACTGTTTTAAGCATAGATCCTCCATTGCAAGCATGGCGTGTTCTGTAGTTAGAAGCAAAGTGTTTTATTATGGATTCTAATCTATGTTAAGATAACATTAGAATGCTTGGCTCTTCAGAAATTATTTATTAGTGTTTGCAGTGAGTGGAAAGTGACTGGAGTATTCTTCTAAAATGTTAAGAATAACTTGTACAGCCATCACACAGGGATGTGGAAAAAATCATTTTTAAAAATATTTAAGATCAGATACTTGCGTTGCATAGATTCAAGGGAATTTCAAATTATTTCATTGTGACAATTTTCTATAGTTTGATCAGTTGACCAACCTTATGATATGTGCTGCATACACTGAGATGCGATAATTTGAATTTCTTTATGTAATTCATAAAAATATGCTGGAGAAAGCTACAAAATATGGACAAAGGATACATATCAATTGGGTATGCTGACAAAATACCTGTGCATATGATTTTCTAATTTGTTCCTGCATCAGTGGTGGGTTCTGCCTGGTTCCACCGAACCAGTAGCGGTGACGATATGATGTCACTGAACTGGTTCTGCCCCCTCCCCACCCTGCCCCCCGCGTTATTCTTACCTTTTATTTGGCCCCACCCCCAATCTATTGCTGCCTCCTGAGTCCCAGCTGCTCGGCTAGAAGGAAAAAAAACTGTTTAAACTCTTGCCGTGGGCTTCAAAGGGCTGCCCTACAGCTGATCAGTGTTAAAAGGCAGTGTAGTGGTAGACCGGTGCCTCCAAAAACATATGAGTAGACCAGTGCCTCTAAAAACAAATGAGTAGACCGGTACAGCTCTGCAAGGAGTTAAAAGCTTGGTAAACCAGTACCTCTGCTAAATCCTAAAGAATTGTCACATGACCATCAAGCCACACCCACAAAATAAGCCACACCCACAGAACCGGTAGTAAAAAAATTTAGAACCCACCCCTGTCCTGCATCTTATACACTGACAAAAAGTGTGAGCTAGATATGTGCCACACAGCAAACAACTCAAACACTGATACATTATTTGGACAGAATATTATCTCAATACTGTTTTATCATAAATAGCATGTTTAAATCAAAACTACCATAATCAGTGGGTATCAGTAGTGGTTTTCACTTTCCTTCGTGCTTCTGCACATGCGCAGAGCGTCTGTGATGATGTCCGAGCTGGTGGGTGGAGTCTCCCGCCGCCGCTACCAGTTTGCCAGTAGAAACCCACCACTGGTGTGTACCCTTCTGTGATTACCCCATGCCACTGAGGAAAAAAACAGAGGGAAAGAAATGTGAGATCTCTAGGCCATACACATCTTTTGGCATGGTTACTGGTCCATGAAATGAGGATCCTGATTGTTGGGGGCAATATGTTGACTCTAAATTGCTTATAGAGTGCTGTGAAGGAATTTCTATGAGAACTGAGCTTCCCTTTGACTACTTCTCTCCTTCAGCTGCTTAGTCTGCCTTTGCTACCAACATCTGGTTTCTCAAACAGGAACCAGTGCTAACTGAAAAGGGGGCTTCCCCGCTGGTTTTGAGGGTAGGGCCAGCATACTACAAATTTCTTTCTTAATAAAATCATAGAAAAGACTTGCCTTGTTTATTGCCAAGCTGAATAAGCTGCCTCTTTTCACAAACACGTGATTATCCGAGTTAAGTTCTCATGCAGTTTTCTTTTGTTACAGCAACATGGCCAATGCTCTTGCCAATGCCATGTGTGAACGCTGCCGAGGAGGCTTTGCACCTGCAGAAAAGATTGTGAACAGCAATGGGGAGCTGTACCACGAACAGTGCTTTGTGTGTGCCCAGTGCTTCCAGCAATTCCCCGAGGGACTTTTTTATGAGGTCAGTTCCTTTGACTTGTTGCGCTTCTGCTTTTAGAAATTGTTCCAATATTTTGTTTCAAATAGAGAAGATGACACTTTTGAAATCAGGTGAAGTTCAGTGATCTATCTTGCTTTGCAACCACAGTGCACTCTGGAACATGTTATATTAGAAATCTCAAATTTATCATTTGATAATGCATTCTGGAAACCAGTTGCCAGCCTCACATAAGGTCAGCCTTCACCATCTTGTTTCTCTTCAGAGTGCTCATAACTGCTGGAATTCCCAGATAATATAAATTTATTCATTCATATTGTTATTGACTCTGATAGCTGTGATTTTAGAACTTGCCAGACTTAATACCTCTAGCAACTGGTGCTAAGAAAGACTGCATTAGGTAAATATATGTATCCATTTACAATGTGTTAAATTATTGTGGATACTTATAATACTTAGTTTTGGTACTGAGGTTTTATCTTTGTAAGCTTTCTGGAATCACCAAAAGTAAGTTGAACAGCCATATAATTTTTTTAAAAAATAAATAAATGTTTATCAACTTCCTTCAAGAGCTTAAAATTATTCTCTCTCTTTAATTTCAACTCTACAACAGTGCTATAAAATAAGCTAAATTTGGGTTGGGGTCTTCTTGTGAGGGTCATGAATGAACATGGATTTTAATTCTGGTTTCTTTGATTAACTTAACATTCCATGCATATCATCATAAGTTATCATTTGTAAAATTGGTCATGTATAGCTTTTATTTAAAGGACATACAGTGTGGTAATGCACAAAGGAATAACTAATAGCAGTTTTCTCATAGCTCGTATCTTGGTGTCAAAAAAATCCAGAGTGACAAAGGGAATCTAAGTTAGTACCATACAAGCAAGGAAGTTCAAGGAACTATGCCCTGTCAGAAAAAAGTTTCCTCTCACATTTATCATTATCATGAGATTTAATGAATTGTAGATCAGGGCTAGGGATATTTATAATAGCTCTGCTGCATAAGAAAATCACAATCTACAATAGAGGATTAAAGTAAAACAACTATTAGCTATTTACAAGTGCTAACCATGTAATATTTTTAATAAGGGAAATTCAGTTTTCAAAAGGATTACATTTCTTATTTTTCACCTTGTCTGGTCATTTTGAGTATTGTGCTACAACCTGAAAACATATTCAGATGCTTCCTACAAGCAACTGATTGTTGTAAGACACTTGTGGTGAATCACAGAGATGACAGGAATTAAAATCTAGCCCTGATGGAAACTTTTGCAACAGTCAAAATATTTCTGCTTACCTTGGTCAGGATAGCTTCCTAAAGAAGAAATACTGTTTCCTGAACTAGTACAAAATGATCGTATCCAACCAGCTGAGACAGATGAAAGCCAATTTTAACTT
Organism: Ptyas mucosa; assembly: GCA_012654045.1. Taxonomy (NCBI): domain Eukaryota; kingdom Metazoa; phylum Chordata; class Lepidosauria; order Squamata; family Colubridae; genus Ptyas; species Ptyas mucosa. The sequence goes on along the minus strand of WNWU01013815.1, from coordinate 9,369,593 downwards.
TACATACATAGCCAGTATAATATCTCTGCCATGACAATGGAGCAGCCCTGTTGTTCATAATGTGAAATTTTAAGTGGGTTGGTTGGTTTTGGTTTAACCAATAAGCTCCCTGACCCAGATAGGATTCCTTGGTTTAATCCAGAGTTTACAATCTCTTCCAAAGGTTGGATAGTTTTCTCTGGCATTTCCCCAGAGGATTTGTCCACAGTATGCACAAGGATCTGTCACCTTCAAGGGTCTTGAACCCTATTTAATGGTTTACTTTCTTTTGGCTCAAACTAAGAATATGTATTATTATTATTACAACATTTTATGTATTGGTAGCTCCAATACCTTACAATTGACTATTTCGTTTGAAAGACCTATAATACAATCCTAACAAGATTTGTTTTATTGTGTTAGTTTAGGGAGTATCCAGACTTGGTAAAAGTTCTAAAGATATACAGCTCTTTTACAGCAACTTGAGATATGATTTTTCTTTAGGAATCTCTAGTATTGAGAGCCTGGACATGTGTCAGTGTCAAACAAACTTCATTGCAAAAATAGGTATTTATAATAGTCTTTTAATATTTTTTATAGATTAATAAAATGAAAGTAGACATTCCAGGAAATCAGACATAATGAGTCTATTTAGAAACTCTTTTTTTGCTGTACAAGACTGAAAAATGCATATATTTATCTGAATTAGCAAACAGTATTTGAACTATATAGTCCTTTTTTAATTTCTGCAAAATAGTCTGACCATTTAATGCTAGTAATGCAGGAAGTACTTTATCCTTCTGCTTCCTTTACACATTGTATTTTTTTTAGATTTGCTTTTATGGTGCCTTTATTATTTTTATAAATAATTCAAGACTGCAAACATATCTAATACTCTTTTCTCCTCCTATTTTCCCCACAAAAACAATTCACCTGTGAGGTGAATTGGGCAGAATGAGAGTGACTGGCCCAAAATCATTCAAAAAAACTTTCATGCGTAAAACTGGATTAGAATTTATTATTCCTTGAACATATGCCCTCTTAAAGTACTGTAAGTAAGAGCACTTAGAGGCCATTTGGATTAAATTTTACATCTGAATATCCACAGTGTATTCTGGTATAGTTACTCATCAAAAAAAATCATAAACTATTTAGATAACTGAACTTCAGATAAACTTTTTTGTTAGGAAGAAAAGCTCAGAATCAAATTCAACTATACACGCTCACCAATTTAACTGTGGTTTTTCTTTTGTGACAGTTTTTTGGTGTGGTGGTTAAGGTGATGGCCTAGAAACCAGGAGACTGAGTTCTACTCCTGCCTCTAAATTTTTCCTATATTTAAGATATTTAGTTTGCTGAAATGTCCTCTCAAGCTTTAAACTGCTGCTCTATGTCTGTACACTTTCAAATTTACTGTACTCTTTCATGTTTGTTAGTAAACATGCACTAAATTGCTCAGGTTTGTGGTGCTAAATATTCACTTCAGCAGAACTCTCATTAATTTGGAAATATTCTTTGCAATTATCAAATTAATGCTTCTATATAAAAGTTACACAGGAGCAGTGGTGGGATTCAGCCAGTTCACACCACTTCGGGAGAACTAGTTATTAACTTTCTGAGCAGTTTGGTGAACTGGTGGTTGGAAGAAATCATTAGGGCAGAGAACCGGTTGTTAAATTATTTGAATTCCACCACTGCACAGGAGCAACTGCCATTGAACAGATTTAAGACCAGAAAAGCAGAGCTCCTGGAGTAATGATGGGATAGAACTCAATTAAACAAACATACATATTTACATAGTGATATCATGAAGATGCCATGGGAATGTCTTATTTATTTCATATCTGCTTGAATGTAACTCTGTTTATTCTAGTACATTACCACATAATTTGGAAAGAAGGTGATGTTCTCTTGGGCAAAAAAAGATCTGACACAAACATTTCCATCTTTCCAAAACCATTTGCCTGGAACTGCCTTCAGGAAATGTAAAGGATGGAAGAAATATATGGCTAACAAAATATGTTTCCTGCATTGAACGTTAAAACAGATGTTCATGATGAGAGTATCTCTTGATTTGTGCCCAGATTTAGATCATATCATCAGAAGCATCATTCATTCTTTACTTACATGCATACTATATAAGTGTAGCTTGATCAAATATAAAATTGTGTTGGAATTTCTCTTATTAGAAACCCTAGCGGTTCAAAGCTATAGCCATAGTATATGTAGAAACATACTTACCTCTTCTGATAGCCTGGCCTATTTGTCTGTTTTCAGTTTGAAGGAAGGAAGTACTGTGAACATGACTTTCAGATGCTTTTTGCCCCTTGTTGCCATCAATGTGGTGAGTTTCAGAAAAATATATTTTTTAAAGGTCTGATAGCCTTTTACAAGAAGAGAGAGAGAAAGTATGCATTGTTTAAAAAAGAAAGTTGAATAATTATAAAAAAACATATGTCTATTAAAGGAGCCTGGTGGCGTGGCAGACTAAAGCACTGTTATTAACATCGGCTGCCTGCAATTACTGCAAGTTCAAATCTCACCAGGCTCAAGGTTGACTCAGCCTTCCATCCTTTCTAAGGTAGATAAAATGAGGACCCAGATTGTGGGGGCAATAAGCTGACTTTGTATGAATATATACAAAAGTATGAAGGCTATTGCTTAACACATTGTAAGCCGCCCTGAGTCTCCAGAGAAGGGCAGCATATAAATCAATTTTTTTTTTAAAAAGGCATATGTCTATTAAAAATGTTTCCTGTTGTCTTCAGGTATTACATTCAGCCTCTGTAATTCCACCCTGGATCTGCAAAGAGAATTAAAATCTAAAATATATGAAAATCTTGGTTGGGAAGGGCTTTTCTCACAATATGACCATATGCCACATCATATTCATCCAAGAACAGACATATTAAACACACTTCCAAACTCACAATCAATTGACACAAAAACATTTGTTGTTATAATAAAATATAGAATATCTTGCCTGAAAGGATTCTATGGGTACATTTTCATGCCATGAAATTAAGCTGAAGATTTTGTTAGAACACAATAATGTTTAAAGCCAAGTGTGTACCATTTTGATGTGAAGCGGATGTTGCTATTTTCCCTTGGTCTGCCCTTTAGCAAGAGCATCAAGGCACATAATTTAATTAGAGTGAGATCATAGTTTGTTTATCAAGTGCAGACATGTTGCTTCCAGGAGAATGGAAATTCCTGCTGTAATATATAAAATAAAAGAGAGAAAAAAATCAGAATTGTTTTCATTAATATTATGAGAAAAACAAATTAGGAATTATTAGGGCTTACCGATATGCCTGCAGGTATTTGTGTTTTACACCTGGATATATATATAAGCTTCTTGATAAAGTCACTCAAGTTGAAGAAAAAGATCAGAAGGATACATTTTGATTCTGTTTTTTGGGATCCATTGAAGCAACATTCATGCCCAAGTCAATCCCTTCGGTCAGCTTTGAAAAGAGAGTAATTTGCTATACCTGCCCATAAAAGCTCTTCTTTTACTATTATTAGCATCTTTTTCCACAGTTAACTGAATCATATGTAAAATACTCCCTGTGTCTAATAGATTCTGATCTACAAAACGTTACGCCATAAAAATAGGCTAGTCTTTAAGGAGCCCCAAGATTCTTGTTGTTTTACTCATTCAGTGGAGACCCAGGATAATGTTAGATTCAGTGGCCTGGAAAAGGAGGAATGAAACAGTTTATTTCTATTAAGGAATTCCCCTCCCCAGCCAAAATGAGTAAAGGATATTATATATCAAAGCTGCATAATGAGAAATTGCTTCCTAATAAAAGGAACATGTAGTTAATGAGACATCTGAGAATCATAGCTCTGAACTTGTATTGATTTTTATGTTAAGGATTGAAGCTCGGTTATTTTTAATATTCTATCCTTACCAGTCTGTCATCTTGCTGGCATCTTCCCATTAGATAAAAATTGGCTTTTAATATGCATATTGAGCAATTGAAAAACCGCATTACAAAATAATATACTTTGACATGCCAATTACTGTACTTTTCTAAATCTACCTAAATATATCAATTTATATTAATAGATTAAATCCAAAGTGCCATAATTAATATCTAAATATGATGTAATTCCCAGAATTTCTAGCAATCTGTAATGCAACAGTTATATTCATTTCTTTTGCTTTATATCTGATACTGACAGGATATAAATAGGATCAAAATTAAATACCAGTTTATATTTGGCAAGAAGAGATTGGACAGCCATTTGCCTGAAATGGTATAGGGCAGTGATGGCTAACCTTTTTGCTATTGCGTGCCAAAAGCTGGGGTAGTGTGGGGTGGTTGCACACGCGCGCGCCCACACCCATAATTCTATGCACCCTGCCCCCCCCATGCACATGTGTGCGAACCCCCCCCCCCATGTTCCCCCTGCTTTTGGCATGTGATTGCATGGTGGGCACGGTAGGCCCGGTTTTTTTGCCCTCCCCAGGCTCCAGAGCCTTTCTAGGAGCCTGGGGAGGGCAAAAACAGCCTTCCCCATCTTCCCAGAGGCCCTCTGGAGGCTGGAAACAGCCTGTTTGCCAACTTCCGTTGGGCCCAGAAGGCCCAAAAATCAACTGGTCAGCGCGCACATGCGTGCTGGAGCTGAGCTAGAGCAATGCTCGCATGCCCACCAATATGGCTATGTGTGCCACCTGTGGCACGTGTGCCATAGGTTCGCCATCACGGGTATAGGGTCTCCTGCTTGAGGAGGGGGGGTGGGACTTCAAGACCTCCAAAGTCCCTTCCAACTCTGTTAGTCTGTTACTCTGTTAGACATCATTTATCTAAATATAGTTATAAGCTATGAAAGTGGACAGTGACACTAAGAGGACAGTAATGTTTTATTTCTTTATTAAGCTATCATAATATCGCAGTTTTTAATAATTTAATAAACTTATTTTAATATATCCTGTTGAATTTTAGGGGAGTTTATTATCGGTCGGGTTATTAAAGCTATGAACAATAGCTGGCATCCAGAATGCTTCTGTTGTGATATCTGCCAACAGGTACTGGCAGACATTGGATTTGTGAAGAATGCTGGCAGGTCAGTGTTACTGCTCCTCCATTGATTATAAATCTGAGCATAGTGAATTTGTATAACTTTTGAAATATTTGGAAGCTTCAATTGGTTCAAAATGTGGTAGCCCGCATGATTTTGTACAAGCCTAGATTTGCACATGTGTCACCTCTTTTCGAGGACCTGCATTGGCCACCAATTTCCTTCCAATCCAATTCAAAGTGATACTTGTCACCTTGAAAGCCTTACATGGATTGGGACCAGGTTATTTGAAGGGCCTTCTTTTCCCAATCAAATCCACCTGACCCACCAGAGCCAGGGAGACAGGGAATGATATGAATTCCCTCTCCTAAGGAGGTCCATCTAATGGAACTAAGAACAAAGGGCCTTCTCCATGGTGGCTCGATCTTTATGGAACATCATCCTTGCAAAGATAAGATTGCCTCCCATTTTGACACTATTTTGCAAGGCCCTGAAAACAAGGTTCTGCCAAAGGCCTGGAGAATGATATGGAGCCCATCAAATCTCCTATTTGATTGTTGTTGCCAGTGGGATGGGGAATTCTTTGTATTGTTTTTATATCGGGATTTTATCCTTGTAAGCCTCTCAGAGTCATCGAGAATAAGTTGGGCAGCCAAATAAATTTTTTTAAATAGATAAATCACCTTTACATAATTATGTCAAAATCAAGGCAATGTAGACTTTGATATCACTTATTCAAACCAAATAAGTGATTTTAATGCAAGCAGCTAGCCTTATCTTTTCTTATAAGGAAAGGATATAATTTTTCCTTACAGATAGTTGTTAATTTTCTGATTACAAGACTGAAATAAAAATTCAAGTTGAATATTTTTTTCAATATTTTGATATTTCTTACGTTTGTTCCTTGATTTCTCTTAGACATCTTTGTCGTCCTTGCCATAATCGGGAGAAAGCCAGAGGTCTTGGCAAATATATTTGCCAAAAGTGCCATGCCATAATTGAAGAACAGCCGCTCATCTTCAAAAATGACCCTTACCATCCTGATCATTTCAACTGTGCCAACTGCGGGTAATGGAAACCTATTATGAAAGAAAGTTTAACATTTAAGTGTTGGTATCACAATGCTTGATAATCAAATTTGAAAGCAAAATATCCACTCTTATCGGAGACAAAACAATGAACAAGATAGTCCATAAATGATACACATCCCAATCTTGTGTAAATCCCATTGTATTCAATAATTAAATCAGCAGTTATTTGTGCACAGCACTGACAAAATATAGCTATGTTAAGATCAAACAGTAATTATATTTCTTTTTTTGATGATGATGTTATCCATACGTCCCACTCTTGGCAATTCTCTCAGTCAAGCCTCTCCACGTCTTCTGATCCTGCACTATTTCTTAGAGTTTTTCTATGCTCTGGTTAGTGTCAGCTTTGATGGTGTCTAGTCACCATGTTTTCTGACAGCCTGCTTTCCTTTTACCACTAACTCTTACAACATAATTGCATTCTCCAGTAAAAAAATTTTTAATTAACGATAAATCTAACAGGGTTGTTTTTTTCTGAATTCACTTCCTACCCAATTCTAGTCTGGATTACAAAACTCATTTGGATTTCACATTAGCAAAAAATTACTCACATAGAAATTTCAAGTGTGGGTTCCCCAGTTAGTTACAAAGAAATAAATGCTATTTTTATAAAGTTATATCTATGGTTAATTCCTTGATCCCAAGCAAATTTTCTGGTCAGGTATTGTAGCCTTAATCGCTGTACATTTCTCTGTAACACAATTTTATATAAAAAGTAGCTGGTCTTGTTTAAGTGCAGGCCTGCTCTTCATCTTTGGCTCTTCTATCAAAATGTCTCATTTTCTCAGGATAAGAGATTCTAGTATAAGTGAACAGCTCAGTAGTACTTATGCAACCACTCATCTGCACTCTACTTTTTCTATTTCATGGCAAGATGAAAATTTCACTCCCAAATTCTGTATCTAAATCAGGATGAGGAACTTTGGCTTTCTTGATTTTCCTGAATTTCCAACAACTCTGTGTCCAGTAATGATCTGTAGTCAGGGGTGAGATGCTCCCAGTTCGGACCGGATCGCCCAATCCGGTAGCGATGGAGGCGGGTAGTTTGGAGAACCGGTAGCAAAAATCCCTGGCCCCTCTCCCCATGCCCAGCTGAGCTGCACAATCATCAGAGGCTTTTTAAAAAAAAAAATTTTAAGCATTTTTTCTACAATGTCTTCGGTCGAAAAAATGCTTTTAAAAGTTAAAAAAAAAAGCCTCTGATGATCGTGCGGCTCAGCTGGGATCGTCAAAGGCTTTTAAAAGCATTTTTTCTACAACCTCTGAAGAGGTTGTAGAAAAAATGGTTTTAAAAGTTATAAAAAAAATTGGCCATGCCCACCCAGTCACATTACCCCCCCCCTCTACCAAGCCACTCCCACAGAACCGGTAGTAACAAATTTTAGATTTTACCACTGGTTGTAGTGGTTCTTCTCTATCAACAATAAGATGATTAAAATATTCCCAAGCCTGATGTAAACATTACAGAAATAGTCTGACCAACATTTATCATTCTAGACCAATACCTAGATTAAAAGCCTGTCCCATGCCTAATAAAGTGTGTTCATTGATCTTGTACACGGACTAATTACTATAACTTTTGGTGAGAAAAATTATTTTTTCAGAGAATGTCCAGTCACATCTGAAGTGACTGTATTTCAATTGCCACAACTTTATATTCTTTCTTTGATTTGTGAACAGAAAGGAACTGACTGCAGAAGCTCGAGAACTGAAGGGGGAGCTGTATTGCTTGCCTTGCCATGATAAAATGGGGGTACCCATCTGTGGGGCATGCAGGAGGCCAATCGAGGGCCGAGTGGTAAATGCTATGGGCAAGCAGTGGCATGTCGAAGTAAGCTTTTTGTTTCTCTGTTAGTGTATTTATAAGTGTATTCAACCTGGAAGATTCAAGAAGAGCCTTCAAAACATTTAATAAACCCTATGTCATTTTATAGTGAGGAGCCTTTGTAATGATAAGCTTTTCCATTGTAAGAATGGAAATGTTGAACTTCCTGAACTGATAGAAAAAAGAAAGAATATTCTGATAGCAAAAAATTAGTGCTAGTGCTATCGGAAATTTTTAGTGAGCTTTTTAATGGAATTCATGCTAGCCAGAGAAAATGCTATTGGCATGGCCCAATACTGAGTGAATTTAATTTAGTTTTAATCCTACTTATTTTACATATTTTTACATGTGCTATATTTTAATGATCGATTTTATACCCATCTGATTTGACCAGTGTTGAATATTATATGTTTATAATTTGAAGGTGCTTCTGACACAAAGAAAGAAGTAGAACTAATTTGCATGTACTTGAAATCTGAGTGACTGGTTTCAAGCACATATGCTTTTATCACCTGTTAGTATTTTAAAAATAACTTTTCTAGTATTATAGAATTATTATTTAATTTCCCATTGCACACTCAGCTGTATTATTAAGCTAAGAGAAAGTGCAAATCCCATAGAACATTATCTATTCATAGACAGAGTTTTATACAGAGGATTGCAGACAGCAGGTTCTGTTTTGATATATCAGATTGATCTGAATTTCTGGATCCCACTGTTGTTTATAACAATGTAAATTCAGGAAAGAGTAAGAAGAGAAAGAGGGCCAATTATTCCCAGATTGTAGATGCAGATTGCTGCATTTTTACTTCTTATGAAGTACATGGAAGACTCTTGGAGATCCTGGCCTAATTAAATGCACTGCATAGGCCTATGGTCCTATTATCATTACATCATCCATCTGGGTGATTGTGCAATCTCTGCCAAATGTCTTGACACACAAAAAGGACTTCTGAATAACTTTCTTCTAAATTAGACTCACATACTATTGGAAAGTTTCCTCTAGAAATCTTGACTAAGTCAGTGTAAGTTGGATATAGGAACACTTTTTAAACTATTAATTACAATTTTGGAATTTACTCTGGAAATCTTAGAAAGTAGCCTTTCAAAACTGAGATGTAAGGAGATAGTTGTTAAGATAGTGGGATATTATTTTATTTTTAACACATGCAAGAGGAAGGCCAGCCTTCCAATAGTTGGTTCTCGTGAATCTGTTAAAAAGGTGAAGTTTAATTTGATATCTTAATAATTATATACAGTCTGATGCTTTGTAGAAAATTATTTTAAGAGTAAAGGTCACACTTTTTTTATCCCACAGCATTTTGTTTGTGCCAAGTGTGAGAAACCATTCCTGGGTCATCGTCACTATGAAAGGAAGGGGCTGGCGTATTGTGAAACCCATTATAATCAGGTATGGTTGCATCTTGCATTTTCTGTTTTAAATCTCATCCAGGGACTCATAATACCTTAAATCTAAAACTGCAGCTCATAAGAAATGACTATGATATATGTCTATGGTGACCATATGTCTTTTCTTTCAGAAAGCTGTCCTCTAGATTTATTTATTTATTTTCTTGGTTTTGTTTTAGAATTTTCCTTTGTAAAGCAAAATTGTAAATCTAAACAATTACACTTTTTACCTTTATGAGCCTCTTTGAAATCTGTCCCCTTTTCAGCTTTACACCCCCCCCCCCGAAAATATGCTCGTTTTTAGGAAGGTATTAACAGTTTCCTAATTTCCATCTTATTTTTTTGTGAGTATGAAGCACGTTTCAAATTTGAAGTGGGTTTTTGGGGTTTTTTTGCTTTAAAAGAGTCAGAAATATCTCTTTATGATCATAATAGAACATTCTGCTTCAAATGTAAATCTAGTGTTTTAACTCGACCATTTCAAGCTCAACGCACTTGCAGTAATTATAACCTGGTTTGAATCTAAACAAGTTAGCATATGTTGAATGTCAGTACTTGAATTCATATTGTGTAGAAGCAGGCATTCCCATAGCTTTTCTTGTAATTGTTTAGAAAGAATAATAAGAATAGTAAGAATAGTTCCTATCACCCATCTCCTCCCACTTATGACTGTATGACTGTAACCTTGTTGTTGGTATCCTTACGATTTATATTGACTGTTTCCTAGTATGATTTGATTGTTTATTTGTTCCCTATGACTATCAGTAAGTGTTGTACCTTATGATTCTTGACAAATGTATCTTTTCTCTTATGTACACTGAGAGTGTATCCACCAAGACAAATTCCTTGTGTATCCAGTCACACTTGGCCAATAAAGAGTTCTGTTCCATTCTGTTCTGTTCTGTTCTGTTTTAAAATATGTGATATCCTAAACCAGTGTTTCTCAACCTTCACAACTTTAGAATAAGTGGACTACAACTTCTAGAATTCCTCAGCCAGCACTTGCTGGCTGGGGAATTCTGGGAGTTGAAATTCACCCATCTTAAAGTTGCCAAAGTTGAGGAACACTGTCCTAAATCAAAGTTCCCCCAAATTTTTGGGTGGCAAGATAAAAGACAAATGAGTCCCAAATATAAAATAACATTTGAATAATTTAGTATTTTGCTTGAAAGGAAGCTCATTTTATAGAAGACTGATCAAGCTAAATAATAAGTAGCTTGTTCAGAATACTGAATATATGGGAGAACTGGACCTAAACTTAGTCTTTTGAACTGATAATTCCCTCTCTTGTTAAGGTTCTCTTCCTTCAACTTTTCCTACCCTCATCCTACCCTCAGAGCAATCAAGATATGCCCAGTCTAGTTGTTTTTCTCTCACTTTTTCCACACATGCTTCACAGACCCATCCTTGCTCCCAGCCCTTCCTGTTTCTTAGGACTGCCACTTCCCGGTCCTCCAAATTCAACTGCATAATATTTTTTTCTTATTTTTCGCTTAGAAAACAACAACAACAACAACAACAGAATGTTGGCATAGACTCAAAAGCAGAATGTTGACCTTTAGCTGTTTGCCCTCTTCCTTTTCTAAACTGAACAATACCACAGGGCTGCATACATATTGTGCGGAGTGGAGGAAAGAAAAGCTGAAATTACTTTTAGGGCAGAAAAAATATTTTAATTTAACAGAGATTTTAAAATCAAGAATAGCAGGCCAATCCAAGGTTGATGCCCATAGGTTTATTATTCAGTTATAAACTTCATATTTTGCCTAATTGAGTTGGGACATATTCGGAGTTCTCCACCAAGTGATGACTTGGAGTCACAGCTTTATTCATTATTACTTTTCACAGAATACAAAATGTGCCCTAAGAACTCTGGGTGGCATACAACATCAATAAAAAGACACTCAAAATTTAATAATAAATTTTGAACAATGTTCAAAATTTTAAAAAAAAAACCACCAACAAAAAGAAACCCAAATAAACCCCAAGATAGTGTATACATGTTAAAAAGAATGGGGGATAACATCAAACCTTGGCACATTCCACAGCTGAAGGATGAGGGGTATGATTTCTTTCTCCCTCCCTGATCAACTAAAAAATTACTACTGAGGAAGGGAGGCTAACTATTGCAATATAGTTCCTCCTGCTCCCACCCACTCCCACAGCCAGCCCAGAAGGATACCATGGTTGACAGTGTCAAAAGTCTGAGAGATCAAAGACCACCAGGATGAATGCAGCACTCCTGTTGCAGCTCCACCGAAGATCCTTTAGTTTATAACAACCATTGCTGTCTCCCTACTATATCCCAGCCTGAAATCCAACGGATATAGCTCCAGATAATCCATTTCCTTTAAGATTGTCTAGCTGTCATCCAATGACTTTCTCTACAGCCTTTCCCACAACGTATTTTTAATGTGTTTCATTACTAATTTTACTTCTGACTCAAATTCTGACTTGGACTTATATTTTCCATTTCCACAGCTCTTTGGTGATGTGTGTTTCCACTGTAACCGGGTGATTGAAGGAGATGGTGAGTTTCCATGGATATGTAGAGGTAGTCTTTGACTTACAACCACAAATGAGCCCAAATTTTCTTTGCTAACTGAGACATTCATTAAATGAATTTTGCCCCATTTTATAACCTTTCTTGCCACAGTTGTTAAGTGAATCACTGCAGTTGTTACATTAGTGACACGATGGTTGAATGAATTTGGCTTCCCAATTGACTATGCTTGTCAGAAGATCTCAAAATGGGATCACATGACCCCAGGATGGTCATAAAAATGAGTCAGTTGCCAAGTGTCTGAATTTTGATCACGTGAGCATTGGGATGCTACAACGGTCATAATTTTTTTAGTGCTGTTGCAACTTTGAATGGTCACTAAACAAACTGATGTAAGTCGAGGACTACCTGTACTTTTCTCATCATTAAAACATTCAGTTCAAAGTAAAATATTCCAAATACCATAGTCATGAAATACCCAAGATGCTGAACATGGGTCCAAAAGCATTTAATATATTTTATTTATATATTTTTTAAAAAATAATACACCACCCATTCCCTCAGTGAATACACAATGCCTGATATGTTCAAAAGTTTTGAACCTATGAAAATGTATGATCTGAATTTATGATATGAAACATATGAAAGTCACAATAAAATCAAAATGTGTGCACTTTAAAATGAAATCTATCTAAGATAATATTACTACTTTTTGTGCATATTCTTGCTGAGCCTTATTCCATGTGATTTATTAATGAATGTAAGTCCAGGGAATATCTTTATAACCCTAAGCATATGGATTATTACTGTAACGAAGATAATAATTATAACAACAACAGTATAAATGTGTCTACAAGGCTTAATGCCTTAATGCATCTCTGAATGGCTTTCAGACATTGCTCCCCCCACCCTTTCAATCAAACATGTCCATAAGTTGCCTTTTAATCAGAAGTTGTAGCACAATGAGTTAGGTTTAGGCTTAGAGAGCCAGATTGATTTTGGGAGACTAAATTCTAATCTGTTTTAGGCAGTGAAAGCTGGTTGAATGACCTTGGGGCAGTTAATCTCTTTCAACCATGATGTCAGACTCAGCCAGCCAGTTAATTCTTGTTGCAAGGAAAAAGATAACAGTAGCAAGATAAATGTGAAATAAATGTAAATGGATTTGTTTATCTCCAGCAAGGCATTTAAAACCATATTCTAGGGAAATCTGGGGTTCTTTGGACACTCTTAGCCTTAAATACAGGAAGAACAGATGGAGTTTTCGAAAGTAAGATTGTTTCCGTTCATGACTTTCAACATCGAGAGAATGTTGATTGTGTTCTAGGATTTTTTAAAAAGTTCTGCTGATTAGAAATGGGAACTTTTTTTCCTCCAGAAAAAGTGAGTGTTTTTCTGAGACCTTCAGGCTAAGATTTTTAAGCACTTGGCTTAAAATTTTAAATGAGACTATGGAGGTTTCATAATCTTGAAGTTGTACCTTTGGACCATTTTTCTACTGATTTATAGTAAATAGTTATTTTTAGTAAACGAATTAGAATATTTTGCTTATCTAATATAATACTTCATCTTGAATGCCTTGCAAACATATGCAATAGTATGCATATTTGTGCTGAAAAATTCAGGACACCTACTAGATGCCAACGGAGTTTGTAATGTCTTCAGTTTGGTCATCTAACTTTGGGGAAATACAGATATCATCAAGAGTAAGGCCTTTACCCTTCCTGAATTATTCTGTAGGGCAGGGGTTCCCAAACTTGGCAGCTTTAAGACTTGTGGACTTCAGCTATGCTGGCTGGAGAATTCTGGGAGTCGAAGTCCACAAGTCTTAAAGCTGCCAAGTTTGGGAACCCCTGCTGTAGGGTGTTGTAGAGTTTTCTACTACAGAACACAGGGCAAACTGGTGAAGAAAGATTTCCCTAAAATTGAACATTTAAAAACTGTAGGCTTAGACAGATGCAGTGAAGGCAACAACACTTGGAAAAAAATTCTACCTGCTTGTTTTTGGCTGATGATAACAAATGCAGAATATAAAGGCAAGTCTTCAGTCTTTGTACAATTTTTGTATGTTTAGAACCAATTTGCTGAACAATTGGGTTAGTTACAAGAGAATGTAAGGGAAGCCAGGTTTAATCCCTATATTTAACACTGGGTGACAACAGCAGAAGAAACAACTACTTACCATGTGTGGGGCTCCAGGCAATACTGCCTGCAACAGACATCCAGCTCTGTCAGCTGCCCTGTGATACCAGTTGCTGAATTTAGCCTGGAATCGGAGCATTTAGGACAGGAATAGACAAGCTAATGCTCTCCAGAATTTTGAACTGCTAGCCCTATGATCCCTTCCTCCTGGCCATTCAAGGTGAAGCTTACCAAGGTGAGGTGATATTGATTCACCATATCAAGATGTAATGTGTCCTGATGTAAGGGCTAAGTATGATTGTGTTGGTGCTGACATGCTGTATAAATGTCCATCATCACAGGATCAATACTAAATTTTGCCCATGCAGATATGTAAAGTTAGACTACATGTGATGATTTGGACAATCTTGTATTTGTCTTTGTCAATATTAGTTCCATGACGTAGGCTATGCATGTATGATAATAAATGCAGTCAGTTTTGTTTGATTCATCTTGTCTTTTCTCTGCTCTTTTGTAGTTGTCTCTGCCTTGAATAAAGCATGGTGTGTAAACTGCTTTGCATGTTCTACTTGTAACACCAAGTTAACACTGAAGTAAGTATATCCGTTTGGAGAAATAATCACAGAATTGATGATGTCACTTGTAAATTGAGGCCTCCCTTGGAAAATATTTACGATTGTTGTGGCAAGTCTTGAGGCAGAGATGAGGCACACCAAAGCCGTGTCCAAACAAGACAGAAGCTAGGTTATGTTCTTTAATGCTGTTGTCTTTCATCGGTGCTTACTTTGTTCAGGAGCTTATAATATTGTTTGCTTTACATTTTTGTGGAATAGAATAAGTAGAAAGGTGTTGTGGAGAACAGATTACTATAAATTTCTATTGACTCTGCAGCTGGATGGAAGTCAAAGAAGTTCAACAGCACAGAGCAGTTCAGGACACAGCAACTGTAAATTTAATGAGTTGTTCAGGTTGCTCTTTTAACACAAGAAATTCAGAGTATTCCCATGCCCCTTCTAGAATATCTGCAGTGCATTTGGGGCATGTCTCTAGAAACACAGGTGGTCCTTGATATAAGACCACAGTTGGATCTGGAACTTCCATTGCTAAGTAATGCAGTTGTCAATTGACTTGTGCCTGATTTTATGGTCATGGTCATCACATGGGCCACACAATTGTTAAGCAAATCTAGCTTCCATTTGGTTGGGAGAAAAAGAATCAGTATAGCTCCTCTCTAGAAGGCCTCAGAGTATATATTTAATGGTGTGTTTAGTTTGGCAAGATTTTATAGATGAGGAACAATAAAGGAAGCTGCTCTGAAGTTATGTGTCTTTCTTGGTTTTGGGAGCCTGATGTAACTATGTGCCAGGTGCTTAAACTGTGATCATGTGATTGTGGGGATGCTGCAATAGTCTTACGTGCAAGTCACTTTTTTTAGTCATAGGTCACTTTTTTTAGTTCTGCCATAGCTTTGAACTGCCACTAAATGAATGGTCATGAGCCAAGAACTCTCTCTAGAAGAGCTGCCCTTAAAATCTTAGAAGTGTACTCCATGGAGGAATGCATTTATTTTTTTAAGCTTGCTGTGATAAAAATATTTTGTAATAATACAGTCCATGGAAAATAACAAGGATATCTTTTCCTATGAGTATATTCACTACTTTCTTTTTATTTCTATTTTTCTGCAGAATTCTTTCTACTTTACTTGTATCTTGATTCTTTCTTGTTCTCTCCTCCATTCCTTCTTTGCTCAACCTGAAAGGGACAAATTTGTTGAAATCGATCTCAAACCTGTCTGCAGACACTGTTATGAAAAAATGCCAGAAGAATTTAAACGGAGGCTTGCCAAGCGGGAGCGTGAAGCCAAGGACAAGGATAAACACAAAAAGAAAAAGCCTGTCTGTCTGTAAAGCTTTCCTTTCTACCTTTCACCAACTGTGCTCCTCCCTTTCTTTGGTTAGTTTGTGAAAATGTTTTCTTTATGCTCCTTTTATTCTGGTGCGCAACACGGTGTTTTTAAAATATTTAAGGGTTGAATTTCAACACATTCAGCCCCAGGTCTAGACCGATAGGTCCTGTTCCCTGTGATCAGACTTGCCTTTTCCTCCCCCACCTCAGCAGTTTGGCCCAAGAAAAGTCCTTGATGGAGAAATGCTTTTCTGCAGGTCCAGGATGTACTCTTTCTGCGAAAGCAGATTATATTTTATAATTCATAAGGAGATTTATATAGAAAATGAATTCTTCCAGATAAGTTTGTTGTTTGCTGTGCATCATTCATTGGAAAACTGTGTGTGTAAAACTTTGTATTTTAATTTGTGATAGTCCTATAATTTCTGCTGCATCGGTTTGTTCCACATCAGTTAAGGAGGAAAAGATAAAATGGCTACAATGAAATATTTTGATGGATCCCTAAAGCATCACTTACCTCACAGTTCATGAAACTATTGGTTGAAATCCATTTATCACAAGCATTCATTCAGGACAAATCTATAGAGAAAGTGTGTAACGTATTAACTTAACGTATGCCTTTTTAAGGTAATCAATTCACTCTTCCAGCGTGAGAGACATTTGTCAAAAAAGTTATTTGAAAAAGCATTTATATCATGTGCTCTAAGTGTGAAAAATAACCTTTTACCATGGAGACCAACTCTTCGTTTATATAGTCTCAGGATGT
Source organism: Ptyas mucosa (assembly GCA_012654045.1). Lineage (NCBI taxonomy): Eukaryota > Metazoa > Chordata > Lepidosauria > Squamata > Colubridae > Ptyas > Ptyas mucosa. The sequence continues at coordinate 9,352,941 of WNWU01013815.1, read as the reverse complement.
GTAAAGACATTGTATATGTCTTCCATTAACACTGTCCATATAATTCTACACGCTGATGTTAAGAGATGAGAAAGATTTCCCCCTTAAAGAGAAATGTTTGGTTAGACATTATCTGAAGCTTGTAGGTCTCTATTTCAAACATGGATGGACAGGAGGGTGGTTTTAAAATCATTTTTAAAAAACTACTTTCAAATACTATACATAGCGACACATACGATCAAGATTATACTGGCCTTCTAAATACCAACCTTTTCTTAAAGTTGCAGTTGTATCTCCAGGATCCAATTCATTCAACAAAATTAGGGGCGTCAAACCCACGGGTCGGATGCATCATGTGCTGGCCATGCCCACTCCCATTTTAGCGAAGGGGGGGAAGTCACAATACATCACGTGATGACAATGTGATGTGAGTTTGACACCCCTGATCAAAATAATATAAGTCTCAATGAAAGCCCCCCACCTCGTTTCCTATTGCCATGTGCACACAACATAAGTGTGACTATAAAATGGATAGAGCTTCTGAGCAACGCTGCTTTCATTCATGGCACAGATGTCTCTGCAAAACTTTCAATGTATTGGTCATACCTGTCCTATCAACAGATTTTTGCTGTAGTTTGAGAATTTTCAACAACTTTGGGAAGCAGGGCATCATTGCATAAATTAACTGAACCGGTTAGTTCTCCCAGCTGCTTTTATCAGCTGTCAAGGATGACCAAGCATTACACAGTTTGTTTTTGGCAGCTGATTTCATTGATCTACAGTTCTTTGATGTGCTCTTCCTGTTAGCAGCTGTTCCAAACAGTTGGGAAGTTTTAATTGGGTGCCTGAAATGCTCATTGTCCACCCTTAGCAGTTGGCTGAAGCAGTCATGTTTTTCAGGATCTTTCCTGGTTCCTAAACATCAAGATGGCAAAAGTTATGAAACTGAGGAAGAGTCATAGAAAAGTCTATTTTTCTGTGTAATATGTTGGAAGATGGTGATAAAGAGAATCATGCCAGAAATTAAATATAGTATTTATGCTGAGGTAGGGTGGTTTTCTGAAAAAATAATAATAAAGCTATTCAAGAATATTCTTGAGTTTTAATAGGATGGAGAGATTTATTGGAATGCATTTTCTGACAGATGTTAATCACGTCTTAGATTGTATAATCATCTTCTGATTTAAACTGAAATTTTATATGTATAAGGGAAAATAAGTTAACTTACGGTGAATTGTGAATATTAATTTGTATTGTGAAGGTTAATTTTCAACAACATTGTTTTTTTCAGAAATAAATTTGTGGAATTTGATATGAAGCCTGTCTGTAAGAAGTGCTATGAGAAGTTCCCACTGGAGCTCAAGAAGAGACTGAAGAAATTGGCTGAAACTCTAGGAAGGAAATGAGATATTTCATCTTGCTATGCAAAATTAAGGAAATGAGATTCATATTCCCACTTATTTTCATTGTGTCTATGAAATCTATGCTCTTAAAAAATCCCTCTGCATGACTAGCTTAATACAAAAGTATATACCTTGCCATAAAATCTTTAATGTCTTATGTAATGCTATATTTACCCTTTAAATTATGTATTCTGTTTATATAAATTTTTAGATAACTCAGTCTTAAGTGAAAGATTAAAACAGCCTTTAAATTGCAAGAGATCACTCTATCAGGCCACTGGTGCTGATCTCAAATGAACATAATCTAGCACAGCCTCCTCTTACCTAGAATTTTTCCAAATGTGCTGAGCTTTTAATTTCCAAAATTCTCAACCAGCCCAACAGATTAGGAAAGCAAATTCTCTTGGCAGAATAATCCAGATTTTAGGATCATGTGCTTGCCAGGGAATGACTGCTGGAGCAAAAGAAAGTAAAACTGTAAAGCTGGCAATTTATAAACACTAACCTGTAAATCCCATTGAATTCAATGGCTTTCAGCTCTGTAGGCAGATACAGGATTACATGGTTAAGTATATAGAAAAATATTAGAAAAATGCATGGGCTCATGGCCATAGTATTTACCAATACAGGTTGGGATAATTTTTCAAAACAAAAAAAATCAGGCTTATGCTGTGAGGGCTTTGAAGCATATTTTATCTAATAAATTTTATATTTCATATTACTTAGAATCAGGAAACAAGATGCAATTCTTTGATTCTTAATTGTCACCTCTGGTCTTAAAAATTCTGAGACAAAAGACTACAGATTTTTTTGTAGGCAATGAGTTGTTTAATCTTAGCTTATGAACTTATATTGCTGTTGTAGGAAAATGGCAATAGCAAACATTCTCAAGATTTTGGAAGTTTATATTTTATCAGGACCTGTTGTTGATTCTGTCTGCTAGCTCAACAGAAAGAATTTAAATTATTGAGATTCTTTTTTTTTTAAAAGTCAAATTGGGGTGAATTGTAATCAAACTTTAGCCCATACTATCACAAATGCAGAAATTATTTGTTCAGAAAGTTTCTGATAATGGTAACTGTTTGAGAAGTGCAGTGAATGCTTTCAGATTCTAGTAAGCCTAAAGCCCAAAGTGTGAGATGCCAACATATTTCTGTGTCAACAGAGTTCAACTACTTGAATTTTGTAAGGATTTTTTTCTTGGATCCTTTGGTATTTTATTTCCCTGTGCCTTAATTATGCTGTATATTTACAACATTAATCAAAATATTTACTCATTATTTTATTAGAAAATATACACCTTATACTCTAGGAAGTGGCTTATACTAATCATTTTGAACTTTGTTTAAAATGATGTAAAGTATTAAGGATGCAAAGCACACTTCCTTTCCCTCTTCAGCTCACTTATTTTTAAATTTTACATGAAATAAAACCTGAACATATTTCAATTATGGACATGTATTGTGTTAATGAATCAACAATATAGCGACAATCAAGGATTATTTACACTTAGACAGGACCTAAATGAATATTGCAATCTTCAGTATTCAGAAATAAAATCCTTTGAGTTCAATGGTACTTAGTTCATAATAATCCATTTATCTAAATTAAGCATTTTGAACTCAAAGGGATTTATCTATAAGTAAAAAAGGTAGATTGCAGTTTTTGTTTAAAAATTTTGAATTCTGAATTTATTCTCACTAATAAATTATTTTGAATTTTGCAACCGTGAAGTTTAAAAATCTTGTAGTATAAAAAAATCTTAATGCTAAATAATAACATATCTATCCAATACCAAGCATTTAAAGAGATTAAAGCATAAACCTCAATCCTATTTTAATTTCTATAGTGTGAACAATAATTAAAGCATCCTGCTGTAGAGAATTGTAAAATCCAGAATGTCCTATACCAGGATGGACAAACCTAAGCACAGGTACTGCCCCAGTTGCAGCTGCATCACCAAAGTTCAACAACAAATAACCAATTGTAATAGTGGCTAATTGCCTTGTTCATTTACATCCATCCCATGGAGATAGGTCTCTTAAAGATAATTGATATGGAGATACTTATATAGAAAAAAGAGGAAAAAAGGAATTTTGCAAATATCTCTATTGAAGATATCTTCAGGGAAAGAATTCTAGCTTGAGAGTAGTCAGGATTCTTTTGCGGCAGAAAGAATAAATATTTAACTTTGCCCTATCTGGTTTAGAAATGATTTAGGAACCATCCAGGTGCCTTTATGTGGCACGTGTTCATCTATCTTTAGTTTTTAACTTGGTGGACAAAACTAGATAGTGTGGAAGGTTGATAGCCACAAAAATGAGAAAACAGATGTGTCTGATCTATATAAAATTTACAATGGTATTTATATGCAAATGCATATAGATCAAATATGACTATTTATTGGAAAAAATAAGCGAAATGCAATGAAGTTGTATCCTAATGCCATTTCTCTCCCACCCATTCCCCCCCCCCCCCATCATCTATTGGCTAAGGAACTACTGTATTCTGTTATATGCAGATACGATGGCTTTCAACTACACAATTTGGTTTATGCAGACTTTGAAAAGCTTGAGCAAATTGCAGGTTAGTCACTCCTAATTAACTGTCAGTGGGTGGGAAGAGGACAGGAGCTCTAATTACTATGGTGTTTTTGATTACAGTGCTTCTCCAGCAAATTTTTTAAATTTCTAATGCATCCAGTGTCCTTAACACATTACTCCTTTATATTAATTTCCATACAGAGCTTTAACTATCTCACTCATTCTAACTGAAGTTCCCTATCACTACTTCGGTATGCTCACTCAGACGGCTTAATGATACTTTCACTTTTAGACTGCTTTTAACTCAGAGAAAGTGGATAAAAATAACCTTGAATGTCTTGGAATTCAAATCCCTTGGTCAAGCTTTCCTCATGGACTCCCAAACTGTCCTCTCCAAATGCTTCACTCATTTTCCACTAGCCAGTCCACTCTGCACATTTTTTCTTGTATAGCTTACTCCTCAGTTGCAGATTCCTCTTTCCTGCAGAGATCCTTTCTCCAATTGTTCCTTGATTCACACATTACTAACCTACTGCATTTGCCCTTATTTCCATTAAAACATAAATATACCTTTAATTAGGCAAAAAGCATAGCATTGGGAAAAACAAAAAACCCTAACCTCAAGATTACTTTATAATGTCCTAATCAGGCATCTCACCTGCCCATCTATCCTAAAACCAAGATAATGGGGGGTGGGGAGGGTGTTTAAAAGTAAAATTTTTACTTTTGCCATGATCTTCATACATAACATGCTAAAATGAGGGCCATGTCCTAAGGCTGAGGATAGAAACTCTTATCGCTGAAGACAGCCTGAAATATATCACTGTAATTACACGAACTGTGGTATATGTCAGAGACAATAGCAATATGTTTCGCAGTCATAGAGCCACAGTTTAGCAACCGTGTGCCCTCCACCTGTTATGGAATGAAGAGATTGAGAGTCATCCCAAAGGGCAAACAGAATCAGATTTTATTATTGCAATAATAGATTCAGAGTCCGATTCATACCTGGAAGTCTGAATGACCTATACATTACAAGACCCCAATTCTTATACTCTTTCAAACAAAGGAAACTGCTAACACAGCAGTTCTGGTTACACAGATACATTCGTTATTCAATTGACATCTCTTAATTACAAAAGTTTTACGATATCCTAACCAAAACAATCATAATTCAACTGTTCAGTGAAGGGTGGATAGTTAAAGTATCTCTTGTTGATAACAGGAAATCTTCAAGGATGAGTCCTCTTGACCTGACCCTCTCATAGCTATATGTCACTGTCTGTTCCCATCATCATTACTATAATACACCCAATGAGCTCAGTAGAAGCATGCCTGACAGAACAGCTAAAAAGACGGCAAAGACTGCCAGTTTACTGGTGTCCATTGATATCAGTCAATTCTACCAGCCATCTCCATGGCGTTCCTGCAATTTTCAATACTCTCCAGTGATGAACAATGCAAGAATGGCTGGAGCTAGATACATTCCTAAACATTATTCTCACAATCTTCTACTGACTGTTATTTCTCAGGTCTGATGGAAAAGAGATATCATGGTCTACCAAGTGGGCCAGATGCCCTATCCCTAGATTAACTGACATGAGCTGTGGTGGCGCAGTGGTTAGAATGCAGTATTGCAAGCTAATTCAGCTCAATGCCAGGAGTTCAATCCTCTGGTTTATGTAGGTTGACTCGGCCTTCCATCCTTCTGAGGTCAGTAAAATGAGGATCCAGATTGTTGGGGGCAATATGCTGACTCTGTAAACCGCTTAGAGAGGGCTGTAAAGCACTATGAAGCAATATATAAGTCTAAGTGCAATTGCTATATGTGATCTGAATATGGCTCTGAATAGGTATCACCCAGATCTTCTGCAAATACAAATACATTCATTCCATTTATTTATCCACACCATTAATCAAAATACTGAAGTTTTGCTAAGAAGGTAGCAAAGTCTTGGACAATATAAGCCTTCATGCTGAACCCTATCAGAAAGAAGACAAAACTCCCATTAATAATTCCCAAGACTGAAGAAATATTGTGAGAAAACGAACATTAATTCTAGAATTAAAATAAAAATTATTCTGCAAATACCTCACATAAGTTCTATAACCATCTTTAACATTTGCATTTAATTTCTGTTAAGTGAGGCACATACAGTAGAGCTTGTAAAATTTTGTAAATTAAATAAACTAGGTTTTATTACAGTACGTAAAATATTATTTCATTAGAAGACTGCTGCACTCTTAGTATATGTGGAAAAGAAAATATCGTCCATGCCAAATTTATGGGCTTCAAAATATCCATTTTCTGACAAATGAATAAAAGATTCGTAGGAAAGTTGCAACAGCGTTACTTTTTCACCTACGTTTCCTTCCTTGCCTCTGTATGTAATTTACTAATTCTGAGCTATCAAGCCAGTGTCGCCTCTTAGCGGCCAGATAGGTAAATTTCTCCAGGGTGTAGGAAGATTTAAAAAAAAAACAGCGTATTTTCCTTGCTGCCTTATGTTCCGAAAGAGCTTTCACCCACTTGCTGGATTTCGCAACCGGTTCCAAACGCTAATTCTCTCTTCACTTCCCAAAACACGGAAGCGTCCCTCCCACGGGCCCAGCGCCAATGTCGGCGTCAATCTCAGCAATTTTTAAAACGCGTAGACTTCAACTCCCAGAATTCCCTAGCCAGGACGAAAATGAGACAAACCGTCTTTTTTTTAAAAAAAAAAAAACTCTTTTATGAAATGCGACGCCTATTATAGGTCACTTCCGCTCCCTCCCCCTCTTCTTTCCGTCGCGATCCTGCTGACGTAGCAGCGGTATTTAGTTCTGCGCGAGCTTGCGCGTCTGACGGCGTCACCGTTCTGGGAGAGGTGATCGCTTTCGGTGTAGCTCCGGCTCAGTTGGGTTCTTTCTCTCGGCCTCGCCTGCCGAGAAGGGCGCTGGGGCCCGGGCGCTTGCCGGGCCGCCACCATGATGAGGCGCAGCAGGGCGGAAGTCGACCGTTATGTTTCCTCCTTGCAGGCCTCGGCCCCTTCGCCGAAGGAGGTGAGTGAGGGCAGTTATGTGGGGGCAGAGGCTTCCTCCCCCACCCCACCCCCGGCTTTCGTTCCTAAGACGTTCAAAGGCGGCCTTTTTCAAGCTGTCCAATTAACGAAGGCGCTGCCGCACGTGCGCGGAAGAGCGGACGCTGCGCCTCTTGCAGATGGCGACACGGGAGGCGGATGGGGGCGGGAGCGTCCCATGTCTTTTCGGGGCTTAACATCTGGAGAGGAGCCGACTGCGACTTGATGGCTGGGCTTTGAGCTCTTCGCGTATCTGTTATAAAAAGAACTGTAGAATAGAAAACAAAAACGGGGGCTGCGCAGCAGTCCAGAATTGAATAGAATATAATTCTTTATTGGACACACAAGGAATTTGTCTTTGGTGTGTATATGCTCTCAGTGTACATAAGGAGAATAAAATACATTCATCAAGAATACAAAGCTACAAAACTTAGTGATAGTCAAGGTTACTAATAAGCTATCAAATCGTACTAGGAAACACAATATAAATTGAAAGATACAGGAAACATGATTATATTAATAAGTGGGAAGAGATAGGTACTAGTAAGGATGAGAAGAATAATAGTAATATAGTCTTAGTAAATAGTTGGACAGTGTTGTGGGGATTAGTTGTTTAGCAGAGTGATGGTATTTGGGAAAAAACTGTCCTTGTGTCTAGTTGTTCTGGGGTGCAGTGCCCTATAGCCTCGTTTTGAGGGTAGAATTTGAAACAATTTATGTCCAGGATGTGAGGGGTCTATATATATTTTCACAGCCCTCTTTTTGACTTGTGCAGTATATAAATCCTCAATGGAAGGCAGGTTGATAGCAGTAGTTTTTTTCTGCAGTTCTAATTATCAGTTCAAGCAAAATTTCATGAATTGATTCTTTGAGTTTCAGCCTTTAATAAAGGACTAAAACGACCCCGGTGGATGATTTTCCTAGGAGTGAAGGGAAGAATGCCATCGTGTTGATTGGTCTGGACTTCAATGTTACCAATGTGGTAGCCGTCCCTTCAGGATGGCTTTGGGGGGGATGTAGGGTTACAGAGGTTTTAGTCTTGAGAAAGTCCTGCAAAGTGGTTGTCTTTTTTGTGGCTTAGGGACTGCATTATCCTCCTCTGCATATCTTAGTTGCAATATGAAATTCCTGGAAGCAGTCATCTTTGTGTTATGACATTTTTTATTTGTATATAGAAATTGTTTTGAGACATAATTAAGACAACATAGAAATATAAGAAAGTTTTGCAACCAACTTTCTGTAATGAGACCCAACCTCTGGGGTCTCTCTTGGAGTTGACATTAACCATGACAGGTCAGGTGATGATAACAGCTAGACTAGAGAATTGGAATAGTGTATTGCGTTCTGCCATTACCAAATGATGATATTTGTCTCCATTTCAGATTTGCATTAGGCAGTTTCCCCCCCCCCCCAAAGTTATCATTTAAAAAATGTTTGCAAGCAGATTCTAGGTAGGTAGTATGGCATTTGCTATAAATTCAGTGATCCTTGGGTTCACTGAATTGTCTATTCCATCTACTTCCTATTGTTTCATTGACCTTTTTAAAAATGGGGTATCGTGCTTCAAAGCATAAGTTCATGTTTAAGCATAAAATATTACTCTGTAATTACTGGACAATAACATGGTAGGTGGTTGCAACCTAATGCTTTCCTTGAAATTATATGACAGTCATTAGGAAAACATGAACTTGCTTGAATAAACAGGAAGATGAGAGAAGGAAACTCAGAATTGTCTTGCCTTGACTTTCTGGTATAAGAGGAAGGGAAAGAGAAAATGACAGGCTTTTGAGTTTGTTATAACGTCAGTAAAATAAGAGTTCTAATATTGCTTGTGGTGTCTGTTTCCTAACTTCCTCTACCTGTGGCTTCCAAGGAAAAATACTAAGTAGAGAGTAGGTAGGAGTTTGAAACACCCTCATAAATTTACCTTTGGATAATGGGTATTTAATGGGACGTGGTGGCTCAATGGCTAAGACGCTGAGCTTGTCAATCAAAAGGTTGGCAGTTCAAATCCCTAGTGCTGCGTAATGGGGTGAGCGCCCGTTACTTGTCCCAGCTTCTGCCAACCTAGCAGTTTGAAAGCATGTAAAAAATGCAAGTAGAAAAATAGGGACCACCTTTGGTGGGAAGGTAACAGCGTTCTGGGTGCCTCTGGTGTTTAGTCATGCTGGCCACATGACCATAGAGACGTCTTCAGACAGCGCTGGCTCTTCACCTTTGAAACGGAGATGAGCACCACCCTCTAGAGTCGGGAATGACTAGCACATATGTGTGAGGGGAACCTTAACTTTTTAATGGGTATTTGGTCTATACAGCCATTTTGTTTTATGCTCATAACCATATCTGAAAATTCTAAACATCTGTCAGCCCAAGATGGTTGGAGAACCTCTGAATTTTAAAATTAACAGAAAATAAAATTTGGAATAAATGAGTCTTCTCTGATCTAAGATCATAATATATCTTGCCTATAATGGTGTAAATAAGAGATTTGTAAATAAAACATTCAAAATAATAATAAGGGCTACCAAATCTGCAGATCCTCATCTTTCACATGGATTTATGGCTGTAACATGTAAAATCCAATCAATTTTATGTCAGCAAAAGAATACAGAAAATTGTAACTCTTTGTTAGTGCCTATCTGTAATCTGGAATATTTGTTTAGATTGTTTAGTGCTTGAATGATGTCTATTTACTTTGAGTGAGATAGAAAGTGTACGAGTTTGATAAATCTTATGCATTAAATAAGTGTTCTCTTAGGTGAATAGGTGAATTCATTCATTCAAACCTTTATTGTCAGAGTACAACATGTGTATCATGAGATTGGCTGAGACTCCCTTCTTGCACTCCCCCACCCAATATAACTCACAGTGAAAGACAGTAAAAGAAAAGAAAAATCCCTAACCCAGTGAATCCTACTAACACACACACACTCCTACTGTACCATGTGAATTTATTGCACATCGGGCTAGCCCCGCAAGTCAGTCGTACTATGTTGTAAAGTTATTTTCTATTCAGGAGCCTGACAGAATTTACAATTTGAGTTTTTATATGGGCTTGTGGACTAGCCACAAACAACTTTCCATATGATTTTTTTTTTTACATTTAAGATTTAAAAAGTAGAAAGCCGGACTGATCACATTTTTATGTGGATAATTGCTGCTAAATAAGATTAATAAAGAACAAACTTTATAGAGGAGAATATGATCAATGTAAACATTTTAAAAAGACATAGTAATGAACATTATGTAAATGTGTTTGCAATTTCTCTCAAATATCTGAATGCAGCCCTTTTAGGAGTGAACTTAAATTACTTATCGTAGAATGTGTATGTGTACAATACTTAACAATAGGAGTATGTGCAATTCTGAATGTTCCATTTTCTACATCAAAAGCAATATTTTAATAAAAACTGCTTGTTTCTTCTTAGAAATCCATGAAAGGATTCTTTTTTGCTAAGCTATATTATGAAGTAAAGGAGTATGAACTTGCTAAAAGGTAATTATTCTTTTTCAAAATAGTTGCTTTAACACATAAGCAAACTTTAGATTCAAGAGGCTTCATATTTAACAGAAAAAAATTGGATCTTAAGAGTATTGCATCTTGAAACTGTCCAATGCTTAATGTTCTCTATGCCACTGATTAGTTCACTACTTCTAAAGGATTTCTGATCACCAGGTCTCTAAGACTAGGGGTCATTCTGAGTTTCTTCGATTTGATGCTCATCTTTCACATGATTTTATGGGTGTAACATGTCATTGGCATGCCAGTTGGTTGCATCTTGAATGCTTATCATTTATTCGTTTTATTATTAAATTTATTTGCCACCCATCTTCTATCATGATGACCCTTTGGCTGCCACTTGAATTTCTGTTTTTATCTGTGAATGTGTTTGGTGCATTAAAAAAGCCATTTGGCTAATGCACATCCATCTTTAACAGACATCCCTTACTCTCATCAGTCTCTTAAATAAAGGCTTTGTTTGTATTTTTAAGATATTAATTTTAATTAAAAGGGTTCCCAACATTTCAATTTATTTTATGGTGAATGATCTGCTTCAGTAGCCCTATCAAAGTGCTGTCATTTTACTATATGTAAAATTAATGATATACATTGCTTAATATACTGTGGTCTTGGATAACTGGACTTCTATAAAACTCAACACTGCTACTTCTAGTTTAAAGAGAGATTACAAAAATAATGGTATAATTTGTCTGACTGATCTGATTTAGTCATCAATTGCCACAATGTTAACATGCTGTGTTTTTCTGAAGGTATATATCTATATATCTCAGTGTCCAAGAAAGAGATCCCAAAGCGCACAAATTCTTGGGACAACTGTATGAAGCTGAAAATAATATTGAAAAAGCAGTGGGCTGTTATAAAGTAAGAAATTATGAGTTGGTGCTTTTTCAACATTGCTGTTAGTAATTAAAGTATGTTTAAATAATAAAGTATATTTTGAATATTTCATTTAATGTTAACATAATTATTAAGTATACCTTTCTAACGCCTAATGCCCAGTAAAATGTGCTGCTTCCAAAAGTGGCAGTACTTAAACATAAATAAAGCTTTAAAGAGTTTAGTATTTATTTCATTGAAGATTTGTTATGCATACAGTATTTCTCAAGCCTAGAAAATTTGTATCCTGAAGCTCCTCAGTGGTAAATTGATTGCCCAAGTGTTTAGTGCAGCTCTCAGAGTTAATTTTAATTAAATTAACTTGGGGTTTTTTCCTAGTCAGTCTACTCTTTCTAAATGCAGCTCTTGATATTTCATTTGAAGATACACATGACTCTTGGCCTGGAAAAGAGCATACCACTGTTTGGAATTCTTTTGTAAAGCTATATTTATTATGTGAAAACTGAACTGGAAGAATTACTGCCCAATATTCTTATTTTCTACCTTTATAATAACATAATTACATATATTTCCATACTTTTAATGTCTCTTAAGTATCTTGGTGTATATTTCAAAACCTAATTGAACACACATTTCATCAATTTAATTGGGGCTTTAGCGTTCAGTGGAATTGAATCCAACACAAAAAGATCTTGTATTGAAGATTGCGGAACTGTTGTGTAGCAATGATATTACTGATGGAAGAGCAAAATATTGGGTTGAGAGAGCAGCCAAACTTTTTCCTGGAAGTCCTTCAATTTTCCGGTTGAAGGTAATTTTTTTTGTATACGTGGTTGTAACATGACATCATTATATAATTTCCAAGCATTCTCAATATTTTTGGGGGCAACAGATTGTATGTTGCTTAAGTCTAATTCTTGTTTTGATTATAACATATTCATTGATAGCTGCAAGTTGCAGCAGGCAACAAATGATTGCGTGTAGAGTGAATGTGATAAATACAAGTTTTAGTCAGAAGTTCTAGATGATGATCTAAGCAAAATTAAATCTGGCAATAACCTAATAGTTTATCAAAATCGCTTGCATAGTCTGGAGATATTTTACTAATTTTGAAAAGCAAATCTGGTGCTACCTAGCAATAATAATCTTCAAACAGCAGTGGATTCCTTGATTATTTATATATTGTAATTAACATTAAAAACTACATATTTTATCTGTAATTTTCTAGAAAAAAACTCAAAAATGATACTATTTATTTTTCAAATGGTCATGCTTTTTAAAAAATGTTAAACTCTGCCTTTTTTATCTTTGATACAGGAAAGCCTCTTGGATTGTAGAAGTGAAAATGGATGGAACCAACTTTTTGACTTGATTCAGACAGAATTGTACACTAGACCAGATGATGTATATGTTAATATCAGATTAGTAAAATTATACCTATCAAATAACAGGCTTGGCGATGCTGTGGCACATTGCCAGGAAGCAGAGAAGAAAATATCCTTACGGTCAAATTTGGAATGGTGTTCCTGTGTTGTTCAAACATTTAAGGTTTGTTTACTTGTGTTCTTACAGATATTGAAAAAATATTCTATAGAAAATACTATAGCATGCATTCTTGCTTTTGCTTCAGCAAGCTAATAAAGATAGTTTTAGTTTTACATAGTTACAGTTGTTATTGTGGTAATGATACCTTATGGTTACTCCCAGATGTTGAAATTGTTTCAGCTCATAAATGGCCTGGTAGGCTAAAGATGTTTTAACTTAAAACTGACAATCATTCTAAATAGTGTGGCCAGTGCAGGAGGTTTATGGAGCTGAAATATAAAATATCTGGAAAACATGCATTGCCTGCCTGCCCTTGAACATTATACAAAAGTTGAATTTATAGCCAGAAAAGTTGCATTTCTACAGCCTGAAGCAAAAGCATAAAAAACAGCTCTAAAACTGAATATCAATGGATTTATGAAGCATCTGTGGAATGGGTCTAGTAGCTATTTTTTCCTGCTTGCAGTGTTTGGGATCCAGGATATTTTATTTATCCTGTCTAAGGTGGAATTTGTTTCCATGATCTACATTGTGGTTGACTTTAAGGCACTGAGGCGGATATTAGGAATCATCTGGAATGCACAAAGTATATTAGCATTCCTTGTTTCAGATGAGATTTTTGGGAATAGCACTCTTCCCAGACCTTAGTTTTGTTTCTTAGGCATTTAAATGGAATAATGAGGCACAGCTTGTATTCCAAAAGTCAGCTTTTTGCTGTCCCTTTAAAAAATAATTTCTACAACCTGCATATCTAATTACTTGATGTAAATATTGAATTGATTCAGAGTGAACTAAGATCTCTGATTGCATAATGAAATGAAATGTAATGAAAATCTGATGTTTAGTATTACAATATTGTTTCTTTGAATTATTTCCTATAGGAATATCTGGAATCTGTAGAGGACTCTGAATCAGATAAAATTAGTTGGAGAAAGATTCAAAGGGATCTTTTGTTGGCATACTGTAATCTGGTAGTAATGAAACTTTCTGCTAGAGATGTAGAAGAAAGTAGATCATCACTTGAAAGGTATTTCACTTTGCATATCATATGGAACTCTTCAAATTCTGTCCTTTTTGATCCAGAAGCATTGTGTTTCTATTCTGCCTCTTCAATAATGACCCTTTGCCCAGTCTGATATTTTAGCAATTGCTTTGTCATGTTTCTTTGTGTGTGTGTGTGTGTGTGTGTGTGTGTGTGTGAGTGAGTGAGAGAGAGGGAGAGGGAGAGGGAGAGGGAGAGGGAGAGAGAGAGATGCTTCTCTCTACATATTTTTCGGACTATAAGATGCTCTGGACTATAAGACGCACCTAACTTTTGGAAAGGAAAACAAGGAAAAACTGCCTCCCAACAATTTGCCTCCTAACAGCAAACAGCCTGGTCAGCTTCAGCACAGCCTGATTTAGCATGAGTAGCTGATTGGTTATTGGCTCCGGTAATATCGCCTATCAGTTGTTCCAGGCTGTGAGGATCGCCACTACCCATCGCCACCTATCACCACCTCCGCGCATCCCATTTTTGGCATCCGCACATCCCATTTGCGGCCCATTCCAGGCGGTGGGGATAGGTGGTGGCAATCCCCACCACCTCGAACAGGTTGAAAATGGGACGCGCAGAGGTGGTGATGGGTGGTGGCGATCCCCGCAGCCTGGAACAGGTAGGCGGTATTCTGGGAGGCAGATCCAACCGCCAATCAGGTGCTTGTGCTAAATGAGACTGTGTGAAGCTGACCAGACTGTTTGCTGCAAGGAGGCAAATTGCTGGGAGGTAGAGGCCGAAGGGTGGGGGCCGGCGGTGGGTGGGACTTCAGCAACATTTTCTGTATAAGATACACAGACATTTCCATCCTCTTTTGGGGAGGGGGGGAGTGTGTCTTATACACCGAAAAATATGGTATTTTTTGTAATGTGACCAAATCCTATTTTTACTTTTTACTTTTTTTTGTAGCTTTGATCATACACTTCATTTGGTAAAATCACATGCAGATGGAAGTGATGAACTTTCTGTCACTTTCCTGGAGATGAGAGGACATTTCTATATGCATGCTGGAACTCTGCTGCTGAAAATGGCCCAGCAGAGTGAGATGCAATGGAGAGCTGTTTCTGAACTGGCAGCTTTGTGTTATCTTCATGCTTTTCAGGTAAACACTTTTAAACATTCCTCTGTTCAGGTTTGTGCAGGGTATACTATGGAAATGTTGGGGACAAAGCTCGGATCAGTCTTATTTTTGCATAAATTTTATTTTCCAAGTTGGTACATTGATATGTATTGCCTATGTATAAAATGGTACACATAAAGGCATCTTTCAACAACTTTAGAGTTTTGGCATTCCTGTTTCTCTGTCCATTATTTCTTTTCCACAGAAATAGAAAGGCAACAGTTTAAAAAATATATCGAGCTACAAATATTCACCACTATCGCAAAAGAAACTCCTGGTTGTGGAAGGATAATTCAACCTAAATGGGGATGCTATGGGGAGAATAATGGAATGAGAGACAAAAGAGTGTAGCTCATCTGTATTGCTCCTCTTATGTGAATTTCTTCCTGAGTTTATTTGGGGTGGGAGGTCTGTCTTGGTTTAGATTTCCTGTATTTTCCCTATGTCCTAAACTTTCCTTAGTCTCTCTTCATTTATTTTTTAAATATGTCAGTGTCTTCAAGTACAAAAGTAATCCTTAGTGTGCTAAGTGCTGGGTTTTGTTATGAGATTGAGATAATTCTGTATACAGTAATCTTTTGGTTGTAGCATAAAATTAGAATGAGTGCTGTTTTCAGCCTGTAATACAATAAAGTTTTATGACTCTCCAGGATACCTGACGTTTGTGGAGAAAAATATATTTTTCATATATTTTCCTGCCAAAAGAATTCCCTATATTTGTCTATAATTTTTCTAACAGGTTCCAAGACCAAAATCAAAACTAATAAAAGGAGATCATGCTGAACAAGAAAAGTTGGAAATGTTAGCCTGTGACCGACAGAGCCAGTCTGGTAATATAAATTAAAATAGCAGTTTTGTTGAATTAATCAGTGCATCATCAGGCAAAATATGCAATTGTTGAAAGTTGAAGAAATTTTAAGTAACAGTCACAATTTTAAAATATTAAATTATTTCATTGGTTTAGAAAGTGAGAAAAATCTACCTTGAGAATAGTCTATTCCCTCTGTGAGAATAGATCACATTTCTATTTGAGATATTTTTAGACTTCTATTCCTTATTAATGTTAAGCTTATTTTAAATTTAAAACTAAATTCTCTGAATTCAAGTTATAGAGTTATAATTAGTTTTTGATGTAATAGAATCTATTCTTGTAATTAATCACTGTCTCTTTATTTTTCAGGCTATATGCTCTTAAACCTAAGCTATGGCAAACAGGATTTTTTAACAGAGGTCGTTGAGTCATTTGCAAATGAGAGTGGACACTCTGCTTTATTTTATGCTCTCTTTGGGGATGCTTCCTCTAAAGAGAACTCATTTCTCGGCACAGACGATATAAAAAATGTTGGTGTACAGACTCCAGAATGCGTAGAACTAGCTAGATATGATATTGGTAAGATATTTAATTTGAATGCTTAATTTTTACTGTATACTATATTCATAAGATACAGTGTCATGGTTCCAAACCAAGCCAGCAAAAGAAGAAGCCACACTGAGCAGAATGGGTCTCTTTACTGGAGTCTCAGCTTGGCATGTGGTGAACAATACAAGTAAAATGGTTTCTAGCCAGCGTTACTGGCTTCTGCTAGCCAGCTGGCTATATGGACACAGCACGCTCCGCCCTCCTGTTCCTGGTTGCTCCCGGCTGGCTCCAGCAAGCACTCTTCAAGCCCGGTTGCTCCCTGGTTGGCTGCAGCAAGTAATCTTCAGTACTTGCTGCAGCCAGTAGTCCTGGATGGCTTCTGAACTGACCGCAGCTGGCTTGGCTTCCTGGCTCCTCTCCCAGCGTGAGTCCTATCACCCGACACCCATCTGTGGCCCCGTGCATCCCCCTCCCCCTGCATATGTGTGGCAGCTCCAAAACGGCGTGTTGTGGCAATTTTGAACAGCGCGCTGTCTGGGACATTGACAGGTGGCCCCCTCTAACCAAGGGAAACGTATCTGGAAGAGAGCAAGCAAATACACATATTAGCAGCCCCGTAGCCCAGCCCGGGTGTCTTGCCTGGGCTTCAAGGGATTTTCCTTATGAAACTTGTTGATCAATCTTTCCCCTTGTACATCTCGGCTCCTCACCCATGAGGACTCAGCTATGCGATACCCTTTTCAACGGACTAAGTACTGCAGGGCCCCCCTATGTACCCAAGAATCTAATACTTGGATGGGGGGTGTACCCACCCACCATTATGGGTCTGGGCGAGTGTGGGGCCGAGGGTCTCCTACTTGATGCCACCACTGGCTTCAGCAGACTGCTATGGAAGACCAGATGGATCTTCCCCAGTAGGGTTGGGAGTTTTAACTGCACAATTACGGGGTTGGTTATTCTGACTATGGGGAATGGACCCAGGTATTTCGGACCCAGCTTTCTGCAAGACAGCTTCAGTCTAAGGTACTTGGTGGAGAGGTACACCTTTTCCCCTACACAGAATGGCTTTTGTAGTGACCTTTTCTTATCCGCTTGGAGTTTTTGGGTCTCAGCTGCTTTTAGCAATGCCTGGTTGACATTCCCCCAAACTCCCCTCAGGTTATCCATCCACTCCCATCAGGTTGCTTAGTGAGGGGGCCTCTTGAGGGAGCTCGGGAATAGGGACGAAGTCCACCCCATGTACCACCTTAAAAGATGTCTGCCCCATACCGCTGTGTACAGCATTAATACACGTCACCTTTGCAAATGTCAGAAGCTCTGTCTTCCATGCAAATACCAATGGAGCTGGCTATATGGATTTAGCATGCTGTTCCCTCCTGTTTCTGCTTGCTCTTGGCTGGCTCCAGCAAGTACTTTTTGGACCCGGCTCCAGCAAGTACACTTCGAACCCAGTTGCTCCCTGGGAATGCTTCCTCTAAAGAGAACTCATTTCTTGGCACAGACAGTATCAAAAATGTTGTTGTACAGGCTCCAGAATGCATAGAACTAGCTAGATAAGATACTGGTAAGATATTTGATTTGAATGCTTAATTTTTATTGTATACTACATACATAAGGTACAGTTAATTAAACTGGAATTCAAAGTATTTTAAATTTAAAAAAACAACCCTGGTTTCATACCTGTATTCTTATGTTGTGCCATATGTCTTCAGAAGTCAATTTTTCTTTCATAGGTGCCATTAGAGCACATGAAGGTAGTCTCCAGCACATCACGTGGCTTGGTCTGCAGTGGAATTCTGCACCAGCTGTGCCAGCCACTCGTAAATGGCTAAAGCAGCTTTTCCATTTGCCCCAGGAGACATCAAGACTTGAAACCAATGCTCCTGAATCCATCTGTATGCTGGATCTTGAAGTAAGAAAACGTTTTCTACATTGAGTTTACTGAAATATCATGAGCATGTACTGTATTTTTAATACAATTTAACATGTGTGTTTAATGAACAGGTATTTCTACTTGGGGTAATATTTACCAGTAACTTGCAATTACAAGAGAAGTTTAATACTAAGTACACTGTACATCAGCCTCGATTCCTGCCACTGCCAATATGCAAGCAACTTTGTACTGAAAGACAAAGAGCCTGGTGGGATGCAGTTTATACACTCATTCATAAGCAAGCAGTGTAAGTAGCCTGGCTTGTAGATGTTCTTGTGGATATGCAATAGAGGTCAACATTTGATTATGCTTCTTCACCATTTTCAGATTGGTCAATTCAAATGGGTTCTTAATTTTATCAGAAATTTTATATTAGATTTGTATTGCACAGTGGTTAAACTGAAGTATTGCAGGCTATCTACCCACTGCCAAGCATTAGATCCTGACCAGCACAAAGTTGACTCAGCCATCCATCCTTGCGAGGTCAGTTAAAATGAAGACCAAGATTGTTGGGAGCAATATGCTGACATTTGTATCCACTTAAGAGTGCTGTAAAGCACTATGAAGTGGTATATAAGTCTTAAGTGCTATTGCTATTGGTCTGGCATCATAAATAATTTGGTTGAGAAGCCTGCCTTTTATATATTTATGCTATTAGATTTATTTTTTAATTTCTCATTTATATTTAAAATAGATTGGTTTATTAATCAAAGAGAAAAAAACAATTTGAATATTACTCAGTTGAAATGTTTTCTGTATCAATGTTATTTTTCAGCCCTGGAACAGCAGCAAAAGTAAGACTTCTGGTTCAACATGAATTGAACATCCTCAGGGCCTTAGGAAAACATGGTCTTCAACCATCTCTTATAGTGCACTGGGCAAAAAGTCTCCTTAAAACAGTAAGTAAGCTATTGCCATTTTCAGCAAATGTAAAATTATTGTTTAAATTTGTACAATCCGTGCATTTAAATGCACAGATATTTAGATCTGATAGAGTAAATCCAGATTAGAAGTTAATAGATACTGTGTTTTAGTATAATTTATCAAATGATTGATTCCAACAAATATCTAGTGAGATCTGCTCATGATTACTGGAAAGAACAAAATTCATGTATATTTCTGCAATGTAGACAGAATTATGAAATTTATGAGAAATATGAGCTAGCTACAACTAATAAAGAATAATCTATGCTGTGTTACTCCATAGGGCTGCAGTCTCAATTCTTTCTATGATCAGAGAGAATACATTGGACGAAGTGTTTATTATTGGAAGAAAGTTTTGCCAATGCTTGAGACAATAAAGAAAAAAAGGAGTATTTCTGAACCTATTGACCCATTGTTCAAACATTTTCATAGTGAAGATATTCAGGTAATGAAGATTAAGATTTTTTCTGGGCTAGGCATTTTACATCAGACCCCTTATTTAATGTTCTCTCCAGTTTCTACTTCTAATTTTTACCTGCTTACCTTCCATCCTATAAGCAAAGGTAATCCTCTACACTTGAGAACTGGAAGCTAAATATCCTTCTTTTGCCCATAAAATTAACAAAATTAACTATCATACTGCGTAGAGTTTCAGTTATTATCCCATCATAAAGCACATGATCATTGTTTCTCAGCTTTTCCTGGATTATCTGAAAAAGTTAAATTGTCTAAGGAAGGATGTACCAGAATTATGAAGAATTCACAACCAGAAGGAATTTTTTTGAAGTTTATTAAAATTTGGTATAAAAATTCTCCCTGTGTATTATGTGAATTATATGTTTATGAATAATATAAAGTATTGTTAAGTGTATCTTCCATATCTAATGGTTTACCCAAAACCGATTTCAGTGCTTTCTTTATATGAAACCTATGGGGCTGATAAAAAAGGGCAAAAATATATCTAGATATTTATGTATTGGTATACCAAATGTTAGTGAGCATGATTTCAAAGTCTTTGTGACAGTGAACTGCCCTCCCCTGTATTTAAAGAATAAATTAGAAATAAAGAACTGTCCATTCTGCTTAATTAGAAATAAGTGTGATAATAATTCTGCATGTATTACAGTAGTCCTTGAATTATGAATGTAATGGAGCCTGACCAAGTCGTAACAGTCATGAAACAGGATGGTCACAAAGTTTTTTGCAGTGATAAGTGAACACAACAGTTGTAAAACGAATACTGCAGTCATTCAACCCCATTCTTCACTATGGTATGGTTTTGCTGAAACCAGAAATAAGTGCTGGTTTTCAACAAAATCATCATAAAATGTGGTCAGGTGACATCAGGATGATGCAAATGACTGTTTGCTGAGTATCTGAATTGCAGTCATGTAACCAGAAGATGGGGAGTCCAGTGTTGGAACTACGGATCTGGGTTATAAGTCACTTTTTTCAGGTAGGTCATAATTTTGACTGGTCAACTGGTCTAAGACTGCCTGTACACATTGGAGTGACTGTTTTTTAGGTATCACCAAGTTACCATAGTTAGACATTCATAAAACATTTGTATAATGAGAAATTGTTTAGGTAAAACTAACAAATTAGTTTTCTTTAGCTTTCTCAGGTTGAAGAATATCAAGAAGAAGCACGTATAGCATTTGCTATTTTGGATGCTGTTGATGGTAAAACAGATGATGCTACACATGCATTTGAAGCTATTAAAAATGTTGTTGCATATTGGAATCTTGCTTTAGTAAGTATGAATTTCTAAATGGGATATCTCTCTACCCTTCCTTATGAATGACATATAAAAATGACAATCTCTTTTGGTTTGATAGATTTTCCAGAGGAAAGCTGAAGAGATAGAAAATGATGGTCTGTCACCAGAAGAACAAGAAGAAGGCAGGAAATATTTGAAAAAAAGTAGGGATTATCTCCTAAAAATAATTGATGAGAGCTGCATGGATTCATCTGTCGTTGAAAAGGTTCATGATTTAGTTTAGTTTTTTAAAAGAATTCTTAGGGATATCTATGTGGGAACTTCTTAGGTTTGATGACTTAGTAGGCATAGCTGTAGCTTACTAAAAGAGGCTATAATATATGGACTATATGGAAACTTAAGAAACTGAGTACAAAGATGGATGGCATTTGAGCCCTAACACGTATTCCTTTGAACTAAATTTCCTGCTCAAATGGAAGCCCACTTCCCATAAAGACACCCGGTTACTTTTCTCAAAGCTTCTTACCCCATCAAGTTTGTTTCTTCAACACCACACAAAACTACTCCATTTTGTGATAATCCTTTCCAAGATCAACCTATCAAGTCAACCTATCTGTTTTAGCTCATCCCAGGCTTTTTTTAAAAAAACAAACAACTTTAGTAGAGCTTCTTACACAAGCACATGCATCCTTTCAGTTCTGTACATCTCTTGAATTCCAGTGCTCTTCCAAGATTGTCCAGTGGTCCTATCCTCAACCCACTCTATGAGGTGACTTGACTTCTAATTTACTAGATGCTTTGACATTTTGCTTGGGTCACACATTATAATAACCCATGATGATACTTTTGGATCAAAGAGATGTGAGAATTATGATTTATAAATTATCCTAGAAGAAGTTTCAAATCATACTAAAAAATCTGAATGGTGTAAATTGGAATATTTGCACTTCTATAAAAACTCTGGTTTAAGTGTCTACGATCAGCTAAATTAATGCAGTGAGGTAGACAATTGTAAAATCAGACATGCTTTAATCAAAGCAGAACATAATTTCTTCAGTTACAGAGTTATATATCCAATGAATCTAAAATCAGACATATACTATAATTTCCCCCCTAGTTACCTGTATCCATCAGGACAGTTAAGGAGATGCTGGAAGGCATAATGCAGGATCTTGGAGATAATGGAGAAGAAAGGAGTCTTGTGAATAATTTGAGCCACCTTGTGGAATCAGAAGTGAAACATTCTACGCCATCACCCACAGCATTTTCATTATCTCCAAGTAAAAGTTACAAGGTATGTCAAACTCATGTTTGAAAGCTCTTGTATTTTCATTAGTTTGATTAGTTTAATTGGTTTAACAATTGTTTTTTCAGTTCTCTCCCAAAACTCCCCCTCGCTGGGTCGAGGACCAGAAGTCTCTGCTGCAGATGATTTGTCAGCAAGTGGAGTCCATTAAGGTAAACCAAACAACTGTACACTAAGCATAAGTTGTAAGTTTTGTTCTAGGACAGCCGTGTGGTACTTTAAAGTTATCAGGCAGAATTGAGATGGGTGTCAAAAATCCCAAAAGATGATATGCAGACAATTATAATACTATCCTACAACACTTATGATTCCTGAATGAAGAAAGAAAGAAAATTTATTTTAAAATTACTAGATGAATTATTTAGAAGAAGAAGCTCTAATCTGATTCAAATATAATCAGATTTTGATTACAAATTTAACTAATTTTAATACTTTGCTGGGCAGATGATTAATTATGATAGTAATCCTTTTTAACAATTGATTTGCACTTAGGTTTATTAGTATTAGTGCTACTGAACTTGATTCCCTAGACCAATACCATACAGGTGAAACAGCACTATCCATGTTTAGGAGATAGAAATATCTGCAAGCTTGGTGGCTCCCCATGGTATATTTTATGGGTAATTTTTTTTCTAATATGGGAACTATGGAATAGTGACTGAATTAGTTGAAAAAGAAAGCAGGGAGAAGTTGCTGATGCAGAGTTATCTATAGCAATGCCAATCCCACTGTTTCAAAATGTTACTTGCTGGTGGATGGAGAGCCTGGCTGGAAAAGAAATCAAGGAATTCAAAGTGGATGTAGAAGAAGGTAGGGAGATATGTGTTCATGGTCCTTTTGGTAGGTTCCAATTCTGAAAAAAAATGAGCAAAAGATAATAGAATGGGGAGAATGAGATGAATATAAAATATCATTGATAGATTAGATCACTCTCTGACTTGCATTATGGAGGGAAGGCTGTATTTCATACAAAATTGATAACATCATTTCCCTGTTCAGTAAACCTTGTTCCTGTTTAGTTATGGCTTTAAAATGCTCAAATTTGGGTCTAGGAACCCTTAAATATTGTAAAGTGTAAAGGTAAAACTATACAAAGGTAGGATTAGGAGAAGAGCTGCCTGTTGCCCCTGAAATTCCCTTTTTGAAGCCTGAATTGATCTGGCCAGCTAGACATTTTCAATATAAAGCAACCTTTTTAATAGCAACATTTTGTGGTGAATTCCACTTTTTATTTTTTCATGATCCATGATTCAGCACCACAGCATTAATGAAAATTTTACCTCCCTAAAGAAGGATGCATTAGTGAATGTATGTATGTATGTATGTATGTGTATATATATATGCATGCATGCACGCACGCACGCACTGGTTTCCTTTTTCTATTGTATTATGATTTTTTGAAAGTACATTGGTGTTAGGATCACTGATGTCAGCCCTCTGCTTTTTCATAGCATGAAATGCAAGAAATGAAACTTAACAACTCTAACACAAATCTGTCTAATCGGTGGCCAGCTGAAAGCTATGCAACAGAGACAATGCCAGATGGGTACCAGGGAGCACAAAACTTTCATGGAGCACCATTAACCGGTACGTATTTGATGAAAATAAAGAATATTACTGGGACTAGTAACAGTAGTGTTATATGTACCCACAACAGAACCAATTTATTTAGTAGGAGTGGCTAGTATTGAAATACACACTATTAATCTTGGGGAGAAAAAAAATGGACTCATTTTGAGTGGGATGAAATACAGTGAGGCCTCTCTCACCATTCAAGAAGCACGTGGTAGCTATGTGGAATAAACAATTTAGAATTTTTAGATGGAGAATACTCTGTTTCCCCAAAATAAGACATCCCCTGAAAATAAGCCCAACCGGGCTTTTGAGCGTATGGCAATAAGGCCAAGCGCTTATTTCAGGGTTCAAAAAAACATAAGACAGGGTCTTATTTTTATTTTATTTATTAAATTTCTATACCGCCCTTCTCCTTTCGGACTCAGGGCAGTGAACAGCCAACTAAAAGGAAGCCAATTTTCAAGGAAACACGATATCATAATTTATTAAGGCACTTAAAATACCCTCAGAAATGAAAGAGTAGAAGGAATTATACACATTTACCTTCAGCCAAGGATGCAAAAATTGTTTAAACACATGTAAAAGAGTCAGCAGTGAATGTCCATGACTGGCTTTTTAAAGTCTGGGAGTAATTTTCTCTTGGTATTAGGTTTAGGTTTAAGCTTCCATTTGGTTATTCCACTTGGGTGGGTTTTTTTTAATTAGCAATAATCTTAAATTTCCTATTATAGTGGGAATTGCCTATTAGGGTACCATTAATGGTATTTTTCTTACGATTGCCAGTATGATCAATGTAGGATTTGAATTGGGCTTCCTTGAGGTTTCAGGTTCATTTTGGTGTGAAGGTTAACTTTCAGATAAGTTTGTATGATTGTTGGTCATCTCACATTTACATCATAAAGAGATTCCTTGCCAAAGTAATATCTGAGGGTAAGGGTAAACATAGTATTAGGAGCTTTATTGAGGTCTGTAGTTCATTTTGCTGTGAAGGTTACATTTATAGAGATGGATGGTAATTTTAAAATATTACAGCAGGGATAGTTTTCTTTAAGAAGCTTTAGGGTAAACGTGCTTTGAAATTAGGGTTAAATTAGTATTGACCTTAAAATTCCTTGAAATCTGTAGCTACATTTTACAAGGTGATTAATTTTATTAATGTTTACAAATAGCAACTTTGCATTTATATTACTATAGGTTTTGCTTGCTATAGAATTTTTTATTTTATTTTGATTGATAGAAGTTAGAAGGGAGGTTTATGGCCTAACTGTAGATCTTTCCTTGAGGGTTAGGGTTAGGTGCATAATCACATTTAATGGAGCTATTAATTTACCAGTGAGTTTTTATCAGTATTACTAATCTGATCGTTATCTTCCCATGGGGAATGCTTCCAAGGTAACTTTGAGGTGGAAAAAAAATCCATTTTCAATAAGTGTCAGCAAGGTTAATGTTGGTTGCTGTGAACTGTAGGTAATTAAATTTGGAGCGAAGGTTAGTTTTACGATATATTTTTATGGTTATCAGCAGTCTTAAATTCATCTTGCAGTGGGGAATTCTATCTGAGAGCACAGCCAATTTACAAATTTTATTTTGACATTAAAGTTAGTGTAAATTTCCTTGAGATCTGTAGTTCATTTGATTTGAGAGTTAGCTATAGACTAGACTAGACTAGACTAGACTAGACTAGACTAGACTAGACTAGAATAGAATAGAATAGAATAGAATAGAATAGAATAGAATAGAATAGAATAGAATAGA
>WNWU01013815.1:9178483-9327313 GCA_012654045.1 Ptyas mucosa | reverse complement strand
GAATAGAATAGAATAGAATAGAATAGAATAGAATAGAATAGAATAGATTTTTTTATTGGCCAAGTGTGATTGGACACACAAGGAATTTGTCTTGGTGCATATGCTCTCTGTACATAAAAGAAAAAATACGTTCATCAAGAATCATAAGGTGCAACACGTAATGATAGTCGTAGGGTATAAATAGCAATCAGGAAACCATATCAATATAAATCGTAAGGATACAAGCAACAAAATTACAGTCATACAGTCCTAAGTGGAAGGAGATGGGTGGTGGGAACAATGAGAAGATTAATAGTAGTGCAGACTTAATAAATAGTTTGACAGTGTTGAGGGAATTATTTGTTTAGCAGAGTGATGGCATTTGGGAAAAAACTGTTCTTGTGTCTAGTGGTTCTGGTGTGCAGTGCTCTATAGCATCGTTTTTGAGGGTAGGAGTTGAAACAGTTTATGTCGAGGATGCGAGGGGTCTGTAAATATTTTCACAGCCCTCTTTTTGACTCATGAAGTATACAGGTCCTCAATGGAAGGCAGGTTGGTAGCAAAACTCAACTTACATTGCATTTTCTGGTTAATGGTAGACTTAAATTCATGTTTCAGCAGGTAGCGCTTTCTGAGAGAACCCATTGAATATATTTCTTTTGCTGTTAGGATTAGATGTCCTTGAGGTCTAAGGTTAAATTTAATGGAACAGTTAATTTTTTTTGGTCAATTTTAATAATTAGTCCAATCTTACGTTTGCTTGCTCTGAACATTTTATGATAATTCTTATGTCATAAGTATGAAAGTAATAATTGTGGTTAGGATTAAATTTAATGATACTGTTAGGTTTTTGGTTAATTGTTATTGTACTTGGTAGTCATATTCCTATTGTCTTCATTGTACCTTTTAGGTAAAGAATTGTTTCTTGGCTAGTTATTCGTGAGGTTCAAAATAATACTTAACGGGTAGCTTTATGATCAGTATTTATTAGTATAAAAAGTCTTAAATTTTTCATATTATGATATTGTTGCTGAAAATTTTAAACTTTTAATACTTTTAACTTTTAATAAATGTTAAATACTGTATTTAAAGTTGAAGAATTAAAAGTTAGAACTACAGTAGACTTCCTAGAGGTTGATGGTTCCGTTTATGTGAAGTTTAGACTAGTAAAAAACCAAAGAAACCTTACTGAAGAATCTAAATGACCCTGAATATCTCCTGATATCTCCCTGACATATCTTATTTTCCCTTGTTGGATGGGCCTTTGGGAATGTTAATAGTTTAAATTGCTGATGTTGAGTTTCTGGATCAGGCATAGAGGAATAGACTGTTAATCAAAAAGTTGATTAGAAATTATTCTCAGCTTGGTAATATACTCAAGGTCAATTGGTCTCTTTATGAAAACTTTGCCACCTCACATTTTAGGACTTTTATTCATTTAACTCCTACTCTCTGGAATTGATTTCTCCCTTGAGTAACCTGTAGAGTTCAATTTTTAAAAAAAAGCTTAGTTAAAAAAAAATCTCTTAAAATGCTTCTTTTGCAAAACCTTTGAGAAACTGAAGAAATCTTTTCTTTTCTTTTTTACTATTTATTGTAGGTTATTTTTAAAAATGTGCATAAATTATTTCATAATACTTGTTTATACTGTATATAATTTTGATTTACCTTTATTGGCACACTGAATAAAATTCCTGTATTATTAAAGAGTTCTAGAACATGTCATTGAAGATTGATAATGAATGACATTCCCAACAATGAGGAATTTTAAGTGGATAATAGTTTGTTCAGAAGGGGTTTTTATTTTTATTAAAATAATTTATTTAGGGATAAGGGGAATTTAAGAAAGTTTCAATTTACTGATATTTTAATCTTAAAGTCCAGTTTAAAAATGACCAGAAGTGCAGAGTATTAGACTATGCCATCGTATTATGGCATGAAATGGTAACAGTAAAATTGCAGGGAAATGTATAAATTTTCTAACTCTGATATTTTCTGTGTGTTCAGTTGCTACTACAGGACCATCAGTCTATTACAACCCATCACCAGCATATAATTCTCAGTATCTTCTACGACCAGCAGCAACCAATGTGACTCCCACAAAGGTAATATTCAGTGTTTCTGGAGGGGGGTAAGCTTCCAATTGTATTTTCATCTTTTAAAAGTTGAGGCAGTTGCATAGTTTGCAAAACACAGTAGAAATTAGCAGAAAATAATGGAAAAAAAGCAATTATTAATTTTTTTAAAAATTAGTATTCAGTGTTTCATAAAGGATGCATTAAACCTAACAATGAGCTTTGTTCTTTTTTAGGCTCCTGTGTATGCCATGAATAGACTTACACCCCAGCAACATATATATACATACCAACAGCCCATGCATACTCCTCCACTGCAGAATACATCTGCTTGTATGTTTTCACAAGATATGTATGGTGCACCACTGCGTTTTGATTCTTCTGCAACTGGAATTTTGTCTCCACGAGGCAATGAAGACTACTACAATTATAGTGTGCCACCAACAAGCACGAATCCACCCCTCCCCGAACCAGGCTACTTTACAAAACCTTCCACAGCACCTCCTGTTTCCAGATCTGCAGAAACAAAGGTGATAGAATTTGGGAAGTCAAACTTTGGACAGCCTCCTGTATCAGCAGATGGAACAAAACCTTCATTAATAACTTCTACCCAGCCAACCACTTTTAAATTTAATTCTAATTTCAAATCTAATGATGGAGATTTCACTTTTTCATCGCCTCAAGTTGTAGGACAGCCCCATAATGCAAACTACAACAACAGTGACAGCCTGTTGGGTCTTTTGACATCAGATAAACCCATCAAAGAGGATCGATACTCGGGACAGAAACCACTTGCTGAATATGTCACAGGACAGCGCAACATATTCAGTTTTGGCGGTAAAAATTCTTCTGGTGCTTCATTAACAGATAAAATGGGACATACTCAATCGAAGCCCTCTGGATTTGGCAAGGATGATATGTTCGGTTGTCAAGAACCTGGCAAGCCTGTATTTGGGACGCCAAACTTAGATGGAGCAAACAGAAGTCATGAAACAGATGGTGGCAGTGTCCACGGTGGTGGTGATGAAGAAGATGATGGTCCCCATTTTGAGCCTGTTGTCCCTCTGCCTGACAAGATTGAAGTAAAAACAGGTGAAGAAGATGAAGAAGAGATCTTCTGTAACAGAGCAAAACTTTTCCGTTTTGACAGTGAATGCCGAGAATGGAAAGAAAGAGGTGTTGGCAATGTCAAAATTCTGAGGCATAAAATAACAGGCAAAATTCGGCTACTTATGAGACGAGAACAGGTGCTAAAAATTTGTGCAAATCATTATATAAATCCTGATATGACTTTGAAACCAAATGCTGGATCAGACAAATCTTTTGTATGGCATGCTTTGGACTATGCAGATGAATTGCCAAAACCTGAGCAACTTGCCATAAGATTTAAAACTCCAGAAGAAGCAATCCTTTTCAAGCATAAATTTCAGGAAGCACAAAATAGTTTGAAAGGTGCTGGATCAGATCTTGGTCGGCAAGTGGTTCCGAACATTAGGTCATCAAGAGAAACTGCTACACAGGATAGGAAAGAGCCTGGTAAAGCTGAAACTGGATTCCTGAATTCTGGATTTCACTTCAAGAGCGGGGGGACCTCCTTCAGTGGTAGCTCTCAGGTTCCTAATCCTGACATTAATAGCACAGCAAAAAATACTAATGCTAGGAACACTTTCTCAATTACATCAGGTGGAACTACACCAACATCCTTTTCATTTGGGAAAGATGTTTCTGGAACACACGCAACGTATGGCTTTGGAGAGCAGTTCATGTTGAAGAAAGACCAGTGGGAATGTAGCACGTGTTTAGTTAGGAATAAAATAACCTCACAAACGTGTGTAGCATGCCTGTCTCCAAACCCAACTAATTGGGAAGCCCAGGCTGTACTTCCAGAAGAATCATCTGCATCTTTAAAGCCTGGCAGTGAGGGAGCACAGAATACATTTGGGCCCATTTCTACTACCGTGGAGAACCAGTGGGAATGCAAGAATTGTTCTCGAAAAAATGAAACAAGTGCTTCTCATTGTATTAGCTGCAAGAGTCCCAGTGGAATCAGCACTCCAACATTTGGTTCACAAACCACATTCAAATTTGGCCAAACAGATACTTCAAAAGGTACTTCAGAAGTTCCACAGAGTGGCTTTGGGGCTGCTTTTATGAAGAAGGAAGGACAGTGGGACTGTGGTATATGTTTAGTACGAAACGAAGGCTCCTTGCTAACTTGTGCAGCTTGTCAGGCTCCAAACCCCTCTTGTGATGCTGCCCCTCTGTCTGCTAATGGCCCACCAGCTGCTTTTGGCTTCAAGAGCAAATTATCTGAATCCGCTGGCAAACCACAAGAGACAGGTTTTAAATGTGAAATACCAGGCAAGACTTTTCAATTTGGCTTTCCCACAGAGCAAGGAAAGTCTCCCTTTCCATTCCAGGTTCCTGCTACTACTGAGCCAAAGGCTATAAAAGGAGGGTTTAATTTTTCAATGCCTATCCCACCAGGAGAATTTAAATTTGGTATTCAGGACTCTAGTAAAGAGGTTGCAAATGCTGAACAAAATAAAGAAGTTAATGTCTTTAAAAGTATTGATGACAAAGAGAATATCGGTGAGAAAGAGACTGAAACACAGTTGCCCAGTGCATGTAACAAACCAAGCAGTGATTTGGTTTTCGGTCATCAGAGCAATACTTTCACTTTTGCTGATCTTGCCAAATCAGGTGAAGGATTTAAGTTTGGTCAAAAAGATCCTAATTTTAAGGGCTTCAGCGGTGCAGGTGAAAAACTCTTTTCTTCTCAGATTTCTAAAACGTCTTCCAAGCTAAATACTTCTGCTGACCTTGAAAAAGATGATGATGCATATAAAACGGAAGATAGTGACGATATTCATTTTGAACCTGTTGTTCAGATGCCTGAGAAAGTGGAACTTGTGACAGGAGAAGAGGATGAGAAGGTACTGTATTCACAAAGAGTGAAACTGTTCAGGTTTGATGCAGAAATTAAGCAGTGGAAGGAACGTGGAGTGGGGAACTTGAAAATCCTTAAGAATGAAGTTAATGGTAAACTCCGGATGCTCATGAGGCGTGAACAAGTATTGAAGGTTTGTGCAAATCACTGGATCACAACTACTATGAATCTGAAACCTCTCTCTGGCTCAGACAAAGCATGGATGTGGCTGGCTAATGACTTCTCTGACGGGGATGCAAAGCTAGAGCAATTGGCAGCTAAATTCAAATTTTCAGAACAGGCTGAGGAATTCAGACTGAAATTTGAAGAATGTCAAAGACTGTTGCTGGATATACCACTTCAAACCCCACACAAACTTGTAGATACTGGAAAGACAGCTGAGCTGATACAAAAAGCAGAAGAAATGAAAAGTGGGTTGAAAGATCTCAAAACCTTCCTTACAGATGATAAAACTAAACTCACAGATGAAGAGAAAACTTTAGTGTCGTCTTCTAACAGTTCTGATCTAGTTATAAAGCCACATGCTGAAAGTACTGGACCTACATTAGAGTGGGACAACTATGACTTGCGTGGAGAAGCTCTGGATGATAGTACTGACAGTTCAGTGTATTCAATGCCTCGGGCAAGTAGCCCTGTGAGGAAAAATCTATTTAGATTTGGAGAGTCTACCACAGGATTTAATTTCAGTTTCAAATCCGCACTAAGTCCTTCAAAATCTCCTTCCAAACAGAATCAGAGTAGGATTTCTGTTGGTACAGATGAAGAGTCTGATGTCACCCAAGAAGATGAAAGAGATGGTCCATATTTTGAACCAGTTGTACCTTTACCTGACCTTGTGGAAGTAACAAGTGGTGAAGAAAATGAGCAAGTAGTCTTTAGTCACCGAGCTAAACTATATAGATATGATAAAGATGCTCACCAATGGAAAGAGAGGGGCATTGGAGATATAAAGATCTTACAAAACTATGACACTAAGCAGGTTCGTGTAGTTATGAGAAGGGACCAGGTGTTAAAGCTTTGTGCCAACCATAGAATAACCCCCAATATGAACATCCAGCAAATGAAAGGTGCAGAGCGAGCCTGGGTGTGGACTGCATGTGACTTTGCCGAAGGCGAAAGAAAGATGGAGCTCTTCGCTGTGCGGTTTAAACTTCAGGATGTCGCTGATTCATTTAAGAACATTTTTGAGGAAGCAAAACATGCTCAAGAAAAAGACATATTAATCACACCACTCTCTTCCCGTACTAACACCCCAAAAGAATCTCCCTGTGGAAAGATTGCTGTTGCAGTATTGGAAGAAACCACCAGGGAGAGAACTGATTTAAAGGAGGCTGAAGAAACAGTTGTCGAAGCTGCAGAGACTTCAGCAGTAGTTGAAGGCACAGCCGAGATGCCAACGAAAGCTGTTGTTTCCCCTCCTAAATTTGTATTTGGCTCGGAGTCTGTTAAAACTATATTTAATAACAAAAAATCAAAGCCTTTTACATTTGGAAACACATCAGCAACAGGATCACTCTTTGGTTTCAGTTTTAATGCCCCTCCCAAGAGCAAAAGTGATGATTTGGTGTGTCAGACCATGAATCCAAAAAAATCAGATAGCTCACAGGATGCTATGGCTTGCAGACATGCAGAACATCAAGAAAATAGTAATGCTGCTAATTGGAAGCCCCCAGAAAACCAAGGAGAAACCCCAGTGGCTACCTCAAAAGCAGAAGCGGTTTCTAACTTTTCATTCAAAATACTAGAAAAAGGTAAGCATTTCTTGAATTGTAGTTTACTTACAAGCTGCAGCTAAAGTCTTTGAATACAGTATATATTTTTGTATTACCTGCGTTTAAAAATTTGACGCTTATCAAAGCACTTTTTTTTTACTAAACCTGCAATGCTAAACTTAAAATGTTTCTGTTAAAGGTAGATTTCTATAATTGTCTTTAGATTCTTTTTGATACCTACAATTACATCTTTGGGTATGGTTTTAAATGCTATTATTTGACTGCTTTTTTATTTCTTGAAAAATCAAAACAGATGAATCATCTTAAATAATGAAATTGCCTGAAAATTTAAATGTATTTGTTATATACATTTCTCATAGAAGTTTTTCTGTAATTAAATTTTAGAGATACAGATGCAGTTGAATTGCAGCTATTAGCACATAATTCCCAGGTTATATCCAGACTTTATTCTCTTCATTTGATTCCCCAAAAAGCCACTTTTAAGGATTAAAGAGCCTCAAGAAAGGCCTAGTATGGTAGGGGCAAGAATCAGAAAATTAAATAGAGGTTATCGCATTTTACATAATATATCTTGCTTTAAACCATGATACAGTTTAAGTTTGAGGTTTGCATTTTATATAAATCCACCCATTATATTTTATATACAAGTCTGTAATGTTTAATTGGGCAAAATAATGCATTACAGGGCAACAATTTTTGAACCAAGGTACCTCAGTTTAGAGAATGTGTCCAAAATCTGGGATCCATGACTCTGTATATTTGAAATTTAGCAAATTTGTGATCACTTCAGTGTTGCTATTATGCTGCCGAAAGGTTAGACCAGTCCCTCCAGCAGCTGCTGGAAATCAGGTACACCTGTTCCATCCTAACCCTCTGGAGACAGATAGACCAGTGTGTGATCAGGCCAGCAGGAAGTCAGAAGTTGCTTCCACTGATTTTTTTGCTCTTGGTCAATCTGTTTCTCTGTTTAGTAAGAAAATATATCTGAAATGATGACCAAACGGGTCATGGGTTGTCTAGTAAACTGTAATTGATTTAGTCAAAGCATTGTGTGTGAATATAGTCATTATGACTTACTGATAAACAGCATCAGCATAGAGCAGGGGTGTCAAACTCATGGCGGCATCACGTGACATATCAGAACTTTTTCCCTCTTTCCCTAAACTGGGTGTGGGCATGGCCAGCGCGTGACGCAGCCAGCCCATGGGTCGGGAGTTTGATAGCCCTGGCATAGAGTATATGAGCTCTTCCAGCGGTTTTTTTCAGTGGCAATAGAAAGTAGAATCAGCATTTTCACCTAATCAATTCAGTTGTTTGATGACTGTAATGATAAAAAAAAACTTAATACAAATTTTAAAAAGCTATA
The DNA here is from genome assembly GCA_012654045.1 of Ptyas mucosa. Taxonomy (NCBI): domain Eukaryota; kingdom Metazoa; phylum Chordata; class Lepidosauria; order Squamata; family Colubridae; genus Ptyas; species Ptyas mucosa. The sequence goes on along the minus strand of WNWU01013815.1, from coordinate 9,319,210 downwards.
GAGAACAAATGATTAAAGACTTGCAGAACTGCAAGTTTTGCTTTAAGTTTGTAACTACTGCAGTTATAAATATAAAAATAACAATGCAATTCTTGTTGAGTGTTGTAAACATGCAATATTACTGTCATTTTTAATTATTCATCAGTGCCCATTTCTCCTTTACTAATGGTAACTCAGTACTTATATTAATACAATTTATTTTTTAGGATTTAATTTTAGTCTTTTTAAATCTAACCCAATGGCCTTTTGGACGAGTTCATCCCCCTCTCAATCCAGTAGTGAAGGTATTTACAATGAATGAAGTGGTGCATCACTTCTTGGAAATCACTGACAGCTTTCAAATTCTCATCAAATAACTTATTTTAACAGTATGGAAACAGAAAGATTAACATGCACGTTGAAGAAAAATAGATTGCATTGTTTTGTGATATAAAGGCTGATTCTTTAAACACTTATTGTTTAGTTCTTTTATCTTCTGTGCACTTATCTATTGGCTTTCAATTGTTGCTTGACTTATGATGATAAAAATTTAGTAATGGTGCTTGCTGGTCTTGATGGAAGGTAGAAGGAACTTGAGATAATTGTTATATTATCCTTTTAAAGTGAATTTTGATGATGGGAGTGTATTGTATTAACATATAAGAGGTTTCTCTTTTCCAAAATGCTTTCCAGAGGATTTGGCTTATTTATGAACAAGCATGTCTACCAAAGTACCAATTGTCCACAATCTTTGTTTTTAATTCTGTTTTTCTTCTTTAGTATTTCAAAGCTGCTACCCTTTCATCAAATTTTAAAAATGCCGTTTTAAGAAAAACAAAAAACAAAACATTTTCATTACAGATATGATATCTTCAGTCCAAACTGGCCCGTAGAATAACAGAAGGATTTCTTCTATTTAGTGAAAGAGTTATCGATAGAAGAGAGGTTCCCATGATAGAGAGCACCAAGAAAAGAGAATATCTGTAGCTCAGGGTTGAACTGTGGAGCCCTTGGTGCTCTCTGCTTGCAATATTTCATTACCTGTCTTGGGGTGAAGAAAGGAGGAAATCTTCTCAAGAGGAAAGCCACATCCTCACCAACACTGATAGGGCAAGCTACTGTATATTAACAGGAAGCAAACCCCACTCTCAGTAGCATTGATGATGTTACCTAGTTGGGTAATATCGAACAACCAAACTCAGAAAGCAGCAAGGACTCCACAATAGAAAGCAGTAAGGAAGAGACTGCTTCCTTCTGTAACTTCTTATTCTATTTTTCATAGGTTCTTCATATTCCAGAGGAGATTGTTAGCAGGTGGTAATAGCATAGGAAACTTCTGGTAAATATTTGCTTCACAGTCATTTTATAAATAGAATTTTATAGATCTTTAAATCCAAGCCAAAAATTCTATAAATGCTAACATTCAGATTTTCTAAATTTATTTGAAACAAATTTTTTCATGCTAGTTTTCTCCATTATCAGAATAGAGAACTTTTTGGAACCTTCAATGCTACTTACATGTTTTGCAAACTTACGCCTTCCTTGCAACCGATCCCCACATGTTTGTGCATGTATGCAATGCATGCAGAGATAAGTAGAGATACATACATACGCCGGAGTCATGCAATTGGAAATAGAAGTGAATTTAATTCGTATTTAAAAATAATTGTGAAGTTGCCACATGTCTTGATTAATTTTTCAGTTTAAAAAATAGAATTATTAAAAAGCAAAAGCTTAGAGACTTAGATTTTATTAAAGTTGAATCTAATTCATTTAGGTTTTTCCTTTTACTAAAGCACTTTGCATAAAAATATACATCCTGGAGTCCTTAATTCTACATTTCTGTTACAATTCTGCAACATTCAATCCTATCACCTATCACCAGAATTTGATTAGCATTTTTAATGGAAACACACTCATTGATAGAGTAAGCAGGCATGAAGGTACTTTGCCATTGTTTTCTTTCTGAAGCTAAGAGAGAGTGACCGGCCCAAAATCATTGAGCTGCCTTTATGCCTAAGGGGGACTAGAATTCAGTTTCTGCTTTCTAGTCTGTTGCCTTTCAATACGAATCCAAACTGGGTTTCTAATCACTGGTGTCTTTTTCCCTCTTTTACCACCTTCTCTTCACCCATAGGTGGGTACGTGCAAGAAGAAAAGAAGTAAAAGGAGACAGATTTTTTCAGTGCTGTTTTGCTTTGGAAACAGGCCAAGAGAGTTAATTAATCCAATCGATCCTGCTTATATATCACAGATGACTGCAACTATAGACAGTTTAAATAAAAGTAGTTTTACTCTTCTGTGGAATCTATTTTGTGCTCTGGTCTTGTCAGACTCCAAAAACCAAGAAAGACATGCTGAGGTCTTCTAAGTCATTTTCCTTTATTGTTCCTCACCTATAGACAGAAATATTGCCAAACTACTAAAGCAGGCTACTTGCAATACAATTCATATATTCTGAAAATTAATAGTGAAAATTAATAATACTTCTCTTACCACACAAACTACAGTATCTAAACTTTGCTCTTCTGGAATGCATACCGTCCCTCCTAGGAATCCGGACTACATTAGGTCTGCCACTACAGGTCTGCCTTTAAGAGCTGACAGTTCTTAGACCCTGAATTAAATAAACTACTTTTTTAGGTTCTAATTCCATTAATACTGTTCAGTGAGAATTATGTCAACCTCTTGCTTTTTAAAATTGGTGGAATATTTAATCTCTGGACAAATCTTGCCCCTAATTAGTCCTGGTCCTGAGAATTTATACATAAAATAGAGATACCTAAAATTAATTTGAAAATTTAGAATGAGCTCTACCATAAAACCTTCTGTCACAGGAAATTTGTTTGTTAGTTTATTGCGACTTGTTTGTTGCAAATCTAAATAGGATTATGAGCTCCTCACACATTGCAGTGGAAAAGAAAAAATCACCATACTGTCAATGAAGAGCAGCAATAGCACTCGGAATCCATAAGAGAGTTCTCATCATAAGAAATCTTTTAACAAATTTAATTTCATTAAAATAAATTGAATTCCAAATAGCCAAATGAACACAAAATTTAAAAGTTCAGACCTTGTTTTCCATAAGAGAGAAAAGATGTAGAGTCTAAGAACAGAACAAAGCCAGTATGCTGGGTGCTAGGAAAAGGAAAGAGAAGAACAAAGCATGGAAGTCTTGGAAACAAAACCCCCTTATCCTTTATTCTCAGTGTGTTCCCCCAAAGAAGAAAATATGCCAATTCTAAATCAAGCTGTAAAAGCGGAGGGGAGGGATGGGACCTTGAAGGTAAAATGGTCTAAAGTTGTGTACATGTATTAACATTCTTTAGATTTTAAAACCAGTGCCAAAAGTCTTATAAAAATTAGTGGAGTAGTAACTTTAATATTTTACAAGTTTCATGTCTGAATGATTTATTTATTTTCATTGAACTTCCTAGAGAAGTGTTTTGAAACAAAGTGCAAAGCCACATGAAGTTACTTTTAGGCTTTGGATTTCAGCCTGTATCACTCAAAATGCTGCTGAATTGTTCTGTTGTCTTTAAAGGAATGGATGAAAATTAACGTGTTTGAATACAGTTGTCTAATGAGAAGCATGGCATGATTTTGTCCTATGTTCTTGGCTGAAAAAAAGTTCTTATATTAACTAAGCTTTCCTTCTTTCTGAATGATATGAAGTATATTGATTTGTACATGTGCTGGTATTGTAATTTCTGACTTGCTGAAGAAATTAATTTGTAATTTATTTTACAGTTGAGATTAAGAAGGAACCAAATACAATCCCATCAGATGATGTATTGATCGTGTATGAGTTAACACCAACCCCAGATCAAAGAGCTCTTGCAGAATCCCTTAAATTACCTCCAACATTCTTCTGCTATAAGAATAAACCTGGGTATCTGAGTGAAGATGAAGATGGTAAGGAAGATTTCTTGAAATTTATTTGTCTTTTACAAGATCCAAGAATAAGAAAGGATAAAGCCTTGACCAATTCAACAAGGTTTTGTTTATTCTCATGCTTTTCTGCATCAATGTGTTCTTCAAAAGAAAGTTATCTGAAGATTTGGGGTGAAAATGATAATACTTGCCCCATTCTTCCTCTGCCTCTCTTAAAGGAGGTAAAAGAAAAATTCTAAATTATACACCATCAAACAGAATCTGACCATCCAATTTGCTAGGCTGGCCTGAGTGCCAGATTTTGGGAAGTGTGATGAGCATAAGAAAGTGAATCTGGTTCCAGAGGTCTGTGGATCCTTGAAATTTATTGTGGCTTTGCACTTTCTGGGTGCAAATCTATAGCACAATAATAGCTTTCTTTTCACGAGGGAAGAGCATTGGCTTGTTTCAAGTCCGATCATATACAGGTTGAGAAAGCTAATGCACCTCCCTTGCAGCTCAAGCTGAAAAGGAATGTTAGAAGTGTCTGGAAATCTTTCCCTGTCATAAAAACTCTTGAATGCTGGTCATACTTTTTTTTCCTGCAGAAAGTTCAAGGACAAGGATTTATCCGTTGGAAGTAAAGAACCTTGGCAAATAAAATTGTTTTGAACTGTTAGAGAGCCAGCCTTTCATTTTAAGAAAGCAAAAACCATATCACAACTCTCCCACCCATCAAAATTTTAAAACAAAACTACATTCACAAGATAATTTGTCTTTAACTCAATTGATCTTGGCCCTCCTTGTTTCTTGTCCTCTTTAAACTTTGTTTCATAAAGCTTGCCATTTGGTTGGCATTGAATATCACATATCATATCATATACATATTGGAGCCAGTTTTGCTAGTGATTAAAAGCACCCAGACTAGAAGATAGGAGGCTGTGAGTTCTAGTCCTGCCTTAGGAATGAAAGCCAGTTGGATGACTTTGGGCCAGTAACTGTCTCTCAGCCCAGTTCACCTCACAGACTTGTAATTGTGAAGAAAAATAGGAGGAGGAAGGACTATGTACACAGCTTTGAATTATTTTTAAAAGTAATAAAGGCAGGAAATAAACAAAATGGACTGCCCTCTGTCAGAAACGGCACAGGGTCTCCTGCTTGGGCGGAGGGTTGGACTAGATGACCTACCAGGTCACTTCCAACTCTGTTAATCTGTTATAGCCAGTCAAATTTTGTTTTTCTATTTCTATTTCTGAGGAAAACGCAAATAGTGATAAGACTGTTAAACTCTCTGAGGGTTCTCCTTTCCAAAGTTCTTGGGCTTTCTTTGTTGCTGTGATTCCATTTTTATGTACAACAAATACTACCATGTGTTGCTGATTTTGTTTAAAGTGATGTTTTGCATGTAAACTTCAGTTGCAAGTTGTATCACTCTCTGGTTATTTGTTTTCATATTTTAGATGAAGACTATGAAACAGCTGTCAGAAGGCTTAATGGAAAATTGTATTTAGAAGAACCTAAAGAAAACTCAGAAATAACGAATACAAGTAAACAATTCTAATCTAATCTAATTATTAATTTTATAGTTTCTTAGAACAAATTAGGGAAGAAATTTTGAACTCTTCTGATAATTTTATGCTAGAGCACAGATTTTCAGAATGAAATGGCAATTGGAAACTAAGAAAAAGGAAAATTTAAAGTTATTGTAACTTTAATCTTATGGAATCTATAAACTTATAGAATCTTATTCCACATCCATTCAGATGCGGAAAGAGGAATGGTTAGGTTTGAAATCCAGAACTTCTGAGAATTGGCCAGATTTTCCATTGTACTCTTAAACTGTATGGGGAAAAGACCCTTCAGATTTTGACAATCCCGCAACAAGAGCTCTTCGCCAACTGCAGTTGTTGTTAAAATAGCTTTATTGTTCAGAATGTAGCAGTACAGAAGGACTCTGTTACTAATATTTTAGACTTTGTGATCCTTAGGAGTTATGAATCCTGGATTCCAAAATTATGTTTCAGGCAGTTTTGTTTGGCTACTGAAGGTCATTACAACTGAATATGTTGATGCTTCAGCCTTAGGCTGAATCTGTATTGTTTCTTAAGTATCTCTTAATTGCTATCATAAATGAGACCCAAAATTTTCTGTTCTTAAAAGAAGCTTCATCTTGATTTCCATGAAAGTTCCAGATGCCCCTGTCTGCTCACATTGTTTCCAAAGCATTTGTCATTATGTTAGCTTGACTCTTATGTAAGAGCTTTCTCCAATTTACTTAGCATATTTAGAAGCTTTATTTTATTATTCTACTTTGCTGATATTTTCTATATTATCTGTTCAGGTGCTGTGGAACATATTGATCCAGAGACTAGGAATGAAACTATTGTTGTTTGGGAAAAGAAACCAACTCCTAAGGAAAAAGCTAAAGCAGAAGCTCTAAAGTTTCCTCCAACTTTTCTCTGTGGTATTAACAGTGACACTGATGAAGACAATGACAACTTAGAAGACTTTGAGACAGAACTTAGAAAAACTCAAGAAACGAAAGTAAGTAACAGAAGAATTGGGTATTTTTTTTCCTGTACATGTTGAATGTAAACTAGAATCTTCCGTATTCTTCTGCTATCTCAATAATTGGTCATTTACTAACATTACATTGAACAGCATAGAGAATTCTTATGGTGTGACTTGCAAAAGCTCAAAACACAGTAATCCTTAGGATATTATCTTTCTTCTGTTGCATCTGGGTAGGTTCATTTGCACAAGATAATTCTCAGCATTTTTCAGTGCTTATTCTGATTGTGGAACTACTTTGATTATGGATAACAGTTTGGATTTTGTAACCATTTAAATTCTTTTTTACTAATGTAGGCATGTAATATGAAGCCAAGATAATTGGTTTTGTACACACTTTCATTACCTGAACCATGCCTGTGTTTCAAATGTTATCTGATGAAGTTACCTAAAGAACCTTCAGGTACATGTTACATTAAAAAAAACACCAATAAAAACAAATGTGGTTTCAATTTTCAGGAATCTCAGGCAGAAGAAATAACTACATCAGCTGACGATGTGTGCTCTAATAAGGAAGGAGGACCAGATGTAGCCTGCAGTATTAATAAAGCATCAGATTCTACAACCAACCCTATATATACTACATGGGATACATTAAGAACAGATGGTGACGCTACTCCTGAAACTACACAAAGCTTTCAGAATTTATTAGGAACAGATGACAAACCTGTTGATTTATCAAATAAGAAGGAAAGTGATTCCAGTTCTGAAGCCTCTGTAAATCAAGGTATATTTGTCTATTTGAGTATGAAATGTCAAATGTGCTATGCTAGACAAAAATTTTAAAAAACTGTTAATTGTAAACATAATTCCAAGTTCAGTAATAGTCAGTGTCCAACGGTTTTAAAGGGGAGCATAATTTACTTGTTCAGATAGTAGTATGTATTTTATGCATGCCTAATGTTTTAGTAGTATCCTGAGTAGTCCTTGACTTACTTACAATTGGGACAGGAATTTTGGTTGTAAGTCATCGTGGTTGTAAATCGAGGTACCATGTGACTGGACCCAATTTTCTACTGTTTTTACAGCAGTCATTAAGTGTATCACATAGACACTGGCAAAAAAACCCACAGGAAGTCAGCAAAAAGTGGTCATGTGATTACAACAACCAGTCATAAATGCAATTCAGTTGCCAACCACCCAAAATGAAGTCATGTGACTGTGGGGAGGGGAAGTTTTATGACGGCTGGAACTGTTTTCTAGGCCGTAAAGTAATCTTTCCAAGGTCATTGTAACTTCAAACAATCATTAATGAACCAGTCATAAATTGAGGATACCTGTATCTGCACTTCGGCATAGGGTTAGGGTTGCAATGTAGGAGGAAAAAGAAAGCTTCTAGTATACAGTGGATGATAAAATTGTACATTTTCCTTTTTGTAGAGAATAATCCCTTTTCCTTTGATAATGTATCGAGCGTGTCATTTGCTGATCTGGCTTCAAGCAATTCTGGGGATTTTGCTTTTGGTTCTAAAGGTAAAATATACATCTTGTTTTCTATCAAGTGTGAGAAAACTAGCTGGAGTTTTTATTTTAAAAATCGATAGGAACTGGTGTGGACATATAATTTACTATCTTTATTTTCTCATCTAAACAGACAAAAACTTTAAGTGGGCAAATACAGGAGCAGCTGTATTTGGAGTACAAGCAGCCGCTAAAGGAGAATGTGACGATGATGCAAGTGATGAAGAGGTGGTACACAGTGACGATATTCATTTTGAACCAATAGTCTCACTGCCAGAGGTAAGTTTTCTAATTAGAATCTAAGAAGGAATATATCTATTTAGTCAGTTTCCTGGCATAAGGTACAGTCAATATTGCTCCATTTATTTGTTAATTTATTTGTTTTCATTTGTCAGTATTGATCTTGCATGAAATAAATGAAAATATTAAGAATGGAGGCAATTAGCGTATTGTGTTGTGGGACTAAAATCTCCAGATTTTAGTCACCGTAATTCTCCAAAACTCCAGAATTCTGAAAGACTAACATGGTTATACGATATATATTGCTTTAAAAAAAAAAACTAGACTTGCTTCTGTGTGTGTGTGTGTTTGTCTAAGTAATATAACACACACACACACACATATACACATGCACGCAGGGATAACACTGGAAGGATAGAGTGATAAGAGGCCTTATCATGCTATCCTTCCAATTAAACATTGCTACAGTGGTGTCCACATTCAACATGATTACTTATTCCTGCTAGGTTGAAGTAAAATCTGGAGAAGAAGATGAAGAAATTATCTTCAAAGAAAGGGCAAAACTATACAGATGGGACAGAGAAGTCAATCAATGGAAAGAACGTGGTGTTGGAGAAATAAAGATTCTCTTCCATACACAAAAGAAATGTTACCGAATTTTAATGAGAAGGGATCAAGTTCTCAAAGTCTGCGCAAACCATATAATCACAAAAACAATAGACTTAAAACCCTTGAATTCTTCAAACAATGCTATGGTTTGGACTGTAACGGATTATGCTGGTGAGTATTTTTTTTTTTTTTGAGATGTCTCATAATTTCACTATCCTTTCTACTACTTTCACAGGAAGATCACGTTGCTATTATAATATTTGAATTTCAATTTCAGATGGTGAAGCTAAAGTAGAACAGCTTGCAGTTAGATTTAAAACCCAAGAACTGGCTGATACCTTCAAGAAGAGATTTGAAGAGTGTCAGCTGATTTTGTCGGAAGAACAGAAGGAACACGTATCTCTTGCGGCAAAATTTTCAAAGGAATCTAACCCTGTAGTATATCTTGAAATTTCTGTTGATGATGAACCTCTAGGGCATGTAACAATAGAATTGTTTTCCAATGTTGTTCCTCGAACCGCTGAGAACTTCAGGGCATTGTGCACAGGAGAAAAAGGATTTGGATTCCAAAACTCTAGATTTCACAGAATAATTCCAGATTTTGTCTGTCAGGTAAGTTTCAATACATTGAAAGACTGATCAAAAGGAATTAAAATTTCAGTTTTATTGTCCACTTGTTGCTGCATCGTTTTCAGAGTTCCTAAGGACATTGTGACTAAGAAAAAATGTGGAGTTCCTGTTTCAAATTCATACATGATTTTTTAAAAAATTGGAATCAGTTTAGATGCAGTACAGAAAAGGTTATCAATACAGAAAATATAATCACAAATTAAAGCAGAAGGCAAATTCTAAATAGTGGCATAACAGAATTTATTTGAATTAGTAATAATGAGTAATCTATTTGAGTAATTGAGTATTTACTTGTTTATTTTGTCAAATTTATATGGCTGCCCTTCTCACCTGAAGTGACTCTTAGGTCCTCCAATAAAAAATGAAAGTAAATATAACTGGAAATTATAGTTGCAGTTAGGTTGTGTGTTTGAACAGTATTGAATTTATAGTTGCAGTTTGCCATTGTGTTTGAACAGTATTGAATCTTAGGTCTAAAAGATAATCTAAACTTTTAGCTTAAACCTTTGGGCTAATACATGTAAAAGCAAAACATTCTTTATTGTTTGAATGCTGCCAATTACCGGTATATGAATAAACTGAATATCTTTCTTTAAAAATCAATCGGGATCCTATATTCCATTGTCATTGAGGGTGGATTTCTTTCTGTTTTAGTATTCATTATTATTGGTAAACATGTTTTGGTTGTATTTGAGATGTTTCCACCTATTGCATATTTTACTAACTTTTCAATTTCTTTCAATCCAGGGAGGTGACATCACTAAGCATGATGGCTCAGGGGGACAGTCCATTTATGGAAATTCATTTGAAGATGAAAATTTTGAAATAAAACACACTGGTCCTGGCCTATTGTCAATGGCAAATTGTGGCAGAGATACCAACAATTCTCAATTCTTTATTACTCTCAAAAAGGCAGAACAATTGGACTTTAAACATGTTGTCTTTGGATTTGTAAAGGATGGGATGGATATAGTGAAAAAAATAGAATCTTTTGGCTCTCCCAAAGGAATAGTGTCAAAAAAAATTGTGATTACAGATTGTGGGCAAAAATAAAATGATTCTGACGACATACTTGGAGATTAAACATAAACCTTCAGCAGATTTAGACAAGATTATGTTCAGGGTTTTTTGTTTGTTTAAAAAATGAACAACTTCTGATGTATAAATGTAAAGTTACAGCTCATAGCTGAGTACTTTTTAAAATGTTTCAATTGCCTGCATGTTGTGAAATAAACGTTCAAACACTAGTCTACTTCAGGTGTACTTTTGTTTCCTCCCAATTTTTTATTAAATAATTTAAAATGAAATCCCAGGTGTCTGGAGTTCTCTGTTTCTGTATGCTTCTTGGCTTGAATGATTCAAATAATATTACAAGGTAATTTAATTGCTACTTCTATACTACGTACATTTGTATTAGAAAATGATTTTCTATAGCAACAAAACACTGCAACAGTTTGAGTTGCTCAAGTGGCAATATTTAGTTGCCTTATTTTGATATTTAATGTCTTTAGAAAATAGACTATTGCCTGTCTATGGAGATTCTCAGTCATCCAGATCATGGTTGTCCCAAAGGTGCTTTTCCAAGAAGCAACTGGACTTTCCAGAAAGTCCAGTTGCCTCTTGAAATATAGACTACTGCTTGAAATTATAGGCAGTATATAGTACTGTATATACTGTACTTACTATACTGTAAATATAGTATATATAGTATATGACATGTACATGCTTTTACATTGGAGATACAGCAATTCTTCTGTGCCATATCTGTCATCAGACATCAGCGATCCTATTTTTATCAGCAGCCGCATGAAAAAGTGCTACTGAGTTTTGTCCAAACCAGTCCCTTTTGGGGGATATTTGAAGCCATGATGTTCTTCTGCCTGGATCTCTTTGCCTTCAATCTTTCCTTAGAGGATTAAGTGAAGTATGCCGTATTTTTCCAGGTGTCACATCACATATCCAAAATATTCTAACTTTTGCTTTTTGATGGGTTTGATGATTTCCCTTGGTTTTCCCGGGCAGCTTATCACCTCATTTCTGATTTTGTCAACCCAGCTTATATGTAATAGACATCTGTAAATCCACATTTCAAATGTTTCTAGTCTCTTCAAGTGGCTTTCTGATAGAGATCAACTCTCTAACTCTGTAGAGCAGGATAGAAAAGATGTAACATCTGACAAGCCTCATTTTCAGTCTTAGGCTTATGCCCTGATGTACAGCAGTTATATGAGGACCCAGATTGTGGGGGCAATAAGCTGACTTTGTATAAATATACAAAAGTATGAAGGCTATTGCTTAATGCACTGTAAGCCGCCCTGAGTCTCCGGAGAAGGGCGGCATATAAATCAAATAAAAATAAAAATAAAAAAAAAATATGCTGCCAATAAGAACTCTAATGCTTAAAGCAAAATCACATTCAAACCAAAAGGATACTTATCCTCTTTATCAGTTATAATTGCAGGTGACAACATCTGGTAGAACTTAAATATTTAAGTTTGAAGGCTAAGCAGATTCGCACTTGATTGGTACTTGGATAGTGCCAGGAAATTCTAGGGTTATTGGTTAAAGTAGGAAAAACATAATGGAAGATAATGGCAGCTTTCATGCTGTTGTGATCTGTCTGTTGGTTCTAGAGAAAAGACTGGGCCAACATTGCTTGTTCTGTTCATTATTAAATTTGATAAGAGATGTGGGAAAGGGGTACTCTTACAAGGATATGAATCTCTTTTCAAGTAGGATGGCCATCGTGCTTCAGAATTTAGTACTATTGCGCAGTGGTGAAATACAATTTTTTTTACTACTGGTTCTGTGGGCATGGTGTGCTAGGTCAGTAATGGCTAACCTTTTTGCCATCGCATGCCAAAAGTGGGGGGAGCATGGGGAGTCATGGGTACGGGTGCCCACATCCATAATTCAATGTGCCCCGCCCTCCCGCGCATGCGCACATGACCCCCCCACACTTCCCCCTGCTTTTGGGATGATGGCACGGTGGGCTTGGTAGGCCTGTTTTTCCACCTCCCCAGGCTCCAGAGGCTTTCTAGGAGCCTGGGGAGGGCAAAAACAGCCTTCCCCATCCCCCCCCCCCCCAGAGGCCTTCTAGAGGCTGGAAACAGCCAGTTTCCCAACTTCCGGTGGGACCGGAAGGCCTGAAAATTAGTTGGCCAGTGCGCGCATGCGTGCTGGAGCTGAGCTAGGGCAACACTCGCGTGCCCACCAATATGGCTCCGCGTGCCACCTGTGGCACCCGTGCCATAGGTTCGCCATCACGGGCCTAGGTGGATGTGGCTTGGTGGGCATAGCAGGGGAAGGATACTGCAAATTCCCATTCCCTCCCCACTCCTGGGGGAAGGATATTACAAAATCTCCATTCCCTCCCCACTCCAGGAGAAGGATACTGCAAAATATCCATTCCCACCCCACTCCAGGGGAAGGATACTGCAAAATCTCCATTCCCACCCCACTCCATGGGGAAGGATACTGCAAATTCTCCATTCCACCCAACTCTGGGGCCAGCCAGAGGTGGTATTTGCCAGTTCTCCGAACTGCTCAAACTTTCCGCTACCGGTTCTCCAGAACCTGTCAGAACCCGCTGCATTTCACCGCTGCTATCGCGGTTTTGTGAAGCAATGGAAAGGAAGCCTAGAGCGGCCCGCGCCTGGAGTCCTGTTTCGTACTTTTCAGTAGCCGAAACGTAAAGCCAGCGGCCTGGACGCGGCTTAGCCGGTTGCCCTGGAAACAAGGTCCCGCCTGGCGAGGTGGTGGGGCGGAGCAGTCACCTCGCGCAAGTGCATATTAGTTGCTCTGCCTCTCGTCCGTCCTCCGCTCCGTTTGCAGGCGGTTGTTGTAAAAGGCGGGAGGGCAGCGGGAAGGCTCGCCTGGCTGGCTTTTCTTCCATGGCGGCTTCCCCAGAGCTGAGCAGTTCGGTTGAGCGTTGGAGGAGACGTTATCTGAGTAGAGAGGTGGGGATACGCGAGGGGAGGGGTAGCTTGGCTTGGGAGCTACTTTGAATACGTGTAACTCCATCCTGACGAGATCCGTGCGTGGAGTGGAGCGTGATAGAAGCGTGGCTGTTTAGTTCCTAAATTTCGGTTTTGCCACGGCCCTAAAATACAAGGGTGGCCTTGGTTTGCCTGGGACCATAGATGGCACTTGGAGTTGGGGAAATAGCGGGGACGGCTTCAGAGGGACTCCTTTTTCTTATGGCCGGCGCAAGACAAATCAGCTTCGAATCATTATCCAAATTTTGTTCGGGGGAAAAATGATTTCTAGCGGGTTTCGTGTTCCTTATTTCGAAGCTTGGACTGGCAGGGATTGGCATCAAATCTTCCTCCACTCAGTGGCCCTATTAACTGGTTCTAAAAGGGTTTTAGGGTGGCAGAGACTTAAACTAAACGCCAGAGCAAACGAACAATTAGAAAAACCTGTGTAAGAAGCAAAACAGTAAAATGGTGCTCCTAATTCTGGTATGCACTTCCTTTTTCAGGCTTATCTTTTGGATGTAACACAAGCCAAAAGTAAAAGTAGAAGGGCCCTGATAGCTGCAGGTAAGACATTTAAAAATAAGTGTGGTATTTAGCTGTTAACAAGGTAAAGTAGAGAGCTTTTATTAAAAGTTATATCTCCTCATCAAAAGCAATGAGTAATGATTGGTACTTCGTTAACAACAGCTTTGTCTGCACAACACACTAACAGTTTACTGAGCACTCCCCACTGAATTTACCCAATTGCCTAAGTTCATCCAATATATGAATCATAAACTAATTATGTTCCTACTATCAATGCCTTCATGTCAGTGATTCTGCTCTCTCATTTCAAATGTACGAAAACTTGTTTCAAAGTCAGAAGTTATGAATGAAGACTGTATATAAATTTAAACATACAGGTCTTTTGGTTTATATATTGATGGAGTAACAGCTGTCACTGAGAAGTGCCTCTAGATCTGGGCCTTGACCATGAGGTCTTCTGCAGATACATAATGAAATATTTCTATGGAAAAATGGAATCTGGTCAAGGGAATATTATTAAGGGTTTTTGTAGTGTGTTTTTGAATGGCCTTGTAAAGAGGACATCAGGTTTGAACCTTAGTGATGTTCTATGAAGATTAAAAAAAACCTGACAGCATAATTGATCTCTGCCCTCGGCCCAACAGTATTGAAATGTGTGCTTGAAAGTGGGTATTCCTATGTAACTGGATAACATTTCTTTAGGTTGGATAATGCTCATAACGTTTAGAGTCAAAGGCTGGTTTATTGATCATTTCATAATTGTGCAACTCTAGACATTAAAATAAAAACTAGCTGCCCCCCTCCGTACCTAAAAATTGCAATATCACATAATAGGGATTAATATTCTGACATTTTTAAAGAATATTGTTATGTGAAAATTTAATTAGATATGGCAGAATTTGTACTGATCTAAAAATGATTTATTATAACAGTTTTTGTATAAAGCTATCAGTTGCTTTATAGAAAATATGCAAGCATCATCAAGTTTGGGAAAGACCTATTTAGCCACAATAAGAGAAAAACCATATTGGTTGGAAACATGCAGAAGAGGCCTTCATCCTGCAGTGGATAGACAATGACTAAAATTCTGAAAAGAATGATATCTTTCCACACTCCATTTTACTATTCACTTAGGAAGGGCCTCACTTTCCCAAAAAAACCTGGCATGTTATGTTATGGGGGGAGATATTTTACTTGGCTATAGTGCAAAGAGAGGTAAGCAATAGGCTTTTAACTAATAGTGATCTCCCATGGATGGAGTGGCATACTGATAAGATGGAACATCTTATCAGTATGTCACTGTAATTCTAACTGTATTACAGTCTCTAACTATAATTCAGTAAAGTAAAGTAAAGTTTCCTCACAGGAGATAACTCACTTGATGATACAGTTGCATCTATACTTATAAATTCCTCACAATCAAAGTTTCTCTACTGCAGAAGAAAGCATAATAGAAGATTTTTGGACTCCTCAAAAACTTTGAAAAAATTGGCTTGGTAAGAAAATTCTTTATTCTTCAAAACATACATCCTTTTATATTGCATAACCTATCAGGTCATTTAATAATTCAATTCAACAATTTCCTGTGAAGCACTACATTTTCTCGTGATTCTAACATTGTCTTATACTATGATAATTGTGATTACCATGATAATTATGTTTGTTAGGCCAGATGACGAGTTGGATTCTTTGTGCAATTCAGACCAGCTTCATATACAGCCAGAGCCAATTGGAGATTTTCTTGAAAATGGTGAAATCCAAAGTGAAGGCATATATTCAGAAGCAGGTATTCAGTTACTTATTTCTAGCACAACTTGAGCAAAATAACATCTTCAGTTCTGAAATTATGCAGAATTTATCATTGGCTTAGTCCTACTACATTTCTCTAGGCTTTTAACTGCAACATTGATGTCACTCTATGCAAGATGAACTGCATTCTTAGCTGCTCTCCTGTGCCTTGTCTTAATTTACATTTGCATTTCACTCATGGAGACTCCATTTTTCACCATATTGAGGTTTCCAGGATTTAGTTATGACAACTTGTTGCTATTCCGTTGTGGAGGAAATGTCTGTCCTTAGTTCCAGACAAGAGGTGGAGTTCTTGTGTTCTGAATTAATAAGTTTCTTCACTAAGTCTGTGTTTTGCAGAATAGCAAAACACTGATTCATTATACTGATTTTATAGCTCATTTTATCTACCTGTCTAAACAAAGCAATCATTCAAGTTTTTTAGTTGATCATATTCAGGACTTTTAATTTCAGTCATTCTTGTCAGAATTGGGAGGAAAAAGTGTTTTTTTCCCATTCTGAGAAAGTTATCAGAGCAACTGGAAATCATTCTTGATGTTTTCAAGATTTGAAAGCAATCCTGAGTACTTTTAAAGCTGTGGCAAGAATGTGTGAAATTCCAAGTAAAAAGATATAGCAGCTTAAAAAGGTGGTGGAACAGCCATGGGCATTCTGAATCATGCACAATTACATTGCACATATTTGCATCCAGTTTTTAAAAAATCACTAAAATGTTACAATTTCACCCATGTCAGAACACACATCTTGAGAGATTTCAGGTGACAACCTGAGATTTCAGAGGTGAGATTGTTGTTATTTGGCACCTGTGTAAGTATAGTGAAGATTTGGCATCCCTAAGGAATTCTACATTAGTCAGATGCACATATATCAAATACTCTGATTAAGAAATCAAAGAGATCCACAAAGATGCCACAGTTGCTTTGGGATGAGGGGGAAAAGAATTGAATATAAATTTCAACATCTAAAGGATTTTCTTTCCTTGGTAAAATCTGGCATGTTCAATAATTTAATTTTGCTGTATTTACATTGTTTTGCTATTGTTATCTGTTTTAATTTGTATTCTGTTAATCATTTTCTATATTAAGGTACCTTGCAGGAAGCGTTGGTTCCTGTATATTTATGGCTAAGCTTTTAGACTGAATTGTGATGTTTAATTCTTTTGTACTGTCTCCAAATGTTAGATTTCCCTGTTTACAGAATAGTTGATAATGATTCATAATGTGAACTAATTGACAGGCAAAACTCTGCCTTTTATATCATCATCTGGAAAAGGGGCTAGTCACATAACCAGCATACAATCTTTCCATAATGAAAAAAAAAATGTAATGGCTTTTATAAAATGGAGGAATATAATGCTGATAATGCTGCTTCCATTTTCATCTATTAGATATTACTCTGCCATCCACTTTAGGAGTGACTGCTTACCATGATTATAATAATGACGGTGATGCAGTAAGAGACAGTGTGAGCATTTCTGAAACCCAAGAATTGAATGGGGAAAGCATGGTAACGCCTCAGTTCAATCAAATTTATCATGAATTATCAATCATCCATCAGAAGCTACAGGTAAAATATTAATAATGGTTTGGATATTGGTACATTTTCATTTTCTTTCCAATATCAGCAGATGCTGCTATATTTTGTTTGGTTCTTTTGTCTTTTATGGTACAGCAAGAAAAATTAAGTCAGCAAGAGTATGCTTTGAAACTTCAAAAGAGAGAACGTTTCATAGCTGAACGGGAAGTCCAGCTTTGTAGGCATGAAGCTGCTTTGATCAAGATAAAGGGCGTTGAAGAGGAAGTTCATACAAAATTTCAAATTATGAAGGAGGTATCCCTACTTACAAAATTCTTATTAAATTTGAGAAAATTATTCTAACAAAAACACAGGCTATTGATATCATCAGAGAAAAGTTGTGAATTTATGGCTTTATAGAGCCGCGGTGATGCAGTGGTTAGAGTGTAGTACTGCAGGCTGCTTCTGCTGACAGCTGTCTGCCTGCAATTTGGCAGATCGAATCTCACCAGGTTCAAGGTTGACTCAGCCTTCCATCCTTCTCAGGTGGGTAAAATGAGGACCCAGAATGTTGGGGGCAATATGCTGACTCTGTAAACCGCTTATAGAGGGCTGTAAAGCACTGTAAAGCAGTATATAAGTCTTAAGTTCTATTGCTATTGCTATTTATCTTTCCTATGTACATAAGAGAAAGTGTCCTTAGGTATCAGCATTGCCCAGGCAGTTGTGAAAGCAGTGCAGCTGGGCATTTGGGCCCCACTGTAATATATCAATTCTCCAATCCTTAAAAAATCCTTTTCCTGGGTAATTTACAGAAAACATTAAATATAGGGCATCAGTAGTGGAAGTGGACTGAAAAACAAATCTCTGGGTAATCAGGGGATATAGAGGTACAAAATAAGATATTATGGGGAGAGCAAATGAAAGACTTTGCTATTAGCAAGATTAGGATTGATGGTAAAGCTTATATGGCCATGGTAGTTGTGTGTATGCTCATGTATATCTATAGAGTGTAATATATCTAAGATGCATGCATAAGAATTTAATCCTACTGATTCTTTTAGTATACTGTAACTATGAGGTTTGTTTTGTTTTGTTTCTTTTTTCTTTCTTTCAGTGGTCTCTTAGCCAGTTTTTCTGCCCTGTACTAGGGAGAACTGTATTTTAGAATGTTGACAGAAAGGTTACTCAAAGAAAATTAAGTTTCGTCGTCCTTTAGAATGTTTATCTTTTTCTTTTTTGATTTTGAGATTATTGGATTTTTATTTGAAAAAGCAAGCTCTGGGTGGTACAATTTAATTTCGTATAGCATTTATATCATGTCTGTCTTACATACAGAGACAGTCTTTGATTTACAGTGTTTTTTGAAAACTGTGGTTAATTCTATTTTAAAAGTTCTTATTTTGGTTTGCAGCAACATGGAGCTGAAATAAAGCAGTTGTCCGATGCCTTGAAAGAAAAAATAAAGGAGAACAAAAGGCTGAAGACATCATTTGAAACACTAAAGGAGCTGAATGACACCTTTAAAAAAAAGGCAATTAACAGTTTTAACAGAATCATTAATCTGGTGTTAATAAATGCTATAAAGGTTGTTTTTAATATGCAGTATTAATGCGTTACAACAATGACAGTGACAAATATCTACAGATTATTCTGTTTTAAGAATATAGTTGTCAGAAAGATTCATGTATTTTAACCCTAATACATAACGGTATCTTTTAAAAAATTAACATTTGAATTATTTTAGCTTAATAGTTTTCATTATTTAAGCTTTTCTGTCTGAAAATTAAAGTTTTCTAATTAGTATCTGTTACGGTTTAATAAGTTTTAGCAATGGGCAGAAGTGCTCATGTTTTCATTGCAGACTGGAGACATCTGCAGTAGTTGAAAAGGACAAAACAATCACAGGGAACTTTAACCAATTGTGGCTACTTATTTGATGTTTTCAAGTATATAAGTAGTTTTTGAAGTATATACCGTATTTTTCGGAGTATAAGATGTACCTTTTCCCCCCCAAAAGGGGGTGAAAATTCAGGTGCGCCTTATATACCGACTGTATCCCTGCCTACCCATTGGCCCCCACCCTTTGGCCTCTGCCTTGCAGCAGTTACCTCCTTGCAAGCAAACAGCAAGAAAAAACAGCTCCTTTCAGCTTCAGCACAGCCTAATTAGCACAAGTTGATTGGATCGGCCTCCTGACTCTCAGCTGATTTGCTCTCAGCTGTTTTGTGCAGGGCTCTGCTGCTTGCTGCAAAGAGGTAAATTGCTGGAGCAGATTTTTTTTTCCTTGTGCTAATCAAGCTATGCTGAAAACGAAAATGAAAGTAAAGCAGGCTATTTGCTGCAACAAGGCAAAATTGTTCAGAGGCAGAGGGAGATTTCTTTTTCTTCTTTTCCTCACCAAAAAAGATAGGTACATCTTATACTCCGGTGCGTCTTATACTCCGAAAAATACGGTAAGTAGCTGTCAAAGCACTGTAGGAAAGGTGTAGTCAACATGGATAGGCAAGCCTAGCCAAGATTTCTCCCCAGTTTCCAACAGATATTGACTTCCCTATGCCATGCCTTAAACTATCTCTAACCCCAGAAGGCCCTTTACTGGGGCACAATGTCATGCACTCCCCTCAGGCATCCTTGAAGGTCAAAATAGGAACTCTCCATCCTTGGGGCAGCAGTGCCCTTGTGACTTTGACATGCAGAGATAACAGAATGTATGCTTCTCCAGTGCTCGTACCTTACAGGTGGTCATGTTAGTGTCATCCTGCCACTACTATATAAATACTTTGAGCACAAGGACAATTTTATCCCATTCCATTGTTTTTAGATACTAACTTTGCTACAACAGGCAGCCATTGCCAAGTTCTGTTCTGTGCACTAAACATTTGTCAGATGATTAACTCTGGGTGGTATCTAGGGCTCAGCATTATTAATTACATTCAGGGTGTATCTGGTCTGCCATATTGGGGTGCTCTGTCACTAACAAGTCTGGCCTTTCATGTGCTAACATTTAATGCTTCCTTGTGTTCTCTTAATGTTTTCACACCTCCTTCCTTTCACTTTTGATGCCTTTTATATCTTTCGCGTCTCATATTTTAATTTAGACAATGCATATTTTTATATTTTCTACATTTTTGCTTTTTAAAACATCTTTTAGATTTTTCACTTTTTATATTTGTATACATTTTATGTCTCGTTTGTGTATCTTTTCACCTCAGCTTTATAAGATGCTTATTAGGTGTACCCCACCCCCTTATGTTAGTCTATGACTATAATAACAATTTGTTTGATTTATTGTGGCAATATAACATTGGAAATATGAAAATATGTGTGAAATAGTCTTTAACCACAGTGCGGAAGAATAAAATCCTTGACAGTTTCAATAAAACATACCATTAGATAAATGTGCTTTGAATATATTTAGGATTGAAATCAGAATTTCTTGGTAGCAGGATTTTGATCTCCATACTGATGGGAAATGTAGCTAGGTGATTTTAAACTCTGGACTAACTGCCTACGTGAAGTGTAGAATTATAGATGAGTTTTTTATCATGTCGGAAAGAAAAACTATACATAATCAGTGCTTTCATTCAGGATTCATTTCTTGGGAAACAGAAGGTTTAATATAATAGAAATATTTAATTTTAAGCTTCGGTTCAACATTTTCTCCCTATTTTTAGTTAAGTGATGTGACTGAGCAAAACAAGAAGCTTGAAGTCCAGTCTCGAAAAGTACAGGCTCGTTTAGAGAATTTGCAGGTAATATTGAATCTTGGCTTTTGTTATCTTTGTCCTCTGCCCACTCCACCATCAGAAATCTTACATATGCTCTTTCTGACCTATTTCAGAGAAAGCATGAATTTTTATCAGTACAGAGATCTAAAGAAGCTACATTCCAGGACCGTAAATCTGTGAAGTTAGAAAAAGCAATAGCACCAGCAAAGGCCTATAAAGTAAGTAAGGCAAATTCTATAAATCACTCAATGCCCCAACTCAGAATTTTAAAGTCAGAAAACCTTATTTTATGTGAGAGTAGAAAAGGCAGCTGTGCATATAAAATATACAGTTGTCCTTTTTATACTATATATGAGATGGCTTGTGGACACTAAATATTTGTATGCAGAAGATATTGAGTTACATTCATTTGTATTATTGAAGGTAATCAGTGAGTTCTCAGAATTCCTAGTGATCATTTTTTTAAAAAATGTGAAATATGTTTTCTTTTTTTAATAAGCTAAGATATCTTACATCATTAATATACATTATGTATCAACTATGCATATATGTTCAGGGAAGAAAGAAGTAAAAAAGATCATGGACTAAAAAAAATTGAAATTAAAATCTTTGCATAAATTTATTAATTTGTAGAATATGCTTAAATTACAGAATGTCTTTTGCAAATATGAAGATTGGTTGCTGTATCTATAAGTGCCTCTGCCTCTAGCAACCAAGTCCCAACCAACATTAAACTAATGCGTAAAGAGAAATGGAAAGCTTCACAAATGGTTCAGCAGTGAGCAGGGAATGAGACAAAGATGTGTGATGATTAAAAACACAAGTAGGAGCCTGAGTGGCGTGGGAGGTTAATGCCTCCTACTAAGGCAGCATTTAACATCCAGCTGCCTGCAATTACTGCGAGTTCAATTCTCACCAGGCGCAAGGTTGACTCAGCCTTCCATCCTTTCTAAGGTGGGTAAAATGAGGACCCGGTTTGTGGGGGCAATAAGCTGACTCTGTATAAAGTATACAAAAGTATGAAGGCTATTGCTTAACACACTGTAAGCCGCCCTGAGTCTCCGGAGAAGGGCAGCATATAAATTTTTTTTTAAAAAAGTAATGCTTGTGGTTGCACTAGCAGTGTGTTGGTTTGGAAGTTAATATCTGTATAGTTTTGTGTTGATGCCTGACACCTCAAATGATTTTCAGAGAATGCTAGACTAATTATATGATGCAATGAAGAGTATAAATATGAAAAACAATGTACCAAAATACTTAGATAAATGTGCTTGACAAGGGAATAGAGGGAATGATTGCTCATTAGTGATGAAAAATTAGAGCAAGTAGATGAATGTAAGTTCCTTGGGAGACTGTATTAAAGATAATAAAATGGGTGGTAGAATTTGTGACATGCAGATACTGGTAGAACAGTAGTAAGTAGTTTGTGGTGTGTTGCAAGACATAAGCATTTCTCCCCTTTAGTGTATAGAAAATTGGGTATGTTAGAAGAAATATAAATATACGTTGAGGAATATTATAAATAGCAAGTAAAAAAGAATTTTTACTATGAAATTAAAAAGAAGCAATGGTTCAATCTAATGTGTGAATTCTACTTTATTGTAAAACTGTATTGACAAAATCTTGCACGTCTAAAAGTGCTACCCTTCCTCTAGTCTTTCCCACATATCATCACACACTCTTAAACACTGATCAGCTTGCCTGGGGCTCCTGCCTCTTCCCTCTTTAAGACCTTATAGTCCTGGAGTTACAATGGCAATTACTGTCACTAAGCGATGTGGTCATGTGGCATCACACTTAAAAACTGTATTACTTAGCAACAGAAATTCTGTTCCCAATTGCCATCATAAGTAAAAGTACTGTGTTTCCCCGAAAATAAAACCCTGTCTTATATTTTTTGAACCCCAAAATAAGCACTTGGCCTTATTTTCGGAGAGATCTTATTATTTTGGGGCGCGTGGAGCAAGATGGGGCTCCTCTTACCGTCTTCCCTGATTTCGAGCTCTGCGTCTAAATATTTTTGGGGAGGGCTTATTTGGGGGGAGGCTTATTTTAGCACATGCGCTCAAAAGCCCAATTGGGCTTATCGGGGATGTCTTATTTTCAGGGAAACAGGGTAGAGCTGCCCACAGGAAAAGAAGGGCCAGTTGTAGCTTTATAATAGTTTCAGTATTACATGATGTATTATCCATGCATATGAAGTTGGAAGAGTATTTCCCTTCCTTCTCACTTTCTTACCAGTACCAGCCATGATTATCATACACTTTGGGAACAGATGACCCAAACTGGGTATGTGTTGCACAGCCAAACATTCAAATTGGTACGTCCTACCAATATAATTATAGTAAACATATTTTCAATTCTTCTTTTTTTAAAAAAAAAATTATGAACTTTATTAACAGATAAAAAACACAAACAAAACATATATAAACAAAATAATATACATTAAAACAATTATATATATTCAATCATTTGAAGCATCTGTTTTGTAATGTTATATCCATTTACATAATTATACATATTCCCATAAATCTTAATTCACTAGTTCTCTTTTATTTATTAACCCTCTCTATGTTCTGCTCTTCTTTTTGTATCTTATTTTTTTGCAGTTACCACTTAATTCACATGTCTATAACTTGTTAACAATATTAATGGACTGGATCTCAGAGCAGCACCTATGCAAATTGATTGTTGATGAAGACAAAGAAAACATTCACAAGCTAACAGGCACACTTGTTTCCAGCAGAAACTACATACAGGAGAAATGTGTCAAGGTAGAATTTTTTCCAACTTAATGTAATAAAAAGGTACATTGGTATCGTTTGTATGTTCAGTAATGGTACATTAAAGTGGTCTGCTGATTAAATAGAATGATTTGATATTCTAGATCCCAAGGTCTTTTTCATTTTACTTTCATTAGAAAGCCTGTTATCTAAAACAAGGGATGTAATTTCAGATGAATGTTTGGTATACAGATAAGTTTCATGATATGTAACTAACATACCTGGTTCCTTGTGATTTGGATTTCATCCAGCCAGGTTGGATAAATTAATTCTGATGTGATTAACATTTAATAATTTTTTTAAACCAGAGATAATGGTTACTTAAGATAGAAGATTACGAAACAAAAGTGCTCATGTATGTCTGTTAGCTACAGTGTTAAACATGCTTGCCTGAAAGTAACCCAATTGGTTGCAGTGGAACTTGTTTCTAATTCAGCATGCATAGCCTTGCACCATCCATTCCACATAGGCCCAAGTAAGCTTCTTCCTGTGTTCTTCTGTAATAGAAAAGTTGTGATAATACCAGAAGAATGAGTTTAGTAAGGGTTTTTTAAAAAGAGATTTTCTCAATCAAGGTGCATATTGAAAATATTTAAAACATGTTAATGGCATCATAATGCCAAATATACTACCTCTCAAAAAATTAAGTGTTAGCTGCAGTACAGATTTTATTAACAGGATTCTGTTAACATTACGATCCAGCTTGTGTTCCTAGTACAGGAATCTCAAAGATGATGTAAAACTTCCCTGCATGAGGAATACTCTCATTCCATAATGATAGTGCTATATCAACAGCCATCGTAAACAAATCCAGATCTAAATGGCATTCATTATCCAAAATACTGTCTGGCCAAAAGATATGGCCAAAAGAGCAAATATATGCTCTTTATGCCCCTACAACGTTGTCGTTGTAGGGGCATAAAGTTGTCCTGAATAGCAGTTTCCTGAATAGCAGTTGTCCTGAATAGCAGTTTGTAGCCAAGATAAGTGGTACTCTGTTTCCCTGAATATAAGACATCACCTGATAATAAGACCAATTGGGCTTTTGAGCACATGCGCTAAACTAAGCCCTCCCCGAAAATATTTAAATGCAGAGCTGGAGATAGGTAAGACGGCAAGAGGAGCCCCATCTTGCTCCACATGCCCCAAAATAATAAGACTTCCCCAAAAATAAGGCCAAGCACTTATTTCGTGGTTCAGAAAAAATATAAGACTGGGTCTTATTTTCGGGGAAACACGGCAGCTGATCTTGGCTGACCTCAGAAAATCCAGGTTAATTCTTGGATGGGTGACCATAGCCAAATTCCAGGGTTCAAGGCAAGGGCAAACCATTAGGTTAGAATTTGCTAGTAAAAGTAGAGTTACAGATCGTTAGATTGATATAATTTAAACTGGAAAGTTCACTTAAAAAACCAGAATGAACCATTTTAGGCAGTTTGTTACTGCTTGAATAAAATTAAAGTATTTAAAATTCAAACATATGGAAACATGATTTTTTTATTATTTTTTTTATTTTTTTGCTACTCAAGTTCCAGCACAATCCTAGCACCTGGATCAGCCAAACAGAAGGGTTGGGCGGGCTGGAACTCCAACCTGGTTTTAGAAGGTTTGCAAGGAAAAAAGCAGGAAAAATTAGTGAGAAAAAAATTAACATTGCATTTCTCTTAATTCATAGTTTGAGATATGTTTCTGCATATTAATATTTAACTTTTTATAATTTTAATTTTTATATTACAAGCGTAAGAACCAGCTTCCAAATACAATCTATCTATAAGACTATAATTTGGAAAATAATTGCAATTTTCTGTTTGTGTTTTGCAGCTTTTGCCTCTAGTTGTGGAACAACTTCAGTGGTTGCCCTTTGTGAATCCTAACCTGCACTTCCCTGTGGTTAAGTGCATTTACTGGGCTATAAGGCAGTTAAATGGAAATACCCAGGTAAAATACGGTTTCATGCAGGAAATGTGCTTTTCACTAAGGATGTTTCTCTGAACAAAACAAAACTCACTTTTTATGGCACTGCTTAATCTAAACTTTAACCTGCTTCTAGACATGATGGGCGGCACATAAATCTAATAAATAAATAATAAAATGGTTAAATATTTAATCATAGGTAAATCATTTTAATATTAATATAGTTATATTCCACAATTTTTCTTTTAAGACCCAGTTCTTTCGTGAAACCATCTTCAGAGTCCACTAGAATTTTAGATCTGAACACATTATTTTGTAAAATTGCAGTTCTCTTTATACAAATTTATATAAATGTTTTACTGGCCTCAAGCCAGTGTGATCTCTTTCTGTTTTTCTGCTTTGATGCAAATTCATATCAATCTTATAATTAATCATTATGGAACAATGTATCTTCATTACAGATTTGTAATAGGCAGAAATTAGAGCATTTCCAAAACCAAACCTACATTCTGAATTGTTAAGCCTTCACTTCTAACTCTGAATATAAACTATAGCGTCAAACATATTAAATGGTTTATTACATTAAGTATTTATCTTCTGAGATCGCTGGTTTTGAAATACATTGCATATTTTAAATGGTCAGATTGCAGTGTTGATAATATTTGTCTATGACATATTACAGTAAGATGTATATAGAATAAATATATTATGACAATACATAACACAGAATACTATAATCACGTCCTACTTTTTATTGCTTGCATAAATAGCATGCAACAATGACCTCAACCATGAGACGGCTGGGTGAAGACTTATTTAAAGGTGTTGTCCCAAAGGAAAGTCAATATAATTCTTTTGAACATGCTACTGATTCCAAGCCCAAGGCTGCATCTTTCTTTAAAAGTTGTAATTTATCTTTACGAGTTGTATCAACTTTAATTATAATCAAAGTGGTCACACAAGGTAAGCTTTATAAATATTTTTGAAAATATTAAAGACTAGAAACCTAGGGAAATTATTTGTGTTTTTAGAAAACTTTTTAAAAGTTGTTGGTTCCTATAAGTAATATTTTAAATATTTAAGGTACAGAATCAAGTATTTTTCCTACAGTGTTGGTAGAGGCTATCCTTTATTAGGTTTGCTCCTCTCACTTGCTGCTTCAGGCAGGACCACAAAAGTCTTAAGATTCCACTCACCACTGGTTAGGATCCTATTTTCGATTTGTAGAATTCTTTGAAAGTTACATTGTTCAATGTTTCCAGCAAGGACCATGATGGAAACCAAGGGCAGAAACTGCCTCCCTCCAGAGACATATTTGAATATCTTCTGATGGTTGTGATCTCATTAGACAAAGGGATCCCAGGAGCTTTCATTCCAGTTGTTGCATACATTATCCATCTTCCTTTTCCTTCTTGGAGGTATCTCACAGAGTGGCATCAGAGTACACATCAACTCAATTTTCATCTTGGCAATGTGTGCAACTTAAAATCGTCCTTCTTTATGTTGTATGTGCAAAGACTCCTATAAGATGTTATCCTGAACCACCCTGGAAATACTGGCTATAATATATGCATTTCCTGTTATCTCAATCTCTGTTGTCCATAAATGGTAGTTTGGTTGAACATACAATAGTTTTTCTTGTCGTCAGAAGATTAGGATCTGCAAAACGACACATTGCAGCATTTGAAATACTAAAGGAGTTTTTCAAGGATAGGACCAGAAATTAACAGCCACAATATCAACAATATCAATAACAATGTCTGCTTTCATAGCATAAATTGCTTTCATAGCATAAACATCTAAAGGATGTTTAATTAAGGAATGAAAGACGTGAAATGAATCTTGTTTGATTCAGAAAAAATAGAACGAGAAATATTGGATAAAAAAGGGAAGGTATTTAAAGTGGAAATACAAGGGATAAGAGAATGACTCAAATAAGGACTCTTTACTGCATGCAGATTATCCTTGATTTATGACCACAATTGGGCCCATAATTTCTACTGTAAATCAGTGGGATTGTAATTCCAGTCAGACTCGCTTTTACAACAATTTTTAGGGCGCTTATTAAATCATGCAGGTTCTTAAACAGATCCAGCTCCCCCAATAGGCATTTTTGCTGAAAATTGGCAAAAAAAAACCACCTTCAAAAATTGGCAAAGAAGGAAGGAAGCAGAATGCAGTGTTTATTCTATCATAAACACAAGCTGTTTGCCAAGCACCCGATTGTGATCATGTGGCTGTGGGGTAGTGCAAACAGGCTGTCGTAACTGAAGCAAAAGAAGCCAGCTGAAGTTTTACAAATTTAAAGGGAAATACAAATAATAAACCAAGAGAATGGCCTGGATAATGTCTTTTTATTGGATTTACAAGAAGCAGCAATGCTATGGGACAAAGAAGAATTGAAGAGAGATCAAACCCTATGACAATAATTGAATGGATTAAAGATTAAGATTTTAACCAGTAAAAGGAAGAAATACAAAGTTGGTTTATTTCATCTAGGTTAAAATAAGACATGTTCTTATGAAATCCTGGTGCAAACTTTACAGAATTTTTGCTGATACCAGAACTGAAAAATTGATGTTTTATGGATTTGCTTATAGATAAAGGATAAGGGATGGGATCTGAGATGAAGAGATATCTGTTTAACCTTATAGAGAGTGAACAACTACCAAACCTGTTTATACAGATAGTCCACCATTTACAGTCATTTGTTAGTCACCGTTCAAAGTTACAAAGGCCCTGAAAAAAAGTGACTTCTGACTGTTTTAACACAACTATCGCAGCATGCCGATGGATCAAAATTTGGATCCTTGGCAACTGGCATTTATTTATGACGGTTGAGGTGCCCTGGGGTCATGTGATCATCTTTTGCAACCTTCTGACAAAGTCAGTGGGGGAAGCCAGATTCACTTAACCATGTTACTAGCAACAGCTGCAGTTGGCAAGAAAGATCATAAAATGGGGCAAAATTCAGTTAACAACTTCCTTGCTTAGCAACAGAAATTTTGGGCTCAATTGTGGTCGTAAATCAAGGACTATCTGTATTGTACTTGCTGTGATGAAGATTGGAAATTTTTATATATTTCTTTTTTCTTTTTACTCCCTCTTTTTACTAGTTTAGTTTGCATTTATTTTTATTACTGTAATTAAAATCTTAAACATTTTTAAAAAGAATCTGAATTTGAGAGCTTGATAGGTTCGAATTTTGCAGTTCAGGAGCCAACGACCTAAGAGTGATGTGCAGATGAAGCTCAGAAAGAACAAGACCTTTGGGGGATATCCTGCATTTCTAAGACAGTCATCAGTAATCAGCCACCACTTGTAGAAGCCCAGCAACAGGTTGAGTCACCTGATTTAGTTGAGTCCCCAGCCTTCCCCTGTGGAACTGATCATATTGGAAGGGGTATAAGACTCAACCAAACTAGCAACTCTCTCAAGTTCACTCCAAGGGCAAATCTTCCTCCTGCCTTCCTAGAGATGTCCACAAACAAAAATAATGGCATCATCCCTCCAGTGGAAGGGAGACTGGACTCTGATTTTTTTTAAAAAATGTATGCCTGGATCCTTACCATAGAGATCCACCAGCTGAGAAACCAAGAGTTTAGTCCCAGTTTAAACACAAAGTCAGCTGGGTGACCTTGAGCAAGTCCCGGTCTTTCAGCCCTAGGAAGGAAACAGTTCTGAAAATCTCATCCAGAAAACTGCAGGGGTTTGTCCAGGCAATCACTAGGAATTATTGCTGGCTCGAAGACCTCCCCATCCCTCACACACACACATATACACGGACACACTAGTTTGGTTTCCTTTTCAAAGTTACATCGACCAGAGAAAGATAAGCTTATGAGAAAAGTCGTCAATCATTAAGGTTGTGTTAATGAATTTGAAATGAGTGCTTTGAAGCGATGCAGAATAAATGTTCTACAGTAGTAATCAAAATGTGACTAATTATTAAACCTTGGAAGTACTTAGTTAACACAATTCAGATTATTAGAAAAAGGAAAAAGAGAAACTAGATAATGAATAATACATTAAGTCAATACTTTAAAATTATATGTATTTCATATGGTAATGTCAAGAAATAAATTCCAAAATCCAAGTTTTCAATTTTCACAAATTGAAAATTATAAATGTAAATTATAGTCTAAAATGGTCTTGAAATGGATGTGAATTCCAAATAAAATTTACTGTTCGAATATAAGTTATTCTAGAGATTGAAACTTCATTGCTATTTTAATAAGCTAATGCTGGGAGACCTCCCCCCTGCCCCCCCACCCCAAGTTTGTTTCTCTCTAAGGAGCTGTATAACTTGCCCTTTCATTTGCGGCTGTCTCTTGCTGTATAGAAAGGCAATTTCTTTTTGACTCAATTCTGGCAAAAAAAACACCCCAGACTGTAATTGCTCTGGCTGTCATAAATCACACCCAAAGTTTCTGTCTGAGTTGCAGTGGATTAAGCAGTAGCAATGGTCTAACTTAGGTTTCCCACAATCAGTCCAAATAATACGCATGAGTTCAGGAGATAAAGATGGTAGCTATATTAGATTTTGCCTAGAGTCTAAGTTACATACTGTCAAAATTCGAGCTGCTATAGAGGTGTTTCTAGCTCTGAATTCTATGGTGAGCAGACCATATCTACCCAGCATTCTTTCATCCTTCCTTATGTAGGTGTAAATGAAGCTGAACTGCCCTAATTGAGGTTCAGCTTGATTCATGTGTTTTCCTTGCAAGTACATTCAGGATTGCTTTCACTTGTTTTATACTTGTCAATGGCATTCTTCAGGGCTAGGTAGCCTTGACACCAATTGGCAAGGCTGAACCTATTTTTTTCAATAACATTAGAGTTTGGTTTTGAACTTGACTTTAAACTTGATGGGTTCTTCAGCTGTGCATCTCCAAATGAATTTTATAAATGTACCCATATGGAACATTTTCTGCCCACTGAATGTCAATCTTCAGCCGTGGCAGCCATGCTAAGGGCTGTACATCTGAAATGTACAGGTAGCAACATAAACTTCTTAGCGATAAGGGAGATAGCGTCATTGGATTTTCACTTTTCTATTTCAGATCGACACTTTTTGCCTTCACAGACAACCAGCGTGCCATTTTCATAGAGGAGTTGAGCAAGCCAAAAACCTTTTCAACAGAACACATCAAAAGTGCTCTGATTCAGCTCTGTACATTAGGGCACAAAACACTTCATCAGCCCATTGAAATATTTCTGTGCTCCTATTAAACACCATGTCAGAGAGTTCATATCCTATTTTCAAATATCAGTGGAAACCCTGATTTTGAAAAAGACCAAGAATCTTCCTGTGCTTTTCTTACTTTTTCTGGTCAGGTCTATATAGAATTTGTCAGGAGGGAGCAAACTTTATCAAAAGGAAGTTATTACTAACTCCATCTTGGAGATTCTTACTTTATAGAGATAATCCAACCTTCCATAGAAGTCCCACAGGTCCTTTTTTCCTGTCAGGAACTTCTGGGCTTTTCGCCATCCAGATGCAGACTGCTTAAAGCTACATGTATGGATGTTGGATTGCTCCCACTGTAGGATTTAAATTATAATTCTATACAATCCAAATCACCTTAGCATTTCTAAGGAGATCCATGATGCTGATCCATGAAGTTATCTTGCCCAGAATCACCTTGAAGGGGAGATGGGCGGCTTAAAAAAATTAATAATAAAAAGTTCCCAGAAGCCATTAATGTAAAAGATTTCATGCCTTTTTCCCCTCAAATTTTTTTATTGAGATTTGGACAAAGGGTGTATCCAAATACTTGGTACATAATATATAGCTTTGGCCTCGATTTTCTTTATTGTAAAAGAATTTAAAGATAGTCTTGGAGAAGATCTGAAAGAATGGTTAAGGAGGGGCCTATAGAAAAGAATACATATCCAAATACTGAAGCATGCCTGAGAGAAATTCAACCCCACCATTTCATTTAGTATAAGGGAGGAATAGAGAGAAACTTGGACATTGTTTCTAGTTTCTGTTATTAAGTAGCATTCCTGAAATCCTTCCGGTATATGTTTTTTGAGCTGGTTTATCTTGAAAGATTGTTTGAAAGGGTTTTTTTAAAAAAAAAAATCCTGTAATCCTTCCAAAGAGGTTTTTGTAGGAACCTCAAATCTGTAAGTCACAGGTTTCCATCATGGAACCTACACTTCATGCTTAAATAATCTCTCAGCTCTCTCTTCAACAATTGCATCAAATATAACTCAGATTAATGCCTTAGAATCACGAATCTTCAGATCATATTTTGTTTCTTTTCTTCAATAAACATAGCTTGGGTGGTGTTATAGCAGTCATCCGTAGATGAATTAAGGGTTGTGTCATTCTGGCTTATTTGTTTTTTAGATTTCTATCCCACCTTTATCTCAGGCATAATGCTCTCTCAAGAGCACTTGACAGCTATGGCCGGGAGGACTTTTTATCAGGTTTGCCTAATTCACCAGTTGCGTCCCTTTCTGGATCAGAACTCGTTAAATACGGTCACTCATGCCCTCATCACTTCCCGCCTGGACTACTGCAATGCTCTCTACATGGGGCTCCCCCTGAGGAGCACCCAGAGGCTCCAGCTGGTCCAGAATGCGGCTGTGCGGATGGTTGTGGGAGTGACATAGCGCTCCCATGTGACTCCCCTCCTGCGCAAGCTGCACTGGCTCCCGGTGGTCTTCTGGGTGCGCTTCAAGGTTTTGGTCACCACCTTTAGAGCGCTCCATGGCTTAGGACCGGGGTACTTACGAGACCGCCTTCTGCCACCAATAGCCTCTCACCGACCAGTATGCTCCCATAGAGAGGGGCTTCTCAGGGTGCTGTCAGCCAAACAGTGTCGACTGGCAGCCCCCAGGGGGAGAGCCTTCTCTGTCGGGGCACCCGCCATCTGGAACGAGCTCCCCCCGGAGATACAGAAGATCCCAGATCTGTGCACTTTCCACCGCGCCCTCAAAATATTCTTATTTCAGCAGGCCGACCTGGCCTAACTTTTCCTTTATATTGCTTTTAAATTTGTTTTATAAATTGGGGTGTTTTAAATTTGTCTGGGGCCAAAGCATTTAATGTATTTTAATTGGTTTTTTAACGTTTGTATTACGTGTATTTTATCTTTTGGCTGTTCACCGCCCTGAGTCCTTCGGGAGTAGGGCGGTATATAAATTTAATAAAACTAAACTAAACTAAACTAAACTTTCCTCCCAGTCTAGATTGGTCTGAGAGATTACCCAGTGAGCTGCTATGGCTTAAAGCCTGCTGGCTGTTGATCCATTGGGTGTCATAGGCTTCAGTACTTTTTCCAACAATAGTTCTATGGGAGCCATGTGATTTATCTTAGTCAGTTTATCTAACTGGCCATATGATTTATCTTTTATTCACTTAGCTGCTTTTGTTTCATTTGAAACCTCTTTGTCAGAAGATCCTTCAATAGGTTGTCCTTTCCTCCTAAAGTGTCTTCCTTCAATCACTCGTCCTGCTCTTAATGCAGGATGCTTTATTATAACTCACTGAAGGAGAATGAGACTTTTACTTACTGAATCCAGTTTTCTGTATGGTAGCTGGAAAGTGTGGTCAAGAGAGTGTTGCTTATAGAATGATTAGAGGATATGGAATGGGAATGGGAATGGGAATATTTTCACTGTCTCCTCTTAGGTTATATTTATGATGCAGTTCTCTGCTTTTCAAGTGCAGAACTGGAAGTGAGTCAGTCCTCCCACAGATGTATGAAAGATACTCCCTGATCCTGCCTGTTAAAGCAAGAATGAGCAGTGAAGGATGCCTTCAATCCATCATAGGAAAAAGAAAGCCTTACAATAAGCCAAAATTCCTTTCTTAGACGAAATTGTGAAATGTGCGTTCATTACAAATTAAATTAAATGTACTGATACATAATTAGTAAATAACTTGTTGCTTCAAAGATACAGTAGGGGGCACTCTAAGTAAGGTTTTGCAGTTTCTGAGTTATATAATCTTGCAAGAAAATACTATTACATTATTAACCTACATACATATTACAGTATTTGAAATATATCCAAAAAAAGTGTAGCTTGCATTAAGATGCCAGAGTTTTTTAGTGAAAAATTTATTGGGAGTAGAGTTACCTATCTATTGTTTTAGGGTATTAATTTAAACATACTAATAACCTACATTGAGCACCATGGTAATTTATTTATTTACTTATTTATTATAAAAAAAGATAAGATTTTGCTGTTATTTCTATTTTTCTTTTAATATTCAGATTGATGTTAGCAAGTTTCTATATGGATGAATTTTTGTTTCACTGAAGGTTAAATACAGCACAGTACAGCAATAAGTTTCATTGGCCAGTGAAAAATTCATAGTCATGAATTTCATGAGTGTTGGCATTTTTCAAATATCTAAACATCTATTGATTTTTTTCCCCTACATTATTATATCCATTCCAGAGGACCAGCCACCTTGAAACAGAAACCAGAAAATCCTGGTGCATATTTAAACTATTATATGTTGATAGAGAGCAACCTAGTTGTTAAGGTGAAAGGAGAGAAATAACTATGGAATCATAATCATAATGCTACAAGAAATCTACAAAAAGTTTCTATATTCTTTCATCTTTGAAACACCACTATCTACAATTTTGTTCTCATGCTTTTTGTCCTCAGGCAGAAGGACAACCTAAAGGCAACCCTCCCAAAACCATTCCCGTATGAGGATTACTAAACATTTATCATTTTTTAATTTAGAGTTTTCAACATTTGCAACTCGAAGATGTCTGGATTTCAGCTCCCAGAATTCGCCTGCAATCTTGGGAGTGAAGTCCAAATATCTTTATGTTGTCATAGTTAAAAAACATTGCTTTAAATGGTCTGTGAACCAGAAGCATTTAGCAAAGGGTCCGTTAGGTCCTTCTCGTATTTGGCTTTTTACCTGATTCTGTACTTTAGACATTCTAAATTAAACATTGGCCTGCTGTCCCAAATTTTCTAGCATCAGCTCTAGCTTGTTTAGACATATACTCGCACATTTTTTAAAATGAAAATTAAAAGCTTGGGGATGGCAGAGAGTGGCTTGTTTGGGGTATGGTCATATTTGTCTGTCACATTGTTAAGGCTTCTTTCATCCAACTGTTTTATGAGAGGACTCAGAGTAGGCAAAGTTTCCAATATGCCTACCCTGGGATTATAAATCGTTTCACATACAGTCTGTTGGCTTAAAATGTGAGACCATGTGGGCTGATGCTGTTCTGTGTGTCATAGAAGAATCCTTGTTGCTTTCCTGAAGTTGGAGTTCCACTTCTTCATTAGATGAATTTTTCATTTGGTCAGTTCTAAAATTTGGAATATTTGGCCTTTCAAAACTTTCTCCATTATGAAGAGAGCAAAAATATGTTGTGCTGTACAGTAACTAAATAACATCCCCTTCGGTAGACAGATTGTTTTATTATATATCAGTGATGGTTAACCTTTTTGGTGTCGAGCGCCCAAAGCGTGCACGCACGCATACAAATGCACACACATGCCCAAAATGCAATTCGAGTGCTTCCCCATGCATGTGCCCCCTGTGCATGCGCCCCACTCCCTCCCCCGCATCCCATTTTGGGCCTGGAAAGCTACCTGCACCCCCATGCATGCGCCCCACCCCCCATGCATGCACGCGTGTGTCCCCCCATGTACCCCCCGCATGCGCAGCAGACACTCGGATATCAGCTGGCCAGTGGGAGGCACGCACGCATGCGCGGTAAATCTGGGCTGGGCCAACGGCTGGCGTGCATACAGAGTGGGCTCTGCGTGCCACCTGTGGCACATGTGCCATAGGTTCGCCATCACGGCTATATATGATGGTTCTAATTTTAAAATAGCCTAGGTATGCTGTAAATATAATGTTTATATAGCTATTGAGGTGGTTGTTAATAAAACATAACAGGATTTTGTGAGTGTAATTTGCTTCGAGTCAATTTTCTTAATATGGTACTACTTGACACACATAATGAGCAAACATATTCATTTAATAATCCATTTGGTAAGCAGTATAATTTAAAAACTTTGATATAGCATATTGTGCAGGATTTTATGCACATTAGTGATGGCCTATATGGATGTCTAGAAACAATGGTGAACATCTGTAATATTTGAATTTAAATGCATCTTTTAGCTGATTATTTGGCACAAGCCTTTGATTCACTTTGCATTGATCTGAAGACAGAGGAAGGGAAAGTCTTGTTTTTGGACTACCAAGCTGTGCCCATAATATTGACTCACCTAAGAATATCAAGGAAAGGCCTCCTTTCCAATGCCATTGACAGCTTACTTCAGATGACAACAGAATCTAGTAAGTAATCAATGTTCTTTTCATACAGTTTTTACATTGTTTATCTTGTTTTATATGCTCTCCGTGTTTGATTTTGTGGTAATTGCACAGTAAGTTATTGCAAGGGAAGGGTTACTATTATTTTTATTAGGCAGAATGGGAAATTCTGCAAAAGAAAATGTGTTTTCTCCTGTAGTTCAATATGATAGGCAGCTAGTTTTAAAAAATGAATGCTTTTTAAAACATTTATACTTTATAGAAGGGATTTCAAGGCTTATGCCAATCAGATATTTGTGTATGAAATTGTGATGTATGGAAGCATAATGTCCAACTAAATAATTGTAGGGCTGACCTTTTCAACAAGCTCTGAGATCTCGGCATAGACCTGTTTATGTAAATACAAATTCTAGTAATAAGATGCCTTTAAATTCTTTCTGATTTCTAATGGTGATTGAATACTTAGTATGTGTAAGCTCTCTAGAAATAAACACGTACACAGTGGGTTTATGTACAATATTGTTTTGTGGATTGTTTCTTGTATTGGAATTATAACTAATGACTTCTTAAATTGATACCTGGATGATTGAATTGTTTAACCTTTCACATGTAAACACTTTTGTCCTGCAACTGTTGATTCCATTCTTCAAAACACCATGATTCCTGTCTCTGTGGTCATATTTTAACATCAAATTAAGTAAGATCTCCAGATGTGCCTCCAGCCAAACAGAATAATCATGCTACATTTAAAACTCACAGCGGAATTAAAAGAAAGAACTCTGCATTCCTATACAAACAAGACAGCTTGATTTTCTACTGAGATAAATCACTGCTAAGGATTCATCCCACAATTTCTGCCTAGAGTGATTATGCTGTTTTATCTTAACCAGGAAATAATTGTCTTTTTTTATCTTTAGCCTCCTAATGTTAAGTGAGCTGTTTTGACACTTAATACATTGTCGGGACTATGTTTCTTTTATGTCAATTGCACACAAAAAACCCATGTGGTAGCTTTGAATTTAGCATTTTGCTAAACATCTACCACAGAGGATTTGCTTTATATATTACCAGATTTTGGCATTAAGTGGTAGTATATGTGAAATTATTAAACACAAGAGAACTAAATGAAGTTGCAGAGGAAAATAAAAGGAAAGGTGGATACAGAGAAGAGTTGGCCTAGCCCTCTTTCATTCCACAAAATTGTCCCTGAAGCACTGCATCTTCATCAACAATAAGTTCTTCACCTATGACTTGACTTTTACCTTGCAATTTAAATATTCTGTTCAGAAGAGAAGTACTGAAGCTACCTTAAAGTTTGCCCGTATGTTTGTTTTGTGGAGGGACAACGGAGAATAAAACCTGTGTTAAAGTTTCTCAGAATAAGAGATTCTGTGAGACTTTTATCTCTTAAGGTTCGCTTCAACTTGACTTTCTATTCTAAATCCTAATAGGAAAGTTGGGGTAAATGAAATTCGGTGGAAATAATTTTATTCTGTTCTCTCTGCTTCTTTGGAAGGTGAACAGCATAATCTTTCAGACCCAAAAGCAGTTCACCTGCTAAGATCTATAACTAATTCAAAGTGCCACTGACGAATGGTTCAGCCGATAACAAGAATTCAACTGCTGCTTTTTATTCAGGGTGGCTCTTGTTGAAAGGTTAAAAGAGTTGTAATCTGAGTAGTTATCTAGAATTAAAACTAAACACCATGTAGCTACAGATATCATTCTCTTAATTATTAAACCTCTGGTATGCATCTTTTTTGTTTCTCACCTATTCGAAAAGGAACCTACACAATCTTACCACAATTTTTTAAAAGGCTAAGAGTTGGAGTCTTGATTTTGTGAGTATGGTTTCTTCTTCGCATTAGCTGTGCTCACTGCTGCAAGGGTTAATCCATCCCATCCTTTATTCTTTTAAAGGGCAAGTGCAAACTTATCTTAAACAGAGGCATTTGAAGTTAGAGATGAAAAAAAAAATACTTTATAGCTTATATAGGATAAGCGGCATGCTTTTTTTAAAAGGTTTCCTGTCCCAGACTTTCCTTTCTCATCCTATCTGTAACGTTCTCTCTGAGAGGTTGGGATTGTCTTTTTCTTCTAATTTATTTTTATTTTATTTAGTTTGTCAAACATGTACGAGAAAACAGGTATAAGTATAAACATGGACATGAACACAGGAAATGAGTACGAATAAATAGGCACAGTAGGACAGGGACGGTAGGCTCGCTGGGGCGCTTACGCAGACATTTGAAATTGAATTTGAAAACAGAGGTCAGCCTATGACTAAAGCAATGCTGCTCTTTATAGTCCAAAACAGAACTGAGTTGTCTGAACTCACACACATTGGGATTTCACCCCTCTGAATGTACTGTTGGCTTTGATTGAACTCTGCAATTTTATTCAGAAATAACACTAACAATGAATAAAACCAAAGCTAAACTTGGAAAAATTCAGTAACAGCAATGGACTGTAGGTATGCGTGATTTAGATAAGATTTTTTTAATAGATTTGATTGACTTATTATGTTGATTCTTAGGGGCCATATAGATGGATAATTCAGGATAATCAGTTCCCAAACTCACCTTTTAGGTCTCCCACATCATTTTTTAAATTAAATCCACCCATCTTGCTGATTGTCCTTTACTTTTGGCCGGTGTGTCATTCCCCAGATTGGCTGTGCGTTTGAACCTTTGCTGATTCTTCTTCGGTTGTTTGCGATATTTCTGTAGATATTCAATCAATTTCTGTAGTGTTCTGACTTGGTAATGATGGGATGCTGATCTAACTTAATCTTGTAATAATGGAAGGTACTCTAAGGTACCTTGTATATTGGCATCTCTATTACTACAGAATGAGCAGCAGAGGTTTCTAGATTGAATAGGCAAAGAGTCTTATTATGAATTAGACAATACCCTTTTAATTGGGGGCAAAAAAAATAATCGAGAAGATATTCTTAACCCTACATAGGAGAGCAGAAGCAAAGGAAACAAACAGAATAAGAATCTTGCTTTTATATCCAATATTTAGTGTACATATAGATTAAATATTAGACTGTAGATATTTCCTTTGAAAATCTACACTCACATTGAAACCACCAATTGCATGGATAAGAAACCTTTAAAGCACTTTATAAACTCATTAGACATTGGGACTTTTGCATGCTAATATTTGAAATGTTTATTGATTGGAGCAAGCCTAAAAGAAGCACAATGGATGTTCATAGTGTTTTACTGAGTATATTATGAGCCACCTACAGTGGTACATGTGGGTGGCATATAAATAAATAGGATTGTAATACTGCTCCTATATTTAATGCCAAAAATCTTTCTTTTTCTCTTACCTGTTCATAGGATTTTGTTTTTCTTTTATACAGGATGGACTGCACTCAGTTTTTTTCAGCATTTTGCTTACAAAGGCAGGACATATATATATTGTTATAGCATAATAAATTTGATAGCTGCAAGCTGCTTAAGAGGGGAAATGGAAACAAAT
This sequence comes from Ptyas mucosa, assembly GCA_012654045.1. Taxonomy (NCBI): domain Eukaryota; kingdom Metazoa; phylum Chordata; class Lepidosauria; order Squamata; family Colubridae; genus Ptyas; species Ptyas mucosa. The sequence goes on along the minus strand of WNWU01013815.1, from coordinate 9,279,822 downwards.
AGTAAGAGCATTTTAGCATTTCCTGCTAAAAATGAAACATCAGCTAGTTCCTTAAGAAATAAAACCTTCCTTCATTAAAAATAATGTTGCACGGATACCAGCATATTGATGATTGTGTCAAAGAATATGCAAACACTGATCTTTCTGGTATTTTTGCCTTATTTATACTGTTGGGAAATCTCAGAACTAAAATGAGTTTCCACTTAATACATATCAGAAATCCAGCAAAACAACAAACAGTTAGACCAGCTCTCTGCTTGTTTGGTGGGAGGAGGGGAGACAGGCATTGCATAAAGAAAGCAGTTGTAACCCAGAACTGTGCTAAACAAGGTAACCGTCTCTCCCACTATTAAGAAAGCTGAGGCATTCAAGCTTTTGAATGTTTCATATGTGCAGATTAATATAAAAGACACCTTTTAAACCTTTAGGATTAAGATTTTCATGAATTATCATTGACCTGGTTTGTAAAATGTGTCCTGGTGAACTGCTGATCAGGACAGTGGGTCAGTATTCTAAAGTCAAAAGTGAGGCACATGCCTCTTCTTCTTCAGCTGAAATATCAAAATCTGCATAGCAAAATGGAACTGGGCAGGTCAAGATAGTAGTGAAATATTCTAAGAAACCATCCCTTTAAAGGACAGGGATTAAAGATAGAGTTAGCATACCATTGTTCTTTCAAAGGCTTTGAGCAAGAGAGTATATTTTCCAGTATTCATTAAGGACCATGAAGCTTGAAAAGAACTGTAGAATTACTTCTGCTGTAATATCATTTCTCTCCCCCTCCCCCAGCTAATTGTATGTATGAGTTATGGGCATGAGAAATTTGCTCTTTGAGAATTTAAATTCTTCTGGAATGGAGTCTAATGATTTCCAAGCAAAAACTTGAATCAACACCACTTAATACAACACATCATCAGTTTTATAATATCTGCTGAAATTTAAACTTAGAAAGTTCGATAGATTGCTGAATCCCAGGTTGAAGGTGTTTGGATATAACGTGCCTTATAATTATGCACACCAATTACGATTGCTGCGCTCCTTATATTTATTGAGCACTTTATTTTGCAGGGTATTTGAATCGTTTTCTGGAAACTTGTAGTAATGAACTCTTTTTCCGGACTTGTTCAGTGCTGCTTCGCAGTTCTAATCTTGATATTCAGCTCCTGGAGAAACTCAGCATTCTGCTTCAAAAACTTTCAAAAATCAAGTAAGCCTTCCAACCTCAAAATACTTTTCTCAGGATTGATATGTGTTTGTTGGAATCGGTGCAACCCAGGATTTCAATAGCTTGGGTGATTCGTAGGAAAATGAATAGAAAAAACATGGATACAATAACTGAACTAGATAACAATCAACCAAATAAAATAGGGTAGATCCAATCACAAACCACTAAAGAAAGACTTAGATTGGTGCTAGCGAAACAGGGTTAGTGGGTAAAGATCAGTAATGTAATCTAAACATGCTTTAGTAGTAAAATATAGAAATAATGGATTTTGATGATTTTTCTAACTTGTTTGTGCCTATTCTTTTCCTTTTTTGCAATAATGAATACCACATCTTGCAGATATCATTGTGTTATAACTACGAGTCATTTTAGTTAAAAGAGATATCCTTCATGCAGCCTATGAAATTTAGAAGTTGTAAAAACAAAAATCTAGAGTTGCTGAGAGTGTATATAAATTTAAATTTTTATTAAAAATGACCACATAAAATATGTATGAATAACAGCAAATGCTGTTTATTTTAGTTTGGAAAGTTGAAATTTTAGAATCAAATGTTAATTGAACTGACTTTTTTAATTGTATATTTTTCAAAATATATTGCAGGAGTAATAAGAAGATGTTTGAGCTGTTTACTCTCCATCTGATGATTCAAGAACTACTGAGGACAGCACATCCAGATCACACGTTTTTGTGCATTAACCTCAACTCAATTCTCTTTAATTTGGGATTTATAAAAAACAACCCTATTGAAAGTAGTGAAAATGCAAGTTACTAGAAGGCTGCATTTTATAAAATGTTGTTTTCGGTGTCTTGTTTATGCTACATGAATTAACAAAATGTGGAATGGGAATTGCCACAATTGGTGTCTCAGTTGTACCAGTCTTCAGAATACTACATCAGTTAGAATTGCTTTAATAGGAATTGTCCGTTTTATAGTTTAAGAGTTTATTGGATTTCTATACCGCCCTTCTCCCAGAGGGACTCGGGGGGGTGTACAGCCACATTTAAAACACATGAATTTATAAAATTTAAAACCAATTAAAATGAATATATACAATTTGGCCCTCAAATTAAAACATACATACACCCACTTAAAATTCATATATTAGGCCAGTCCAGCTTGCTGAAACAGGAAGGTCTTTAGGGCACGGTGGAGCTAAGATGAAGCTCTAGGGGCAGCTCATTCCAAAGGGCTGGTGCCCCCACAGAGAAGGCTCTCCCCCTGGGTGTCGCCAATTGGCATTGTTTGGCCGACGGCACCCTGAGGAGCCCCTTTCTATGGGAGCGTATTGGCCAGTGGGAGGTTGTTGATGGCAGAAGGCGGTCTCGTATATAGTACTGGATTGCTTACCTTAAAGTACTTTATCTGTTTTACACTGGTCTTCAGCCCAAAAGACAGCATCCCACAATACACTATTCTTGCAATGAAATCAATGCCACCAAAGCTGAATAGTATCATATTGGATATAATATAGTATCATTTTGCATAAGTAATCTTGCATCCACTAGGGCAGGGCAGGCAATCTGTGGGCAGAAACCACACTTTGATTTTTCTTCCCTTCCATAATGTTTGAAGCATGACAATGATGGGGCCATATTTCAGCCCATTTTCTTTGGGGAGCAGGGAAGAGATAAAATATGTGCACTGCAGAGTTTCCCAGAAGTTTAATGCATCCAGCTTTGTTTAGAAACCATGACAAAATCATGGCACAAAGTTTTGAAAGTTAACCGGAGCCAGAGGAATGGAATTGAATGTCTGATGACCTGCAGGTTGATCACTAGGACAGTACAGAAAGAATCAGAATATTCTTTACCTGGGCAGCTGGGCTTTCTCTAGAGATGCTCATTTTCTTCCTCATAATGCTTGACCCCAAGGTTTCAGTGCTAATTGACAGAATCAGATTTCTCAACACTTTTATTGCAGCAATACAATGAGAAAATATTGTACAACCATTGAGGTCAGTGGTATGTCCTTTCATTAAATACACGTTTAACTGTTTTGTGGAGGCTGTTAGTAGCTGAAAAGATTTTTGTTGGCCTATGAAAAGAAAGCATTGATTCTTAGCTGAGTTTCCAAGAGCTCTTTTGTCAGTGTTGGAAATGCCCCAAACTTGAATGTGGAGTACCTGAAGACTGTTGCCATGTGAGATATCCTTAGAAGAAGCCGCCTTTTCTTCAGACCATTTCAGGTTATGCAATAATAGAAATGTGCAACTTTTGAAACTTATTTCAAATACATCCTTCAATGCACAAATATTTAAGGTATATTTTTAAAGAACCTGAAAACACGCAGCTGCTTTAAGGAGGCATATTAAAAGACACAGCTGCTTTAAAGAGATTCTGTGCCTTTGCTCAAATGCATTCCAAAGAACCTCTTCTGAATCATTGAGCAGAATAATTTTTTTTCTGATTTCTTTATGTTATAAAAAGCCCAGTTATTGAACTCAGTCTTGACAGACACTAATTTGTTTTTTCTGGTATTTTCTATACAATAGGCTGGGTCTTATAAGGGTCACAAAAAGATTTATCCTTTATGTGTGTTTATTTTTTTATTGTCATGTTACAGTGACCACTCCGAAATGTCCTTATGCATCATTTTAATGTAATAAAATTACATTTTAAAATCATTATTTATATTGGCAGTGTTATTCTTTGAAAAAAGATATTCTTTGAACTACTTTGAATTTTTTTTTTATTGCAGTCTTTTCATTGATAATTTTATATATTAAACTGAACTTAGATTGTGGAATCTAATTTCCATTCATGGAAATTCCTGGGGATCCTGAAGCTGCTGGATAAAAGAGGGACCATGGTTGAACCCTCATTCTGCCCATATCCTTTTATCGTATCTCATTTGGTTCCATAGAAACACCCTAATCCACATAGCAGCTTTTTCAGGAGGTTGCAAAGAAAATGCAAAGAAAGAAATGGTGAAGTCAGCAGAATGACAGAAGATATTGAGCAAAGTGGCTGTCTGGGCACACATAGGCAATCAAAAGCAGAGAACCAAGAGACCAAGCCTTACAGATGATGCAGCTGCTATAACAATCTGAAAAGGAGTCTTCATGCAAACTGCTACAGCTTCAATATATTTCTTTGGAATATTTTGCACAGCCCTAATAGTTTTTTCATTGGGGGACGGGAAGGTGACAGCTTGTAATTGAAAAGAAAAAAAATAGCATCTTGGTTTCTAAAAGCAACTGAATGGGTGAAAAAAAATATTCGCTTGATTAGTCTAAAGTGCTTAGCAAATTCCATTAAAAATAGGTGATAGGTATGTAAACACTTGATTACATGTTTCTCCCACTCATCTTTGTGGATCGATCACCAAAGCAAGCCCAGATCTTAGAATCTTAAATAAGCCAGCTCCAGGAGAATTTTCAGACTTGTGATGTGAATGTATCTGAAAGCAGCAACTTGCATAAGATGGAAAACGAAAGAACGTCTTAGTTATTTTCATTACACATGTTTTGTACCATGTGCCTAGAGCTATGTTTTTCAATAGCCCTTTTGGGACTTACGGACTTTATTTAATATGCCACCCATCACTCTGCCAAGCGACTGGGTGGCTTCAACTAGCATAAATAGCAATAAAACAATTATAGGATTTAAACATTAAGACATCATATTAAAAGCTAAAGCCTTAATATTAAAACAGATAAAACCAATGCATAGATGGGGTAGAGATGAGATGAGATCTTATATTAATCTACATTACAATTGTAAGCTAATCATGTCATTCAATCTCTGAAGCAAACATGCCCAGGCATGATTTCTGTATTGCAAACATGCAGCTTGGGACACTGAGGAACAACATTGAATACATTTCTGATAAAATGCTCAGCTACCTTTCACATCTCTTTCTTCCTTCTTTGGTTTGCTTCTGTCCCGTACTTGTTTCTGCTGCTTTACTGCCTCTGTGTAATTATTTATTTTATTAATTTAATTTATATGCCGCCCTATCTCAGTAGGACTCAGGGCGGCTCACAACAATAAAATATCCAATAAAAGCGTGTTAAAATACATGTTACACACACACACACACACCTAGTCCAGGCTGAACAACCATGTCTTTAAGTCGCAGCGGGAGGTGCAGAGGTCAGGGACCAACTGGAGTCCCAGAGGAAGTTGGTTCCAGAGGGTGGGAGCACCCACAGAGAAAGCTCTGCCTCTAGGGGTCGCCAGTCGACACTGTAGCCGACGGCACCCTGAGTAGGCCCTCCCTGTGAGAACGCACCGGGCAATGGGGAGCTGTTGCTGGTTGCAGATGGTCCAATAAATATCCTGGACCTTATATCAGCTTTCCTGATTTTTTTTTAACATACAAGATTGGAAGCGGAGGGAGACAAAGAAGAGGACAAGCCATAAACTGAATAGATCTCACTCTGGCCCAAGCTCATCAATGTTGGGTTTAGTATTCTCTGAGACTGTGATGGCTCTTTGCTCCATTCCAGTTGACTATCTCCTTCCAGGGACAGCACCCTACCGGAATGAGTAGAGGGTCATTAAAATTGTGTGCAATGAATTGACACACACAGAAGACAGTACTTCGGCCACTTTTCCCGAATGCTGCTTTTCAGTCTGATGGATGGGAAGTGCACTCCCTGGTCCTCTGCCTCTCTCTCCTTAACCACATGGAATAGTAACAGTAACAGAGTTGGAAGGGGCCTTTGGGGTCATCTAGTCCAATCCCCTGCTCAAGCAGGAGATCTGTGCTAAGGATTCAAACCGCCGAACTGCGACCTTTCTGATAGACAAGCTCAGTGTCTTAGCCACTGAGCCATCTAGTCAGGTGTACAGGATTAGATTGCTTTGTCCCCTCAGTGACGGCCCAGATGTCTTAAAGATGTTAAATCTTCTGGATTTTACAGCAGGAGTGTTTGACTTAAGGAGGTAGAAGTAGATATGGTGTGAATTCACATGTATTCTGAATCACCTTTACCTCTTTAAATGTAAATACTGTATCTGCACATTTCTATTTTTATCAGTGAATCTCCCACCATGAATTTGGGGGGTGGGAGGGGGAGGGATGAATTTGAACTAAGTGGGGCTTTTTTACACAGCAGACGTAGTAATAACGTTTTGTCATGTTTTCTCTTAATTCCATGTTTCTAAACAAAATAAAATCCCAAATAATATTAATTTTCTTCTTTGGGAGCTTGCTTTATTAAAGCTGTGTTTTCTACTTTTGCTTGTAGCTTTGGTTCTGTGAATTCTGTACATAAATATTTATAGTACAGAAATAGAAAGGCGTCAATTTTAAAAAGAAAGGTGTCACATATTCCTATTTCCTGCTATCTAGAAGGTATTCAAATGTTTTAACTCATTTTTTCATGGTAAATTGCACTATGGACTGTAATGGCAACAGTGGGGGATCATAATTCAGAAGGAACACTGGTAGAGTGTTTGGAACAAATTTCTGTATAGCCACCTGCTGTTGCATCCTGAATAGTAATTTGTTGGATTTCTATATCAATAAGGATACCTATTGGGCTGCTGCAGTTATGTTATGTCTTTAACCGCTGTTCACCATCAGTAGTCACAATGTTGAGTTGGGTGGCCATACAGATCTCTTCCCCCTCATCTGTCTGTCTGTCTGTCTATCATCTATCTATCTATCTATCTATCTATCTATCTATCTATCTATCTATCTAGAACATTAGAATTTCAAAATCTATCAATCATGGTTTAGTATTTGTTTTCATTTCACTTGAAACAAAGCCAACCCTGGATTAAAGTGGATGTTTAGGTTCACCAGCCAATATTTTCTGCAAATACTGGGCATTGTTTTGCCGTTATCAATATTTGACAACACATATTCCTGTGGAAGACACATTCATTTCTACAATCTTCATGTAATAGGAAGAGCTGCATTAAAAGTAAAGGTGAAGGTTCCCCTCGCACATATCTGCTAGTTGTTCCTGACTCTAGGGGCTGGTGCTCATCTCCGTTTCAAAGCCGAAGAGCCAGCGCTGTTCGAAGATGTCTCCGTGGTCATGTGGCCGGCATGACTAAATGCTAAAGGTGCATGGAACGCTGTTACCTTCCCACCAAAGGTGGTCCCCTATTTTTCTACTTGCATTTTTTCCGTGCTTTTGAACTGCTAGGTTGGCAGAAGCTGGGAGAAGTAGTGGAAGCTCACCCCGTTACGCGGCACTAGGGATTCGAACCACTGAACTGCCGACCTTTCGATCGACAAGCTCAGTGTCTTAGCCACTGAGCCACCACATCCCTATAAAAGGGGAAAACACATCATAAAAGGGTGTTAAAAGTGTGTGTGTGTGTGTGTACTTCGTTTACTTTTATTTTAGAATGGTCGCACTGGTTGCCCAGATGCCACAGTGTTTGCTTTGTTGGCTTTTGTGACAGAGGCAGGCATCTGTTCATCCTATCTCGTCAAAAAGGACTCTCCTTTTTCTCCTTTTAAAATACAGCCTGCTGCTCTTTAAGCTTCCTTCAAAAGACACGACTGATCTTTCTTCTTTCTTTTGAACTGGAAGAAACTTCAAAGAATCTTGTTAATCAACTGTCCTCTGTCTGCCAGAAGCCTTATTTTAGTAGACAATATTTGTGGAGCTAAGGGGCATAATAAAGGAAACTATGGGTGCTCTCCATAAAATACATGTCATGATAATGACGGGGGGGGGGGGCTTACCTATGCATAGAACATGACCTCTATGATGTATATTCATTCGGAAACACCCATTGAGACCTGAAGGGAAACTGAGATTCTACCCCAAGTTTACTTTTATCTTGAGTGGTAGGTGGACTAAGCACATTTCCCAACAAAGTATATGGTGCCTGCAGTCCATATATGTAAATAAACTTCTATAGGCTAGGGCTGTGATGGCGAACCTATGGCACGCGTGCCACAGGTGGCACGCAGAGCCATATTAGTGGGCACGCCAGCTCAGCTCTGGGGCGCCTGTGCCTGCCAGCCAGCTGATTTTCGGGCCTTTTGGGCCCAGCAGAAGTAGGGAAACAGGCTGTTTCCTGCCTCTGGAGGGACTGGGGTGGGTGGGGAAGGCCCGTTTTTCTTTCATACCTGGCTCCAGATCCTGTCTATTTATCTGGGAAAAGCAAAAACAGCCTTTCACACTCCCTTGGAGGCCCTACGGAGGCTGAAAGGGCCCATTTCCTGACTTCCGGTGGGACAGGAAGTGACGTTTTTTGCTGTCCCCGGCCTCCAAAGTCTCCTAGAGAGGCTCCTAGAGTCTGCTAGAGAGGTTCTGGAGACTGGGGGCAGCAAAAAATGTCACTTCCTGTTCCACTTTCAGCCTCCGTAGGGCCTCCAAGGGAGTGGGAAAGGCTGTTTTCGCCCTTCCCAGATAAATAGACAGGATCTGGAGCCAGGTAAGAAAGAAAAACGGGCCTACCAGGCCATCATGTGCCAGGAGGGGGGAGGGGGGTTGCGCGCACATGCGTGTGGGCATGTGCACGCACGACCCTCCCCCGCCCCCCCCCCTCCTGGCACACGATGGCAAAAAGGTTAGCCATCACTGGGCTAGGGCTTTGATTGGTAGCATGTCACGTTTCCATTGATTTCTTCTTAATTAAAAAAAATCTAAAAATGATAAATGGGTTGAATCCAGATGCAAAGATCCTTAAAAGAAAATGCAATGAAATCAAGGACATTATAATTAACTCCTATTTATTTAAATATTCATTTATTAAACAAGTGCATATGGCTCCCCAACTCATGCACGGTGACTCTGGACAACTTACAATATTAACATTTCACAATGAAAGAACCCATAAACCCACCTCTTGCTGTCCAGTGGCAGCAACCACACAATCACACCAGCCACTTGAGCTGTTTGGTATCCACATACATTTAGTCTCTAGGCCCACTGACTAAATACAATATGATCTGGATTTACTCTAGGTGTTTGACAGGATGACTGTTCCATTTTAGAGATGATAAATGGGAGATACAGTAACATTTTATTCTAATTAAACTATTTTTATTTATTTGTTTGTTTGTTTGTTTGTTTAGATTTATATGCCGCCCTTTCTCCGAGAGGACTCAGGGCGGCTCACAACAATAAAACAGAAAAATAAAACAAAAACTCTGGGTTAAAAGTTAACCCATAAAATCCCTAAAATCAATTAAAATCCATTTTAAAAGCCCCCATCAGTCCAGGCCGGCCAGGCGAAATAGCCACGTTTTTAGTTCGCGGCGGAAAGACCGAAGGTCGGGGGCCATCTGGAGCTCCAGGGGGAGCTGATTCCAGAGGGTAGGTGCACTCACAGAGAAGGCCCGCTCCCTAGGGGTCGCCGGCCAACACTGGCCAACGACACCCCGAGTAAGCCCTCTCTGTGGGAGCGCACCGGGCGATGGGGAACTGTTGCTGGCCACAGAAGGTCCACCAAATACCCTGGTCCTAAGCCATGTAGGGCTTTATAGGTGATCACCAGCACCTTGAATCTCACACAGAGGGCAACCGGTAACCAATGCAGGTCGCACAGGAAGGGTGTAACATGAGAGCGTCGGGACACTCCCATCACTACCCACGCGGCCGCATTCTGCACCAGCTGAAGCCTCCGAGTGGTCTTCAGGGGCAGCCCCATGTAGAGAGCATTGCAGTAGTCAATCCGGGAGGTGACCAGCGCATGAGTGCATAGGGCATCTCGGTCCAGGTAGCGCTGTAATTTTTAAAAGTTTTTTAAATTTATTTTAAATTAATTTTGAAAAATGTTACTGTGCACAGCCACCAAAACAAACAAATGGATCATTGAACAAATCAACCCAGAGTTCTCACACAAGACACACAAAAGACCAGATTCAAATTATCCTACTTCAGTCACACTGTGCAAAGAGTCAGGATCCTGGCAAAGGCTCTAATGCTGGGAAAGCGGGAAGAAAGGGAGAAAGAGAATGACTAGCAACAAGTTGGATGGATCACTTACTGGTACAGCAGAGGTCTCCAAACTTTCCAGCTTTGTTAGAAAATTTGCGCAGAAGCACGTACGCGCAGAAGCATGTACGTGCGGCCCCATTGCGAACTGGTAGTAAAGGTAAGTAGAACCCATCCCTGGTGAGAGAGCCCACCACTCGCACAAATGGAGCTTGCACACGAGTGCAAGTGTCTGCATAAGCACAAGTCAGGTCGGGGACTCCTGACTTACAGTGGCTGTGAGCGCACCAATGGAAGATCTGAAAGACCAGGTTAGATATAGATATCATGGGGAAAAAATCAATCTAAATGGTCTACAAGAGTCAAAAATGACTTGATGACACATACCTGACCCATCATTGTTTTAAAGACTGAAATTCTAAAGCAAGTTTAGCTTATAATGGCTGGATGTTGGTATTCCACACTGCTCTGTATTTTCAGCCAAGTTCTTCAACTTATACTACTGACAAGAGGAACTTTATCACACAAATCATTACTCTGCAATTTATGCTATCTGCCACCTTAAAAGTAAGTTATTTCTACTACTGATGTCATTTTACATGATTTATTATATTGCAATATTTTCATCTTGTCTAATTGATTCTTCAGCTCAACATGATCTACAAGATTAAAATGCATAATATAATGTAAAATGAAAGCATATAAAAGATTTATATTAAAATATATTCATATATTTTTTTCTTTTTAACTCTTTAGCAAAATTTCAATTTTGCTAATACAGCAGACTTTTTAAAAATCTTGGGTCAAATTGATCATCAGGAGATCAAAATAATTTTATTCAAGAGCACAATTCATTCTGAAATTCATGATTTAATTGTGTCATTTCATAACAATGTATCGATTTATGTGTTTAGAGTATCACTTTTGTTAGTGGTTAAGGCACAAGGCTAGGAAACATGAGACCATGAGTTCTAGTCCTGCCTAAGGCACCTTGGGTCAGTCATATTCTCATCTCTAGGAAGCTGGTAATAATAGTAAATTAATTTAGTTTAGAGAAATCCTGTCAAGAAAACTTCAGGGACTTGCTCAAGCGGTTGCCAATAGTGAAGAGCTGATTTGAAGGCGCAACAAAATATAAAATAAAAAATTAAGGATTTACCACTCTTTCAGACCAATGTTTCTCAAAGTGTGGTCTGGGAACCTCTGGGAGTTTTCAAGACCCTTTCAAGGAGTCTGTGAAGTCAAATAAATAAGCATTTTACCATATCTCAGTTTTAATTTCTAATACAATCAATCATTTTTAAAAATCAGAAGGGGTCCTGAGACCAAAACGTTTGAGTGCCACTGCTTTAGACCACCAGATTCCAGCAATAGTCTTAACGATTCATCAGATTTTACTTAAGACAATATAACCAATTCACAAAACAATTAATGTAAACTCTCCAGCAATTCCACTTTTAGTTAGGATGGTGCTCCTTTTCTTCCATGTTTCATAGGTTGCTTTAAAGAACAAATTAATGGAAAGAGTGTTAGAAGATCCTTTAACTGAAGGGTAGGAAATATGCCCCTGGCAATCTTCTCCTCTCACCCTTAAGAGTTTTCATTCATATTACATGTCATGATCTTGAATGATATAATTTATCAGTTCAAATTAAAGAAGAGCTGTGAGAAGAGCTCATAATTCATAGTTGCTACAGGGCAGCTTTGATAAATTGAGTAGCTTTCCTCACCCTTAGGAGATGATTTTCTTTTATTTCTTTCTCTGTTTCTCCCCCCCTCCGGAAAGTGATGCAGTTCCTTTCATCTTCTCTTACAGAGTTTGCCTAAGCAGGCAATTTTAACTTTTTTTGTGTGTGTGAATTAAGTGGAAAATTATCTTCCTTTCTTGTGGCAATGAAATGAGAGAGAACCAATTGTATTCTCAGCTAGATGAAGAAATGTCTCCTATGTTTTCTAGACTAAGGAAACTCGGAACTTCTCTGTTTCAAAGACCTAAAAGGAGATTTCCTTCTTTTACTAGAAATTCATTAATTTATTACACTCTTCATAAAACTTATTAATTCAAAACCTTTCACTCATTTCTCTAATCGAGATTTGAAGCCAAACCAACACTGCAGGAAAGTCCACCTCACTATTAAAATTATAATAAATGTTCAGAAGGACCAGTGGTGAAATCCAAATTTTTTTACTACAGGTTGTGTGTGTGTGGCTTGGTGGGCATGTTGTGGCTTGGTGGGCATGGCAGGGGAAGGATACTGCAAAATCCCCATTCCCTCCCCACTCCTGGGAGAAGGATATTGCAAATTCTCCATTCCAACCCCACTCTGGGGCCAGCCAGAGGTGGTATTTGCCGGTTCTCTGAACTACTCAAAATTTCCACTACTGCTTCTTCAGAACCTGTCAGAACCTGCTGGATTTCATCCCTGAGAAGGGCCCATTATTAATTATGGTTCATTGCACATCTCAACAGAGGGAGAGGGGATACGACACTACCTATCTCCTGTTTATAACACAGTCCTTGTCAGAGTTCCAAGTAACACCCCAATGAAAGAAAATGCCGAGCCTTGAATTTCCTCAAAGTTACATTTTATTAGAGATGTCCTACTGGCACATCTGGGAAAACTCGAATCTGAAAGCTTCCAGGTTTTCCCCACCCAAAGGAAAGTTCAAGACTCTGCCCAACACCCACCTGTCCATCACATGGCCCAATCCAAACACCATGCTGACTGGAGATGCCTCCCAGTTCCATCTGTTCAGATATACGGCAAGATGTCCTTGATTTTCTGAGAAAGGAATGTTATTCTAACTATATATCACCCATGCTCCATAAAATCCTCTCTCCCAATTTCCCAAAGTAGTAAATGTGGCAGGTCTGAAGATGCAACGAAGAAGATGTCTTCCAGGCCTGATGGTCCTTTCAGCAATTCCAAGATTCCACACTCATTTGCACTATTCAGGTGCCCCTGAGGCCACAGATAAACCTCCAAGTGTCCTCAACAAACTCTCAAAAGAGATTGCTAAGGAGCAAATGCTTGCAAGGAAAATAAATCTTCCATTCTCCACCATTCCATCAGAACTGAAGAAGCTTTTTGGATGAGGAAGGAAAAACAAAGAAAATCCAGTTGCCTTTTGAAAAAGCATCTTTGGGATGACCTGGATGACTGAGAATCTCCATATATATTTGTTCACAATACAGTATTCTGAAGAAGTGGGAATGCTTTGCTAGACTCTGCAGGAGAAGGGTCTACAATGGAAAATATGAACGATAACTTCAACTAATATTTGTGTTCTAAATAATGCAGGTTAAGCCTGTTGGGTAGAGTTAGCTTTTCAGTGAGTCAGAAACACAATTATCATTAGAAAGCAGTCACCGGTGTCCTGTATATATCAACAGCTGGGGAAACAAGATTAATGGCCTTCTGGAAATTAAATCTTACTTCCTGGGGACTAATGCTCATTAGTAACAGAAGAAGAAGAAGAAGTGATATTAAACATGTCATGATAGTTCTTTGACTGCCAAGGGTTTACTTTGAATTTTGTCTTGTTCTATGCTTAATAATAATTAAAAACTTTTAATGTTCTAAGGATACTTTCTAAAAAGCATTAACTAGAATTCCGACTCCAGTTCCAATGGGGGGGGGCAGACAGAAACTCAGTTTCTTATGAGGAGCATTACGAGTAACTCCTCGGACCATCAAATTTTACAGAACCAGAGCAGTAATATGATATGCCCTTGGCGTTTCACTCCTTACCCCAATTTCAACTTCCAGTCTTCAAAGGCAGCCTTTCCCATATCACAGTTACTATGATCTTGTGGTATTTCAAAGATATCAGTATTAATAAGAAATTGCTGGAGTTCATTTTTCCAGAAATACGTTAACTTTTCAAGATTTATTGAGAACAAGTCTGATCCATATTAGAGGTTAGTTGATATGTTTTGAGAGGAAACCGAGCCAGATTCAATATTCTCTCCTCAGCACTTCTCCAGGGTAGGTATAAGAGAACACCAATAGCAGAACGGGTATGTATATGTGGTAAAGGAGAAGTCGAAGATATCTCGCATGTTTTATTGTACTATGTGTTATATAGAGTTTATAGATCAGTATATATTCTCCCCTTACTACAGAGATTGCCAGGGAGGGCAGCCGACGTTTATGTCGGCTTTGTCCTCCAGGACTCAAACCCGGCTACTATGCATGCAGTGGCAAAATTCTGTGTCACTGCAATGTCCATAAGAAAAAAAATTAGTTACAGAATTATAGCTGTCAACTTGTGCCAATTTTTTGGTGATATCTATCAGCTCTCTGCTCACGTAAATTAGGGGGTGACCCTAACAGTTTGAGATCATGTATTTCCTTAACAGGGATGTTATTACCCACTATTAATGTCAGTATTATTTTTTTAATATACTGTATGTCTACTGCTGGTCGATGATTGTAATATAGTTATATTCTATTCTTTGAGAGGAAACAGTCACAACTACATTTTAAGTTGCTCCGCTAAAATGTGCCCATTACTTTACACTAGCCTGTTAGTGTTTCCAAGGACAAATAAAAACATTGTTCAGTGATGAGTCATCTAAATTTAATCGAGCAGTACCAGATGTGTCTGAATTTAGAATTTCGAAGTAAAGAAATATACTGTATATTTGGGGGGAGGGGGTAAGTTAACAATCAACTGGGTGGAAAGAAAAGCTATTTTATTCCTGAGTCAAGAATCAGAACATAATATGGAATCTATTCAAATGGAAAGTTCATATGTTTCAGGCCAATAGCGGCTAATTAAACATCCTTTCCATTTTACAGGAATTTAGTGATTAGAGACAAATGCTTAATGGGAAGAATCACTTCTCCAAAATCAGCTACAGAGGAAGTGGCACAGCTCCACTGCTGATTTCTTTAATAAAAAAATCATCTTTGGTTTATAATGTAATCACACCAAAACGAACTCACTGGCAAACAGTTGATTTAATTAGTATTTTCTTTACTTAAAAACAACTCTTTAGGAGTAAAAGTTACAAGAAAGACAATTAATTACGCCTATCAGTTGGAAAGCAGTTCTTTCTTTTTTTATCATTATAATTGATTGCTTTTACAAATTCTCCCCAGCACAATCACAGGACACCAGAATACGATGGTGGACCTGACAGCCATAAAATTTCAAAATAGCAATGATTGATATCTGTATATTAAACTGTATATTACATCACTATGAAGGTTAAAGTCAGTATTAATGTTCTGACCAATATGGCTCAAATTATAAAGTATAAACCAAGATAAAGGGGTTACAATAATTTCTGTCTCATTAAAACAATGAGTTTAACAAATCATAAAACAATGAAATATTATAATCTTAAGAAAATCCAAAATTTGGATGTAGCATTATCCCATTTATAAAAATGCAGCCCTAAATAATTTCTACGTTGCACTGCAAACTCTCAATCAGATTTGTTTTTCAGATAGGAAGTTAAAGTTGATATTGAAGCATACTCCCATAATTCATTCAATTTCTATCACTGTTGGAAAAATCAAAAGCACAGATGTTAAAATAACCAGGAAAAAATGTTATTTTACACACTCGGGACCCCAGACACATAACCAGGTCTTGAAAGCTTCATAAAAGGCCAATTTCTGGAGAGAGAATATTGCAGAGGGCAAGGGCTACAACACAGAAGGCACACCTCCTAGTCCCCGCCAGGTGACACTCCTTAGCTGAAGTGACCTGGAGTTTATGCCCTGTCAGCCAGACTGTATTGGATAGAAAAGACAGTCCCACAGGTAACCAGATTCCAAGCCAGGAAGGACTTTAATGGTGACAACCAGCATCTTCAAATGCAGGCAGAAACACACTGGCAGCTAATGCAGTTCACGAAACAATGGTGTTCCACATATCAAATATCCCACATCATTCATTATCTATGCAGCTGCATTCTGCATTAGTTGAAGCTTCCAGATGCTCTTCAAGGGCAGCCCCATGTAGAGTGTGTTGCAGTAATTCAGATGGACGGTCCCAAAGGCATTGCCAATCCATTAGAGAAGGGATTATTTTATAATTTTCAGTATAAGGAAGAATAAGAAGTATAAGGAATCATAGCTATTACCAGTGGTGGGTTCGGCCCGGTTCAGCCCGGTTTCCCCGAGCCGGTAGCAGTGACAATATGACATCATCGAACCAGTTCTGCCCCCTACCTCTCCCCCCTGCGCCCCCCCCACCCCCCAT
Organism: Ptyas mucosa; assembly: GCA_012654045.1. Taxonomy (NCBI): domain Eukaryota; kingdom Metazoa; phylum Chordata; class Lepidosauria; order Squamata; family Colubridae; genus Ptyas; species Ptyas mucosa. The sequence goes on along the minus strand of WNWU01013815.1, from coordinate 9,263,522 downwards.
GTTATTCTTACCTTTTATTTGGCCCCACCCCCAATCTATTGCTGCCTCCTGAGTCCCAGCTGATGGCTAGAGGGAAAAAAACTGTTTAAACTCTTGCCACTTCAAAGGGCCGCCCTACAGCTGATCAATGTTAAAAGAAAACAAATGAGTAGACCATGCCTGCAAAAATACATGAGTAGATCAGTGCTTGCAAAAATAAATGGGTAGACCAGAGCCTGCAAAAATACATGAGTAGATCAGTGCCTGCAAAAATATATGAGTAGACCAGTGCCTGCAAAAATACATGAGTAGATCAGTGCCTGCAAAAATACATGAGTAGACCAGTGCCTGCAAAAAATAAATGGGTAGATCGGTACAGCTCTGCAAGCAGTTTAAAGCCTGGTAGACCAGTACCTCTGCTAAATCCTAAATAATTGTCACATGACCATCAAGCCATGCCCACAAAATAAGCCACGCCCACAGAACCAGTAGTAAAAAAAATTAGAACCCACCCTTGGCTATTACCATGTACAAAGCCAGTTCTGTACACTTTGTAGGAATGTACAGTTAGTAATGTTTAATTTAAAAAATAGGTTGAAAAGAGAAATTCACCTTTAACATTTGTTTCATTTATACATTGTATTCCAAAATTGTTGGACTTTGGGAAGTTATTGGTTCCAGATTATCTTTAATTGAAATCGACTTCACAAAGTTGTAATGATAAAACAAGGAGAGACAGTTATCTCCCATGTACCCCAGAACTTCCAGAGGAAAGGCAAGATATAACTGCAGGAATAAATACAGGTAGTCCTCCACTTACAACAGTTCGTTTAGTGACCATTCAAAGTTACAACGGCACTGAAAAAGTGATTTATGACCATTTTTCACACTTACGACCATTGCAGCATCCCCATGGTCACATGATCAAAATTCAGAGGCTTGGCAACTGGTTAATATTTATGACCGCTGCAATGTCCTCGGGTCATGTGATCACCTTTTGTGACTTTCTGACAAGACAAAGTCAATGGGGAAGCCAGTTTCACTTAACAACAGAGTTAAGGAATAACCCTTGAGTAGCAAGGGTGTGCACATGAAAGCGGTCGAGAGTAGTTCTGAATAAGCACAGTCACCACACAGATACACTGAGTCGTGTTACAGTTTACATTCAGGAAAAATAAAGCACATTCCAATAAACAAAGTCTTCATACCAGTCATAGTAATCATACACAGTAAATAGTTCTTCTGGAGTTGCAAACAGTAATACAGTAAGTCAGATAGAGATATCAGAGAGCAAGAACAACAAAGAGAACAAGCCATGTTTCTAGCTCCCTCTTTTTTTTTTTTTTTTTGGTTTTAAAAACAAACTTTATTTAAAAGTTAAAATACAACAAAAACGTTCTTAACTCTCTATATATACATTCTTATCCTACTTACACACAAAAGCTAATAAACCGGATTTCCTAACTATATTGTATAGACGTTTAAATATATACATTAGTCATTATTTCCTATTGACGGTGTTTATTTGTTAACCTTTATTTTCTTACTGTTTTTTGACTTTACCATTTTTCCAATGATTCACCCAATCATACCATCTGTCCCATATTTTGAAATATTGTGAGTCTTCCTTTTCGTTTAGTTTTAAAGTTATTCTGTCCATTTCTGCGCATGTAAATATTTTTTGGATTATTTGCTGATCTGATGGCAACTGCTCTAATTTCCAAGTTTGGGCTAGGGTTAAGTCCCAGGCTTGATATCCACGTTAGAGGCAGTAATGCATCCCAATATAGTAGACACCCAAAAAATAATACGGTACAAAGAAGTTCTGGACCTAAATGGAAGACGTCAAGATCTGAGAGACCAGGGCATAGAAATGGACTGGTGGCCATACTTAATACTACAAACTAGATATTAAAAAGACAGAGAAGAAGGAGTCGAAATAAAACCTAACCAATTAGATAAATTACTAGAAACCAAAGACAGGAAATTAATCTCTAGCTCCCTCTTAAGGACATTGGCAACAAAGCTAACCAATCAGGACATAGTATGATGCAATACAGCAGTCTTAAAGCTATACAATACAATTGCAATACACTGCAAACATACATTAATGCAGGGGTGGGTTCTAACCGGCTTTACTACCGGTTCTCTTTGTGCGCATGCTTTGCGCGCGATCACCTCTTCGGTCACGCACTTTGTGTGCAATTGCCATGTGCATGCTCACTTTCCTCGCCTGCGCGCCAAACTTGCGCTTTGCGCAAGCGTGTTGCGAATCTGCCCAGCTGAGGTATGGCAATCTACTCTGCCGCACCTCTCAGCTGGGTGAAAAAAGAAAAAATATAAGATCGGCATAATGCCGGGGTGGCCGGGAGGGCCCAGCTCCCGAAGACAGAGAACCGGTTCGGTGATGTCATATCGTCACCGCTACCGGCTCTCGAGAACCGGTGCAAACCGGGAGCAAGCCACCACTGCATTGATGGTTTATATATTGCCAACCCAACAAGTTAGGTAATAGTCTTATTCCTAACAAACGGTGTTACTAACTTAATAATGGCAGCGATTCACTTAACAACTGTGGCAAAAAAGTTTGTAAAATGGGGCAAAACTCACTTAACAAATGTTATACTTAGCAACATAAACTTGGGGCTCAATTGTTGTCATAACTCAAGAACTACCTGTGCATATTATTTATGTGCACGATATATATGATCACCTATCTCATATCATAATTCTATGTAACTCACAACAATCCATCAGGGGCGACCGCTAGTAAGATGTGCTTCTGAGGTCTCATTAAGGGGTAACAAGGCAATACTGCAGGTTTTTAGGGTACCCAATCAAAGAAGGATATTTTTTCCCTTGACAAAAGGGACATGTACAAAAGGACAAAAGGAGACAGTTGGTAAGGAAGCATTTTTAAAAAAATTCATTTCAGTTGGTATGAGCGAAAAAGTTCCTACTATTGTATGATTTTTTTTAAAAAAAACATATACATGCGGGGGGGGGGGGAAGGAAAGAAAAACCCAACTAATTGATGGCGATGGGGATTTAAGAGCACCTCCCCACTATATTTCCAAATTCTCTAAAGAAATTGGAAGCCACCCTGCATGTCATGAAATGCTGAGTATAGAGAGACAACACAAATCTATCAGCCTCCGCCTTCTGCTTCCCAGCAGGAGAGAACAGAAACACCTCCCATTCAATTACTCAACTTAAACTGCCACATCCTATTGTGCATCTCCTCCCCTGCCTTCCAAACAGAATGGAAATAAAATAAACTGCCAGCACCAAAGATGAAGTAACAGGATGCTAAAGCTTGGCACAAGGGCTGGAGGGAATGATCCCTGTTTGGTGTGTAAGAAGAAATATCCTTCTGGGTTCAGCTCCAAGTGGGGAAAAAGACACTGGAAACATGGAGACTGCTTGGAAAGGTGGTTTAATGGTGGACAGGATCACATAGTTTGAGTTCCTGAACAGAAAAAGGGCCGAGATGCAGCGAGTCCCTGGGTTTTATGCCCTCTCTGGCTTTGAACTTTCTCGGGCCCTGAAAGAGTATCCTGATTGGTTGTCAGACTCCCAGGGGGTGGAGGTCTTAGCTAGCCTTGCTGGCTGATGTAATCTTCTCAGGTGCCATGTGGTGAATTTCTCTTGCTAGATGGGTCCTATTGTGTTAGTTTCTGTTGCTAGTTGGGTCCTATTGTGTTGCAGATGATGGTCCATTGACAAAGGGTGGGGGGGCAGGAAGGTGGGATCTGCTTTGTCTTTAAAACATGCTTCTCCATTTCTCATACAGGGAAGCATAATATTCTGCCTTTTTAATATTTCCTAAAAGATTTCATTTTTCTAGAAAAGGGGTGGGTGCTAACTTCCTACAGGTGTTAGAAGCCAGAGATTAGGCTGAAGCAAGGGTGCCCACCAGTGTGGAGGAGACCTATCCACGAGGTATCTTCAGCTAATTTTGGTGTTGCAAACAAATACCTCTTCTGCAATTCTTGAGCCAGAACAACAACAATTTTTAAAAAATCAGCTCAGCTCAACTCATCGCATTCAAGTGATGACATGAGATTGCAAGGCCTGCAGCTACTTTATGCTTGTGGTATAAAGATATGCGGGGAAGTACGTCTTGTAGCATAAAATGTTGATGTTTGTGAGGTTTTGTTTTCAAAGCAAAATTTTAAATCTGTCAACATTCCAAGAAATCCAGTGTTCTCTATTGAATGAAATTAGTAGAAAATGACCAGAGATTGTGACAAATCCTCATCTTAGATTCGGAATAGGGATCCTTCATTCTAGTGTTACCAGATCAGGGCTGAAAAAATCTAAACGATCACTAGATGGCAACAAAGAAACACAGAAACCTCAACTCTTTGCTGCCATCTAGCAACCATGTAAATATCAGTCCAGATCTGGTAGTTTCACCCCTTTCTCAAAGTCTAGAGCAGTGATGGCTAACCTTATTGCCATCGCATGCCAGGAGGGAGGGCAGGGGAGGTTCGCATGTGCGCCAGGGGTGGGTTCTAAATTTTTTTACTACCGGTTCTGTGAGTGTGGCTTATTTTGTGGGTGTGGCTTGATGGTCATGTGACAAGTCTTTAGGATTTAGCAGAGCTACTGGTCTACCAGGCTTTTAACTGCTTGCAGAGCTGTACTGGTCTACTCATTTGTTTTTGGAAGCACCAGTCTACCCATTTGTTTTCAGAGGCACCAGTCTACTTATTTGTTTTTGGAGGCACCGGACTACTCATTCGTTTTTGGAAGCACCGGTCTACTCATTCATTTTTGGAGGAACCGGTCTACCACCACACTGCCTTTTAACACTGATCAGCTGTAGGGCAGCCCTTTGAAGCCCTGCAGCAAGAGTTTAAACAGTTTTTTTCCTTCTAGCCAATCAGCTGGGACTCGAGAGGCAGCAATAGATTGGGGGTGGGGCCAAATAAAAGGTAAGAATAATGTGGGGGGAGGGGCAGGGGGCAGGGGGGCCAACTCCTGAACAAAGAGAACCGGTTCGGTGACATCATATTGTCACCGCTACCATCTCGGCCGAATCGGACCGAACCGGAAGTAACGCACCACTGATGCTCGCATGTCTACACCCATAATTCTATGCGCCCTGCCACACGCATGCGCGTGCGACTCCCTCTCCCCACCCGCTCCTGGTACGCAATGGCCCAGTAGGCCCATTTTTCTTTCTCACCTGGCTCCAGATCCTTTCTAGGCATCTGAGGAGGGTGAAAACAGCCTTCCCCACCCTCTCAGAGGCCATCCAGAGGCCCGAAACAGCCCGTTTCCCAACTTCTGGTTGGACAGGAAGTGACTTTTTTGCTGTCCCTAGCCTCCAGAGGCTCTCTAGGAGACATGGCCATAGGTTCGCCATCAAGGGTCTAGAGAAAGAACTTGCATTTTCAGTTCTTCACCAAAAAGACTACAATATTTAGTTCATTGATAGTAGCACATATTGTACATATAAGACAAACTGCAACTGGATTTGACGTGTATGTTTTAAAAGAATTCATTAATAAATGCTTGCAATAGGGAAGTGATTTCGCTGAGTGTTTTGAGGCAAAATTGCCAGTGTCTGCCATTACATTTTTGCAATTCTTAGTTGTAAAGTAGAAGCATACAATGACTCATGTAACAACAAAGAGACTAGAAACCTTTGAAATGTGGATTTTATAGAAGACTACATAAAATATCATAGTGTGCATATAAACAAAATGAGATGGTCCTCCAAAGACAAATAAATACTCTGTTTGGACATTGTGAATACCATCACCAGAAGGACAGTGAAATATTAAGCACGCAGGGTTAGCAATCAGAAATATCAAGAAAAGATTCAAGAAAACATAGAACTGGCAGATGGCATAAATCCTAGTTGAAAAAACTACATGTATTGTTTGACAAAAATACATTTCCTTGTTTAGTAACAGCAAAAGAGCAAATATTGTTGATAGTCACCAATCTCTGGGAGAAAAGAACACAAAAAGAAGAAAAAGAGTTCATTTGTGATGGTTTATGGTTCATGCACACAAATTGTGTGAACATTGATGTGGCATCTGCCTTGCTACTCTTCCACGAATCCCATTTCTACTCTGAAATTTTTCTGAAAGTGAGCCATGAACTTTAACCAAGATGAGATTGACCTGCAGATCCATAGATTGTCCTTGCCCATTTTATGCTCTATTCTTATAGTGATTCTGATAAGATGAACACTCTTGGAAAAACTCAGTATTATCGCAAATGGTCTCAATTTCAAGAGTACATATCTGACTGAATTGGAGACATCCAGAGCTTCAGAAATTGTGCTGTAATCTTTTGCAAACTGATAGGTATTAATGACTTTTTAAAATGCAGTGGGCATGTCATCTTTCTCAAATATTGTCCTATATAAACTTCACTGTGATGAGTGGAACCAAACTTTGTAAACATGAGTGACCCAAAACAGCCCTTATTGTTTAATGCAGCACAAGAAGAATTGCCCATAGTTAATCCTTTAATTTAAATTATTGAATTGAGGTTGATATTAATGTTCATGCTGAGACTTTATATTCTGAATTATTTGTTTGTGAAATAAATAGCATTATAGTACTTAGACCGGGGTGAAATCTACTTACCTTCTCTACCGGTTCGAAATTGTGCTTGCGTGTGCGTCATGTGTGATTTTGGACTCTCTGTGGATGCGCAAAGCCTTCTGCGCATGCACAGAGGGTAAAAAACAGGTTATTTCCTGGTTAAAACCAGGAAGTAATGACGTCCAGATGGGTAGGCGGAGCCTCGCGCTGCCACCGCTACTGGTTCTCCGAACCATGCACCGCCACAGCTACCAGTTCACCCAAACCCGTGCGAACCAGTAGCATTTCACCTCTGACTTAGACTTATATACTGCTTCATAGTGCTTTACAGCCCTTTCTAAGTGGTTAACAGAATCAGCATATTGCCCCCAACAATCCGGAACAAGTACCATATTTGGGTATTGTTTGCTTCTTTTCTATATTAGTGGGGCCCACATGAAGTTCTGTCAACATTTAGTGGCAAAAATAAGCAACAATTTAAAAAATCATGTATGCACACAACTGAGACATCTCAGATTGGAACACGTGAAAAATTAACAATGGACAAAAAAAATCTGAGATCCATTTTTTATGGAGCATAACTGGGAATGTCCAGTTTAAGTATGTTATTCAATTCTCTCAAAAATGTTCTGATTTAATAGTCCAGTAAGAATGGCATATGCTCCACTTACCATCTTTAATTTAGACCCATCTGAAGGAATACAGCTGTATTTTTCCATGGACCGGGGGGTTGGGGATGGTTTCACTTTGTTCACTCATCCACTACTCACCTCCAGCTGTGTGGCCCAGTTCCTAACAGGCCAATGACCAGTACCACTCCATGGCCAAGGGTTGGATATCTCTGTTCTAGAGAAGGTATAGTTCAGAAATGGTACATGGCCTCATTAAAAAGGTAACAGTTCGCCTCGCACATATGTGCTAGTCCTTCCCGACTCTAGGGGGCAGTGCTCATCTCCATTTCAAAGCCAAAGAGCCAGCACTGTCTGAAGATGTCTCCATGGTCATGTGGCCGGCATGACAAACACCAAAGGCGCACAGAATGCTGTTACCTTCCCACCAAAGGTGCTCCTATTTTCTACTTGCATTTTTTATGTGCTTTCAAACTGCTAGGTTGGCAGAAGCTGGGACAAGTAATGGGAGCTCACCCCGTTATGCGGCACTAGGGATTCAAACCCTTTCTATTGACAAGTTCAGCATCTTAGCCACTGAGTCACCACTAATGGCCTCATTAGAAGATCTTAAATTGGGTCCATGGAGTTTTTAACTGGAAAAAAAAAATCTCTTTCTTGTACAAGAAAATCCACTCTGATTTGAAGCATAGACAGCACCAAAATTGACTGGTCAATTATTTAACTCAGAATAAAAGTGGCTCATAACTTAACCACATGGTTAGATTCCTTTGCTAAAGGTTTCACACATTATGCCCTGCAAACAACATGGGATGATATTCTTTTGATAGGCAGTGAAATAGACTTGAAAGAGAACTACATCTGATGCTGACAGCTAATTATTTTAAACAAATGTTTGGGAACTTCAGCTAGAACTGATGTTTTATTATCAGTTAATAATAAATTACTTAATATTACATGAAATATCAATATTATATTAAACTAAGATAATACATATTTTAAAAATGTAACCATACTTGTGTTATCTTTTGGCAAAGGAGATTGAACTCTTCAAAACTTTCCTGTTGTATAAAAAATGGTACCATCTAAATTATTAGAACACACGTTGCTTTATGTTTTTATCATATTTATTTTGCATAATGTGCAACAATAAGTTATATATACAAAATTACACAAAATTGTTACAATATTTATCAAGAATGCAGGACTAATCTTGCCTTTTGCTGCTTTTTAAATTACAGTAAAAAGCTTCTTTCTATTTTAAACAAAATATTAAATATTCCTCTGTTCACATTGGTACTGTTGATTTCAAAGCCTTGATATTCCCCAGACATAAACTATGTATTTTTAAACAATTACCAAAACAAATCTAATGGCAATTCTTTAGTTCTCCAAGATAACTTTGTCAGTAGGAAGTGGGGATCTGAATTATTATTTATAGCTTGGAGCTGCATTTATGTGGAAATGCAGAATAAGCAATTGAAATTCTTGCATGTTATAATCCCAAAATTATGACCCCAAAGGTATTTCTCTTTTTTTAAAGTGCTTGTGGATTCTACCAAAACTAATACTACAAAGATGGAATAAAATCTAAATCCAGTTTGCAACAATGAACCTATGGGATTACTTTATGATGTCACCATTAAAAAAAAAGAATTTAATGCATGTATACTTGATACATTTATCTTGTTTTCTTAGCAACAGTGCACAACCAGCTTGTCAAAGTCTTATTGTGGCATTTTTATCCACCTATTATTATTTACGATCTAGAAGGCCCAACTCTGCTTAGCTTATTCAAGATCAGCCAAGCTTGGCTAGATCCTGCCACCTGCTATGACAATTGCCTCCTACCTCTGGATAATTGTCTTAGAGCAGATGTTGAGAAGACCACAGTGGGTGGTCTTCTTCTGCCATACAACATCTCATGATGTAATGGTTAATGTGTGGTATTTGCAAATATTAATTCCACGGGAATTGCTTGGGTTTCCACTGAGCATCCACCTGAATAGTCCTACTGTGCACTAGATTATAGGCCGCGGAGGCTCAGAATAAAACCCAAAGTTACTTCCTCTCCTTTTTCAAGGTACTAATCTGACACTTCTATTTCTTTGTATCTACCAAAATAGATTTCAAGGTTGCTTCCAGCTGCATTGGAGAAAGGAACTGTAGCAAACATTGTGTTTGCAAATTAAGTACAGGAAATAATTCTATCATTATTCAGAGGAGAAAGGACACATCGCAGATAGTAAAATATATTTTAATGCAAGAACTCATAGGCTAACAAACTGGATGCTGCATGGAGACATACCAATATTAAATATTCATCTCAGTGACCCCATTAGACTAGAATTTGATTTTTCTTATTTGGAATGAAGGCACTAGGGGGTTGGCCTAGTTATTATTTTCCTGAACATGAATTATAGTTTTATAGCATTTTCATTCAGTCATGCTTCTTGTAATTAAAAATGTTTTAAAGGCATGTTGTTTCTTTTAATAATAATAACTTACTGAAATCTGTCAGCATAGCAGTTTCTGATAGGTATATTAACAAGCTTGCTAATTAAATTTCTACCAACTCTTGGGTTCTGTAGTTATGATTCCTGGCATAAAAAGAGGGGCTATTCCTTTCAAATCTATAAATAAAGACCACAGGCCATTGTATCCAAGGGCACAGTGTTTACACTAGGGATATACTATGATAAAACTCAATAGTTACTATTCTTTCTTTTTTGCGCAAAGTGGGTTATCAGGATGGGTCACAGGAACTGATCCAAATACAAATTTCTCAAGTGCAGATGATAGGCAAGAAAGGATGAAGGCCCTAACGGGCACTATAACTATGCAATGTAGATCATCATAACAAACTTTAGGTCAGTGTTTCTCAACCTTGGTAGCTTGAAGATGGGTGGACTTCAACGCTGCTGGCTGGGGAATTCTGGGAGTTGAAGTCCACCCATCTTCAAGCTTCCAAGGTTGAGAAACACTGCTTTAGGTGTTCATATGATGTTCCTATAATCAGTTCTTCCATGGATTTCATATTAAAACATGATATACAGTTATTTTAAATAATATTGGAAAAATCAGTACCTTCACATTAAATAAAATAATTTAGAGCAATACAGTTTTATCAGTCGGTACTTAGTCCAACATTCTATAGACAGAAAAGAAAGTCTCCAGTTCTGAGGAGCCTGCATCTATCGTAGAAGTCCTGATGATTGTGATATATTTAATTCACATGGCACACAGGTCCTTCTGACAGATGGCCCACCAGCTGGGAAAAAGGTGAATTAAATGAAATACACATCCTCAAACATGCCCAAACTCCATGCAAATTCACATACCATGAAAAATTGGGAGCAGTGTTCTCATTTGCTCAGACATTATAAGCCAGATTTATTTAAAAAATAATCATAAGAACCGATAATTCATTATATTCAAATGTAAGAGGGAGCTGTGCTTGTATCAAAAGTAGATACTTCTGTTTCTTCATTAACTACTATTGTTTAGTGTTCCTATTACAGCTGTCCAGAAAAAAATTGTTTTAAGTAAAGTAAAAGCATCACAGGAAAACTAAACATACCACGGAAATTTCTGTTGGTGACTGCAACAATTCTAGTCAAGAAATCTGTAATATTTTTAAATGCTAAAACATAAAAGTGTTTCAACAGTCATTAATTTCCTTTGTATCTAAAGTTGATCAATTTGATAGATTTATTACAGGCTTCTGCCTCTCATTAATGATCTCTTTTCAAGAACTAACAAATGTTCCCATTTGTTTGTTCTAGTGCATAAAAGATGGTCCCGATCAGATGTTTATGAAATGCAATATTACATTAATAAATAAATTCTGCTTATATTATAAGTACTTTAAGTTTCCACTAGTATCTATGAAAATATTGCTGAACTTTTTGTAAGGACCACCTATACAAACTCTTATTTGCTATAATTTGAATAAATTGGAATAAAGCTATAGATCTTGTAAGAATGATAATTCAGCCAACTTCACCTACAGGCATGGATTTTTTCCTCCCCCAAATCCATAATATATGGGAGAAAAATTATAATTCAAAAAATACTTCTTGTAGCAGCACAGATTTTCATATAGATCACTATTTTTGATGTGACATATTCATTATCCAGGACTGAAACAAAATTAACCCATATTTCTTCAAAACAAGTAATGATACTAGTAGATTGATCTGTACTCATGCTTGTAAATGGAACTGTAAATGAACTGTAATATCTTTTAGGGACATAAACAAGTCTTGTTGAAAAAGTCTTCAGTTTGAGCACTTTGTATTTGATTCCAAAAACCAAGAACAAACCTTGGTGGTTGTTTTTTTTTATTGTTTCAATAGCAAAAACGATACTGAAACAAAAGCTACAGAAGCTTCAAAAGTTTATCTCCTTCTCAATTCCTTTGTTATTTCAATCACCCCATCATCGTCTGGAAATGAAAATCACAAAAATACAAGTCAGGAGGTCACAGTTGGATCAGGCTTCGGCATCACTTGGGCCCACTCTAGGATGTCTACACAGAGAGACTCTACGGCATCCAGTCGCTCAATCTGAACCAGTTTTGTCAGCAGTTCTGGGATACTATACCCAGCTGTGCTGATGCGGTCGAAGACTTGCATGCCATCTGTCATGCCACCAATTTCATCCCGCTTCAATCCAAAGCTTTCAGCAAGATGGCGCCAGGTCTTCACAATGGCTTTCTCCGTGTTGTAAGTAGAGCTGAGCATCCTGCTGGTCTTTTCCAGACAATCAAAGGGCAGCTCTGTGGGACTGAGGCCTGGAAGGAAGTTCACAGTCACGTTATTGGAGCTGCCTTTTTACTATTTCATTTGTCTGTCCCTTAAAATAATATTACATTGTATACTCCAAATAAAAAGTTATATTCACATATGTTGCATTTACACAGGGTTGACATTATCTGTTGGGTCATCCCCATTTCTATTTCATGGTACTTTTCCTCATTACTGCTAATTCTTCAACAACGTTTATTCTATTTTGCTGCTTTGATTTCATCTTATAGAAGAAGCAGCAGCAGCAAAGATTGTTGAGTCTCTTACTTTATGTTTTAAAGCATTTTTTATTTTTACCTTCTCCTGGAATATATACTAATCCATTGCTTCTGTATCCCTTGTGATAATGTAACCTTCTGCCAACCTTCACATGAAGCAACAACAAAATTTAATTAAAGGAAAGAGATTTGTGTCTCCAGCCACAAAAGAGGCAGGAGAATGGTCCATTTGTACCAGAACTGGGAATTTGGGTCTCATTGAACTACATGTCTAAACTGTTTCAGCCCACACAGCTCTTCATGAAGGATGGTGGGAAGTATTCAATCATCTGAAAAGTCTCATGTTCCACAGCCTTTTATGAGAAAGTCAAAAGAAACTTCCTGCAATATTTTCCTTTTTATTTGTGTGTGGGTGTTTTTTTAAAAAAAATCTCTTCATTTTGGGAGCAATGCACTCTGTATTAGTTAACTTCCCACATCTTATTACAGTTAAGAACAAATCCACCTCTGAAAGTTTCTTTTTCTTCAAAAGCTTCTACTGAGATAAAGCAAACAAAACAGATGTGAACAGCTTATATCCACAAATGTCTAAGTTACTATATATAAGGTGTATATGTTTGCCTATTTTACAGTTTTTAAATAATGTACAGTATATCACAGACAGTTATTTTCTGAGTCTGGCTGTGTACAAATATAATTAATCAGCTTAAAGAACCCTACAATAGAAGTTTATTTTAACACTTTCCACCTTGTGCCATCTGTCTTCTAGAATAACTATTGAATTGATTCTTAAACATCACAGATAAAGGCAGGATGCCTATGGGACTACAAATCCTATTACTGGAGTTTTTCACGGAGATTGCTTACAAAAGAAGTTTTCAAGACTTTTCCCTGTTGAATTTCATATGTACCAAACACCAACCTGATTCTGGCATTAGAATATTCAACTTTACTTCTTCCAAAATAAGTTTTAAGAAAAAAAAATCCTTAGAATGGGATTAATCTGTATCTAGTATTTGCGACTCCTTGGCAGTGTTGAAGCTCCATAAAGACATGTTCTTAAGAAAGCAGTTCATACATGTTTTCAGTTTCTATATTTTATTTCTTTTCACTCACCTTCTGCCACACTGCATACATTAGTGTATAGGTCAAGTATCTTTTTTCTCCGGCTTTGTATCTAAGGAAAATAAAAGGCAAAAACATTTATCTTTCAAAACTAAACTGACCTAAGTCATTCAGGATTGTGAAGAATCAGAGACAAAAATAGCATTCCTTATGTATTTGGTATGGTATATAAAGTAGTTTTGGTTTGAACAGAAAACAAAATATGAATCTTGGCTGTAAAGTTAAAAAATACATATATTTGTGCATACTTAGCTAGAAAGAAGGAATTGTGTCAAATTGTTTGTGTTTTAAATGAAATCTACTCTATCCTGTATCCTTGAATCCTGTAATTTGTCCCTCAGGATTTTATTTCTAAGAAGTTATATATTGGATTGGACGAACTATTCTACTCTTAGTTCTGAATCCATGGAAAATGGGGAGGAAATATCAAGATTATCATTGGTACTGACAAGACTGAGGCAGCTTTAGGCAAGATTCTTCCATGTGGCTTCCTTGACATTACTGCTTCTCTTCTCAGTATGCAACCTATTTATTATTCTCATTTAAAAAGAAATAAAGAGAGAGCCCTTTTATTCCTTCTTGTGCCACTATGTCACAATGGACACAAAGACATGTTTTTGAAGTTTCTGCACTGGAACGGTTAAGCCCACAGAGTTGGAGGCTGGAGGTCTCAGATCTTTTCTCTCCTGAGCCCTTTGGGGATTCACACTTTCCCCCTTCTTGTCCTTTGGGTGATTGATTTGGGGATACCTTACCTTGAATTGTAATCTGTGTTTATGCTTACAATTTGGGAAGCTGCAAACACTCATCCCACCCTCCATTCCGTCTTCCTCTCTGTCTTACAGAATGGGCAGTTGCATGTTGCAACTGGGAGTATCAGTGGGATTTGAATACATTTAATGAAAAAGGACCTATATCAAACTGTAAGGGCACTGTCTACTATCAAGTCCATAAATGTTGCTGGCATATTTTTCTGATCAGTGCCAGGCATATCCCTTCCTTCCAGCAGCTGGTCACTACCTCGTGTAGCCATTTCATATTGAGCTTCTCAGTTCTCCATGTTTTTATATGTATAATTTTGTAGTTGAACGAACAGTGCCCTGTTAAGACGATGATCTTCTCCCTTAGAAGCTCATATTCTATTCTGTTCTGTTCTGTTCTGTTCTGTTCCGTTCCGCTCCGCTCCACTCCCATTCCCACTCCCACTCCCATTCCCATCCCCATCCCATCCCATCCCATCCCATCCCCATCCCATCCCATCCCATCCCATCCCATCCCGTCCTGTCCCATTCCACCCCATGAAGCATGTTTCCTTTCCCATCTTGTGCCATCTTACTGCTAAACTTCCTTTTTCTTTACTTTTTAAACATCATTACATTGTAATATAGCAACATGATTCCTTTGCTTCTATAAACCTGAACTCTCCATTTTTTCCTTGCTGTAAAGATTTTATGAACCCACAGAGGAAAGTAGGAGTGAAAGAACATGTTCCCTATTGTTATGTTAATTGTGGCATTAGAACTACAATACTGTGAAAATAAAATAAAAAAGCAGATGTCTGTCTTAGTGCCAAAGGAGATCATCTGGGAAAGAGGATGGGAGGGTGAAGGCACCCAGGTGTGCAAATATTTGGGAAAGCAGGGAAAAGCACAGGGATTTGCGAAAACTGTCTTTTTGGCTTGTGACTAGCCTTTATCACAGTGTTTCTCAAACTTGGCAACTTTAAGATGGGTGAACTTCATGCTGGCTATGGGATTCTGGGAATTGACGTCCATCAAACTTAAAATTGCCAAGGTTGAGAAATACTGCTTTAGCAGTTTGATGGAAATAATATAATACCACCCCATTTTTAGCCTTTTTCTCATCAGCTCATCACAAAGACTCCTTCGTACATTTTTTTTTTTTTTGATACTGTCCATTAAAAGTGCAACTAATCACTGTAACACATCATCAAAAAGGTCACTGATTCAACAAGGTTTCCAATTAACTTACTCCGGTTGATTTGTTGTTTGTTGAAGATTTATCTCGAGCCAAATGTACCAGAGACAACAAACACAATTCTGGAGTCCCTTGCTTGTCAATTGCCGCTTCCTCGTCGCTGTCCATGCTGCGACTTAAAAGCCTCTCATTCTCTGAAGAAGCATCATTTTCACTGAAAAGCAGCAAACAAACAAATAAATATGCTGCCCAGGATTGCTTTTCTAAAACAGCAACATGCACAATTCCAGAAATGCCCTTTTGGATTTAAATTGCATACTTGTTAAATGTTTATTTAATATAGATGATGAATGCTAGATTGAGTGTAAGTAAATACTGCAAAAAAAAAAAAAAAGGGAGGGGACATTAACACTCTTCACTTGTATCTGCAAATGAATGTCAACCAGTATATTTATTTAAAAGTAATCCTGGTTTTCTTCAGCAATGTAGGACTGCAGTGTTCTGTGCATTTCCACTTCCAAGAGGACTTACAACAACCACGTGCCCAAGGCCAGGCCTGGTGAATATTTTACTGAATATTCATGAATGAATTCTCTGTACATATAGATCCACTCCTCACATTTCATTTAATAGGGACTGATCCACATATGCATGTGAGCACCATTACTTATTTATAGTTTTAATTTTGAAGAGTTTAAGTAATGGAAACTGTTCCCTCTTAAACAATGCTTGAGCCTTCATTATTGTTCCTACTAATTTATTTGATCTTGTTTTCTCATTATACCAGCCGTGTCGTTGCCAATGAAAACTGCTTAGCAATTCACCCACTGGATTCAATGGGGCTCAGTTTAGAAACAAACATTTCTTCCCCTCCCCCAATAGATTGTAATTTTTGTCATGTTGCACCCACACTACCAGCATGCTGTTTAGGTAACACCTACCTCTTGACAACCTTAGCTGGAGTTGCTGTCAATTTTCCAAATTCATCTTTCTCAGAGAAAATTTTTCCATTTTCTGCAATGGAAAAAGGATGTGAAAAGAACAAAGTGGCAAAAACACAAATCAGACACATACAACAACCACCCGGCATTTGAGTTGTGAATACAATTTATTTATTTATTGGTTCAATTTATATGCCGCTCTTCTCCGGAGACTCAGGGCGGCTTACAGTGCGTTAAGCATTAGCCTTCATACTTTTGTATATATCTGCTTAGTAGGGCTTTAGGCTCCCCCTAAGCGATGTTCTTTTTTATACAAAGTCCCCACAATCCGGGTCCTCATTTTACCTACCTCGGAAGGATGGAAGGCTGAGTCAACCTTGGGCCTGGTGAGATTCGAACTTGCAGTAATTGCAGGCAGCTGGTGCTATTTAACAGCACTTTAGTCTGCTGCGCCACCAAGGCTCCAATTGCCTTGGAGCTTCTCCAAGCAGGTAAGAATGCATAAATAACCAAATGCAAAGCTGAATTTTCATTAGTTTTCAATGCCTTTCCAATTACTCTTCCACTAACAATGGGAGCTTATGCAGTTACATTAAAGCTATGTAAGCCCTGTGGGCACTGATGTCTAAATAGCAGAAATTACAAAACAGTCCCAACCTTGGGCTTCTGTTTTTTCTTCCTGTACATTGGCCTGGGCTTCTACCGTCTTCACTGACTGGCTGGTGCAGCATGCTGTAAGTGCAAAATACACGCCTTGTTAAGATTAAATCGTAAGAGTCACCTACACTACACCAAGCATTTTGAACACAAGATGGCAAACCAGGGGTGAAATGTAAAATTTGTTACTACTGGTTCTGTGGCGTGGCTTGGGGGGGAGGGGTAATGTGACTGGGTAAGCGTGGCCAACTTTTTTTTTTTTAACTTTTCAAAGCATTTTTTCTAATGCTTTGAAAAGCCTCTTTCCGATCAGGCAACTCAGCTGGGGTCGTCAGAGACTTTCCAAAGCAATTTTTTTACCACCTCTTCGGCCAAGAGGTTGTAGAAAAAAATGCTTTGAAAAGCCTCTGACTACCCCAGCTGAGCCGCGCGATCATCAGAGAGGGTTTTAAAAAAACTTTTAAAAGCATTTTTTCAGCTGAAGAGGTTGTAGAAAGAATGCTTTTAAAAGTTAAAAAAAAACCTCTCTGATGATTGTGCGGCTCAGCTGGGCATGGGGGGGGCACGCAGGGATTTTTGCTACCGGTTCTCTGAATCACCTGCCGCCATTGCTACCGGATCGGGTGATCCGGTCCGAACCGGGAGCATTTCACCCCTGTGGCAAACACAGCAGCATGATCAAAACTCCATCCTTTTCACACTTCATTCTATCCCATGAACAAAAGGGGTGACACTCCAATTGTATCTCTACCACTGCCCGCTTACCTTTTTTTTATTCTGCTGCAACCTCCCCCCTCTCCCATTTCAAAATTGTAATCTTTGCAATTAATTGACAGTTACCTTGAGCTGAAGTTTTAGTTTTCATAATGTAAAACATGATGATCAGCACGATAGCAATAGCCATTATGAAAATAGTGGACATGGCAATGATAAGAGCAGTTGCCAGATGCCCTTGTCCAGAAAGATCTCCTAGAATGATAAACAGGGAGAGAGAAAAAATATATAATTTAAAAACATTTTCAGGGTTAATCATCAACTACTTCGTTTAATTATTGATCAAACGCATCTAGGATCAATCCAATATTTCTAGAGCAGATAAAAATCCTTCCAATGTTTTGTTATTATCTCATAGATAGTACCAGCATCATCAGGGTGCCATTCTATAGGCTTTAAGAAAGCAACGATTTCTTTTTGATGGTGCTTTGCTTGCTGCAGTTACTTAATAAGCAACAATAAAAAAAAAACCCATCTAACAGTTCATTGGAGGTTATTTTTAATCTACTAAATTTGTAATTATTAACCTAATTTTAATAGTGCTTTAAAATTATTATTATTCATTTAATTAAGGACTGCAGTGCACACAGCAGTAGCATAGTGACACTCTCCTAGTGAGAGGATATGAGATATTGGGGGATTGCTGTCTTTAGATTTGTATGTGCTGAAAATGGGAGCATAAAAAGTGGAATCGAAGGTTGAACACGCCTTAGAGATTATAGATTGCCCATGTCTATAATTTACAATTCCTTGAGAATAAATGAAAGCCAATTCAGAGTATTTGTCTTTAATACAAGCACTTGTACATTTATATGTACTCTTAAACAATTAACTGAGGATAATATAATCAAACTAAACACAATTAAAAGGTAAACTTCCCTAATGAAAATGAAATGTAATTCTCCACTGTCCCATCCAGCTTCCTAAAAAGGATTTAAGAAGCCTCCCAATCTGCCAAAGCAGATTCCAAAGATGTCCAGGGAGATGAGGAACATCCTCTTCAGCTTTGAGGAAAGCAACTCTTTTAATAGAAGAGCTTTAATAAAATCACATCAAATCTTTATCAAATGCAATCAGCACTAAATGTAAAGGCAATTTATTATGAAAATAAATTCTACTAGATTTAGTCAACTAAGTATCTACAACAAAGATGAAGAACTAAATCAAAGGTGGGTTTCAGCAGGTTCTGACCAGTTCTGGAGAACCGGTAGCAGATATTTTGAGTAGTTTGGAGAAATGGTAGTCCCAGCTGATTGGGAGGAAATGGGGATTTTGCAGTAATCTTTCCCCGGATTGGGGACGGAATGAAGATTTTACAATATCCTTCCCTGGAGTGGGGTGGGAATGGAGATTTTGCAGTATCCTTCTCCTGCCGTGCCCACCAAGCCATGCCCATCAAGTCATGCCATGCCACTCCCACCAAGCCACACCCACAGAACTGGTAGTAAAAAATTTCGAAACCCACCACTGAACTAAATGTTGTGAAGAACTGTATTTTTCTGAAGAAACACTCTGGCAGGACAAATGCTAGTGCCATGATGGTGAAGCTATGGCACATGCGCCAGAGGTGGCACACAGACCCCTCTCTGTGGGCATGTGCACCATTGCCAGTTGGTCTTCCTGGTTCTGTCACACGCATGCGTGCCAGACAGTTGCTCTCTTCTGTGTTCCGGTGGGCGCATGCGCGCAGGCCAGCTGCAAAGACCAGCTGACCGGCACGCATGTGCATGCCAGAATACAGAAGAGAGCAGCCGGCCACCGTGCGCATGCACACTGGCCCGTTGCTATCTTCTCGGTTCCGGTGATCCGGCACACGCACGCACGCTCCACTTTCAGCACTGGGTGCCAAAAAGGTTAACCATCAGTGTGCTAGTGATTAGAGTTGGGAAGACAGCTTCTTAGTTTCCTGGGTTAAACCATTCCCTTCTAAGCAGCCAATTACATTTCATGTCTAACATGTAGGGCTCATGTCATTTTAATAATATTCAGTAACTATACCTAGGATTGTGTTGCCATACTGTATAGTATTTTAATTTAAGTCAACTGAATTGTTCTTTGCTTGCAGCAGAATAAAAAGGTGGCCTTTATAAACCTCTATGTTTCAGATTGCAATCTATCTTCACTCTTTCAATTTTTTTTCACCCTCCTTTCACCGCAGAGCATTGTTCACAGAGCTCATTCCGAAAATAACAATAGGAGAAATGTAGTTTTGGATGCTCTATCCTCACTAGTCAATACCCATCTCAGAATATGACATTCATTGCAAATTGTGGACATTTTATAATGGCTCACTGACTATTCCACTTTGTCTATTCAGTCTTTTTAGTATTAGCCATGAAAAGATCAAAGCTGGAGTTGAAATCCTTCTGCAGCTGGCATCTATTTTTATTTATAATGGTCACCTAAAGGTAAGACTTGCTTTTTCAGTAGAAATGAATCTGCCATTTGGTTCCTTGACTCTTCGCAATGGATTCTTTTGGTTGTTTTATTCTGTTAAATTTATTTGCTACCTATCTCGCTGTAGAGATAGTAGATAGTAGATACTATGTAGAGTATTTTCTTATTTATTTGTTTGTTTGTATTTTATTTATTTATTAATATTACCAGTATATGGTTCATCACAGTCAGCCAGAGGTTCCAACTGCGATTACATTATTATAAACATTATTATAAATTAAGTATTCTCATTTGAGCTTTAGCAAATTATCCTTTCTAAGCCACCTGAAGTCACCGAGTGTGAGTTGGACAGCCATATAAATTTCAATAAACAAACAAACAAACAACCTTGTTGGGCCATGCAGGCATGTCAATATATTTTTCTGCAGCTTGTTGGTTTTCGTTTTATGCCAGTTTGAAACATGCAACTGGCAAAGAAGGTAAACTTGCTCCAATTCAAGAAGATCTTGAATTGAAGAGCCTTGGATAGTACAGTGGTCTAAAGCACCCTGTTATTAACACCAGCTGCCTGCAATTATTGCAGGTTCGAATGTCACCAAGGCTCAAGGTTGACTCAGCCTTCCATCCTTTCTAAGGTAGGTAAATTGAGGACCCAGTTTGTGGGGGCAATAAGCTGACTTTGTATAAATATACAAAAGTATGAAGGCTATTGCTTAGCGCATTGTAAGCCGCCCTGAGTCTCCGGAGAAGGGCGGCATATAAATCAATTTTTTTAAAAAAAATCTCCAATTTTTATATTTGTAAACTGAGACTTATTGTATGCGGGTATTCCCCATTCATGCATAAAAGGCCCTAGTGTAGACGTCTCACTAAATGCCTGGTAAATTACTTCCATGCAAGTGCAGCAAGTTCCCTCTCCTTGCAATTAACTAATGAACTTGCTGGGCATTCTTCACACATTACAGTGATGATTACTCTTGGGATCAGAACAAAAAGCTGCTTTCATAAACCACATACCCCAATTACAAGGCTGCATATCATTTCCATATATATGTCTCCTAAGCAAGGATCTGGTGGATTAGCAGCCAAAAGCTTGTTCATTTGACTACATTCCATTAAATTTCTGCTTTCCAAGTCAGTTACACCCAAAGAGATAAAGCTACTAAATTAATTTCCCTGAATAGGTACATCCATTGGCAAATGAAAGTCATATAATTCATCTTTACTGAAGTAAACTGATTGCCGAAGAATAATTCTGAGGAGTCCTCACATCAGAGAAAAGAAGCCATTGTGAAGGCTTGTCTGTCGACTGCAGTCCTTTTACTACCTGTTCTTTTATAATTTTACACTCTCCTGTAGCTTTGTAGAGATTTCTCCCCTTGGAGAAAAGAACAGCCCCCCATCCTGTTGGCCTTTTGTAAGGCTTTAAAAACTTGGCTATCTACCTGGGTCTGAAGCTGTGTTAAGGGCCCTGTTTCTTGGTTTTTCTGTTAGTTATTTAACTATCTGGGCTACCGTATGTATTTATTTTTTGAATTTTTTTATTGTTATCAATTCAGATAGAGGTGGTATTCAGCAAGTTCTGACCAATTCTGGAGAACCGGTAGTGGAAATTTTGAGTAGTTTGGAGAACCAGTAAATACCACCTCTGACTGGCCCCGCCCCCATCTATTCTCTGCCTCCTGAGTCCCAGTTGATCGGGAGGAAATGGGGACTTTGCAGTAACCTTCCCCTGGAGTGGGAAGGGAATGGAGATTTTATAGTATTTTTTTTAAAAAATTTGATTTATATGCCGCCCTTCTCCGGAGACTCAGGGTGGCTTACAATGCGCTAAGCAATAGCCTTCATACTTTTGTATATTTATACAAAGTCAGCTTATTGCCCCCACAAACTGGGTCCTCAATTTACCTACCTTAGAAAGGATGGAAGGCTGAGTCAACCTTGAGCCTTGGTGAGATTTGAACCTGCAATAATTGCAGGCAGCTGGTGTTAATAACAGGGTGCTTTAGACCACTCTACTATCCAAGGCTCTTAGACTACTGTACGCTCCAAGGCCCTGGAGTGGGAAGGAATGGAGATTTTACAGTATCCTTCCCCTGCCATGCCCACCAAGCCACGCCCACCAAGCCATACCATGGCCACCAAACCACCCACAGAACCGGTAGTAAAAAAATTTGAATCCCACCACTGTCAATTGTTTTAACTGTTTTATAGTTTTAGAATTATGAACTCCCAGTGTCACTTAGTTAGACAGGCAGTTCTAGAAATGGAATGAATGAATGAATGAATGAATGAATGAATGAATGAATAATAGAGCCTGATGGGTAATAGACCCTAAACATTCACTTGGTCTTTCCTAGTTGTGTCATTGCATTTGCCAAATTTCCTTCAAGCTGACGTTACAAAGGCTACTGTGGCCCGAAGCCTGCTATTAACTACAAAGAAGAATTAAATCAAGATCTGCTTTTCTTACCTTTGTGCACATGTTGAAAAGGAGAATGAGTACTTGTGCCAGATGTACTTGGGAAACTGGCTGACACACCAGAAGTAACTCCTGTGCCTGTAATAAGAAACAAATTTGCTACACACTTTGCTGGTTACTTGCAAAATCTCAACTTTGAACTGCTTTTTTTTTCATGAACAGAGACCAATTATTTGAGATTCCTATCCATTTAAAAGATGACTTTATATGATTCAATTTATCCCGCTGAGATGTGAAATAGAGAGTTGGCACATTTTTGTGTCTGAATGGAGATATTTACCCATTTTTATCTGAGGCAGAGAAGCAATTTATGATCCCAAACATTTTTTTCCAGAAATTAGTTATTGATTGATTTAAAGAAGACATGCTAGCTAGAGGACTAAAAAAATATAGAACACATTTTCTTAGACTATGTTCTGTTACATCAGCAATATGTTATTTTATGCTGAAAGAGGAATATTTCAGTATTATCAGTATTACTCTATGCATTGGATGAAATAGAGTCTAGTTGAGAAAATGTTTTGCTATAATAAAATTTGGGTGTTTTTTTAAATTATTGTAATACCATATGGCTACTAAAGAATTAAAACAAGACCAGAAACAAGGATTTTTAAAAATTAAGGACAAAACCAAAGCACAAAAACAAAGAACTGAAACTTTGGAATATGAATACTTCTATAAACCTAAGGAGCAATACAAATATTATTTAACTTCCAATTTAATTGTCTTTTTAGAGTGATATTTCTATAAATGACAAAAGAAGCAGAGGCATCTCTGGGAAAAGGTGCAAGGGGGAGATCCAAGAGAAAGAGACTTCATACATGCATAGTGTTATTGCACAAATGATGCAGTTTGTTTCTTTTGGACATTAATTATGTCCACACGCTCCTGACCTGATATCTTAACCACTACAGCAAATTGGTTTTATTTGTACATTGTTACAAAGTATAATGTCAACTCACTAGTCACCAAGAACTGATAACTGCAATGTTTTGTAAGCAGGTAAAATTGTTTCTTTTCTTTCTTTATGGAATTCAATATTGAAAAGAAATAAAAATACAGGGGTGGGGTGGGGAGGAAAGCATTTTAGCAATAGCAATAGCACTTAGACTTTTATACCGCTTCATAGTGCTTTTACAGCCTTCTCTAAGTGGTTTACAGAGTCAGCATATTGCCCCCAACAATCTGGGTCCTCATTTTACCCACCTCAGAAGGATGGAAGGCTGAGTCAACCTTGAGCTGGTGAGATATGAACTGCCGAACTGTAGCTAGCAGTCTGCTGAAGTAGCCTGCAGTACTGCACTCTAACCACTGTGCCACCTCGGCTTAATTATGAAAAAAAAACATTCATATAGGCCCCTCCCTTTCATTCCTACCACCACCACCTTTTCCTTCTTCTCCAGATGTATTCTGAACTTACTTAAATTTTAATTATTAGTAATTGAAAAAATTAAAATCAAGGAGATTGTGTAGCCTGAAACTCAACTGGTATTAATCAAACCTTGTTTGGAGGTTTGATTCATAAAACACTAAGATATAAGATAAGATGAGAGGGGAGGAGAGGAGAGGAGAGGAGATAACTTTTTATTATCTTGTTGTTGTTGTTGTTTTTAACTGTGAGTACACTGGCATTACATTAAAAATGAAATTCTGTTTCCTGCTCTCAAGAGAAAGTTTGGGATTGTCACGCCATGTGACTCTGGCTAGGCCCATTCCAGGCAGGCTGGCTGTAACTGCAAAGGGCCTGAAAAAGGTCATCTGTCCACTGCCCTGTGCAAAGCATTCCCCTCAGGAACTCCCACTCAATCCATGCTGCAACAGCACAAAAGTGACCCTCATATATATGGTTAAGCCAAGGCAGTAAGCCTCATTCACAACTTGTAAGCCTGGAGTTTTATGGCCCCTAAATATATACTATTTGTCAGCGACTTAAGTTGCATTTTTTCATCGCTGCCATAATCAAAGAGAAAAAGGAAAAAAAAACCGGAGCTAGAAGTACAGTTTGAAATTTAGTGCTTGGCATTTGAGATATTGTCCTTCTCCCCCTCCCTTAATAGATAGGGTTACCCAGGTGATGAAGGGAGGGGGACATTCCTGTGATCTGATGTAGTGGGCAGAAGAGACTGACTTGGAAGATGGCCAATGGGCACTGAGATATTGTGAGGCAGAAGGGGAGGGGTTTGGTTTCAGAGAATCAGTTTTGGCTGCATATGAGTTTAGGTCGGATCGTAAATTCTTTAATAAATGAGAGATTCATCAAAGACTTTGTGTTTGAGAATGAAATTTATTTGAGATTACGCCGAAACCTGACACTATTATTCTGTGGTATTTGAATTTTGTGAGTGCCCAACTCTATACCACGTGCATGGGTTTGACAATTAGTGTGGTAATACCTTAGAGCAGGGCTGTCAAACTCGCAGGCCATGGGCCGGATGCATCACACCCAGTTTAGCAAAGCAGAGGAACGTCTCGATACGTCATGTGACGCCGCTGTGATGATGTGAGTTTGACACCCCTGTCTTTGAGGAAATGTATGTCACGATGTACTGCAGCTTTTCATATATCATAGATATTGATAAGCATATATCAGTGCTGGAGTGAAAAGGGCCTTGGTAGTACAGTGGTCTAAAGCACCCTGTTATTAACACCAGCTGTCTGCAATTATTGCAGGTTCGAATCTCACCAGGCTCAAGGTTGACTCAGCCTTCCATCCTTTCTAAGGTAGGTAAAATGAGGACCCAGTTTGTGGGGGCAATAAGCTGACTTTGTATAAATATACAAAAGTATGAAGGCTATTGCTTAACGCATTGTAAGCCGCCCTGAGTCTCCAGAGAAAAGCGGCATATAAATCAAATTAAAAAAAAATATATGGAAATAGTTGAATTGCATGACAGTGAAGCAAAAAAGGAAAAAAAGCGTATTGTTGTATGTAGTATGCAAATTATTTATTATTTTTAATTAATTTCTAATTGAACTTCCATTCCTTATGAAAGAAAAAGTTAGTCCAGGGGCTTAAAGGAGAGAATTAATATTTTATTTATTTATTAAATTTATATCCATATTTGGGTCAAATCATTCTGTAGTGAAAAAATTATTACTATTCTGCAGTTCTGGAATATGAATCTTAGCTTAGTGCAGAGACACCCAGTAAATTGAACAGGAAATGCAGTTCTCTAATACAATGAAATAAATACCTCTCACCTTAAGAGGCAAAGTAATGTGTATAGTTTAAATAAGATGTAGTATTAAATAAAATTTTATACACTGTATTATGTAAAATGTTTTAGAAAATGACATCCATTTTCATTTGCCCAACAGAATACCCATGATTTTGAATATGTCTTTCCTAGAACAGGGGGAAGCATTTTCCAAGCAATACTAACTGTGAAATATAGTGTACCTTTAATTTTTAAGGATGCTCATTTGAAATCCAAATAGTGTTCATGCAATGTTAATAAACTAGTTTTATTTAGCTGGCCTGTTTCAGCTGTGCCTGCATTCACTATCTGTAACGTCACTTTGTGCTGACATTTATTGCTGTGAATTAAATTGATGATCCAGTGAATCTGGAGCTAGTTCCCTGACATTTTTTACTTAGTCTCTCCCTGGCAGGGTAAATATATTTCTCCCCCATTAAAAAAAAAAATCTTTTGTTACATGTTCTTTTAGGACATTTTTAAAATATTTATTTATACTTTTATTTCACCTGTATTATTTTTATAAATAACTCAAAGGTGTGGAACATATTTAGCACTCCTCCCTCCTCAGTTATTAAATCCTTATCCTCCTTGTCTGGTTAACTGATACACTGCTTGCAATAATTTACACCATAAAACAAGGGTGGAGAACTATGGCCTTTTTATGACTTGTGGACTTCAAGTCCCAGAATGCTGGCTCAGGAATTCTGGGAGTTGAGGTCGATAAGTCATAAAGAGGCCATAGTTCCACACTCTGCCATAAAACCAGATCCCATTATAGCCAAGGGCATATAATGTCTATAAGTTTTCAATCACTCGCTGCTTTGTTTACATAATTTACATAATTTTAGCATAAATTACAGAAATATGTATATAAATCATGGTTCAATCTTGGTAACTTTAAGACTTGTGGATTTCAACTCCCAGAATTCCCCAGCTACCCCTACTGGCCGGGGAATTCTGGGAGCTGAAATGCATAAATCTTAAACTTGCCAAGGTTGCACACTCCGATATAAATGAAATAAAAGATGGTTTAATTTAAATTCAGGTTTTCTCCCTTGCATCCAAAGTTGAATTAATAGAGATCCATAAAATAAAAAGTTTCATTACATTCCATGGCAAGTTAGTTATCTTCAATCTGTTTATTTGCTTATGCCTTGCTTTACTTTTACTTCCATACTCCTGGCAAGCCAGATCACATCCCTTAGCAATTTGCCCAAATTTACAGTTAAAATAACCAATGTATATATACAATGTTGGAAGAGCAAATTCATAGGGCAATAGTCTAGTGAATAAAGATATTGGGACTGTAATTGATTATCATTGAACTTGAATAATGCAATTGCAGGAAGGAAGAGAAGACTAAATTCTCCTGAATGAATATCAGTATTGAAATGGATTTGGGGCATTCCAAATTAACAGCATTTTATAGACTAGTAAAGAGTATTATTAAAGTCAATATTTTTATATGCAAGAACTTCCAAATAAACCATTGGGCTCTCTTATTTTAATAAAAAAATAAGAAGAATGGTTGAGGTTTGTTGAAAAAAATGGTATAATTTCTTTTTTCTTAAATTGAGATTTATATATCCACTCATGGCCAAAAGTCTGGCTGTTCTGTTCCTTTTGCAGGAATTGTAAAATGATGGCGGGGAGGGGACCTTAACATATGATTATGGATTTAATATCCATATGTTTGTTAATAGAGTTTTCTTTTTGGGAAAATGAAATACAGTTTAAATTTGTGAATGTGATTTGATATATGGACATTTAAGTATTACACCTGATGTTTTCTGTACTGGAACTTTTGATTTTTGTAATAGAAAATATAAAACTGCATTCTTATAAAAGAGAATTATGAAAAATCCAAGATGTTACCCACTCAACAGATTCTATGTACAACATCACAGTATTTAAAACAGCCTAAAATGTAGGTTAAATTTAAAGGCAAGTAAAATTAAAATGGAATCCAACTTACATTCTTTAGTGTTTGGAGGTGCCATTGAACATGAGTAACAAACCATCCATATATATTCCGAGGCCTGTTTTCTAACATATAATAGCTGTAAAAAAGGGCAAGACAAGGCAAAACTAATAAAACTGGGTTTACTGATATTAACTATGGTTGAAATAATTAATTACTGTATAAACACCGTATTTTAAATGCTTCAATATTATCTATTTTCCTTGCTTGACTAGAAAGGGTCCTTCTCCACTGCCTCACAAGATTAGTGAAATCAAGCTTGAAAGGTCCATGGGATAACTGATATCAGTCTAATCCAACATACATTTGTGCACAACATTTGCAATAAAGTGCAACACGTTTCTAAAATTAAATATTTTCTGCACTAGAAATTTCTGGCAGAGGTAATCTTCTAGACAGATCCTGGCCTTAACTGACACAAAAATAATATCCTTAGGTACTGAAAAAATCAAGGGTGTAACCTGGTTAGGATAAACACGATAGTTAAAATAAACACCCAATGAGTTTATAGGAGCTTTGGCAATATCTTGTGTTCAGATGGTCTTTGCCAATCTTCAGTTTGGATTTTATGCAAAAATTAAGTGGGAAGGAACTTAAGATTTATCCCATATATCCATTCCCATTTTGCTAATGATAATTATATCAAGGCAAGATATCAATGCATTCATGTGGCTTAGGAAACACGTTTTATGTGCCTTTATGATGCTTTCTCTCTAGCTTCAACTGCTCCTCTGTTACTTTTAGGAAGCAAAACCTGAAATAACATTATGATGAATGCTAAGCAAAAAGTCATTTATTTGTAATTAGGAAAAAAGAAATATTGCTACTCTACTAATTGCTTTCGGTTGGACCCAGAATTAGAAAAGGTCAATTAAGAATTGGGAAAGTACTTAAGGTTGCAAAACTCTGGATAGCCATGAGATGGCAGCAAACAAATACAGAAAACTGATTCCTATGTCATCTAGTGGTCATCTGGATTTATGGCGGGTCTGTTTCTACTGGGTGGAAAAGAGCTTTATTGGCAGGAGTGGCTCATGCAAAGACCACCCTCATATCTGCCAAAAAATGTGCCTGGCTTTGGAGGCACAGAACATCCTCATTTCATTTCTTACTTCAGGTAGGTAAATTAGGTTTAAAATCATCAGGATTTAAGCCATGACTACCTTTTCACATTGCTTGCTATGTGAAAATAAAAGTTTCAGATGCAAAGATCAGTAGTGGTTTCTAATTTTAAGGAACAAGCAGGTGTGCATTTGAATTGATATTTCATTTGCTTTAATAGTCTTGTTTCTTTCTTTAACACAAATCTTTGGAGCCACCTTTATTACCTACGTATAGATAACTATCATGCATTTAAGTGAATGCAAAAAAATGGAGCATGCACAGAATGAAGACTGTTAAGACTGTAATTAAATCCTTACCCAGGGAGACAAGGCCCACATTCGGCATCATTTTCTTTATCTCCAGGTGTCATCACTGTCGCCCGAAAGAAACCTTCACAATCTTTGTGTCTCCGGCAAATATGATATCCACCTTTAGAAAATTTTTCTGATGGGCATGGGATGCAGCCATAGTCTTCATCTCTAGTGCCATACCCGCATGTCTGTGAGAACAAGAGTGTTTCAAATAATCCGATTTTTTTCAATGACTTTTATAAACAGATGGAATTGATGGCTTTTCCTCCTTTTCCCCACTGGATAGCCATGGTCTTGGCAGATTGCCTGAAGATTACTTTGGTAATCTCTGCTTTGCCTTCCTGATAGGATTAAATAAGAACTCCAATCTAGAACAAAGTAGAGATACCCAGATCTTTTAACTGTGCTGTTCTCCAAATTCAGTTTTGAAGGAAATATGAAGAATGCCTGTAATCAGAAGTGGGTTTCAGCAGGTTCTGACCAGTTCTGGAGAACCGGTTGCGGAAATTTTGAGTAGTTCGGAGAACTGGTAGTAAAAATTCTGACTGGCCCCGCCCCCATCTATTCTCTGCCTCCCAAGTCCCAGCTGATCGGGAGGAAATGGGGATTTTGCAGTAACCTTCCCCTGGATTGGTGAGGGAATGGAGATTTTACAGTATCCATCCCTTGCCACGCCCACCAAGCCATGCCATGCCCACCAAGCTACACCCACAGAACCGGTTGTAAAAAAATTTGAAACCCACCACTGCCTGTAATCCTGTGAAGAAAGACCTGGCCTGCCTTTCCTTGTCTGTGACTAGTCTAATAAAAAGAGGACCTTTCTTTGGAGTGGCACCTAGTCTTTGTAGGACCTCTCTGTCCTCCCCTCCCCAGATGTTTGTGGCTGATTTTTTCTTTCTGGTAGGCAGTAATATTTGTCCTTTTTTTACTAAGCTTTTATGACACACATTTAATCTCATTTTAATCATAATGTTGACCATCCTTTGCTTTTAAAAATATTCTTTAGCTCTTTGGGTTTTTGTCAGTACTGGCACAGGAGTTCACTAATCACTCAGCACCACAGTTACCTAAGCTCAGGCAAGGGACATTTAAAACCTCACAGTCTTCGGTGTGAACATGAAGGGACCCTAGCAAAGGTCTTTTTCACTGTGCATTTGTCCTGCTTATTTGCATTAAAAAACTGAAAGGCGGCGAGGTACAAAGGATGAAGAGGATGAAATATCAGGGAAAATCCTCTGTCCCTGCTGTTTCTCTGTAGGAGGGGTTTTAAGAATCTCTTACGTACCACTAGGTTTATGTAGGACAGAGTTTCATTCTCTCTTAGTCAAAATATGGTGCCCATTAAAAAAAATTGCTGCCAGGGATAATTATATTTCTAAGGCAAAGTAATTATGGGAAATTGCACTGGAGAGAAACAGTTCCTGCTTTGCTGGACTTACCAACCTTGTCTGAAATCGTATTTGGAACACAACGGCTATTTTCTTACTTATAGCAGTCCTGTGAAGGCTATTTTCCTGACAGTGAGGAAATTTAGAATAATGATACCCTGCACCACAGGGAAAATGACATTGTTCACTGCCATTGTCGAACAAGACTAAAAAAAGTGTACTTTTGTTGGCCTATGGATATGATTCAGTACAGATTTCTGTTTTTATTTGGACAAATAAGAACATCAGAAATTGCCTTTATAGAAGAAGGCCAAATTTATTTAGTCTGATATTGTTTACTGCTCTGGCTAGGAGGCAGGATTCCTCATCCCCACTGTTTGTGTGTGCGCGTATGTGTGTGCGTGCATGCGTGCGCACGCATGCGCATTCAAGGAAGAAGATATGGTCTTTCTGTCTTTCTCCTTATGGAACATCTCTCTTTTCAACTTTTGCATGGAAAACACATTCACTACAGCTACATGAAGACAGAAGGAGCAATGCTTTTAAAAATACGTTTTATAGTATTTTGAACACATTTCTTAATGACATTGTTAGAAGAAATGATCTCAAAAACATCACAATGATGCTCACCATATAAGGTTCTTCTCCTGGCTCACACTGTGGACACTCGTGGCACATTCCGGTTGTCTGATTGTAATACTCATTTTCACCACAATTAGAATATTCAGCATTACCAGAATACACAAGTGATACCTGTATCAAAAAGTAAAGCTTAGTTATTCTATTGCCAGGTTGTCATAGTTATTTAATGGCAGACATGATGGATGGATGGATGGATCACTGGGCTTAAAATATACAACCCACAACTCACCTCCCCCAATAATATGGGCTACTGGACATTGAAGAAACTGTCTCCCTTCAAAACCTGTCATGGATCTTCTAATCTTTATGAGCTGAACCTGATGACCTTGAATTCCTTCCATGAGTTCACATTTTCTTGGAATAGAAAAGACTATAAATACATTTATGTCTACTCTTTATTTGACAGGCAGGCAGAAATATGAAGAATGTGGTATTTGGAGCAATGGCTAGATTTTAAAAATTGTCCACATCTTATTTTGTTAAAATATGAGACATTACAATTGAGGGCCTATGTGAAGACATATATTGAGAACAATGGAAGTGAAAAGGGAGAAAATTAGATTATCAATGGTTGTAAGGTAGACTTCAAAATTAGAATAAATATAAAAATGGAGCCCATTTTTCAAAAATAAGCATAGAATTTAGCTTTCTTCATAAAATTAAATCCTTTTAAATAAAATGTAAAGCCTTGGATATTAATCAAAGACATATAAGTTTATATTTATTGCATGCTAATTGTGGTTCTGAAACAAGAAACTGATGGTTTGTTTGAATAAATTATATCTAAAATATCTAATAAAGAAATATTATATTTTAATTGTCTATAAATGTGATATAAAGGGCAATATTGTTTGAAAAAGATGCCTAAGGTTATTTCCACATTAATGGCTTATAATATCTTATAAGTGTCATTCATTTATCATTGTGCCAAAATAATAATAATAATGCATACAAGATTTATATCACTTCAACGATGGCTGGGTGATGATATGAAAATACGATACAGGTGCAAAAATGACCAACAACTTTTCTGCAGAATGGGTATCTTCTTTCACAAATGCTATTTTGTTAAGTTATCTGTTTGGCATAATAAAAAAAAGATGAAAAGGATATGACTTATAGATGTAATGTTTAAATTGCAGAATTATTTTATGTGGCTTACGAAGGACTCGTAAGTTTTATAACACTGTTTACAACATCCAGTTCCAAATTCCCCTTGCATTACTTAGGCAGGTTGTTTATAACAGGGACCTCCAACCTTGGCCACTTTAATCCTGGAGGACTTCAACTCCCAGAATTCCCCAGCCAGAGTTGAAGTCCTCCAGGCTTAAAGTGGCCAAGGTTGGAGACCTCTGGTTTATAAGTCCTCCATGCATACAGATCAGAGGTTGGGGTCATCACCATGGAATTTCTGTGGTGTTTATTTTTTTACACTCATCAGTCCTTTTAGTGAGACCTAAGTTTGCTTTATTCTTATTGACTTATTAATATTTTCAGCTTCATTACAGACAATTGTCCATGAGAATATGGTCAGATAGTATGACAGTCATTCTGTGTATAGGCAAAGCCTTACTGCATTTTGAGAGAACCTCCATTTCATGCTCCTGGCATTTCAAATCTGCCAAGCTAGTCCCAAAAGCAAAATGAAGCAAAAATGCTTTTATTAACATAAAAGTACTGAATATTGTATGCCTTCTTAGTAACACTTTCTAAAATTAGCTATCTGCAGCTATTGTTCTCAAGATCAAAGGAGTCCATTTCCATTTATTTTCAGAACTTTTCTGAAGCAAATATTACATTGAACATAAGATAGCTTGAACTATATAGCAGTTTCAGCATTTCAAAATTAAACGGATTATTTTCTTTTGAGAACTTATTTTTCATTTGTTTCTTTTTTTATAAACTTCACTTATCCCCAAAGTAAGAGTGAAGAAGATGAAGCACTGAATGATAATTCCCAAATCCTTTTTCCTTCTGTTAGCTGAAGTTTATAAGCTGCAGATTTTAAGCTTATTCCAGGTTCAGAGGATCATAGAATTACGGAATTGCTCTTAAAATTGCCCTGAGTTTATTCAAATCTGCTTTCTCGAAGACAAAGGTTTACATATGACTATATTCTCTAGCAGTGTGTAAGATTGATCTGCTATATTTATCTGCTATATGTTCTCTATTGCTTGAGGTCAAGACAAGAATACTTGAGCTATTTGTTTCTTTTACCAATTGGTGAAGTTATCATGTTGGAAATTTCCTGTAGATTCCCTCCTAAACTCGGCAGAGTTCATCCCCGATTAATCTGCCATTACTATTACCTTCAGGCCCTTTGAAAGATATTCTGTTTGGTTGAGTAGTCAGTAACATAAACCAATAACACTTGCTTTTGCTTGTTTTGCTAGCTTAATTTAATCCAGATGTTTTCTACAGTAAGCCAAGGTCATCTATCTGAATTTCAGAGCAAATATGCTTATTTTTAACATAGAACAACTCCTTCATTTCCATTGCTTTTTAAGCACTATTTTAATTGCATGATTCGTGCCTATCAATTTACAGTTGCTTTCCTGTAATGAGTTCAGACTCCCCCTTGTTTATTTTCCATGCTGTGAACCTTGATTTATCTAGACAGTGAAGGCCATGAACTTTATGAATCCATGTTCTTCTTCATTTTTAATTGAGCAGCTTAATAAGTCCCTTTATTGGATTTGATACTGTAAAAGACTTTTTTTTGTAATCTTTGTGAGAGGCAGACCATTTTGTCACAGCAGTCTATCATCCGGTAATACAAACCATGATTCTAGAAACCAAATCTCTTCCATCCCTTTCCACTCCTACTTCACAGAGTGGAAGAATGAAAACTACAAGAGCTGCTAGGAAATTCTGCTCTCTTCTTTCTCCATCTCTATCCAACACAAACCCTGGATTTTGTAAAAGTAATAAACATTACATGTACTTTGTCAATCAGATCAACCTAACCCCTTGAGATTCAACAACATTAATGACATTTATGGGTTTGGTTTTTTTTAAAGACATAAAAAGGTGTTTTTAAAATGAAATATTCTGAAGTGGCTATATGGAAAATTTTGGTTCTGGTTAATAAAGCACTAATGAATGGTTCTTTACTGTCAATTTGCTACAGTTAATGGATGGACCTGCAGCTTATGCATTCAAAATACCTACTATGATAAAAGGGAACATATGAGTCCATCTGCCTTCTCCCAGATACACCATATTATCTTGATAATTTATCTGAAAAGAAAAGAAAGATTAACTGTTATTGCAGGGAAAAAAAGGTCACATTTAGAATGCTTTCTTATGCATATTACTTGGAAATCATTGTCATCGCACAATAAGAAGCTGCTATAAAAAGTTCTTGTTTTTATAGGAAAAGAATGGCTAAGCAACTCATTAGTTAAAGCCAAATTGTTCTGAACAAGAAGCTTAAGGGACAAAGGATGTTATTATTTCCAGAGGAGGACACTTTTAATTAAAAGCACAATAGATTGGGAAGTGTCTTTCCTTATCCCAAGAGGCAGGGTCCCAATTTAACTGTGGATGTGTCCGCCCTCCCCGATAAACTAGACAGGAAACACAGCTAGATATGCTAATCCTACTTTATTGTAAGGCTACGTTAACTGGCTCTTGCAAGTCTGAAGGTACAAACTTCCAGCCACCACTTTTAACTGCTTAATCCATAAAAGTGAGTCCTTCCTAACAGTAGTGGGATTCAAATCCCGTCACTACTGGTTCGCTCGTGGGCATGCGCATGCTCGTGCTTGCATGCAACACTTATGCGCATGCACAGAGACATCCAGGTGGGTGGGCGAAGCCTTCCGCCACCGCCACTACCAGTTCGCATAATCCAGGGCGAACCGGTAGCAACACACCGCTGCTTCCTAAGTTTATGTCTCACCATTAAGCTGCCAAAGGCTCCTCCCTGTCTTATCTGATTGTTTTCTAATCTAAGTAGCATCTCTTTCCCTTTATCCCCAAGGTCATTCATACATTCCAACACAGAATGAGATAGCAGATCTGGTTTGTATTATTAAAATCTGCATGGAAGAGAAGAGTTCTGCCCACCCAAAGTTTGGATGTGACACTGGCCACCGTCCCATTGGTGAGGAGAGTGGGGGGCAGCTGCTTTCATCCATGAAACTCTGCTGGCATCAAAGGCATGACATTGCTGATGCTTCCTGGTTTGAAGGATCAGATGGGTTTGCTTGTGGATTGTGTTTTGTGGATTAGTCTTCCTGTTCCATTGTGTTATCCTGGCCAGGGATGTATAACATGAATGCTAGGTTGGTAGTAAATTTCCACAATCTGATTGTACTTGGAAGTTTTAACTTGCCTTCCTTGGTGAAAGATCTGAAATAGCCCAGGAATTCATGGCAACAATGGCAATGTGGATCTGATCCAGTTTACTGAGGGCACACACGAGATCTGATTTTTCGTTTGAGGCAGATGGAGGAGTTTGAACTTCTCCCTTGTTATGGGCAGACCATGTTTGACTGAAGTATCCTGCTTTTCTGCAGAGGAGAGGATCTGTTAGAGAGGCCTGCTCCAAGCATCTAATGCAGGGGTCTTCAACCTTGGCACCTTTAAGACTTGTGGACTTCAACTCCCAGAATTCCACAGCCAGCTTTGCAGAATTCTGGGAGTTGAAGCCCACAAGTCTTAAAGGTGCCAAAGTTGGAGATCCCTGATCTAATAGATCTCTTGGATTTTCAGATGGTCTTGGGGAGTTTTCTGGAGAGGTGATGGGCAGCTCAATCAAAGTATGAATTGCTAAATAAATAACATGACAGGCAGGCAGGCAGACTCTAGCATGAAAGTACTGCCAAAAGAACAAAAAGAACTCCCAGATTTAAAATACAAAAACATACCCTCTTTTTACCAAAAGCATGACAGACAACTGACTGGATTCATTAATTGTTTTTTTCCCCTTCTCTCCAGTGAAATTGTTGGGGGAAAGGGTGTAAAAATCCTGCCCTTCAGCAGATGAGGGGAAAAAAAGAACACACTTTTGCTATAAAAGGTTTATGCTGCAGGGTTTTAACAAATTAAATATCTCTGATATTTGAGGTGTGGCTGTAACAGTGTGGTCTTTGCAGAAAGCATTAACTCTTTTTCTATAGATCTATTTTGAACACATCTTTTAAGTTATTTTCTGAATCTCAAGGCAGCATACAGTCGCTTCAGTTTACGTTACAGTGTCCAGTTAAATAATGGCACTCTCACACATATAGATGTTACTTTTAAAATCAATACAGCTGATGTCATAAGTATACTACTGAACTACTAAGTAGTAAACTCCCTGCATATGTTCCTTCTAGCAAGTAGACTAGCTCAGACAAGTTACTGTATAGATGGGGAGAGGAAGGCAAAGAATCTGATCTATTTATACATAATTTCATTAGAACACAAACCAACCCATCAGCCTTTTAAAAAAGTCGTATTGAGTTCTCCGGAAATGAATGAAATACACTTTATATTTTCACTTGAAACCCATGCAGTTAAATTTGATTAGATGATGCCTCTAAAAATCGCTTTATCAAAGGGCAGACAGAAAAACTTAGATTGGCTAAATATAGGTATTAAGGTAGCTAAATATAGGTATCATTTCACAATCATATCATTTCTTATTTCCATATATTCTTATACTTTTGAGAGTAGAATCATGTGTTCATAACTATGGAGAGAAAACTCTTATGTCTTATATAGCTTGCTCTGTGCTGAAGGTTGTTAGCCTTGGTGGAGCAGTGGACTAAAGCGCTGTTAAGTAGCACTTAGCTGCCAGCTGCCTGCAATTACTGTGAGTTCAGATCTCAACAGGCTCAAGGTTGACTCAGCCTTCCATCCTTCCGAGGTAGGTAAAATGAGGACCCGGATTGTGGGGGCAATAAGGTGACTTTGTATAAAAAAAGAACACCACTTAGGGGGAGCCGAAAGCCCTACTAAGCAGATCTATACAAAAGTATGAAGGCTATTGCTTAATGCATTGTAAGCAGCCCTGAGTCTCCGGAGAAGGGAGGCATATAAATCGAACCAATAAATAAAATAAATAAATAAATAAACAACCATGCATTATTCCACCAAACACATTCTAATAAACGATTCCCAACAAGGGTATATTTACTTGTTCTTTAGTTGTCGCCCAGGTATGGAGGCTGGTACATAAACATTGTTATGAAGATTGATTCTACCCTATCTATATAAAGCACACTATATGTACAGTATCTTTATATAGCATATATGTATTATGTACACTATATAAAGAAGAAGTGGTCAGCTTATTTCCAAAGCACCAGAAGGCAAGACAAGAAACAATGGATGGAAACTAATCATGGAGAGAAGCAACCTGGGATTAAGGTGAAACTTCCCAATAGTGAGAACAATTAACCAGTGGAACAGCTTGCCTTCAGAAGTTGTAGGTTTTTAAGAAAAAACTGGACAGCACCTGTCAGAAATTGTATAGGGTCACCTGCTTGATCAGGGGGTTGGATTAGAAGACCTCCAAGATCCCTTCTAGCTCTAGTCTGATTCTAGATTCTATCTCTGCAGACCATTGGCCTCATTCATAAAAGATGTATCTGGCTGAAAGCAAGCGAATTAACTTTTATTAACTTAAATATCACTGATTTGCCTCAGAAATAAGTGAGACTTGATGAAGACTGTACCAAAGTGTTATTATAACCAAGGATAAATCGTTCTGAAGCAAACTTGCTTCTAGCAGGAAGATATAGCTAGAGTTAACAATTCAACTCTCCTCCTTCCACCATCCTCCTACATTGTCAGTGAAAGAAGCAGGCACTCTTGTGTTCATCCTGTTTGCCACTAATGTGATCTAAGGCTAAGCAGTCAAGGTGAAGGTATAAAGATTTTCTTGAATACCTTCATCACATCTTTCTAGCCATGATCACAGAATCTGATTAAATAAGTCAAAGAAAGTCCCAGGAGCTTCCTTAAGGTAGTTTTATGTTATCATTGATTATTTTTTTCTGGCTTAGAAGAAAATATGGTGTATTAAGTAAACTTAGTGTCTTTTGAAACTTTATCAGTGACTTTTCAGTCAGCTTTTGGATTCAATTCTAAGTACATAAATAAATCCCTCCTTGGCATAGGGACCGGCTATCTCTCCCATTGTTTCTGCAATCCAACCGGTGTTTCTGTCCCATCCATTAAGCAATTTCATTTGACAGGCATACAAAGAGCCTCTTCTCTGTTGTGGTTCCTTTGGAGTAGAATTTCCTTCACATCTGAGGTTAGGACTGGTGGGACCTTGCAAGTCTTTAAACAATTGTTGGAAATCCCTCCCCCCTCCTCCGAATTCTGGAATAATTTGGGGTGTGCCCATCTGTCAGTGTCAGTTTCAATTAGGTTATGTCTCCCCATCCCCGTTATATTTATTTTAGTGTTATTTTGTTTTTAGATAATGTATCAGCACAATGCAGTACACCACTCAGAGTCAGTGACAAATGTGTTGCTTTCTAAATTGAAATTATAAATACAAATACATAACAGAATAGTAGAGTTGGAAGGGGCATTGGAGCAGGGGTGGGTTCTAATTGTTTTTACTACCGATTCTGTGGCTTATTTTGTGGGCATGGTTTGATGGTCATGTGACAATTCTTTAGGATTTAGCAGAGGTACTGGTCTACCAGGCTTTTAACTGCTTGCAGAGCTGAACCAGTCTACCCATTTGTTCTTGGAGCGTTCTGGTCTACCCATTTGTTTTTGGAGGCACCGGTCTACTCATTTGATTGTGGAGGCATCAGCCTACTCATTTGTTTTTGGAGGCACCAGTCTACGCATTTGTTTTTCGAGCGCTCTGGTCTACCACCACACTGCCTTTTAACAGTGATCAGCTGTAGGGCAGCCCTTTGAAGCCCCGCAGCAAGAGTTTAAACAGTTTTTTTCCTTCTAGCCGATCAGCTGGAACTCTGAAGGCAGTGAATAGATTGGGGTCGGGGCCAAATAAAAGGTAAGTATAATGCGGGGGGGTGGGAGGACCCAGTTCCCGAACAAAGAGAACCAGTTCGGTGACATCATATCGTCACTACTACCGGCTCGGCCGAACTGGGCCGGACCGAGAGGAATCCACCACTGCATTGGAGATCTTCTGGTCCAAGCCCCTGCTCAAACAGGAGATCCTATACCATTTCAGACAAATGGCTATCCAATCTATTTTTTAAAATCTCCAGTAATGGAACACCCACAACTTCTGGAGGCAAACTGTTCCACTGGTTAATTGTTCTCATTGTTAGGAAATTTCTCCTTAGTCCTAGGTTGGTTCTCTCTTTGATCAGTTTCCATCCATTGCTTCTTGTCCTTTGGAGAATAGGTTAACCCCCTCTTCCTTATGGCAGGCCCACAAATTCCAGGAAATAATCAAGGAGAGAAGGGACATGGAATTAAGGAGAAACTTCCTAACTGTGAGAACAATTAACCAGTGGAAGAGCTTGCCTTCAGAAGTTGTGGGTGCTGCATCAGTGGAGGCTTTTAAGAAGACACCTGGACAGCCACTTGTCTGAAATGGTATAAGGTCTCCTGTTTGAACAGGGTGTTGGAATAGAAGACCTCCAAGGTGCCTTCTAGCTCTATTCTTAATTTTAAAAAAATTGGAATACTGCTATCATGTCACCCCTAGTCCTTCTTTTCACTAGGCTAAACATACCAATTTCTGCAAATAAATTGATGTAGAGAATCTGCTTCAGCACAGGATCTGGCTAATTCTATTATCTCATTTCGTTCTGCAGACTTATTATTATGGTCGCCTGGGAAGAAGGAAGAAAGAACTGCCCCCACATGAGCCATAATTTCAGATTCTCACATTTCAGTGAAAAATATCTTAGAAACTGTAACAGAAAGTAAAATGTGCAATGTTCATTCTAACTATGGGTATTGTGTGAAAAGGGTCCTATATTTCAACATTTTCAGCTAATGAAAATCACACAAGATTCTGTTAATCTAACCTTACAATAAAGTTAGAGCAAATAATTCTGAGTGGGCTTCTTGTCTGGACTACCTTGTAAGACTGATATCAATCTTATAAGTATCGCTCCCTCCCTTCACTTGTACTCTGCTGAAAACTAAGAAAGGTCCATTCTGAGGCATTTTGCTACTCTTCCTTCTTTGTATGGAAATTTCATTTGTCTAGGCCAGTGATGGCTAACCTTTTTGCCATCGCATGCCAGGAGCAGGGGGGGCCGCGCGCATGCCCACACCCATAATTCTATGCACCCTGCCCCCACGCATGCGTGTGGACACCCCCCCGTGCGTGCTCCCCCCACTCCTGGCATGCAATGGCACAATAGTCCCATTTTTTGCTCTCCAGAGCCTTTCTAGGAGTCTGGGGAGGGCAAAAACAGCCTTCCCC
Organism: Ptyas mucosa; assembly: GCA_012654045.1. NCBI lineage: Eukaryota > Metazoa > Chordata > Lepidosauria > Squamata > Colubridae > Ptyas > Ptyas mucosa. The sequence goes on along the minus strand of WNWU01013815.1, from coordinate 9,223,012 downwards.
ACCACCCCCCGAGGTCCTCTGGAGGCAGGACCTCCCTACTTCTGGTGGGCCCAGAAGGCCCGAAAATGGAGCTGAGTTTGCATGCCCACCAATTTGACTACGCGTCCCACCTGTGCCACGCGTGCCATAGGTTCGCCATCATGGGTCTAGGCTACGGCTCTCCTCTCTCCTAAGGTCATTCCCATATACCATTACATCTTGCTATGCTGTCTATTTTGGAAATCTAGGATTGCTGTACGTTAGAAACATGTTGATATGGCACTAATTTGAATTCCCTGCAAAGCCCCTGCATAGGATGCTGCTAAAATACACCACTTTCTGATTCAGGAATGCCTTTTGTATGTAGATTATAAGGGGAAAATAAGGGGGGAAATGCCTGTATCAAACCATTTGTGTCTTGTTTTGCAAACAGGTGGCCTTCAAAAATCCACTAGGAGGCTCTCTGGCATTTTTGTTCCCGAGCATAAAACTTGCCAAATTGAAGATACTTCCGTCACAACACATGCGCTATTGATGCAAAGGGGATGTGGGTCTCATTACTTGAATAAATTCTGATGCATTATTATTATTATTATATTGCTCTACCCCTCTTCCTCCTGAATGAAAAACTGATGGCAGAACAAAATGTGGCTAGGGTTGTGTGCATCTGACAGAGGCAGGACCTTGATCATATGCTTGTGGCTGTCATCTTGACTTTTTTATGCACACATGGACCACTTTCATTCTTTCTACATGCTGCTACATAAGAAGACTCAGCGGGTATCCTTGCAAATATGCTGTGTTCTTCAAAGTAAAAGCTGTGTTATGCCCATCATAGGGATTATAAGGAATGATGACTCTTAAAATACTTTAGGCTGGTATTTCAATGTCGTTCTGAATGCTTCATGCTTTTAATATATTCATATTACAACTACAATTGCTATTGATTCACACTACCCATTTCTCTGTGAAGCTTTTCTGGTGTTCTATGCCCCTCCCTCCCAGTCATTGTGCCATGCCATGCGCTGAACCCTGTGCCACCTGGCAGTCCAAACAGGGAGAGGGCAAGGATAGCAAGTGGGATTCACTTTTTGTTATGTTGCAAACTCTGCAGAAAAGATGGGTGTGTGCGGTTAAGGGAAGGAGCAGCAGCCCCTGGAAGGACTGTAGCATGTGATCCTGCTCCCGTGCCAACTCGCAGGCCCGAGCAGGATTCTCCAGGAATCTGAAGCCACACAAGCTGCAGGCAGAATTCATACATGCGGGGAGCTTTTGAGGCAGTTCCCTGTGCTGAGCTTGATCACGTGCCCAGCTAATTGCAAAAATCGCTTCATGCAAGCTGGCTGTCAAGGAGATTGTAAATCAGGGCTGGCAAATGCTGGAGAATCAGACCAGGAGGGGGGTGGGGAAAAAAATCAATCTGATTTAGTAAAGAGGAAATGTAGGGAACAAGCACACCTGGACTCTCGCAGAGCATTAAATACTCTTTGACACATTAGCCACACATCATCTGGGCTCTACAATGGCAACTTTATGGATATTATTCTTCAATATGAACTCAAAAGCTACTTAATTCATTCTTCCCAGATGATTAGAACCTCATTCTTGGGGAGACGGGAGTGGGGGACGGGGACATTAAGCATAGGGACAGTGTTACAGAGGGCCAGCTGCCTTTCAACCTCTCCAGAAGAAAATTGTTCCACTCGCTTGTTTCTACGGGGAGTTGTAAATCAACAAAGACATTGTAATACTACTTCTAGTCCAACCTTCCCCTTCCCCACTGATCTTGAAGGACATTTTCAGTTTCATGTAAGACAGACTTCTAAACATACACAAAACAATCCCCCAGGCTAATGTTCATAGTCAAATGTTAATTTGAAAGCAAAAACATCCCTGCTAAGTAGAGCTGATGTATTGGCACAAGGTTGTAGAGATTCTAAATTAGTTGCAAAGCTGCAGGGAGTAATGAGGTATTCGGGGTGGTGGGTTTTTCTCTCTCTTCTTTTCTTCTTAATATTAATTTTGAGGGGGTTAATCTCTCTCCCCAGCCCTGGAGGAACTCTGGAAAGATTTGATGTTCATCTGGAGAGTTGTCAAGATTTTTACAGCAGTTTAATGACTGCCAACATGGGTGGTTGTTGCTTGGAGGTATTCCAGTGTGGCAATTTGGGGGTTGGAGTCTATAAACTAAGAGTGTATATTAATCAAATCTATGTAGAACTGGACAAAGGGTGGGAAACATAAAATATTGCTGAAATATCAGGTATATATTTTAAAAATTCAACACAACCCCCTTGCTGGATATTAAAATGGATTACATGCTGTGGTTAATCGTAGTTAATCTACTGCAGATGAATTAATTTAGGGCAATGTAAATGGCAAGAACAGGGCCTTTTAATGAGAATGCTGTGCTTAGTCTACAAGAACGTGAGAGAGAAGACACAAAAGTGCTGGAGGGATGTCCGCTTATCCTGCTTTTGGCCATCCTTTAATTGAAAAGGAACATCGGGGCCACAGACTTGTCTGTAATAAAAATGGGAGAGAGAGATGAGGCAGAATCCATGTTTTTTTCCTTGAACTTTGGTCTCTAAAAGGATTTTGCTTCATTACAGGTGGTCCTCGACTTACGACCACAATTGAGCTCAACATTTCTGTTGCTAAGTGAGACATTTGTTAAGTGAGTTCTGCCCCATATTTACGACCTTTCTTGCCACAGTTTTTAAGTGAATCATTGCAGTTGTTAAGTTAGTAACACAGTTGCTAAGTCAATCTTGGGCTTCCCCATTGACTTTGCTTGTCAGAAGGCCGCAAAAGGTGATCACATGACCCTACGACACGGCAACCGTCATAAATATGAACCAGTTGCCAAGCTTCCAAACTTTGATCACATGACCAAGGGGATGCTGCAATGGTCATAAGTGTGAAAAATAGTCATAAATCACTTTTTTCAGTGCTGTTGTAATTTGAACGGTCACTAAATGAACTGTTGTAAATTGAAGATTATCTGTACTTGGACTGATCTGAAGTCTTGGGCAGGGCTCTCAAAACTTGGCAACTTTACAACTTGTGGACTTCAACTCCCAGAATTATTCAGCCAACTATGCTATAATGGTTGGGGAATTCTGGGAACTGAAGTCCACAAGTCTTAAAGTTGCCAAGTTGGAGACCCCTGACCTTGTCCACTGGGTGCAAATTTTAAGATCATAGTCTTTAAGCCCCGCAGAATTTAAAGGGAGTTGTTTCTGAATAGATAGATATAATTTTGCTTTCTGGATTTTTAGTACTTAGATTTTGCATCCCCACAAAAAGCAATGTTCATGTATTTGATCTACTGGTATACTGGTTTAATATACAACCAGTTTATTTTAAAAAATCACACTAGTTTTGCAAATAATTTTTCTTAGCACAAATGGAGTCCAAATGCCAGGGGAATAACCAGGACCCCTTCTGAGATGTTTTCCTTTGGAAACATTTTAGTAAATTAGCCAGATCACCTAAACTAGGATCAAAGGAGGCTGGCTTTTATTTATATAATCATATATTTATATTATATCTTTTGGATCTATTGTATGCTACCCAGAGTCTTCTTGGAGTTGGGTGGCCTTAATAAATCCAATAGTAAATAAAAATAAATATATTATCTTGCACCATTGAACCAATGGCTGCATATGCAATAATGATGCATAGCCAAGTACATCGAAACAAAGAGAACAGATCCAATGTACAATTTAACTCTGGTTTTCTTTCTCAAGTTCCCATGGTTTTTCTTTTAACTGTGAAATACATAATGCCCACTGAACCAAGTATGGCTTCCTTCCAAATAGATATTGTACAGAGCTGAAGGACATGTATCATTATTAAGGCAACAAGCTGATGAAAGGGGCTTGAGACTATGACAAGAAGAAAATGTCTCAGACAGGCCATTCCTAGTCCACCTGAAGAGAAAGGAAGGAAGGAAAGAATGACTTTCAAGTCATTCAGACTTGAAAGTTTCTGTTGCTGTTACAATAAAAGTAGCACTGACTTACATTCTTAGTCTACTATAGGCTACTATAGCCCTACTTAAAAAATGGGAATTGGGACCAGAAACTGTTGCTCGGCAATTCCATTATAAAGTACAAGCTTATGTAACCATGCCAATTTAGGACAGTAGCTTCAGTAGTCCCATTGTTAAGATGAATTCCAGACAGTCACAGTATCCTGCGGTCACACGATCACCATTTTCAACCTCCTGCTGGATTTCCCATTCATTTTGCTTCCTGGAAGCTGTTATTGATGATTGCAAATGGCAATCATGTCACTAGGAAGCTGCAACTATGCTTACCAATCATCTGAATCATGATCACTCTGGATATCCTGTGATCGCCACTACAAGGCAGGATCATAACTCTCTTTGTTCAGCAGCATGCTCACTTTGAAACGAATAAAATAGAACAGAATTTTTTATTGGCCAAGTGTGATTGGACACACAAGGAATTTGTCTTGGTGCATACGCTCTCAGTGTACATAAAAGAAAAGATACGTTCGTCAAGAATCATATGGTACAATACTTAATGATAGTCATAGGGTACAAATAAGCAATCAGGAAACAATATAAATATAAATCGTAAGGATACAAGCAACAAAGTTACAGTCATACAGTAATAAGTGGAAGGAGATGGGTGATGGGAATGATGAGAATATTAATAATAGTGCAGACTTAGTAAATAGTTTGGCAGTGTTAAGGGAATTATTTGTTTAGCAGAATGATGGCGTTTGGGGGGAAAACTGTTCTTGTGTCTAGTTGTTCTGGTGTGCAGTGCTCTATAGCATCATTTTGAGGGTAGGAGTTGAAACAGTTCATGTCCAGGATGTGAGGGGTCTGTAAATATTTTCACAGCCCTCTTTTTAACTCGTGCAGTATACAGGTCCTCAATGGAAGGCAGGCTGGTAGCAATTGTTTTTGAACAAGTGATTGCTGAAGAAGGACTACCTGTAAAGGATTTCTTTGCGGTTTAATTTTGGAGATGCCCAGGTAGATGTGGTGTCAGTTGACTCAAACAACAAGAGTAACTGAGGGAGGATGATCAGATAAGGAAGACCCCATCAGTTCTGCTTACCTGCATCAAGTTTGGTGGGTATCTCAACAATCTTATATTTGTCCTATTCTGAGACACACTCTTGAAAATGTTTTAAACTATGGCTGCATTATTTATGAGCCATTACGTATAATTTTCTCCTCTAATTCAGTTTTACAGTTCTGAATAGAGCTTCTGAATCTGACTGGAGCAAGCTGGGTGGCTCTTTCAAGCTCAGAAGGCCATGTTTATGCACCAGGATTACCAAGTGCAAGCTGTAAATGCTACTACTTCAAGGGGCCAAGTTATGCAAACTCTTGTGTTTGCAGTCACCAGTTAAGGAAGTGTTGTCCTGGGCATCTATAGGATCCACACTTTTTGTCATCATGAGGAAAGCAGCCACATGAAATTGCACCTCAAAGCCCATAACTTTTCTATGTTTAAAAAAAAGAAATTAGGAGGAGTCTGATAGCACCTTTTCTAACAAATTTTATTGAAAAGCAGATGCTGATGGCATCTAATGAAATGAGCTGCAGCTCACAAAACCTGATGCCTTTTAATAAAAATTAGATGGAAAAGGTGCTAAAAAAACCCAGCTGCTAAATCAGACTGCTAAATCAGACTGCTTCTGGGTTTTGTTTTGTTTTGTTTTGTTTTTTTTGTTTTTTGCCACCATAGACTAACACAGCTCTCCTCCTACAACCGTTTATATGTGTGAGACTTTCATCGTGACTACAGATTGCTGTTTTTGTCATTCTTCTCTCACAACTCCTCCTGCAGACACTGCTGGATGCTGCTTTGCACAAATAGCGCTACATGTGAAACACGTTCTAGCACCCCGAATATTTGCTTTTGACAATGGTAACCTGGCTCCCAGATTTTAAAATGTACTTTAAAAAGAAGGATTAGCTTTTTGTGCTGATTCCAAATCTTCTGCACTCATTTCCTACTTAGACTATTATTCCAGCACAAATACCAGGCCTGGTCTTAATTAACACTTGGTTCTTAAGCATTAAAGAGCTTATATATAGTTTTAATTTTGTGCTGTCTGATAGAAAAAGTTCAAAAGACAGGGAAAAAACCAAATACGGATGGTTAGAGGAAATTGTGTTGGAGCACATCACTGAGTGTCTAAATATTAGATTCTAAAATAATTGAAGTGGAGGAAAAGAGAGGGAGGAAATTCACTGGATTGTATTGTATTACCATGAAGTTTGATAGGACAATAATTTAGAGAATTAATCCAGGCAAATTGAAAGATGGGATGATAAATAAGAATGAAATTACTGTGGTGATGGACAGTATGTAATGATCTCCTCTGTGTTTAAACAGAGCATGAGAATTTGAGGGATTTTTATTCTTCTAAAGGAGTAGGAAGCTATAAATCCAGTTCATAAATTAATTTTGAAGCTGTCTTTTCCAACCTGGAGGATTAAGGAAACTTCTCTTTTCTGCATGCACAGACACCACCAAACTGACTTAGTCACAGATGTTATTTGATCACAGAGGTGACTGAGATGTTCAGAAGTTACACATAACTATGTGGTGTCCTTCCTTTAAAAAACTGTAGTAAAAATTCCAGTCCAACATGAATGAAGAAAGGCATAAATCTGGATATTTTTTTCCTGTCAAGTGGTTTCTTGTGCAACTGGTTCTGAGCTTGGTGGCGGGCAGCTGGAGGGAATGGTGTTATCAATTATTTCCCCCCACCAAACCCCTGGAAAATATAAAAAATACATGTGGGGTTTGTGCAGCAAAATTAAGAGTGGAAACTTTTATTGTGCAATTAATATAGGTTGCCAGCTCTTTCGTTTGGTGTTTACAGAAGAACAGGAGCTAGGAAACACGCAGGAATTATTGGGATTCAGAGTTAATCCTTTTATTAATGTCTTAATTTCAAAAGTAAGGATTACTGCTATTGAAATTGAAGGTAAAAATGTGTTGTCAATTTTTTTTACAGCCATCAGACTGTCTAAGTCTGTGAAGAGACAGAAAGGCATTAATTGATTCAAAGTACTTTCAGAATAATATTTCAGGAATTTTGGAAAGATGCTGCCAAGATGTCTAGTAAAACAAGAATTAAAAAACCTGTGCATTAAATTGTACTGGAAGAATATTTCTGGTGTTTGCAGTCTTAATATCACTCCCTAAAAACAGTAGTCTTACTGTTCTATTTCATACTAATGGAAAAAGGAGCTGTACAAGGTAAACTTTGGCCCTCTGGATCCATTCTTTCTTATTTTGCTAGAGCTGTTACAAAATGTGGATAAAATCACACTGTGGGGTACATTCTGTTTGCTTCCAATAAGCTCTTCAAGAAAGGTCTCTTCTGCTCAATCAACTGTATACAATAGCTAAGCCCTGAAGATGTTCTGCAGTGTCCCAGCCTATTGACTCTGCTGCAACCATGGCACTGTAAAAATTCTGCCTTGGGTCACCGAAGAATGTGTGTGTCTTTGAAATGTAATTGTTCTATCTTTAGATAGTGATGCCAACGCAGTGGGGACATGGCCAGATCTACTGCTACTCAGGTGCACACCATTCTCACACAACGGCAAAGGCACCATGTCATATTCCATTCCCTGTCAATATGTTACATCATTCTTTTCAACTTAGCAACTTGCTTTGCAGTGTTACGCCCAGTGAAACAACATGAAATCAGTGTTAGTCTTGATCAGAGATGAAATGCTCCCGGTCCGATAGTGATGGAGGCGGGTGGTTCAGAGAACCGGTAGCAAAAATCCCTGCCCCCCCCCCCCGCAATTGCCCAGCTGAGCCACACAATCATCAGAGGCTTTTTAAAAAAAATTTAAAAGCATTTTTTCTACAATCTCTTTGGCTGAAAAAATGCTTTTAAAAGTAAAAAAAAAAGCCTCTGATGATTGTGTGGCTCAGCTGGGATCATCAGAGGCTTTTAAAAGCATTTTTTCTACAACCTCTTCTGCCAAAGAGGTTGTAGAAAAAATGTTTTTAAAAGGAAAAAAGCCTCTGCCAATCAGGCAAGTCAACTGGGATCGTCAGAGACTTTTTTTAAAAAAAAGCTTCTGCTGATCAGGCAAGTCAGCTGGGATTGTCAGAGGCTTTTAAAAGCATTTTTTTTACAACCTCTTCATCAGAAGAGGTTGTAGAAAAAATGGTTTTAAAAGTAAAAAAAAAAAAGTTGGCTACGCCCACTCACTCATATTACCACCACCACCACCAAGCCACGCCCACAGAACCAGTAGTAACAAATTTTACATTTCACCACTGGTCTTGATGTCTATTGTCTAGGACAGTGATGGCTAACCTTTTTGCCATCGCGTGGCAAAAGTGGGGGGAGCACGGTGGGGGTCACACGCATGTGTGCCCACATCCATAATTCTATGCGCCCCGCCCCCTTGTGCTCCCCCCCGCTTTTGGCACGTGATAGCACGGTGGGCCTGGCAGGCCCATTTTTTGCTCTCCCCAGGCTCCAGAGCCTTTCTAGGAGCCTGGGGAGGGCAAAAACAGCCTTTCCCAACCCCCTCAGGCCCTCTGGAGGCCGGAAACAGTGTGTTTTCTGACTTCTGGTGTGCCCAGAAGGCCTGAGAAATCAGACGGCTGGTGCACGCATGCGTGCCAGGGTTGAGCTCGTGTGCCCACTGATATGGCTCCGCGTGCCACCTGTGGCACCCGTGCCATAGATTCGCCATCACAGGTCTAGGACTAGACCAGCCCTTCCCCATCAAGTGCTATTAAACTATTAAAAATGGATGAATCTGTCTATTTTGATATCCACAGCTTTTCTTTCTAATATATAATCTTGTAACCTGTTTAACCAGCAATTTCCCCTAAAATATAGGCATCATTATATGCAATGTATTCATTTTATATACAATTCACAGAAATACCTGCATATTTTAAATTAGGAAATTGCAGCTCATGAAGTGCAAACATAAAGAGATAATTTCATGCCAGTTTGGGTATTAATTTGGGGGTTCCAAATTTTAATGGTTTGTACTCTTCTAGTGTGTAAGAGGTACAAAAACACTTAGACCCTGAGCACTGGAAACAAAAGAATATTATATTTAAATCCTGAAAAAGGATTTATATACTGTCGGTCCAATATTATTTGAAAGCCACACAGGAAAAAGGGAAAATAAAACTGCCTAAAATCAACTGCTAAGCTGACATACATCTCACTGAGATAAGCACAATTATTTATAATTCTGATTCATCAAAGAAGCTTTGGCATATTTTTCTCTTAGCACATCACTTTTTGTTCTTGGCTTATGATTCTGGTTTGTTGGAAAAGAAGCAAGCTAGGAAATGCATTTTGCACATAACTTGCAACAAACCATAAACTGAGTAACCTGCTTTGGTTACCTCTACTACTGGTAAAAATTAAATTGGATCTAGGTAGATATTGTTGTTTGATGGTGTTAAGGGTGCAGGATGTAAGCTGTTCCAAATAAAGCTATCTTTTGCAATTGACTAATAGTGGTTTTGTGAATGCCAGTGATGTGCAAGTGGTACTCCAGTTATTTTGGGATTGCATCCAAGGCACCTTTACTACTTTGCTTTCTCTTGCCTATTATTATCATTGCTATTATTTTCAAAACCTTTAAGCTCCAAAGATCATATCAAGCCAGTAAAAAATATCTTGCCATCAGTGAAACACTATCTTGTAATGTTAGTGAACATGCCTTTCATGGCCTATCTTTGTCCCTTTGTTTTTAGACTTCTTTCATCTGCTGCAGCTGTCTTTCCTTTTACTCATGTTCACTTGTTGCTATTGATTTTATTTTACTGATTGTATTGATTTTTAAACTGTTCCAAGTTACCCTGAGTATTACAAATGCAGCTAAAGGCCATGATATGGATATTTTTTAAAGTAATAAGCATTATTTTAAAGCAAGCAGATTTCATGACAGCATTAATATAAAGAACTCTGGAAGAATTGGTAGAACAAAATAATGTTTGTCCTCAGGTGTTTAACTCTTAAACACCACAGTTCTTCACTGTGTAAGGAAAGAGATTTCTTGGCAACTTTAAAAATAATCTACTTTACAGAGCAGGAAGAAATAATGATAGGACTGGTTTTCGCATGCAGATTCAATATCCTGATGGTTGCAGGATCAAGTGGTAGCTTGAACTAGTGGATAAAAAGCAATCATATATCCAGCATATGGAATTTTTGTATCATCGCAAATGCAGTATTTTATATGGATTCAATCCAAACATTTAGCAATGAGGCATAAATATGGAACAATTGTTAGCTGAGAAAACAATACATCATTGGAAAACAAAAAAAAAGTCTGTTAGCACTTATCCGTCTACTAAATTTTATTAAAAGGGATTTTCTTTCATGAGTTACAATACACTTCATCAGATGCATAGACTCACTCCATCATGGAGTGCAGCTCTGCATATAATGTAGCTTTTCCAACTGAATGCCAATTAGACATTACAAATTTCATAACTGCCACATCTTACCCACAATGGGTAAGAATGGCAGGAACTGAGTTCAACACATGTGGACAGAACCAAGTGAGGAAAGTTGTAAACAGATTTGGAAAACTGCTCATCTGAGAACTTAACATTAATCTGGGGTAACCTCAGGTTGTAACAAAAAAAAAATCAAGATGGTGACCACAATGGTGGGAATTGACATAGACAAACAACAGGCAAAGTTTTAATTGCATTATCATAGTCACCATCTTGCCTTTTTAAAAATCATTCTGTGTGGACACCCCTGAAATTGAAACACTGAACATGCTTTGTTTAACTATTTTTCTCCCACATAATGGAATAAGTGCCATTCATTCCTATAAAGACAATTATTGCAATATTATATAGATATTCCCTCCTTGATAGGAATCCCATGGGCTAACAATAAGTAGCTAACATTTCAGCTAAAGGAGAATAGGAAGGAAGCAAGCAAGTTACATACTTGCTCTGCTCTGCATTCTTAGATGTTCAATGAAATAACATTTTTGGGTACCACCATAGATATATTTGACATCTACAAATAGTTCTGCAAGCACCATGTTGTGGGAGAAAATGCCACTGGTGATGTCAAGCGGCATCAATCCTGATTACCTTAGGTTGGAAAAGGCTAAAAGCATAATTATTTATGTAGACCAGGGCTGTCAAACTCCCATCCAATGGGCCAGATGTGTCACATGCTGGCCACGCCATGCCCATTTTATCAAAGGGGGGGAAAGTCCCGATACGTCACATGACACCACCATGACGATGTGAGGTTGACAACCCTGATCTAGACTTTCTGATAATAATTTTTACTGTTTTCATTGCTTTAAATGGGTTGTTTCTGTAATGTTTTATGGTCCCTTTTAATTGTATTTCTCTGGTTTCAATGGTTCTTCCTTTAATAGCTCAGCTGTCCTGAGGCATTAAGGGAGTGAGCAGCATGCAAATAAACATTGTTTCATTAAGTTTTAAGAATAAAATGTATAAGACGAATACTTTTAAACAACCAGATCTTTAATCAAGAAAATGAGTAGATGAAATAAAGCAATAACTTGCAGATGGGAAAATGAGTTTTTAAACCACAAGAGTGGACATGAAACACATGTTGCTGTGCATTGGGCTTAGAAAAATCATGCTATTGCTACCTCAATTCTCCACATTTTCTTCCTGGTAATTACTTTCCTTCATGTCCCTTTTTCTTCTCAGAATCTCTTTTCAGAGTCAGAGTCCAATTCCATGTAACAATGAAAGATACTTGTAATATATATATATATATATATATATATATATATATATATATATATATATATATATATACATACATACATATATAATATCCTAGTAATATATAGCCCCAGAATAGCCACTTTCCCCATTTCAGCACATCTGTCCATCAACTGATTTCAATGGAGCTTGCTTTTTATATTTAATCCACTCATGGAATGGGGAAGGACATTTTGGGGGGGAACTATCAATGGGTATTATATGTTTGAAGGAAGATTTCAGACCCCAAGTGCTTTCTTTACAGTATTTTTTAGGCAATCACCCTTATATCGCATAATTAAGATAAACTGGAATCTCTGATCCAAAATCTCTGCAGAATCTACTTTGAGTCTCAGTCTCTCACTTATCCTACTCTTTGTGGACTGTTCCATTCCTCATAACAATTTAGAGAACCCTAAACTAAAATCTGGGTAACTTTTTTTTTTTAATTTGATTTATATGCCGCCCTTCTCCGGAGACTCAGGGCGGCTTACAATGCGTTAAGCAATAGCCTTCATACTTTTGTATATTTTATACAAAGTCAGCTTATTGCCCCCACAAACCGGGTCCTCATTTTACCCACCTTAGAAAGGATGGAAGGCTGAGTCAACCTTGAGCCTGGTGAGAATTGAACTCACAGTAATTGCAGGGAGCTGGATGTTAAATGCTGCCTTAGTAGGAGGCATTAGCCTCCTACGTCACTCAGGCTCCTCACTTAAACCCCATCCCCCCTTTTAGGTATTCTTCCTTTCCTGGCTCAAACTTGAGTCTTTGAAAGTGTGGGATGCTTCTTTTATATGATTAAAAACATAGGAATGTTTACCAGAGGAACATCTTATTCCTCTATATAAGGAGCAATTTGACAGTGGCTATGGGAATATCTTTCAACATTGCTCCAAAGCAGGGTTCTTAACATGCATCTGATGAACTTAAGAACTTTACACCATAAGTAGTCTTCAACTTATGATCAAAACTGGAACCAGAATTTCCCTTGCGATGCAAGTTGATTATTAAGTGAGTTGCACCCGATTTTTTTTGGCCATGGTTGTTAAATCACTACGGCTGTTAAGTGAATCATGCAGTCGTTATGCAAATCCAGCTTCCCCCGCTGTCTTTGCTGGTAGGAAGCCAGCTGGGAAGGTTGCATCCCATGATCCTGGGACACTGCAACTATCGTAAATACATGCTGGTTGCCAAGCTCCTGAATTTCGATCACATGACTGACTGTGACAGTTGTAAGTGCGACAACTGGTTGTAAGTCTTTTCAGTGCCATTGTAATTCTGAACAGTCCTAAACAAATGGTTGTAAGTCAAGGATTGCCTGTTGTACCCACTTTAGGCAATGCAATGCATGAAGCCTCAGTCTAGATCAGGGGTGTCAAATTCACGTCGTCACAGTGGCGTCACATGACATATCAGGACTTTCCCCCCTTTGCTAAACCGGGCATGGGTGTGGCCAGCGCGTGATGCATCCCGCCTGGGAGTTTGACAGTCCTAGTGTAGATAATGAAGGAGAAGTTTGTTCTGCTACAGAATTTTTACCAATTTATTGAGTATTATGGCCTTAGGGGCCCATACAGTATCTGAGACAAAACCAAACTTTTTTTTAAGTCTGCAGGATTTGTAATTAGCATACAATAATGTTATAGCTTCTAGGAAAAATCTTAAAACCATTGTTTGTTTCTCCCTGGTGGAGAATATAGCCTATATTTGAACAAAAAGGAAAATGTGTTATTATTTATGTTTCTGTAGAGGATCATATTGCAATTCTACATAGGTTATTCCCCCATTAAATCATACCAGGCTCAGTTCTAGAATAAATCTATTGATGAGAACTTGAATAAATCTTTTAAAAGTTGTTGATGCTACAATCCTGTACAGTGAGATTGCAACCTTGTATGACTTTTCTTTCAGTTTATTATTATATTACCATTGTTTATAAGTGTTATCAGGGCCTTTTTAAAATTTTGAGAGGTTTCTAAGGCATGAGGTTTCTAAGGCATGATGAAACTGAAACATTTTCTACACTGTCTTCTTGCTATATACTACAGTAAAAACATCTTTTTTCTCCATAATTTTTTTGTTGATTGTGGTCAGTAATCAGTAATCAGAAGCATACAGAAATTTTTGTTGGGAATTTTACCAGAAATTTATGGTAAAGAGAATGTATATTTTATCATTTATTAATAACTGCAGCTAGGACTGTAATTGCACAAAACTGGAAAAGTGAAGAGATTCCTACAGTTGAGAATGTGATCAGGAAAATATTAGAATGTGCAGAAATGAATAGGTTAACACTTGCAATTAAAGAGAAGGAACAAACTGAATATTATAATGTATGGGATCTATTCTACCGATTGCTAGAGAACAAATATGAAAGTTAGAAGTAAAAGTACACTAGTGAAATACAAAAAATATATTAATAGAATTAAGTAAGTAAAGAAGAGAACTGTTATAGTATTAGATATGCAATGTATATCAATATTAAGTTAAAGAATAGATAAATAATGAAAATGGCTGTAAATTTCAATTGTTATTGCACAAGACATTTTTACCCAGACGATACATGGTTTAATGGAAGATGGATTGTTTGTATTAAAATAAAATTTAAAAATGTTCAAAAAAAAGAAGAAAAAGAAGCATAAAGAAACTGAAATATTGAAACAATCCTTCCCTGATATTTAAATATTAATTTTGTTAGTTGGAATTAAAAAATATCGATCCTTCTTATTTCAAATACCACATTTCCTTTGGACAGGGCTCTGGCCAGGGTTGTGAACTAATTACCCTCATTACACCTGCTTTAAAAAGTTATTGAATGTTGTTCCTTTGGGGTTATTACATTACTATTGTATACAGTTTTTTTTTAAAAAAAGGATTGAGGTGATACATTTTCCTATATTATATGTTTCTTTTGTTGTTATGTGCTGAATTTTCCACATAAGATAATATATTTTTAAAAATATTGTAGGTATTTTTAAAAAATATCAGTAAGTAATATTTCCAATAAGCAATTAAATCGCTAAATTTCCATTAGCTTCCATTGGATTTAAGTAACATAACTGCGTGACATAACATTTTCCCAGCACCTTCCATGTTTTAGGAGAGTGAGCAATAAACATCTTGTCCCTTTTTTGTTCCTTCATTGAATGAGAATTGAAGATTATTTTTGTTACTCCATTTGGCTTCCTCCACAATTGATTATCTCCTTTCAGTTAAGAAGCACAATAATGCCTTGGTAAGGCCACACTTGGAATACTGCATTCAGTTTTGGTCGCCACAATGTAAAAAAGATGTTGAGACTCTAGAAAGAATGCAGAGAAGAGCAACAAAGATGATTAGGGGACTGGAGACTAAAACATATGAAGAACGGTTGCAGGAACTGGGTATGTCTAGTTGAATGAAAAGATGGACTAGGGGAGACATGATAACAGTGTTCCAATATCTCAGGGGCTGCCACATAGAAGAGAGAGTCAAGCATCTGAAGGCAGGACAAGAAGCAATGGGTGGAAACTAATCAAGGAGAGAAGCAACTTAGAACTAAGGAGAAATATCCTGACAGTTAGAACAATTAATCAGTGGAACAACTTGCTTCCAGAAGTTGTGAATGCTCCAACACTGGAAGTTTTTAACAAGATGTTGGATAACCATTTGTCTGAAGTGGTGTAGGGTTTCCTGCCTAAGCAGGGGGTTGGACTAGAAGACCTCCAAGGTCGCTTCCAACTCTGTTATTCTATTCTATTCTATTCTATTCTATTCTATTCTATTCTATTCTATTCTATTCTATTCTATTCTATTCTGTTCTGTTCTGTTCTATTCTTTATTTTTTCTGAAATGCTGTATTCTTAAAAAAATTGTCACTAGATGGAGAATAAAAAGAATATTACCACCTAAGAAATATCAACATTATAGATATCCTCAAAAATGTTATCTGAAATAAGAAGGAAAAATGGCCATCAGAAGAAGATATTGCTTGAATGTGCCAAGAAAGCTGGTAGATTCATAGACTCCAATTCCAGGTACTTTTCAGACCTACAGTTAAAGTTCTTTTCATGAATGGAAACATAATTCTATTTTCCAAAGCACTA
Organism: Ptyas mucosa; assembly: GCA_012654045.1. Lineage (NCBI taxonomy): Eukaryota > Metazoa > Chordata > Lepidosauria > Squamata > Colubridae > Ptyas > Ptyas mucosa. The sequence continues at coordinate 9,207,174 of WNWU01013815.1, read as the reverse complement.
TTAAAGTGCTTGCATCAGGAAACTTGAACTTTGCTTTTATGCTTTGATATTACACCTAATATGTAGATGTGTTAAGCTTAAACTGGAAAGTTGGAATGCTTTTATATCAGCATATCAGTGGGGCATTTAATATATTTTACTAAATATAGTAAATGCCCCAATATAAAATTAGGTTACTGTAACTTCTTTTTTATTTTTTGTAGTAATTACTAATAGTTTGGGGCTAATCTCTCCTGTCATAAATTTATATTTGAAGCTTATTTTTGATAAAATCAAAGGAGTGACATGGACTAGGATGGGCATGAGGTCTGAAAAATGCAGGACGTAAAAATAAAGACAGAAGAAAAGAACAAAAGTTTTTGTGCCATAGTATCAGTGTTTGTGGACTAGAATCTGTTTCGTCAAATCCGTGAATTGTTTTTCCTGGATTTTCAGAATACATTCACATTGGAAGGATAATTACAATCAGTGAAATCAAATACAGAAAGCAGAGAAAAACACCCTTCTTAACAGTGGCCCATTAACTCTGATACTACAAATTTTCTTCCACCGCTATGTTGAATAATGCAAAAGTGTGATAAAAGAACAAAAATGGTTCTATTGACATAAGTCAGAGTCCAAATGAAAGTGAATGGTTGCCTTCTTTTTTTAACTAAGAGGTAAAACATAACAAAAATTGAATGCTTTCAAAACTCCAACGTAGAATTGTCAAAGTTGTAATACTATGCTTGCTTACCAAGATGTAGGTCCCAGTGGGTTCAGTAGGGTTTATTTTGGAGTTGATTTACATGAGAAACCACCAATTTTATGTGTCCCTAAAATGTAAAATGTATTTGTTGTTTCTTAAAGCAATTGAATGAGGGATGGAAAAGGGACAGTTTTTCTGAGTTTTGTTTGGCCCTTAGATCTTTAGTTTTGAACCTTTATTTTTTTTTATCAACTGTACAACTTTTAGGATTTATTACCCACATGTTCCACATTAACAGGTTCTCATTGAAATCAGATGGTTTTGAGTAACTTTAGAAAACATAGGAGAGGAGCTTATAACATCTGGTTTTGTCTTAGATTTTATTCCTTAACCTTCAAAGAATACCAGTGTTGAGGAATTCGCAGAGCAACCCTTGAGTAGAAAGAGTTTGCACATGAAAGCGACTGAGAGCAGTTGCAAATAATCACAGCCAACACACAGATACACTGAGTTGTGTTTACTTTTAGGAAATAGTAATAAGGCACGGTCAAATAAACAGTCCAGGTCATACACAGATAAAGCAGTAGATAGGAAAACAATAGTTGAGGGATATTCCAATAACAAAGTCTTCTTACCAGTCATCGTAGTCATACACAATAAACAGTTGCAAACAGTAGCAAACACAGCAAATAGCAGTGACGATCAGTAACATTCAATAAAGAGCAGTAGAGAGCAGCAGAGAAAAACTAACCATGTTTCAAGATTCCTCTTAAGGACATTGGCTACAGAGCTAACCAATCAGGACACAGTATGATGCAATACAGCAATACAGTCTTAAAGCTATATTGAAATTTTATATATTGCCAACCCAACAAGTTAGTAAATCATTTCTTAACAACCAGTTTGGTTGGGACAAGACATAAGAGATGACCCAACAAACATCCAATCTTCAGAATCAGTTTTACATGTGCTTGCCAAGGATTTTGACAGAATTGTAGCATGTTTATTTTTTTAATGTGTACCTCATTTGATCATGAGGTGTTTTATGTGGAAAACGTAAATGCGCAAATTACACAAATAAATATATTCCTCAATGTGATGTAAACAGCTGCTCTGGCCACAATCTTATATCTTATACAAATATGTACATGTCGAATTTCAGTAACTGAAACATCCCAAATACTCCTATGGAAAAAGAAAACAAAATCTTACAAATATTTGTTTGTTTGTTTGTTTGTTTAACTCGTGTGCTTCATCAATCACTGCTGAATCTAAGCAGCAAACACTCCTTCCTAGCAAAGGTTAAAACAATACACAGTAAATATTAATAATGAACAGCTTGATGCAACACAAAAACAATCTCACACATAAGCAAGCACTACCCACAGGAGGTCCATCTCCACTCCAAATTATGAAAGCTCCCTGAATATTGCAAATCTGAAAGTATAATTTTCGTGCCATCTCCTTTATAGCCTGAGAAACTAGGGAAGGTCACTTCTGAGCCTTTTGCCCTGCCCACTGTCCAGCTGAAAGCTACACTGTCTCTTATCTAACCATTCCCTAGGCAGCATCTCTTTAGAATTGAATATAGAATAGAATATTCTTTATTGGCCAAGTGTAATTCGACACCTAAGGAATTTGTCTCCAGTGTATAAGCTCTCAGTGTACATACAAACAAGAAAGTAATATAATCATATGCTATAAAAAGGAGAAGTAATAGGAAAAATAAGAAGGATAATAATACTACAGCCATACAACATGGGAAAATACCCTTAGGCATAAGATGGTGCTGTGGGAATTAAATGTTTAGACGAATGATGTCATGGGCAGGGGTGGGTGGGAGGAGGAAACTGTCTTTGTGCCTAGTTGTTTTGGCATCCTGAGAGGAGGAGTTGAAACAGTTTATGTCCACGATGTGAGAGGTCTGTAGTTATTTTCTGTAGATATTTTCTTCCTCTCATCTTCCAAGGTCTTTCCCAAATATCTGACCCAAATGTTTGGATCCAATTACTGGCTGTTCATCTGTGGTATATGGTTTTTAGTGTTAGGCAATCTTATGATATTACTTGTATTACTCTTGTGATTCTGAATGTAAATTATGGATGGGTGATATTTTGGCAACTTTGGGTAATTATTCTGTTTTCTTGTATAACTTTAAATGGGCAATTGAACAATTTGGTAAATTTTCAAGTTATAGGATCCATTGGGAAAAATCTAATTTACTTCCTTTGGGATCTGGTTAATTGATAAATGTAAGATGTTGAGATCTGTACACAACATATTAAATATTTAGGATGATATAAAACAAAAGTACCTCAAAAATGTGGAAATTAATATCTTTCAGATAAGATTGTAATGGATATTAATAGATGGCTTATAATTCTATTGTGGGATTGTTATTAAAATGAATATTACCCTCAAATGATTTATATTTTAAGATGCATTCTACTGTTAGTTTCAAATAGATATTTTATTCAGATCAATACACTACCGAGGAAATGTAAATGGGAAGATAGACCACCAAGAATTTCATCAGCTAAAATGAGATTTTCTTTTAACGAAGGAGATTTTAATTTACCAGACTTTCAAATATATCATTGGGCATTTATTTTATAATCTATGTGTATATGGGATGAGAATTTAACTGTATATCATTCTTTGTGGGTTTTATTGGAAAGTTATTATTTATTTCTGTTAAGATCTTGGCAATTACTTTGATCACCATATAGCAAAAAGAGTTTCATTTCCTGACTTGAAAGTAAGCTATATATATTTTAGGCTATTTTTGGAATGACATTTTGGGCAGATTCTGCAGCTATTTTTCTTATAAAGAAGAGCAGAGCAGAGCAAACACCGAGGGTAAAACATCAACATATAAGTAACATTAATAAAATAACCCATTGTCCAATATGTTTCAATCAAAACCTTCCTTAGGTTAAATTTGAGGTTTTCTCAAATTTAATAAAAGGTACTTAGTCATCAATGACTATTTTGATATCTTAACATGTGTGGTTGTTTTAATTAATTGGTCAAGGAGTCCTTTGAGACTTAAAGATGGGGTAAACATAAATATATAAACAGTAAGCTAAATTAGCTAAATATTTTAAAAAGTATATGGAATCTTCATTAAAAAATATTTTGAATATCTGGAATTTTAGTTGCTCACTATCACAATTTAAATAAGACCAAGATTCATCTCCCAGGAATCCAACAAGTAGCAAATTTAAGATTGTTTGAAGTGTATTCATTAATTTATTGTTTTTCTTATTTATAAACAAGCCACCAGAAGTAATGATTCCTGGCAGTCGATTGCCATCATTTACCATATTTCAACTATTATCATAATCATTTCCAACCAAACTTGACATACAAAGGATCCGCATAATAATTATATCATGACTTGGCTTTTTTTCAGAAGGTCTAAGTGATCTAGCTTAGATGCTGATCTAGCCTCTGACCGGAAGAAAACTACTATCAAAACCTTCCTTCTTAAGCTCCACATATTCCAACCCAAATGAATATACCTTGTTGAAAGAAGTTTACATATTAAATCACAGATGCTTATAAACCACACTTGTGGGTTCACACATTCAACTAAGTCACAAAGCAGGCCAGTTCAGGCCAGGGTGAATCCCAGCCAGAATGGTGATCAATGGTTTCATTGATTATTCAAAGCTGCATTCTCATATATTGGCTTGGGCTTAATATGTGGTTACACAAGAATAAACAACTTTTTTTTTCAGTTATGAGCTGCAGTTATGTTTCACTCAGTGGTGGGATTCAAAAATATTTACTACTGGTTCTGTGGGCATGGTTTGGTGGGCATGGCATGGCTTGTGGACGTGGCTTGATGGGTGTGGCAGGGGAAGGATACTGTAAAATCTCCATTCCCTCCCTACTCCAAGGGAAGGATACTGTAAAATCTCCATTCCCTCCCCACTCTAGGGGGAAGATACTGTAAAATCTCCATTCCTTCCCCACTCTAGAGGAAGGTTGGTGCAAAATCCCCATTTCCTCCCAATCAGCTGGGACTCGGGAGACAGAGAATAGATGGGGGCAGGACCAGTCAGAGATGGTATTTACCAGTTCTCCGAACTACTCAAAATTTCTGCTACCAGTCCTCCAGAACTGGTCAGAACCTGCTGAAACCCCCCTCTGGTTTTTCTGCTTGTCTTCCAAGAATTACAGGGAATGTGGCAATGAGCAGAGGAAGAAGTGTTAACTTTTTAGCCTCTATTTTGGAAGCTGGAAGATTGCACAGAAAATGTAAATTAATCTTCGTAGGTTCCTAGCACACTTTTTAAGGGTTTAATTTATGAAAAAAAAAGATGAAAAATCCCATTAACAAAGATATCCACCAAATTTTTGCTGCCATTTTTCAATCACTGTCTTTTAACTATGCAAACCAGAAAACCTGGAGAAAAAAAAGATTGCAAAATTGAGTCTACAAACTACCCACCCCAGTTTAATAGGACCCAACTAACTGTGGCTTGGTCAACAAACAATGGCTTAGTTTCTATTCATGAATCTATACAAAATACCATACGGTTCTGTATATCACAGGAAAAAAAGGCAGTCCTCATTATCAACTGCTTCATTTAGTGACTGTTCACAGTTAGACAGTTAATCCGCCTGGGGGGGTTTTTTGTGCCTATTAAGACACCAGACTAGAAAGCAGGAGACATGGAGTTCAAGTCCCGCCTTAGACAACCCAAAGTTGGGTGACTTTGGACCAGTCAGTCTCTCTCAGCCCAACTCACTTCACAGGGTTTTTGTTATGGGGAAAATAGGATGAGGAAAGTGTGCTGAATATGTCCACCAGCTTGTGTTGTTTATAAAAATAATAAAGGCCAGGATACAAACAAATAAATAAATGACATTGTAACCAATCCCCACATTTATGACCTGAAGATCATAAGTACAGTCATAGTTTCACTTAGCGAGTATTTTGTTTAACCACTGAGTTGCCAGTCCCATCTGTGATCACTAAACAAGGACTACCTGTAAATCTCACTTTCATTTTTTATGAAACAATATCTGTAGGAAGCAACACTTGGGGAAAAAAATACTTGTGCCAGTTCCAAGTATAGAGGACCATATATCTTTATTCACCATGCAGCAAAATAACATGTAAAACGTTCTCAGATAATTGCCTTATTAACGTATATATAAGCTATAAGAAGCCACACAAATGAATTTGCCCTAAGTGTAATTTTCTCTGTCATCTGGGTCTCAGACTTTGGCTAGAATGCTAGCATTTCAGAAAAACAGAGCTTACTAAAATAATAACATTTGCATTGTCTCATAATCACCATGTCTTTGCTGAACAAAGTTTGCCTATCAGTTCCCAACTTTTCAGCTATAAATGCCTTCTTTTAAAAAAAAACCTAAGATAAGTACTGCATAGCATTTGAAAAGTGCATTAGTAAGGAACATGCTGGTTGCCTGCTGATTTGATATTTTATTGGAAGTAATCATTCTAAAACAAGTTCAAAGTAATGGAAACCCATAAAACTGTGTGGAATGGCAAAGACTGATTCTTTTTCTTTTAAAAATAAATATGACTTTGTAAACATTATAGGTTTACATTCTATAGATTCCAATACAATCTTTTCCATAAGAAACTTCTTTTGGAAAAAAAGTTGACAGCAGTGCTTGTTTTAATTGAAGTTTAATTAAATTTTAATTTAGGTAACATAGTCGTACCTCTTTCCTTGCTTCCAGTTACATAGTGAAATATATTATATGGATGAGTCTGATGCTGATTTTAACTGCTTATATAACTTGATATAACTCAACACAACAATAATATCAAGGCTGGCTTCAGATTGAAAGGAATACCTGATGAAAAACTGTAAAATGTAGTGTTCCTTCCCCTGTTTCAACTTTCCAAAATACGAGGAGAATTGCTGAATTAGGGTTAATACAGGAAGTCATAAAATCAGAAAGTTTCATCGTTTAGGACATGAAGTTCAATGTTCTGGTCATTGTAGGTATCCACATTAAAGCATCCTCAACAGATAGTGGTCCAGCTTTTGTCTCTGTAAAAAGGAACTACGAAACTGATTCCATTTATGAATTTTTCTTTCTTAACATTCAAATAGAGTATTCAGGGATTTAATTTAATTACTATCCTGCATATTGAGATGATTAAAAAAAAGAAAAAAGAAATCAGGGCCTTTTTCTATGGGGAAGCCACTACTGTACTTCAATCTCTCCTCATAGGATATACAGTATTTTCCAATTCTTTGCTTAGTCTCATTGCCTTCCTTTGCAACTGCCTAAGTTTGTCTGCAATCTCTGTAAAATGAGGTGCTCAGAAATGGATATGGTAGTCATTCTTGATAATGATCAAATTAGAATGTAATGGAACCATGAGTTCCCATGACCTGAAAGTTTTTATTGGTGCAGTCCAAAATTTACAACAATTCTAGACAGCCACATTGCACTGCTGACTATTCAGAGTATTCAGATTATCATCAATTCCAATTCCAAATATTGGAAGTACCAGGAAGAGCCATGGGAGGTCAAAAAAATCAAAAAGTGATCATGATCATAGGCAGTTGAGCCACACCTTTGTTTAGGTGCTTGGCTGCAGGAAAAAAAAAGAGTGAAGAAATTGTGCTGAAACATTTTGCATTTGCCTGCATTGATTTCATGATGTTGTTATGATACAACCACCACAAATATCTGTTTCACTGAATTTAGATTGTAGGTGATTATTATTAAGTGCCCTTTAAAACAGAACATGGTTGTTTTGAAGTAATATTTATTGTATTTTGTTTAAATTCTATTGCTTGTAAACCACTTTAAGAAGACTGTTATCCTGGATATAAATATTTCTAACAAGAAAACAAACAATTACTCTAAATCATGAAGCTCATTCCAATACCACTAAAGAAGTGAGATGTGACACTATTCTGATTAACTGTAGTCAGTCCATGACAGTGAGAAAACTTGGGACATCCTTACCACAGAATAGTTGATCAAATTAGATCAAACTGAGTATATGATCCACATAATTTGTTGGCAATGAAACCAGTTGTGACATGTCCATAGTTCTCCTGGTTGGGATGCTCCAGGATCCCAAGGGATGCTCTCCTGAGCTACTCCAATGAATTCTGCCTCATATTGGATTTTGAAATCACCCAGCCCCACACATTTATTTATTATTTACTAAATCCATCATGGGTCCACCATTACTCTGGGCAGAGTACAATATAAACAAATATAAAAATGATGCAATATAATGCAAATAATATTAAAGGATGGGGGAGAGAGACACATTGAGATAAATCCATCACCCATCAAAAAATATGTCAACCTTTCTACCCAAGTCCTGAGGAAGAAGCAGGTTTTGTATTATTTGGAGGACTGCCACATCAGCTCTGAGACTACTTTTAGCTCTACAATTTGACAGAACAGTGACATAGTAAGAGAAATCTCAGTCTGTCCTTAGTCCCAACATTCAAAATCAACAAACTCTTTCATAGACAATAAGAAAAATACAACACGTTGCTTAAAAAAGACAAAACAAGGCAAGATCTGACTGAATGAAACCAAAGCAAATTCATGGGATCAACCCAATGAATGGCAATAACATCTGAATAATCTCATTGAAATCTGTGGAAATACACAAGAATGACTTTTTTTACTTGTACCATTAATGTAAAATTTAAAGGTTAAAAGAAATCATTTCATGCCCCCAACTTTGGCCCATGATAGAACGGAATGGAAAAAATGGATCTTCTTACATTTGCAAAGCTCTTACCTTCTGAATTCAGAAGCACTTAGGCCAGTGCTGATGCCAATGATTTACAAAAGAATCATCATATTTCTCCAGTCCTTTGAACTGACAGATATTATCAATCAAATCATCTCAGATTATTCATTTCACACCCACCAAGAGGTGACTGATGTTTTTGTTGTTTTTTTTCTAAATTGGGGAACGTGGATTGATACTACCAAAGAAAGCTGTGTTTTGGTTTAGTAGTTACAGAATCATTTTTCATCCAGCATTATATATAATCAAGTATCATATTAATAATACTAACTTAATAACTTCATGAAGCAGCAAAACAAAAGGGAATGTACTCTATTAAGTGGCAAAAGCATTCAGGTTTAAAAATAATACATACATAAAGTCATGAAATTATTTGATGTTCAGTTTAGAATGATGTTTACAACTTTATAAAATCTCTTTATGGGTCAAACCTGCAAACCGAAGAGTGTTTTCAGTTTCTGTATAAAGAGATCAATTACCATACAGCCAGGCAAATACTAACTTTTTAAAACTACAATAGTGAAATGGGTTCATTTAAATGGAAATAAAATAACTGAAGGTTTCCTACAAAAGCCCTGTTAATGTAAAGCTTTGGATTTTGAACTATAGAGAAGTAAGAGAGGCTACTTAAAGTGAATAGAGTTAGGACTATGAAAACTATTGAGAAATACAGGTATTTCTCAACTTATAATTTATGTTATAATAGTTTTATTTAGTGATCATTCGAAGTTATGACACTGAAAAAAGTGACTTATGACCGTTTTTCACACTTATGACCCTTGTAGCATCCCCAAGGTTGCATGATCAAAATTCAGACACTTGGAAGCTGACTCATATTTATGACATCCCAGGTGATCAATTTTTGTGTCCTTCTGACAAGCAAAGTCAAGGGGGAAGCCAGATTCACTTAACAACCATGTTACTAACTTAATAACTGCAGTGATCCACTTAACAACTATGGCAAGAAAGATCCTAAAATGGGCAAAACTCACTTAACAACGATCTCACTTAGCAACAGAAATTTTGGACTCAATTGTGGTTGTAAATCTGTAAATATCTGTAACAGTACTTCATTCTTTTCTCTTTAGAAAGAAACTTTGAGGTAGCAAAGTAACTTCTCCATTCCTGTCCTTCATATGCCAAACTACAGCAATCCTCAACTTACAACAGTTCATTTAGTGACCATTCAAAGTTACAATGGTCAGGTCAAAGTTAACAGAAATGTTGGCCTAAATTGTGGTCGTAAGTCAAGGGCTACCTGTACTGAAGGAAATTGTTTTGACCAGGCCTTAGTGTAAAGAATAATTCCTTCTAAAATAAATTTTATTCTTAATTTCTCTTTGACCTCATTTGGAGATTCACATCTTGTTTATTTCTCTGAATATTTTCTTACCAAATATGTAAATATATGAGAATAAATTCTCAAGGAATTTGGAAAGAACTAATAATAAGGGGCTGTTTTAAAAAGTTTTCATGCTACTGAATTAAGGCAGAAACGTGCAGAAATATCTGTCCAAGTCTCTTTATATTCAAACACTTGTCAGAAATTTGACAGGATTACTTTCTTCATGTACTGAATAATTTGGATTGTGCTTATATCATTGTGTAACTCAGCTTGTACATGCTACTTGTCTTTGCCATATTCTAAAATGGGATATGTTTAATTTTTCCATGTAATTATTCAACACTCACATACAACTCAAATGTGTCAGTGTGTGATGAAGTTTTCCCAAGCAAACATGAAGTTCCACCTTACAATGATTAAAAAATTAAAACAAGCAAACAAACCAGAATGTACAGTATTTTGAACATATAGATATGTTTTACATGCTCTGGCAGTGGTGGGTTGCCCCCAGTTCTATAGAACCGGTAGTAAAACCAGCGGGAGGCTCCGCCCACTGACCCGGACGTTATCAGAAGTCATCTGCGCATGCGCACCAATGCGAAGCGATAGTAAAGGTAAGTAGAACCCTGTTCTACTTACTGTGCTCTAGTCTTGTGTAACAAAGATAGAGCTTTAGGTATTTCTATCCTTTAAACACAGAGAACAATATAGCAGAGAATATAAGGCACTTTCTCAAGTGAAACGTAAGTGGGAACTTTTTCCCATGGTGAAAAAGTAACTCAGCTTTCCAACCACATTCAACATTACATCTTTGTAACAGTTTTGATATTCCTTAATTATAGGTCAAGAAATCTCACCGAGGCAACCTGTCTTTTTAAATACAAACAAGATTAATTGCATGGTTCCTACATAAAATGAACCACCAGCAGTTTAACAACAAAAGGTGTTTTTCTTGAGAAGTCCCTGGATTAAAAAGAGTGTGTGCGAGAGAGGCAAAGTTGAACTGTTACAGGAAGCAGAACAGCTGCCAAATTACTATGCCTGTGAGCTTCACCCTCATTATTAGACTAAATGAATACCCCCCATCCTTGGCCTTTCATCCTCTTCCAGGCACAAGGAAAAGCAGAAGAGAGAGAGAGAAAAAGAAATCACTTTGTACAAAGAAATCTCTCTGAAGTTTGGAATGCACCCTGCTTGTTTGAAGACTTGATTTATACCTGACACCTTTCTCTAAGCTTGTTGTTGAGACTCGCCTGTTTTCAAATCAACCGCAGACTGACTGCTTGAAGTACTTCATCTGATGACGACCACATAAGCCAGGAGAAACGCACAAGGTCTGGATAACTTTTCAGGTTAGGAAAAGGTGTGTGTGGCAAAATGAACGGAAGGGGAGGAATTGGGTCCCTAACACAGTTCATAAGTACAACGAATTTGGGTAAAAGGAAGGTAAATAGAATGTGCAAAGAAAAAGGCGATGATAGCAGAAATGAGATGCAAAAAACCTACAAACTTCCTTCCTTCCTTCCTTCCTTCCTTCCTTCCTTCCTTCCTGCCATCCATCTATCTATCTATCTATCTATCTATCTATCTATCTATCTATCTATCTATCTACCATCATCATCATCTGCCTTCATTATTTTACAAATAACTCCAACACATCCAACACAAAGGCCTCTTCCTATTTTCCCCACAACAATACTGTGGCTGGCTTTCATGGCTAAGGGACTTGAACTCAGTTACATGCTTTCTAGCCTGGTGCCTTAATCACTAGACCAAACTGACTCTCAGTGACCACAGACCTGTCAATTTTGGCAAATATAAATAGTTAGAAAGAATGGCTGCAATTGGGCACACTCTAGAAACTGTGAGGAATAATAAATTGCATTGTGTGTTTCATTCTTATTTTATGAGAAAGCAAATGTGTGCTATAATGGCTTCCCCCAAATGCCACCCTTTGGATTATAACTCCCATCAGTCATTACAACCTCACATCCTAGTTGGTGATATTGAAATCTGGAGATGCAAAAATCTACAGACAAATATTTTGCAGTAATTCTATAGCTGCTGAGAAGAGAACTTTGCATTTCAAATCATGCATTTGATCTATTTCATAGAAGTCCATATTGTTCCACCTTGGACTATCCCACTCATCCCTACATGAAGCTAACATCTGACCCAAGGCATGTCAAGTGCAGATTTTGCCAAGAGTTTTAGATCTCTGCGACCCATGAGGTCAACTTTGTTCAGAAGTGGAGCCAATTTCTTCCTGGCTCATCTGTGTTGTATTTGAAATCACGTAACAGATTAACAGTCATATCATTTAGTAATTATTGGAATCACAGAAAACTTTACCATGACACAAATGTTCAAAATCCAGTGATGTGAAATGCTCTAGAAATGTAGACTTTGGGATTCTCCCCTTTAGGAGAGTCGTAGTAGTCTTGGTCTTTGGGAGATAATTTCCCTTTTATTATCACAGAAATAGAAGTCCTCAACATAATAAAACTTATTTCAAGGACAAATGACTTTCAAGATATCCATGGAAATGATTCCCAATAGCCAACACTTTAAAAACAAGCCAAAGTTTGAGCAAACCAAATTAGACATAAAATAGCCTTCTCCTCAAGGAAGAGTGTTCCTCAAAGTATGAACTGAATATGGTAAAATTTGAAATTTCTCACTGGGTAGGGATAGGTGTTCATTAACATTTGATCATCTCACATAGAGGAATGCCCTGAAGACAGCAGCTACAGAATAATATCCTTATAACCTTGGGCTGCTACCTGTATTTCACATTAGGATTACTTTTTGTGGCATAGAAGAAGATAAACTGACTTATTACTAGTCCAGAAGAACAGCTTTGTATTACTATTCCTATTAGCTAGGCTGGGAAATTAATCCATCCATCCATCAATTCAGAAAGGTTCTATAATGCTGCCAAGAAAGCAGCATGTCATCAGGGACATGAGCATCTAAAGCAATCTTTACTTTTCTCAACAGAAAGACATTCTCAAAAGAATTAGAATACACTTTATTGTAAATTCTCTCCTGTACTTTTGTCGCTATTCTTTTTTAGCATGCTGGAGATTCAGAGATAAGGCTATTTTACTTTAGAAGAGATAAACCACAAATACTTTCCATAACGTGATAGCAGAAAGTAGAGTAGAAAATAGAAAATCTGGGTCTCATCAAGTGAAAAAGTGTATTTAGAATATAGTCCTCTGCACATAGACTTAGAATAAGTCCCACTTAACCTAAGAGGATATTCTTTTTCTCAGTGGACATGGATAAAACTGCATGTGAAACTTTGAATGGTTTAGTTCTTAGTATCTTCATAAAGACTAAACAGTGATTTTATAGAACCTGTAATTGAATAGAATTTTGCAAATATCACATTTTTATGCCTGTGATCCCATCAATGGCATTGTACTTTGCAGTTTTAGATACTATCCTAGAAATAAGACTCACTTACCTCAGACGGAAGTCGACCTGGATATGTTTGTGCACTGAATGAGGAGATCTTAATTCCAAAACATTCACTTATAAAAGTAGCTGAAGAAAAACTTGAATTCTTCATTCATCTGGTAGTCTAGGTAGTGGTCAGAAGCCACCACAATCCAGGTAAACCAAATACTGAAGGAGACTAAATTCCTCTTTCAAGTGAACTTTAAAAAGAGGATGGCTAGCTAAAAGTCTGATGAGGACTGAGGCCCAATGTGCTGAGATCTGGCTTGGGCTATAAGAAATTACACAGCTAGCTGGAAATAGGGAACTAGATGCAGTATGGATTGTGAATATTTACACAAAGTTCTGAGCTTTTGGGTTGGGTTATATTAGGTGTGTCAGAGAGAGGCAAAGTATGAGGAGGGGGAGAAAGAAATAGTTATTGGCTAAGGAAGCAGGCATCTTTTTGTTTTATTGTCGTTCAACTCTATGGTATCAACTTCCTTACTCTTGATATACATAATAAAAATATGCTTTTCTCACTGAATCATTCCACCCATTCTATAAGAATATTAATTTAGCATACCTCTCCCATTTCAGTTAAGCTACTGAAAGGACAAGGTTTACCCCTTTCCTTCTGAATAAGCCACATTCCCCCTGAAGGAAAGGGGTAAACCAAGAGGACTGAGCAGGCTTCTTTCAAAAGTGCAGGAAAATGAAATAGAAGATGGAAGATTAGAACTCCCAATCAACGAAGCCAGAGATATCACCTTACCACCTTATAATTACACTTTGGAACCCAATATGAGGGACGTGGTGGCTCAGTGTCTAAGATGCTGAGCTTGTCGATTGAAAGGTCAGCAGTTCAGCGGTTCGAATCCCTAGTGCCGCGTAATGGGGTGAGCTCCCATTACTTGTCATATCTTCTGCCAACCTAGCAGTTCAAAAGCACATAAAAAATGCAAATAGAAAAATAGGGACCACCTTTGGTGGGAAGATAACAGCATTCTGTGCACCTTTGTTGTTTAGTCATGCCGGCCACATGACCACGGAGACGTCTTCGGACAGTGCTGACTCTTCGGCTTTGAAACGGAGATGAGCTGCACCCCCTAGAGTCGGGAACGGCTAGCACATATGTACGAGGGGAACCTTTACCTTTACCTATGATGGATAATGCATTCAAAAGAGAATACAGTGACTTTTCAAAAATACTGTGATATCAGAAAAACATTTTAAAACGGGTTGCATGGAATATACCCCAAACTAGGCTTAGTTTGGATTCAACGTGCTGGTCCAGGAGCAGATGGATTTGACTTGAACTATATCAGAAGATATTACTAATACAAAAACACATAATGAGCTATGGCTATTTGTTTCTATTTTTTCACAAAACACAATCCAGTTGGCAGGTAGAATACAAACTTTGGAGGTGATGAAGTTGTTCAATTTCAAAGAATAAATACAAGAATTTGGAACTGAATCCTTTTTCAGCTTTTGATATGGGAAGTGCTTATAATTTGTCAAAATTGACAAAATGATATAATCTATCAAATGGGTAAGACTGAACTTTTTTCTATTCTACTCCTATAATCTTTTCTTCCATTGTATACCTATAAAGGAAATCCATGCTGGACTTTGCAAAATGCCAAAAACCACTCCACAAGGGGGGAAAAATGATATGAATTGCCGGCATTCATCTCAAAAGCACTGATTAAGAATAAGCGGACTATACAATTGATATGTGATGTATTCAGTGAAACAAGTAAACTAAAATAAATCCAACCGTACCCAATTTTGGCTATGAAAACAATCTTTCTGTCAAGTACATTCCACATGTGGGAGAAATTATAATTAACAGGATACATTTTTTTTATTGTCATCTAGCATCCAAATGAAACTTGAGACACAAGAAATGTTAGCTTTCAAAACTAACACAGCATTATTTCACAAAGTATTAACTAGACACCTGAAACAAAGATAAGTCCATGCTATTTGCTCTCCAAATGATGCTGATGTGAAAAGAGCTATAGAATTCTTAGTGGTCTAAACATAATCGTTATAATGTAACAGATAATATGATACTACACTTCCTCTTCTGCTATTACTTTTATGTATGAACTTGAAAATAATATTTTTGCTTCTGAGCCAGAACAGATCTTAAATGGGCGGCATTAGTTTTAATCACGCAGCAACAGGTTATGATACCTTTCTCAGTTTATATTCCCCCAAGGCTTAGATGAAGAATGCAGGAAAATAGCAATTTTCAGTTGCAACCCTTTGCTGTTTTGTGGTGTTATAATATTTGCCATGCTATGAAATGCTACAGGGTTTTTAAAAATATTTTTAAAAATGCACTAAAAGCTTTTCCCCTTTAAAAGTGGTTCATTGATTGTACTATAACAACTAAGGAAGGAAGGATAAATAAATAAACTTCCTTTCAAATGGTTCAAGTTTTACCTTACAAAAATTGCTGGAAATTACTAGATCTTTTAAGAGAAGTAATTGTGTGTATTCTTAACACCTCTGCTTTGACAAACACAGAAAACAATGGCTTTCTCTCTGAAAGTACATTAATCATTGATTTTATGCAGATGAAGAAAAGAAAAAGTACTTTCCATTTTTAGCAAATTCCCCTAAAGGGGAAGGATGGCATATTTGCCAAAATACAGGAATTTACACTCAATCACCAGGCCACTTGGTTCTAAAGTGGAAGGAGAGGTGGAAGGTTTGATCTGGTGTCTCTGGCCCAAGTAGCATAATGCTTAGTTACAGAGTTCTCACCGATGTGCCTTATGGATATGCTTCACCAGCCCTCAAGCTATATACTAATCATGTCCTGACAGAGTTTGAGGAGAACTGATAATATCATCTTGCAATTTACCAGAGGATAATTCTTTGGAGGGCAGTTTCTCCATTCATGATGACCCTCTTCTCTTTCTTCAGGGCATGGGAGAAGACAGCATGTTCGTGACATTTATCAAGTCACATCCTGCATACATCCCATTCTACAATGTTTTATACTTGTTTTAGAAGATATCTCAGAGTAGATTAGCAGATTATATGATCTGATGGAGACAGTTGGAGTTGATTTTAGCATTTGTCTTCTTTGAAGAGAGGTCTTGACCTGTGGGAAAATTGTTTTCTCTCCAGCAACATTAACTGTTTCCTTGAGGCCATCCTGTTCAAAATGATCTATTTATTTTTGCTAGTGATTTGTTGATGAGCGTTTGTGTAACTAGAGGGAAGTGGGCAATGTAATTCTCTTCTTCTATTGACAGTTACAGTAATACTGTTTTGAAATCTTGAGGGAGCTGTGATCTGGAAGATCTGTTTTGCTGAGATTCTACTCTTATTTCTTTGGCTATTCTTAGAAGGTGGTATCTGCTAGATCTTATAGGACAGGGAACAGGGCAGGGGATCATCAGTTCTTCAAGGAAGATCAAGGCAGGAAATAGATAACACAGGAACTACTAGAACTTGGTTATTATAGGCCAGGGGTGTCAAACGTGTGGCCCATTGGCCACACCCACCCCTATTTTAGCAAAGGGGGAAAAGTCACAATAGATCATGTGATGACAACATGACGCCACGAGTTTGACACCCCTGTTATAGGGCATGGTGTGCTGGAGTTAACCAACTCATGAGAGCTGGTTGTTTAATTTTCTGCAATTTTTCAAGCTGATTGACAGAAGAACTGTGATAATATGCCTTGCACATCAATCAGATGTTCCATGGCTAGTGGTATGGTACGACAATGCAAATGGAGCTGACAGAGCCATTTCTTAAATATGTACCAACACACCACCATATAAAGTAAAATAATTGAAAACTGAAAGCCTGACAGAGGTTCTCTGTCTTCCATCTTATATTGCAAGTGACATTTATTTAAATCCATAAATATTCAAATATTTTTGATAATCTAGTGTAAATATTTTGCCAGTGAAGTTATTGTTTACACACCTAATCATACCAGTTAAAATACTGGAGGCATAGGAAAATTGTGTGCTGTTAATCTGTATGTTATTGCTTATACTTTGTGCCAAGAAATTTAATGGAAGAATACATTCTTTTTTAAATCTAGGTACATTGTAGATAGGTTTAAAAATGAATATGTTTCTCATTTTCTTTTTCATTCCCAAATGATAGAATAAGTGCAGTTATAATGGGAAGACAATTTGCATTAATAAAACTTTTGGATATGTCAAAAATAGATCTATAGACTTGGCAGTCATGAAGCTGGCCAGAGCTTTACAGTTTGTAGAATCTGATTGGCATGCTGATACAAGGATCCTAAATTACAGTTATCTTCACTTCTGCAACAGTCAAAATAATGAGTACTTATTATGGGTACTCATGGTCATTCTCTTCCCACGTGATGAAAGAAAGTGCAAAGAATGCAATCAATCATGTCAAGTTTTCTGAGCTATTATTGGTCCTATAGTAACAAAAATACCCAATTTCCCTCAAAACTTAAAGCAAAAAACAGCCCATCTGCCTTGTCTGACAGTTTACAGAAACGAAACAAAACAAATCAGGATGGCCCATATGATGGAAAACTATGTGAGGAAGATTTAGTTGTAAAATATGAACCAAAGTATTGAAATCTCTCAAAGGCTTTCAAGTTTCTTAGCCATCATTCTTTTATTGCATTAGAAAATACCTTATAGAACTGTGAAAATGAAATGATCATGTCAGCAATGAACACTCTTGGCAATAGCTAGATGCATGGTTGCATGTTGTTATGGCAGCTTGAATAGGAGAGAATACATTTTAAGCTACATGCTAATATAAGCTCCAGTAGGAGAATGCTGAAACTCCAAGACAGTATTGCTGTCCTGAGGCCAAGACCAAAAAAAAAAAAGGTGAAGCAATGGGAACCTCATCAATGGGAAAACAGTTTCAAATAAATCACAGCTGGGTCCGAAATAAATTGACTAACATCTCCCAAACAACATTGACAGATCAATTAGGGTTCAAAACTGATCCCAAACAAAACACTGATGTGAAAGGGTTCTCCAAGTATTCCTCACCTTAGCTGGAGATGCTAAAGACTGAACCTGGACTCTTCTATATGTAAATCATGTTGTATGCTACTGGTTTAGAATCCCAAGGTCATGAAAACTTTGAAAGATATGCTAAATAATCATCACAAACAGAATATCTGCATTCCTCCAATATATATATAACCAATTTTTGGTGAACACAGTTTCTCTCTCTCCCTCCCTCCCTCTCTCTCTCTCTCTCTGTCTCTCTCTCTCTCTCTCTCTCTCTCTCTCTAGCATAGCATAGCATAGCATAGCATAGCATAGCATAGCATAGCATAGCATAGCATAGCATAGCATAGCATAGCCTAGCATGGTCTCCATGGACTGTTTTGAATCACCATTTAAAATCTCAATTTTGGCTTGAGGCCTGATATGGCTTGACTGATAATTCTTTTATATCTTACTGAGATGTCTTGCCTGCTGCTCTAGTTAGTTTTAACATATCTCTTTTTGAACTACACAATCTATGACAATCAAGGCAATCTTCCCTGGAAGAAGAATACTTCTTTCACATGCTATTATAATGTTAAGTACTAACTTTACAAAACTGTGCCTTAGCAACTGTCACTTTATATTTTGCATTTTTGACTTGAATTCAGAAATCCCAGGATAAAATATACATAGATCTTTCACTGACTCTGAAAAATACTTCACATAAGATATGGAATGTATTCATTTATAATATATGAAGAAGGAACAGACTGAGCTGATTGTATATGTGTGTGTGAGAGAGAAAGCGTGCGTATACTTTAGAATTATTTAAATCCCAATAGAAAATTATTGGCACCAAAATTGGCAAGGCAAACAATGAAAATGTCTTCTATACGTAGACTTTTTTTTTTCCAAGTGCCACCACTTGTGGCACTTAGCATGCATTTCTGAGAGAATTTGGTATATTTTATTTTTTTATTTATTAAATTGATATGCCGCCTATCTCACTAAATACATATAGTACAAATACTTTCCCGAATATTATATATTTTCCATATATCATCAAATGAAGAGATACTTTTTCATAATTCTCATTCTTTAATGTCCCTCGGTCAGTGTCATCTGAGGGAACAATTCTATGGTATGAATTGCTATCTTTCATGTCGAATCTTACTTTTTCAGGGTGCAAGTCTTCTGATAGTGTGACATAACACTTCAATAATTTAAGCCTTAGGCCCCGAAGAAACACATTTCTTATTAAAAGCCATGGGGATATAGGCTCCAGTATGCTTGAGGGAGACAACTGTAATCTGCGGAAATCAGTAAGCATTTGGCAGGGACTTCAATGAATCTGGCCACTTTGCAATAAGAAATTATACCCTGCAGAGAAACATAGACTTCTGCAAGCGTAAACAAAGGAAAATTGACTGGCTTTGCAGGATTTGCCAGGAGATACTTGCATTTTAAAAATCATTACCAATAGGTGGTACAGAGATATTACATATCGGGTCCTAAATGTATTGTCTTGTTTTTTATGACAAGGATTGATTTCAAATAATTTTGGATAGCTATTGACAAAAGCAACGCAACCTTTATTTTGTGATTTATTTGAAAAACAATATACAAGTAAAAACAATACCTTAGCTAAATGGCTTCAAGATTTTATACCAGCTTCTGAGCTTTTTCTTTTACCAATAACATATAGCTGAATGCAATACAAACATAATGTAAGCCTATTATTGGAATCAATCTGATCCTGATATCAACAAGTTGATGCCCTTCAGATCTTGTCCTATACAACTACTAATTCCAAGATATTAAACTCTTAAATACCTACCCAATTTCTGTGACAAACTAGAGAAAACTCAACTCCCTGACTGCAATTCCTCACATTATATATACTGAGAAATATATTTGTCTGCTGCAATTTATCAATAAACCTAAGTTCCAGACATTTCAGAAACACTGCAACAATGAATTGTTGCTACTTCTTTTTCTTAACTTGAATGAAAAACTTGCAAAAGTACATTGTTTTACTTTTAAACTGAAAATAAATGAAACATACAAGGAATCCTCCCTCATATTACATCTTCAATCCTCCTTTTTATTGCTTTATTTAACTGAATACCATCTTTAACAGTAGTAGCAATCTCTAATGAAACAAATGAATTCAGCTTGCTGATTTTTCTGAAAGGCCCAGAAACAAAATGTATTCATTTATTTATCAAACTTATTAACTGTCCATTTCCCTCACCTAGGGACTCTGTTATAGTTATGAAAATCAAAAGTTCATTGAAATCAGTGCCTATGAAACAATCTTCATGTTCTATCAATCTGCCCCAGAAATTAAGATAACAATTCATAGGACTTCTGAAATCTTAATTCATGCAGAATCAAGGCTGCCTTGTATTAAAGAATTCATTCATGTTTCAAAGTTTTTAGTCTTGTTTTCTACCATCTTGATAAACTGTATATATATTTTTCAGGGACACAGGCAGGACATGGAATCTACATCATTAATAACAAGACACACTCCATTCTCACTATCGCCTTGTATGTACTCATCTCTAAAGAAATGTGATCTTCCTGCTTTATATAATGCTTTCCTTTTAAACAAGAAGAAAAGAAAACTACATTTGTGTCCCCAACCTTACTATGTCTTTTCATCAACTGAAACCAGGGGATTAAGATTTGTTACAAATAGAGACTTCCATTAATTTCAGTAAATTTACTAAAAATATGACTAATTCAAAAACTTTTTAGTTTTCTCTCAGCTTTAGTACTACTCACACTGACGGTGTGACTGACCCCTTATGAGCTGAGGCAAGGATTAGGTTCAATATTACCCTGAAGTTACATTTGTTCTGTTCGTTTTAATTGCATGAAGGAAAGAATTATTACAGGTGTCATTCTCATTTTAGGAGAGTTACTTGGTATGCTACTTGGACTTGTAGGAACATAATACTTCATGTAAACCTAGCAAGTACGTGCTTTTCACCTAATAAACCTTTACTCTTCTAAATTAGAAGAATGACACCCATAATAACATCAACCGCAAAACTGCCAATTGCAAGCAACTAAAAATAATTAACAGTGTTTTGTTTAGATGTGGAATCCCCTGGAAGCAATTCAGCAGAATGCAATTTTTAGTACCAGATGTCACATTCTCAAAATTGATGGCCCAGTTCTAAAATCTGCTGTACCAAAATAATAATTTATTAGGATTATTTTGTATAAAACAGGTGGCTATAAATAAGTTTTCCAAATAAACAAATACATTTAATTTTAGTTCTTAAATCAAGTTAGTTTTTGTTCTGTCTCTGCCTGTTCTTGGAGTCTAACTCATTCAAGATCTACGTTCAACTTTGTAGTTCAAAAATATATTTCACCCTTGAAATATGGAATGTTTTCAAGTAGAGCAAACTTCTCCAACTGCTTATCATAAAAGAAATGACCTCTCTACCAACATTCCTATGATCCACTTTTGTCCCTGATCTTAGGACAAAATATTTTCCAACCTCTTTTAAGTTTTTACTTTTTAAAAGCCCCATTTATATCTATTATTCCTTGAGGAGACACACACAAAAACTTTTTGACCACAGCCACATGTCTATTTGACTATATGAGGAAAATATGAGGAAAACTCTCTGCTGGCACAATGCAGAGGGTTTCATTTTGGAGATTCAACAGAAGCCATATTGGGAGAATGCATAGCCAACATAATCAGAGGGAACTCCTACTGTGAACATGACAAAATATGTTTTCCACTCCCTGAAACTGCTTCAGTGCTTCTTTTTCTTGAAACATTTGACATCTTACAAGAGTAATTAGCCAAATCTGAATCTCAGAGTGAATGAGGAAAGAGTCGGTAACATGCGCAGACTGAAAGGTTTGGCTAAGTGACAATGTCATGTGGGCAAATGAAGCCACTTGAGAGAAAAGGTAATTCTTTACGGTAGTTATACAATGGGATTGTAGCCATTTGGTTCACTGGTTATTCTCAATCTGAAAACTTCCTCCCTCTTTTAACCTGGCCAAAGACCACCACTGGTAGAAACACCGAAGACTACTTTTAAGTCACAGTTCTTCCCTTGGGAATCCAGGAAACATCTGCAGCTGACATATTCAATAGTGGATGGGCAGTTCTTCCATCCTGTCCTGAGCCAGTGCTCTGATGGTCATCTTTGGATATTAGTATTTCTCTGCCCAATGGTGCACTTAGCATTTAGAAGGCAAGATGGATTCCATACACACTCCTTTGTGCACTCCATGCCCAAGTTTCCTAATTTCAATATTACTATAAATCCCTCCCCACGTCCTCTTTCTTTTCTTCCTTTCTCAAAAGGGCCTCTAGGCAAGAAAAGCAGGAAGAAGAAGGGGTAGAAAGGAACACTATGCTAAATGTATATGGAAGATCTCCTGATCAATGCCTGGCAGTATCACTAACCTTGTTCTTGCTACTAAAACATGCACCGAAATGGGCTGCAAAAGGATAAATTTCGTTTAGTCCTGATATTTTGACTGTTTCCTTGTACTACAATGCTTAAAAAACATTTAAGCCATTTCTTTTTGTTGTTGTTGTTCTTTCTAAAGTTCATGGCTTCAGGCAGAAAAAAGCATCCTATTTCTCATAATTTCAAAGCCTTCATTTAAAGTTAACATTCCTCCGCTTTTAATATCTCCGCCATCCCACCCCTACATCAGTGCGTAGGCCTACAATGATCTTGGTCTGCTACAGATGGCTTCCTGTTCTTTCTGCCAAATCTAAAATTGCCATAAAACTTGAAAAGAGCTTGTGGTTGTCACTGAATGAAAAATGGTATTTTCAAAAGAGGGGTGGTGAATTAAATATCAGACTTATCCTTTAATTGCTTAACTTTAATCTTGTTTCATAAATGAACTTTTTTACCCCAAACCAGGGGTGAAATCCAGCAGGTTCTGACAGGTTCTGGAGAACCAGTAGCAGAAATTTTGAGTAGTTTGGAGAACCGGCAAATACCACCTCTGGCTGGTTCCAGAATGGGGTGGGAATGGAGATTTTGTAGTATCCTTCCCCTGGAATGGGGTGGGAATGGAGATTCTGCAGTATTCTTCCCCTGGAGTGGGGTGGAAATGGAGATTTTGCAGTATCCTTCCCCTGCCACACCCACCAAGCCATGCCCACCAAGCCACACCACGCCCACCAAGCCACGCCCACAGAACCGGTAGTAAAAAAATTTGGATTTCACCACTGCCCCAAATCTTACCTAAAGCTTCTGCTAACATAACATAAAGAGTAAAATAAAATATAGTGAAGTATTTCAGCCTGATCTATGTTCTTTATTAACAATAACAACTGCAAAAGCAACAGCAAAAGAATGATTGCCTGGTTCCATTTCAGATATGGTCCCTACCCCATTATCTTTTTTTAAAAAAAGTAACACAGATCCTTACGTTGTAAAGATATAGAATCTAATCTCTTCTAGAAGAGACAAAAATAAAGGATGCAGTTCTAAAGAAAGTGAAATCTCTGAACATTTATGTTTCTAAATTGTTCTTTGACCCTCTGGGATGATTGTTTGAGGATATGATTATAAACTTGAGTAATAGGCCTATTCACTCATCTAAAAGCTTGCTCACTAGAGATTAACTTCCATTGGATATCTTGAAGTTTCCATCTGAATAAATATAAATGGGAATGTACTCTCCATCAGTGGATGTGCAATAACAAACACTATAAGAAACACAAATGGTGAAGTTAATATTGTTATTATTAGCGATGGTACAGTCTATGCTACAAATGAAAAGACCTAAGGCAATTTCTTGAACCACAGAATAAAATGTAGTAAGGAAGGGAGAGGAAGAAGACTATGAGGTCATTAAGTCTAACTTGATGCTCAGTGCAAGAATCCAATTAAGGCATCCTTGACAGATGGCTGTCTAGTCTCTTCTTCTTCTTAAACACAGCTGATGAAGGGGAGCAGCCTGTCACCTCCTGCATAATCAGTTCCAACGCTAAACTCTTCTTACTGTTAATAAGGTTTTCTAACATTCATTCAGAATCTGCTGCCCTGTAAATGAAATCCATCGTTCTGGGTCCTGCACTCTAGGATCTCATCTCTTTCTGCAATAGAATAAAAGGGCTGCTTTCACACGTGATCAAAAAAGATCTTGCCTACTTTGAAATTGATTGGAAATTGCTAGTTTGTTCCAACTGACCAAACTGCAGCATTCCATTCTTAATTTTTACCAGTTAACTTTCTGATTCTACTTCTTATACGCTCTGTGTTTAGCAGTCAAAACTCACCATCTTTACGCACACTCAAATGTTCTTTCCTTGCTGTTATCCATCCTTTTCCTTTATTTTGTATATGTCATGTATTTTATATAAATGTACTGCAGAACAACTCTGGATAACTTGCAAATGAAAAGAAAGACACATCACAATATCAAGAAAGATAATAGTCACCCCAAATCTTTTTATCCAGTACAGTCTCCAATTTAAAGGGGCCCAAAGTCCAAAACCTGAAAGAAGAGCTGGGTTTTAAAGGCCTGGTTAAAGATAGAGAGGGTACTGGGTGCAAGGTAGTGGCTTTCCATTCTTTTTTTCATTGCACATCTTCCTTTCTTCCTTCCTCTCTTGATACCATAAAAATCAATCAATCAAACAAACAATAAATAAAAATTTGTGTAGGTTACACCCTGATTGTCTTGCTGAGAGGGAGTCTTTTCTTCTTCTAGTATTGTATATGGTTATATTCCATC
This sequence comes from Ptyas mucosa, assembly GCA_012654045.1. Classification (NCBI taxonomy): domain Eukaryota; kingdom Metazoa; phylum Chordata; class Lepidosauria; order Squamata; family Colubridae; genus Ptyas; species Ptyas mucosa. The sequence continues at coordinate 9,182,194 of WNWU01013815.1, read as the reverse complement.
CATTCCGTGCCCTCTTTACACCCAATGTTAAGCAGGAGAGTGGACCTCTATTTTATTTAAATAGACTGCCAAGGACATTATTGGGAACACTGGGAACTGAATGTAGTTCATCTCAGATCCAGCTGGAAGTCTGATAGATCACTCGCTTTGTGAGATATTTCACATAACAATTCCTGTTTAATCCCCAGTGTCTTCCTCAAAGATTGTAGAATGCCTCAGAGATGACTTTGGAGAAACTATGCATCACTGTTTTCTCTTTTTCACATGGGCTTAACAGGTGGTTTTGTTTCCATAATTGTTTCTGCATAGTTTCTCCAAGGCCATCTCTTTGGCTCTCTACAAAAATAAACCGATTGCCTAATTGGAGAACGGCAAAGTATATGTGTGGGTTTAAATCAAAACCCCTTTAATCCAATCCATAATGATGAATCTCTGTTGACATTCTTATTGATGACACTTACACTGAAGACTTTTTGCAGATGCCTAAAGAGAGGAGCCATTTCATAAGATGCCTAAAGAGAGGAGCCATTTTATAAGAACATATAAAAAAGTTACACTGAACAACGTAAGTCTATCATTGTATCACCAACTATCAACTTAAGTATTATCCATAAGCGATATGCCAAGGGCCTTGATCAGACTGTTTTAGTCATGGAACAAGAAAGTTCTAGGCTACTAAACAGGCCATTCAATTGAGGACTATTGTATTACCCTATATCCTTACCCCCAGCAGTCATAAACTTCCCTCTCACATGTTTTTATAGGAAACAAATGTTAATGGTTATATTTCACCAGGCTGTCAACCCTATGTATATTTTATTGGCATTAAGCTTTATGTCCACCTTATTGATTTACAGTTACTCTTGTTTTTATCCTTTTTTTATGGCATTACAACATAAATATGTAACCCAGCCAGAATCTTTTGACTCGGGTAGCTATAAAAATTGTAGAATTATTAAATAAATATTTGACAAAGTATTATTGCAGTTTTCTGTAGATTCTCTCTATGCTGCTTTCATCGATCTGAAAATGGCTTTTGATTCAATTCTCTGGGAGAAGTTATGGAGAAAATTAGCAATTTCATCTATCAATCACCTCCTCCTCCAACAGTAATGGTTCTCCATGAGAATAGCTTCATATATGTTAAAAACACAGTTAGTGATGACCTGACACCTGCATTATGCCATTTAATTTCTATGTCAATAACATTGTTCAGGTATTTGCAAAATGTGAATTCCACTGTCCAGCTATCACCCTTTTATATGTTGAAGGTGCCATTACAACATCAAGTTCACTTTCAGTAAAGATTTCAAGGGCTAACAATATACTGTAGTCACACACCAAAAAAGTGAAATTAACTGTATTAAAAACAAAAGTGATGGCATTTATTAGTTGTCACAATCATCATCTTTATAACTAGAAAAATAATGAAAACCAAATCAAGCAGATCGCAACATTTAAATATCTAGGTATCAATTTCCAGTCTTCTGCTTCCTAGAAACGTGAGCCTGTGATTTCGCAACATAGCCCATCAATGCAATAATCAGATCTGCAAATTTTATGAGCAATAACTTTGTGCCTGCAGCAGACACTTTATTTAAAGCCAAAGTGTTACACCCATTTTGCACTTAACTCATTCAGAAGTAATCCAGTTTAAATTAATGAGAACCATGCTCAAGCTTCTCCACTCACAGAAGATTCATTGCTTGGCTGCAACTCTCATTGTAACCTGCATGACATTTTGCTCTAAGAAGTATTGAAAGAAACAACTATTTGGGTCCAGCTTATCTTGGTTGACAGAAACACTTCTCCCTGGAAGAAGTGCATAGCCTCTAACCAATATTGTGTATTAGGATTGTCAATCCACTCTCTACTTATGTTGGGCCCACATAAAGCTTGGTAGAATTTAAGCAGAGAGACTGATAGCTACAAAACAACAGAGAGCTTTTGTTATTGCTTCATGAACTTTAGCGCCCATTTTACATCATCCCTGAATATTTTTCTAATTAATTTATAATGTAAGCTCATTTATTATTAAATCATATAAATTTATAATATTATCTCTGCTCCCCCTAGAAGGTCATTCACATCAATAAGATGTGATGCTCTATTTTAAAGTGTTGGAAGCAAGATTCAATGATACCCTCCCAGGAACATATACTTGTATCCTTAGAGAAACTGAATCACTTTCACGTGTTCTCTTAAACTGCTCTCTGTGCATTGTCTGATATGTAGAACTAATGTCTTTTCTTTCTAGCAGACGCAGCACATGAAATGGTCCCAATCAAAAACTCTGCTTCCTATTCAGGAACCCATCCATTGAAACCTTTGCAAAAATCTCAGCTTTTTTTGACATCATGTTTAGAAGATGCCAAGATTGATTTGCCTTCAGACAAAAACAGATTTTGTCATGCAGGCTGGCTTGTGATATCAGTCTTTCGTTTTTTTAAAAATACTCTTTATTTTCTGTATATTGTCCTTACGTTTACTGCAGTTTCTTTGTTTGATTGTTGTAATCAATATTGAGATTCAGGCAGCATTCAAGTGTAATTTCTTACAGATAGTCCTTGACTTTTAACTGGTCATTTAGTGACCATTTGAAATTACAATTCCATCCCCTCCCAAAAGGTAGTTATGACTTGGTTCTGAAGTTGCCACAGCCACCATCACCTTTACAGTCATGTGACCGCATGTTGGGTGCTTGGCAACCAGCCTGCATTATTTATTTATTTGTTTGTTTGTTTGTTTACCACCTTTATTATTTTTACAAATAATGCACATATATTCCTTCCTCCTCCTATTTTTCTCACCACCTATTTTCCTCAATCCTGTGATGCGAATTGGTCTGAAAGAGAATAACCGGCCCAAAGTCAACCAGTTGACTTTTATGGCTAAGGTGGGACTTGAACTCCCAACCTCCCACTTTGTAGCCTGCTGTCTTAATGACTAAACCAAACTGGGTCTCCAATTCTCTCCAAGTACAGACTTGGTTCCAAGGTTCTGATAGCTGCCACCCCCTCCGTGGTCATGTGACAGCATGTTAGGCACTCACTAACTAGCCTGCATTTACAGCTGTTTGCAGCATCCAAGGTTCACATTTTATGATAGTCTTGCTGAAAACTACCATGTTTCCCTGAAAATAAGACCGGGTCTTATTTTCTTTTAGGCTTGAAAATAAGAACTAGGGTTTATTTTCAGGGAGGTCTTTTTTTTTTTTTTTTTGAGGTGCAGTAGACGGTGAGTGCGGTCACCTCATGGCTGCTGGGCCCCTTAACCATGGCCCGCAGATCAGCTAAGCCAGTGAAGGCCGGGAATTCTGTCTCTCCAGGTGCCTAGAGATATTTCCAGCGCACTCTTGCTAGCCCTAGCCCTGCCCACATTGCCAGGCAACTTTGCAGCTGAGGCACCTCTATTCTGCAGGTTACCTTGTGGCTCTGGAACAGGCGGCAAGCACGGTTTGCGCTCCGCCAGACCTGGAGCTCGGGTGTTGCTTAGGCTGCTGCTACGATGAGACAGAAAGCCATGCGGCCCATTAGAATCAGCTTCCCCCTCCCCGCCTCTACCCTGCTTGAGAAAAGGACAGGAAATTGTGGAAGATTGGGGAAGCGCATGCTTACAATAGAAGCAAAGCCCAGCCTGTCCCTTTCAAGAGCTCAAATCTCTCTCTCTCTCTCTCTCTCTCTCTCTCTCTCTCTCTCTCTCTCTCTCTCT
>WNWU01013815.1:9134237-9178473 GCA_012654045.1 Ptyas mucosa | reverse complement strand
TCTCTCTCTCTCTCTCTCTCTCTCTCTCTCTCTCTCTCTCTCTCTCTGTGTGTGTGTGTGTGTGTGTGTGAGAGAGAGAGAGAGAGAGAGAGAGAGAGAAATGACGGATGGGACTAACAAGAATTGCAGGCAATGCTGTCTTTCTCGCTCTCTCTCTCTCACACACACACACACATACACAGAGAGAGAGAGAGACAGACAGACAGACAGACAGACAGACAGAGACATTTGTTGAGAAATGGTGGAGGGCAACCAGGTAAGGGGACTGACCCTCCCCCAGCTCCAGCTCAGCGCCTGCTCAGGGTGGCACCCCGAGGCCCAGCCTCGGGGTTGGTGACCCCCACATGGCCAATGTGAGAAATGGGCTCCCTTTCAGGTTATAAGAATTATTGCAGTAACATCTAAGGTTACAAGCAGTTCCAAGTAGGGTGAGGGGGGGGGGTTCTTTTGTAAAATTAAGTGTTCAGGTCCAATAAATCTATAAAGCTAATAAATAAATACATTCATCCCAAACTTTATTAAGATTTGATTGCAACTCTGTGCTTCATGAAAACTACACCTGCACAAGATGCTATTCTCTAGCTCCCAGATCATGATACGAAGTTGACAGCCAAAAGATACTGTACATTCCCTACTTTGTACACTTGTCCTAATGGTTGGGAGCAGCTTCACTTTTGCAAGAACAATAAACTCTTTGAGATACTGTTGGTTTTGTTCTCTTTGGAAATGAAAATAATATTTAAGCAGGATCCAACTGTAGCCCTTTTCTAACCTCTTTTTCAATACTCTCAATTGAGTTGTGGACATATGCTCCTGTTCCTGGAATTATTACTCATCTTGCACTCTCATTTTAGGTTGTAGATGGGATGAATAAGCCTACCAGTACATTTGCTTTTTTTGTATAGAATTGCATATTTGAATAGAAGAGACGGCGGTGGGGTTTCAGGAGCCTTTATAATACGTCTCCCTTATTACGAGTTCCATTGTAATAGATGTGAGCAGTTTCAATATGATTCTCTCCATCTCAAGTAATCAAAACTCCAATCTTCCTACAAAAGGCTTATAATTTCATCAAGTACTTTGACCTCTTTTCTAGCAGCACTTGAAACTTTATATATTGAAATTCTCTCCTTTTTTTTCCTAGTTATGTGTTGGTGGCTAGATGTGTCATGCTATGTCAGCTTCTCTATGTTTCAAAGTGAATATCAAACTATGAACAAATAAAGAAACTGTTAGGATTTTTCCCCCTGTAAATCTGGGGTAACATTTCCCTTACTTAGAGCTGCTGGGAGCCTTATCAGAAAACTGCATCTTTGATACTGATTATATGAAGCTTTTACGAACATGAATACAAATAATTTTAAAAGACTACATAGCATTGATTTTACTGTTAAAACACATCTGGGGTTCTGATAGTCCTTAGCTTTCATCAGAGGAACAACACAACACTGAAGAAACAACAGTCTTTCTATGATTTAAGGGCATATATGAGCTGTATTTTAAAAACACATCTTTCTATAGTTCCTTTTGGGTAGGTTTGTCTTTGTTTTGCATTGGTGTCTAGGTATTCATTTTACCACTGAGGGCAATAAAAATAAGTGGATCATATTAAATCTTGCAAAAATAATTTTTCTCTGTTTGGGTAGAACAATTATGCAAAACATTACTTCACGCCATCAGACATAACAGAGAAGATCTGGATAAAACACTCCCCAATTGCCATGGCTGCAATCTCTGCCCCTCTGTGGCCCTCATATCACCACTGTGTCATCCTGTACATCCCCCTGATGCAAATTAGCATGGACAAATGGTGATGTCACTAGGAAAGTTCTCTCTAAAAATTGATTCTGGGATATACCACTTGGCGTCTGTGGTGATATATCACCAGAGATCAGACATGACTCATGTTCTAGATGAGCCTTAATTTTTTTAGATCTTCTGGGCAACGTGTGACAGCACAGCACATGACCACAACAACAAGGCAACAAAGCAATATGCTGGCATCTTAAATTGTTAAGGAATTGCAAACCACACAGAAGATCTTAGTGGGTTTAATTTTTGATAGTTTTAAAATACGGCATAAATCTCCCAATAGTATTGATCCATAATCTTTTGGGCTTTGCAAAATTATTGCCATAGATGTAAAGGAGAGAATAAGGCCTTTTGTTCCCCCATTCTTGTTGCCCTTCTCTTGTGAAGACGAACACTTCAATCAGAGGACAGTGTTTGTCTGTTGTTTGTTGTATAGTGTAGAAGAGTCTTTCTCAACTTTGGCAGCTTTAAGATGTGTGGACTCCTAGAATTCATGTTAGCCAAAGAGTTCTGGGAATTGAAGTCCACGCACTATAAAGTTGTTAAGGTTGAGAAACACTGATGTAAAATGTGGTTTGAGAGCAGTTTGACACTTGACAGAGAACTGGCATGGATTAAAAAAAATGCCCTGCTTTAAATTCTGTCTTTATACACAAGCATAGCAGCATGAAAGAAGAGAGATCTTTCTTGTTTTTTAGTATCACACATTGTAGCAAATAATGTTTAGAATGCCTGAATAACATTTTGTTTCTAAATTGGGGGCAAATGGAACTGCAATCAGGAACTTGGCTCCTTTGGAAATTATAGTAGTGATCAAAATTTAGACACTGGCAAAAATAAATGATTGTCAGAACTGAGATTAGAACACACTGATTGAAGAAAACATTTCAGTTTCTATTAAATGTAAAAACTACAATGCCATTGTAGAGTTTCAAACAGACATTTGAACCTGGATGGGTTGACCTCCCGTTACACAAAGGTGATATCTGCAATGTAAGAGTGCTATCATATGTGCAGGCAAGAAACATTTACAGCCAAAGTAAGAGCATATAAAATAGTGTATGTACAGATTATCCTCAGTTTACGACTACAATTGGAACCAAAATTCCCATTACTAAGCAAAACAGTTGTTAAGTGAGTCACAACCAATTTTATGTTCTTTTTTGCTATGTCATTAAGCAAATTTGGCTTCCCCTTTGACTTTGCTTGTCAGACACTGGCTGGGAAAGTCACAAATAACAATTGCATGATCCCAGGACACTACAAACATTGTAAATACATGTTGGTTGCCAAACACCCAAATTTTGCTCACATGACTGTGGGGATGTTGTGGTGGCCATACATGTGAGAACTGGTCATAAGTCACTTCTTTCAACTTATAGAAATCCAATTTTTTAAAACTTCAAGCTGAAGTTTTAAAAACACGAAGGCTACATGATCAGAAAACATCCTACATTTTTGGCTGCAGGAGACCTGATTTCATATTGCTGAAACAATAAATCCTTCATTCTGTCCTGCCTGAACAGCTATGAAGATTATGAATTTTCATTAATATTCTAGCTTGAGAGAAAAATTACAAACAATAAATAATTGTTAGGTGAAGTGTGTGACAAATATATGCATATCCAAATACCTTGAATGAGTCCTAAGAGAATGGAATACATGAGTGATATGAGTGGAGCTGTATGTAAAGAGTGTGTGGATACACAACATATATTGCAAACTTGATTCTATTTACAGTGAAAGTTTATTTTTTATTATTCTATAACATTTAAATCTACACCAATTGCCCAATTGTTACTTTATTATTCAGGATTTTCCATATTGTTATAATGATTAAACCTCAGTCTAAAGATATATACCTGTACTTTGGACAAATTATCAGAGGCACAACTAACTCTTTTTTCTATTTATTAAAATACTTCCAGTTTTGGTTCCAAAAAAGACAATGGACAATATGCTTTAGAAACAATGATAAGCAGAAGCAAAATTAAACTCAAATGATTATTAATAGATAATTGATATTAAGTTGTGGATAATGGAAATTATCAAATAACTCAGTTGTCTTTGGATTATTTCTGCATGTAAAATTATTTGATAATTTCAAGGCAATTTGAGAAGGATGTAAATTTGCACAATTTTATTGTAGCATAGGAGAGGGTGCAGAGAGACACTGAAAATATGTTTATCAAGGCATTATAAACCAAAATACAGCTCTGGAGAGTTGTCTGGATAATGGATTTGTGTAAAAGATACACATATAATATTTAAGGCAAAATGGGATGATATTTCATCCCTTTAAAAAACTGCCTCTTTCAAAAGACTGAATAGAATAGAATAGAATAGAATAGAATAGAATAGAATAGAATAGAATAGAATAGAATAGAATAGAATAGAATAACAGAGTTGGAAGGGACCTTGGAGGTCTTCTAGTCCAACCCCCTGCCCAGGCAGGAAACCCTATACCACTTCAGACAAATGGCTATCCACCATCTTGTTAAAAAACTTCCAGTGTTGGAGCATTCACAACTTCTGGAGGCAAGTTGTTCTACTGATTAATTGTTCTAACTGTCAGGAAATTTCTCCTTAGTTCTAAGTTGCTTCTCTCCTTGATTAGTTTCCACCCATTGCTTCTTGTCCCACCCTCAGGTGCTTTGGAGAATGGCTTGACTCCCTCTTCTTTGTGGCAGCCCCTGAGATATTGGAACACTGCTATCATGTCTTCCCCAGTCCTTCTTTTCATTAAACTAGACATACCCAGTTCCTGCAACCGTTCTTCATTTGTTTTAGCTTCCAGTCCCCTAATCATCTTCTCTGCACTCTTTCTAGAGTCTCCACATCTTTTTTACATCGTGGCGACCAAAACTGAATGCAGTATTCCAAGTGTGGCCTTACCAAGACATTATAAAGTGGTATTTATTTACTTAATAGAATCAGCCATGAATATTGGCTTATGTGACCTACTTGAATAGAAATTTCATAATCTTGTGCAATCATCTGAACAAACAAGTCATTTTTATTTCAAGGTAAGGAGAACAAGCGGTCTTATTTATTTCAAGAACTGGGATGACTTGTATTAGGGTTGAGCATTTGCGTGGTTTACAAATAAAAAGTAAAGATGACACAAGTGATAGTCTAATGACATTATTGATAAATAATTCTGAAATAGAGTCCCTTATATTGAAACCCCAATAGCAGTTTTTCCCAATTCAGTTTACTTCAGATGTGCTAAACTAAAATGACATGGCCATTGCGGAATATGAAAGATTACGCAAATCTATCTGGATGATCCATATTGAGGAAGGTGGCTTTTGCATGATTTAAAGATGATACAGAAACACAGTACATCACAGCAGTTATGCAATAGGAACAGCAAAACCCAGATATATTTCCAGAATAGCATTTACAACAGTTATCCCTGAATAATTATTATGCAGTTGTTACCCTGCCTTTCTGTGAGGCTTTACAAAATAAGAAATTAGGATTAAAAGATTTATAACATAGTTTAAAACCTAGAGAGCCTATGTATCTATATAGCATACAGTATGTCTATGTGTGTTTTGTATGGGTAGATATATACTTTCTTTTGAGAGCAGGCAACAGAATTTCATTTTTAATGTGTGCCAGTGTGCTGACAGTAAAAATGACAATAAAGATTATCTCAATTTTACCTTAATCTTAATGTTAAAAGTTAGTCGGAATAAAAACATTTTCAGAATCTATCTGAACAGTCAACATTCAGTGCAAAAGGGTTACCAAAAACAAGTGGTTGGGTGTGGGAAGAGGGATGTGTGCATTCATTAAAATAATCTATATCCCTGGTGATCATTAATCTAAACTGTTTAAACTGTAGACATCCTAGCACAGTGATGGCTAACCTTTTTGCCATCGCGTGCCAAAAGTGGGGGAAGTGCAGGGGGGGCACACACGTGCGTGCCCGCACCCATAATTCAATGCGCCCCACCCCCCCATGCATGCACGTGCCACACACACACACACCACTCCTTACGCTTTTGGCACGCAATGGAACGGTGGGCCTGGTAGGCATGTTTTCCACCATCCCCAGGTTCCAGAGGCTTTCTTGGAGCCTGGGGAGGGCAAAAACGGCCTTCCTCACCGCCCTGGAGGCCCCCCGTAGGCCGGAAACGACCTGTTTCCTGACTTCCAGTGGGTCCGGAAGGCCCAAAAATCAGCTGGCCAGATCACGCATTCGTGCCAGAGGTGAGCTAGGGCAACGCTCGTGTGCCCACCGATATGGCTCCGGGTGCCACCTGTGGCACGCATGCCATAGGTTCGCCATCATGGTCCTAGCAATTCTATAGATGCAGATCTATGTCAGGGTCTCCAAACTTGGCAGCTTTAAGCCTTGTAGACTTCAAGTCCCAAAATTCCTCAGCCAGCATGGGAGTTGAAGTCCACAAGTGTTAAAGTTGCCAGGTTTGGAGACCTGTAATCTAGGGTCTCTAATCCAATGCTTTCCATATGCACTTAGTCTCTTGGATGAAGATTATACAAATTGCAATCCAACACATGTCAAGGGTATGAGGACAGATGAAAAAGGTAGGCTGCTCTACATAAAATAAAATAGATACAAACTTTTACATTACAGTCTGGTATAAAGATAGTAAACGTTATTTTATTTGCCCAGATCTTTAGTGAAATGATTGCAATATTTTAATGCATCCACACTTTCTATATAACTATATTTTAATTAGAATTCCTTGTTAAGAAAAGAAGCAGGAAATATTTTACATGAGTGATAAATAAGATTAAATTATTTCATCAGACAAGTAGTCTGATGAACCTCTGAAGTGTTTGACATTTGCACTTAATACAAACGTCTCCGGTTCTTGGAGGCCAAGAAACACTTTTAGAATTTATTCTCCGTGCTGCCTGTTGAATCCTCTTGTGCATCTTGTGATTGGTTGAAAATCTTTTAAGATCCCATGAATATAACAGAATCCCAGAAAATGTGACTCAAGTTATTCCTTTGCTTAAGAGTGGAGAAGACCTCACAAATGCCATGAGTCATCTTTACGGGTTTCATGTTGTCTGTGTTGTCTCTCATGAAACAGCATGGTGTTTGAGGTGATTTGATGTTAAACCGAGGTGGCGCAGTGGTTAGAGTGCAGCACTGCAGGCTACTTCAGCTGACTGCTAGCTGCAGCTTGACAGTTCAAATCTCACCAGCTCAAAGTTTACTCAGCCTTCTATCCTTTTGAGGTGGGTAAAATGAGGACCCAGATTGTTGGGGGCAATATGCTGACTCTGTAAACCACTTAGAGAGGGCTGTAAAAGCATTATGAAGCGGTATATAAGTCTAAGTTCTATTGCTAAATGAAGGGTGTGTAAAGTCCATTTATATAGCCCATTCATTGGTTGATGCTGGGGTCAATAAGCAAAGAATGTTAACCATATTCTGCTTTGCAGGAAAATGAATGTATGTATCTTAAAAATACATCTAACATTAATCCTCTAAGCCTGTATCATAGATATGTATTCATGTATTCCTAATTAGTGTATTCTTCTAGAAAACTAAGCCTAGATTATTACTGCAAGTCCGTTAATTACTCCCTCCTCCTCCTCCTCCTCCTCCTCCTCCTCCTCCTCCTTCTTCTCAGCCAGGTCTATTGACCTTCTTCTCCCCTGTAAATATCCTTGTGGGAAATGTGATTCTATCTGCATGTTTAGGAGTCACAAGGTATAGAACAAGTATACAGTCAACTCTGAAGTATAACAGGACATTATAGGGATCCTTCCAATCAGCTACTGAATTTTTTTTAAATGGCATTAAAGTGTGGTGATTTTGGCAGTATTTCCTTTGTTGTTATTGTGGTTGTTGTTCTGTCTAATCTTCTTGGGGCTTGGACATGAGTGAGACAATTGATTTGCCTCTTCTTTTTACAGCATGAAACTTTTACCTTCCAACCCGTTTATGTTGGGATTAGCAATTTGCTACCCCACTTTGGCAGCACTTCCTTAATCTTTCATTAAAGGCCTTGAGATTGTCCAGAGGCTTCAACTACTTCTAATCCCTGAACGGATTTAACATCCCACCAAATCAATGTTATTACAGTTTTTTACTTCTGCATCTGTGTCTGCAGTCAGCAGAAATGCTCTAGACCAGGATTTCCCATGGACTTCAATTCCCAGAATCCCCATGCTGGCTGGTGAATTCTGGGAGCTGAAGTCCACAGGTCTTAAAGTTGCCAAGGTTGGGAAACCTGGTCTAGATTGAAACTGAAAGCTAGGTAGATGCTACTAAGAAAAAGAAAAGCACCATGTAGAGAAGTTTTTAAAAGCTTGTATAGAATTTTATTTCATCACAATGTATTTCACATGAAATAAAATTAATGAATCAATTTATCAATGTAACCATATCTCCTCACCCAAACTGATGTTTTGAGTCTATCTGTTCCTCCATTTCAATCCCCAAATTATTGTCTTGAAAAGGGTTTTTCATCTCTAATCTAAACTGATTTGACTTCTGCCCTGTCTAGTCTTTACTGTTTACTTCTAAGAATAATCAGAGTGTGTGATGACTCAAAGACATATATTCTATAAAGCTTCTACTAATAACAACGTTTTTGCCCAGAATTCTTATCTACATTTATATTTCAATCAGTAGTAGGTTCCAAATCCCGGCGCTACTGGTTTGCTATCGGTAGCACATGAGCATGCAGCACTTCTGCGCAGGTGCAGAGCATTTTTTGATGACATCTAGGCAGGTGGGTGGAGCCTCCCACCACCGCCACTACCGGTTTGCATGAACCGGGATGAACCAGGAGCAACCCACCACTGTTTTCAATGTATTTCACTTACAATTATCAGGAAAGCAGGGTAATGGAACAGATGCTTTCTTATACACAGAGCCCAATAGTGGTACCAGGTCATTCTATAACCTTCAGAGTAATAAATGCCACTGAATTAGTCTCATTAAATTAACACATAATTAAGAATTACAACTTTACAAAATTTCCTCATGAAAGTGCTGCTTCTTACCATTTCTCAAACAGTTTAGTCAAAACAATGTCTAATTTGCACTGATGGTAGAGATCAAATTCCATTTCCATGATCTGTTCATGGTTAAATATTTTATGCACTGGATAACTGTTCCTTACTTTTTAACACCAAAAATCAAGCTTCAGCAGTTGTTTTAACAAATTGGACACATGAAAGTAGCATCACTCTTGCTCTTTAACACACTCCTCCATGTTCACATTATTATAACATCATACTGAGTATTATTAAAATCCAAAATGATGAAATTCTACACACATTCCTGTGAATAAACTTATTGAGCAGAGTGGGCTACTTCTGAATAACCTGTACAGCTTCTGAAGTTCACATATGCTTGTTTTTGTTTTTTGTTTTTTGCTGTGCCTTCCTGCCACTCAAGAAATTATGGCTTTTCCCATTTGGACTATTAGACTGACTGAAGTCCAGATTTCATTTACATCAGTTCAATTCGGGTCAGACTTTGGCACAAAGAATAGAGTTTGAAGCCAAAGAGGCTAGTGCTAGGGGTAATTGATTTGCTTTGCTTAAGAGTTTTTGCTTGTGTGCTCAGGAATTTTTAAAAATGCCTTGGGGAAATATTTGGAAAGATTAACATTTAATAATTATTTTCACTTTGGCTGCTTTTTAAATGAACGATTGCAAAATTTCTCAGCCAAGAAAGATTACATTAAATACTCCTAATCTTAGTCATTTAGCAAAGTTGATATCATCCCCTGAACTAATTAACTTTGTAGTTTTCATAGTTTTATCTAGTTCAACAATTAAACTCTCCAACAGCTCCATGCCTTTAACTTAACTGACTATAATAGTATTCACTGCTTTTCCCAGGTGCACAAAAAATATGGAACCCCCTTTATTCAGCTTTTGATGAATAAATATTATTTAATTAACGTCATTCAATTAACAGATCTTTTTAAAACATTTGGAGTATCTTAGAATAAAATTGCCAGAATTTGTTATTTCTTAAATTTTAGTTCTTCTTTGCCACAAGAGCTTCAGATATTGTATGTGTGTGTGTATATAATACACACACACACATATACATGCACACATACTGTGTATGTTTGTATATATGTATACAGTCTGTATGTGCTGTCACACTAAACAAAAGCCTGATGTGTAGGTTAATGTGATAGACATTAAATCACCCAACCTTTCATGGATAAGGAAAAATTAGAACCTTGTCCCCAATCCAACTTTAACAATTAAAAGCTACACCACACTGGCTCAGATGTACCTCATGTCTATGCATAAGCCAAAATTTACACAATTGGAGTAGCCGCATTCAATGTTTCATTTGAACAGAAGACAATTAAGAAAAAGCTTGGTGGTTCCTACTGAGAAATGAAAATTAAACTTTCATGAAAGATTGGAAGAAAGACAAGATTAATAAGAGGTTCCAGTGGCATCGGTTGGTAGAGTGAGGCAGTTGTCTTACCTTTTTTTCAATGTCATAGAAAGTAGCACATTTTTAATTTTAAAATCTATTATTCATGAAGTTTTAGACTGGAGAGTTTGTAATTCTGGGATCCTTCACTTGTCAGAATAATTTGACATGTCTTAGCTACCATGTACCTTAACATATGAGGAAATCTGGCGAGATGGGTTGATGCTCCAACTGAGAGAGCAAAATGATTGCAGTCAATCATGACAGAATAAAAAAAAAATCTAACAACTCTAAGTGGATAATAAAAATAGTGGATTTGAAAGGAATAATAAAACACTGCAATTACTTTAGCAGCAGCAAATACCTAGAATACCAATAATTAAAACAAAAAGAGAAATAATATATTGCAGAAATTAAAATATTAAATTAACCTGGGACTATGCAAAAGAAAATCTTCAGATATTGTAGGCTAGGTCATAGAATTAAGGATAATTTCTTTCAACATGCAAAATGGTTTTCTCTCCATTTGGTCTGGAAGAAAATCGTAACAGGCTCTCACAACCAACCTCCCAGTCGTGACTAAGGAGGACCTAAGCTTCTTAACATTGTCATCAAAGGGGTTCAGTGACATCAGGAAGAATTGATTTGGGATCAAGACAGCATCTTTCTTTACCTTACATTGATTAAGACCTCTAATAATGTTAACATTGGAAGCTTTCAATTATTAAGACTGAAATCTACCAACAACTTTGGTTGTTTGTGTCTTCAGGGTGAAAAAAAAGCATAATTAATTGACCCATGAGTTTCTTTTTTATGGAAGTATATGCTGTGAAAAACACACAGCCATCAGAAATATTGAAAACTAATTGTATAGTTTTGTCAGAGAGATTGCAAAGGAAAACTATTCTTAATCAAATACTTCAAACAAATTATTAGACGTATGCATTCAAAGTCCAATCTCTACTAATGTTCTGAAACATGTTTCATATCAAGGATTACATTCCATAATTCCAAAGGGATTATCAATTTTAAGTAACAATCAACAGTCAACAATTAGAAAAGATGGAATCCAAAATACCCAACCTGGAGCCTATCTCTATGGAGTTTGTTTCTCATGATCAAGATGTCCTTAAATCTTGAAAGAGATTGAAACAAACTTCTGGTCCCTGATTCTGTCCTTTCTATTTTGCAGTCATGCTATCCAAAAGCCATACACATTTCTTATGTTATTTACGCTGAAAAATGTTTGGCCTCAGTCAAGGCTGCTGAATGCAGAAGTTTGGGTTCTGATCCTTTCTAGTGAAATGGTGGGAAATCAATGAAATTCCTCTAATCTGAATGACTGTATAATATTTCCAGTTCAACTCATAAATATCCCCATATATCTTAGTTAATTGATATACTCAGGGATCCACAGAATGTGATCATCATCTCTTATCACCAGTGCTTGGTTCTCTGTTGCGCCGGACGAGCAATACTGAGAAAGCTTTTCTCTAGAAACAAAACTGTGCAGGCTGCTGAACTTGTATTTACAGGCATGTAATTCCCCACATTCAATCAACCTCATCTCAGCAAGTTGCTGCCTCGGAGTAATGTTCTTTGTTCCAGACGGCATAAAAACTACAAATATTAAATTGGTGTTCTGTGCAATCCAAATAATTAAACTGCAATTCCTTCATAGAAGTCCTGAAATTACTGTCCACTAAAGTCCACTAAAACTACTTACGCACCATTGTAAAAACCTATACGGCAAAGAGAAAGCAGATTTGATATAAATTTCATCAGTTGTGGGATTCAAGTAATTTAACAACTGGTTCTGTGCCCTAATGATTTCTTCCAACAACCAGTTTGCCAAACTGCTCAGAAAGTTAACAACCAGTTCTCCCGAAGTGGTGCGAACTGGCTGAATCCCACCACTGAATTTCATGCTTTATTACATGTGCTGTGAGGAAAAAACTCATTCTGAACAAGTCTTCAACTGAGAAAAGTAACACAGTTGTCTAAGTGAAAAAAGAGATACATGATGCTTTTCAGAGCAACGTCCTCACACAGTAGTCCTTTCCTCACCCCGAAATATTAATATTTTGAAAACTTTACTAGATTGCTAGAACACAGTTCTGCCCTGAATACTATTGATTGTCACCAAACATTAAATTTCTTTCATTTTTAAAAAAACTTACCTTACAGAGAACTAAATGCCAGCACTTAAACCCCTCTGAGCAGTCAGTAGGTTAAAAACATGTGGAGAATATCCAGTTTCAAGCTACCGAAATAATCTTTCCAGCTGACATTGGTCATTCATTGTCAGATGCTGCAGACCATTTAAGTAGATAATATCTATTAAGTATTCTAGCTTAGCCAAGGTCCACTTGTAGGCTCCACTTTGCTAATCTTGCATCGACGTCTCAGCTTTAGAAGTCTTCTCTGCAACTTTTTCTTGAGTTGTTTCCCAACCAGTTTGAAAGATCTGAAGAGTAGAAAATTCATCAGGGGCTTTTCTTACACGAAAACTAATCTGCGCCATCTAGAGGTCATAAAACCAGAAAAGCTATTACAATGGGACGGTGCCAGCTTCATCCCCAGTTCACACCCTGAAACCAGTTCGTTTTTGTTTGTTTAATATAATTTCCTTTCCCCCCCCCTTTTGCTCTGACATACAGATACCAGCGTGTATTGTAATGCTAATGTTTAGTAAGGGATTTTAATCATTGCAAATCAAGGAACTAAGAAATGTGAGATAAGATAGCTTATTAAATTATGGTGGGTACAAAGCGTATTGAGTGAAACTGTTTCTCTTTAAACCTCTCAGTTCCCCTCTGATAATAGAAGTGCTGTTTTATATTTTACTTTCTAGTGAACTTTGCTACTAAGAAGATCAGAAGTTCCTTATCTCAGCCAGGTGTTTTTTTTAAATTTTATTTATATGCCGCCCTTCTCTGGAGACTCAGGGCGGCTTACAATGCGTTAAGCAATAGCCCTCATACTTTTGTATATTTTATACAAAGTCAGCTTATTGCCCCCACAAACTAGGTCCTCATTTTACCCACCTTAGAAAGGATGGAAGGCTGAGTCAACCTCAGGTTTTAATAATACTGATAAATATATACAGTAACAAAGGGAAGTTGGGAGATCTAAGAGGAGAGACTGAGTAAATAATGTTCTGCTTGTAGTTGTTGTTACTTTTCTTCTACAATAAAGAGCAGAAGACTTACTGATCCTGCAAACTACTAAGGTTCTTCCTGAGACTTTACTCAGGAGCAAGCATTTTATCTTCAATGCTAGTTTTCCTATATATAGTATAGTAGGCCTCAACGTATGACCACAATTGGGACTGGGACTATTTTTTGTTAAATAATGTGGTTGTTAAACGAGTTGTATCCAAATCTATAAGTCTTTTTGCTGCAGTTGTTAAGCAAATCCTGTGTATCCCATTGACTTTGTTATCAGAAGGTGGCTGAGAAAATAAAAAAATGGTGATCATGTGATCCTGGGATACTGCTACTGTCGTGAAAATATGCCAGTTGCCAAGCAACCAATTCATGATCACATGACCATGGCGACACTGTGACAATCATAAGTGCAAGGACTGATTGTGAATCACATTTTTTTTAGCAAAGTTGTAACTTCGAATAGTCACTAAATGAATGGTAATAACGTGAGGATTATCTGTATGTGTACAGAGAGTTGTGCAGTTGCAAGCATGGATGAAAAAGAAATCCTTCACAGATTTTCACAGAATTAATTCTCAAAACCTGCCAGAATCAGTCTCTCCCACAGCATGAGCAGCAGCTCTGCATGGAACCTGCTAGTGATTTCCTCCACACAGAATCTCCTGCAGAACATTGCATATAAAACAGGGTAGTGACATAATAAAGAGAGATAAGACCGGGAAAATTTATGCTTTAAAAGGCTTCATAAAGAAGCCTGTGTGGGAAATCTGCAATTTTTGAAAAAAGGGTCTTGGGGAATTTATATTAATAAGTGCTTACAGGAGGGTAAGCTGCATTCAATAAATCTCTGCATTGGGAAAAGACTGGGGATGGAAAATGGATATGGAAATAAGTTTTAATCTATTTAAAACATCACCATCCCGAACTCCCAATGGACTAACCCTTTCATCAGTGTTACTGTTAAAAAAAGAAAGCATATCTTTTAAAGTAAGTTTAATACAGAGGGGTTGGGGGGAAGCGGAAGAAATTCTATGGCCTCCTGAGATACAGGCATAGGAACTGACGTCTTTATTCAAAGTGGCACCGATGCTGGGACTGTTTACAGTGTTGGCAGCATAACCTGACCTTCCACCTGCTCAGCTGCAGGCATTTGGAGCGCGGGGCTCCTTTACGTTGCCAAACTGAGCTTCAGCCAAAGGCTGCTCTGCACAGAGCCAGCTGGGCAAAGGAAAAAAGCAGCAAAGACCCACAGAGCTACATTGGGATTAGCAACCTGGAGTAAATTGAAGAGGGGCCAGAGAAGAAAGAGGCAGGGGAGATGATCTGGAGAGAAATCAGAGCAGTTCTTTTCTTCAGTAGTGAGATAAACAGAAATGCATGATAATCTATGAACCAGTATTAGTTCTTTATATTTTTGCAAGCAATAACGCTAATATCATTTTAGATATTTCTAATCTCCTTAGCAAGGTGGGTGCTCAGTTTGATTGCTTTCATTTCAGAGACACTATATGGACCTCAAATTAACTTCCACTGAGTTTAATAGAATTTATGTTCAGCTAAGTGGAATAATATTGCATTGGAATACATCCAGGTCAGAAAATATATATCATGTCTGCGTTACATTTTGATGGAGCACTGTAAGTGATGTTCCAAATACTTTTCACGCCAAGTGTGCGCAATATAATTTTCTTATATAAATGGCTCTATTTGTGATACCTCTGCCCTGGTTGATTGCCATCTTTCTTTTAATTACTTTTACTGCCCTGGGTGGTGATTGCCAGGAAAAGTCTGGAGTTTGCCTTTAACTATTCTGTCTTCCCAGGAAATGCATCATCAATAAACAGGAGACAAAGGGAACATGCCACAAATGTTACCAATATGTGCTAACTCTTGATGAACAAGAATTAAGAGGAAGTTACGGCTTCCTCTTCTTTTTATGATTCTTTTTCTTTCAGCCAGACTCAGCCAGACATCATTATGAAAAGTAGAATTTACAAAAAGACAACTGCTGTTAAGTCTGAAGTTTGTGACGTTAAGATAACCGATGATTTATGGTCCTGATGCTAACCAAAGTCCTACCCTAAGCCTGAAATCCTATCTTAGTAGATAGAATGATGTGACTGTTGTATGAAAACACCTTTTTACTACTGATCAACGGAAAATAATTTTAGAACCATGAAATGTATGCAACCAGAATAACCTTGTTGCATCTCCATGGATTGTACCAGTGGGGTTGTGAGGAATCCTCTCTACGAGCAAGCTATGCCAATGTGTATCAATGAAAAGAGATTTAGAATCAATTAGAAATCTCAATACAGTCATTTTCAACATGGCCATGAATTGGCATAGCCAAGTAATTTTGTATTTCTATGGGCCTATCCTTCTCTCATGAGCTAACAGGAAATTTCTCTAAGGCCACAAAACTTAACTATCTTGGATAATTAAAAAAAGGAACGGGCAGATTTGCCTAAATAGATAAAATAGAAGCTATAAGGCTAGGTGCATTCCCCTGAGAGAACTTTCTTTTGCCTCGATCAGATGTGCTGAAAACTAGAATGATAGATCCAAGCTGAAAAACATCTAGTAGTGTATAATTTCCTCTAATGAAAAATAACGCAACTGTATAATTGAAAAACAATCTGTTCTGCAGTTTTCTTTAGCTGTTTTTACAGATGAAAGGGCTCTATAGCTAAGGTCTGCCACTTTCAATAGGAGACACTACTGCTGGCAATTTGGAGCAGTTTAATAAATATTAAAAGAAAATTGTGCAAACATAACTTTCTAAAAGTTATTTCAACTTGCATAGAAGTCAAACTTAAGATAACTATTGTCATCAGATTAGAAAAAGGAAGCAAAAACAGGTACTATCTCCTATCACACCAGGCACAACTTTTTCTTCTGATCTCTTCAACTGGTCAATATGTCATTACCAAATGTTATCATGGGCAATCTTGGCAACAGAGAAAAATAATCTAGATTTTTTTTCTTTGATCCGCTTGATCCACAGTTATCCATTTTATTCCCCTTTGTAGTCTCTTGCTAGCACAGTTTGTCCATGGATAAATGTCAAATTTCAGCATGAAAAGATTACTCAGCTTGTTTCCATTGCTTGACCTGATCACCTCTTCCCAAATTAAGTTTGAGAAGGTGTAAACGTGAACTTAAAGTACAGCCTAAGGAATTTGATTTGTTGTTGTGCCTTCTGCCCTGTGATATGCAAATAGAAAATCTGCAAGCTTTCGATTCATTGACTGCAGCGTGTTATTGAGCCTTTGAGCAAACCTTTTGGCTAATCTACTGGTAGGTGGTGATCAATGATGAGATTAAACAGATTCTGGTTGAAATGTTAATATCCTGAGCCAAATTTTCAGCTTCCCATCTATTTGTGCGTAATTTTATTCTGCAGCTATGGGTGAATGTGATGCAAACATTATGGGTGTTCACTACTGCCTTTCATGACATATGCCACAGCCCCATCAATTCCAATTTGACTGATAAGCAGAATGTCTGATATCATCATTTTTTGAAAAAAAAAATTGCTTCTGTGAAAGCTTGTTTGCATGGTTCTTCCCTTTCAAGGCCTTCTCTACTTGTAACAAAGTGCTCAGGTAATGTTACATAGTGGCTCCATTTTGCATGGACCTGTTAAAACATCACGTTAAGGTCTGCTAGATATGTTGTAGTGGGAATCTATCTTTTCCTATGAAACATGAAACATTCTGCAATCGCTAAGAATTATGAGAGGTTTCATAAGCTGCACATAAGCAGTTTACTTTGCTTACTATACTGTCAGTAAAACATGACTCTTTTTTTACAGCAACCATCTCATCTGCATCCAAAATGTTCAAGTCTTCTTGTATACAATAATCAATTATATGTTGCACTATCAAATACATTAATATTTCCAATAAAACTAGATATCCCATTGTGCTCTTCCTCTCCTTGTCTTTATTCATTGGCATTATTCAGCATTAATCTCCCTGTTTACACAGGTTTTTATTTTTAATGCCCTTTCTCACTTCCAAAATTAAGGAAAAATTAAAAGATGTACTATGAGTCCACAATGCTGCCATTGTTTTGCATTTCAAATGGTCCAGCAAAAGATACTGGAGTGAGAAATATATATTTCTGTTTTCTTCTGTTGCTTTCTTTACCCGAACATCAAGAAAAATGAAGACTGGTATATCTGTAAGCATTACAATATATCTTGTCAAGCATCAGTAGCAGATCATAGGAAAGCTTCCAATTATATCCCAGCATCTTAAAATCACCCTTTTTAGAATGTCACTGAAATTTAAGTCTTGCCTTCACTCTTCACAACTTGAATTGTTCAGACCTCAGATGCCTGAACAAACAAGCACACATTCATTCATTTATTTTAAGCATCTATAACAGTCCTGTAGGGGGTGTGATGGCTCAGCATTCAAAGATGTTCAGCTGGAAAGCTGGCAGCCCTGTAGGACCCAGAGTGCCGCTTGACAGGAAGATCTCCTGTTACTTACCTCAGCTCATGCCACCTAGCAGCTTGAATGCCAGTAGATAAATAGGTACCACTTAGATAGAAAGGTAACAGCCTCCCGTGCACCTCGGCATATAGTCATAGCCACATAACCACAGAAATGTCTTTGGCCGTGCCATGCACTGTTCATTTTGCTTTATGTAGAACAGAGCAACTGAAAAGTAATCTTAAGTATGCCAAATTCTATTTTTATGTTTCTGAAAACTACTATATCTTATAATTCCACAGAACATATTACAGCTGTAGTTAGCAGGTACTAAAAGCAGGTTCTGCCTTTTTTCTTTGCTGAAAGGGCAATTTTAATTTTAATTATGTTTTACATTATAGAAGATGTGCCTCGTATCAAGCAGCACAGCTGAAGTGTGCCGACTTCCAAATTAAAAAATAAAAATGGGGATAGATGTTGTAAAGTTTAAGCATTCATGGCCTCGTGTTTTAAGGCACATAAATAATTTAAAAAGGAAATAAGGAAAAGTTTTAAGTTTTCAAATGATTTGGAGGTCAAAAATGGCAAGGATTAGAAGCCCAAAAGCACAACTGTTCATTATCAGATGTCCACCCAGGGTGCCTAATCCACCTATTTTAAACTAGGATTTTTTAAGATAATGGTTAGTTAAACCAATGATATACAGTCTTGGAGATAGTAAACATTTTTGATATAATGTGTTGTTGTTTTTTTGAAGTCACTAAATCTCAGGAGAGTCATAAGCATGTAAAAAGAGATGGATCATAAGTCAAAAAGTGATAGCCACCATCTTGCTTTCTTTTACCCATGCCACGGATTCCTTTGCCTAAGGAAAACAGCCACAAGCCACAAAATACCGCAAGAGAATGGGGAAAGGCATGAATTAGCATCAAAGAGATTTCTTCTGCCACAGTCCCATATGTGAGATACATCTATAAAAGTAAGTCACAGATCAAAGATTACAGCAGGGAATATAAAGGAAAAATAATCATTTTGAAGCACTTGCGATATAACATTTTCAGCTTTGCATCAAATATTTCTGATTGTGTCATGTACTGGCAGAAAGAAAACTTTCTAGAAGATCTACAAGGTTATAGGGCAGATCTGACTGACTGAAATGACTGATAACATTTCAGTCTCTCTATTTTTCTCTTGTCTGTCTGTCTGTATTTCTTTCTCTCTTTCTCTTTCCCTCTCTCTCCCATGAACCCATTAGAAGTCAGAATTAAAGCATATAATCCAGAAATACAAAAGGGGTGCCAAACCAAGATTTATGAAGGATGTGTGAATGTGTTGAAGGGGATATCCTCAGATATTCATAAACAACAAAATGAACCAGATTTTTATACCACAAAAAGAGCAAAGGAAATGGTAAACAATAAAGTAGCACTAACGTGAAAGAATGCTTCAATTTTAGCTGCAGAGAGATACCCACAGCTCATAAATTGCAACAGATTTATGGCCTAGGAAAAAAAAATAAAGTGAAAAGGAAGCAATCTGTGCTCCATGAGTTATAGCAAGGCTTTATAGTATCCCTCTAATATAGATTGGTTCATTTTTACACAAAAAGCTGCACATTACAATCCTTGAAGGGGAGGGGGCATCAATTTTCACTTAAAACTTTACAGCATCCCTTTAAGGTTGAGATTATTTTAAAAGGATTAGAATGTTAATACCATAAAGATGGGAAACTCCATAAGTAGAGTTTATAATAAATTCTCCAAAGTGCAGATTTTGAATGGCAAGTGATGATCCACATATAGATTTAGGAGGTGCAAAGTAAATAATTCATTTTTTTTTAAATTAACTGGACAAATTCTCTATTGTAAGATGAAGAGATCTTAATTGTAGAGACATATATATATGCTTGTCTCTATGTTGTTAATATACTGTAGATCAGCATATATGCTGTTGGAAGATGTGAAGACAAGAAGATTAGCAATTGGTTCAATCTAGTATGAAGAATTTAAAGGTTTGATAAAGTTCTTAAATGATGTTCTTAGTTGATTTGTTAATATGTATTGATATAAGAGGTTTGATTATTAATTAAAAAAATATTGTTAATATTATTTCTTATTAAGTGTTTTAATTATAATTGGACCTTGATGGTTTAAAAGTGAAGGACGGAAGAGTTTATATAGTAATTTTTTTTAAAATCGGGGGTTTTTTGAGTGAGGGTTTCCTTTTTTTTTTCTTTTTGTTGTTGTTGTTGTTGTTGTTTTGTTTTAAATGAAAGAAGTTATAAAATATTTTGTTAAATTGTATAATGATAGGTTTGATTAGATAATACTTAATTGTTTTAATTGCTGTAATTATAAATGGAGATAATTTTGTTGAATTAGATGGAATAAGGAGAAAAAAGACTTGCTTTCCTTTTATCTATTTGTTTAATGATCATGATTATAATAAGTGTGAAATGGAGTTTAATTTAGAGAATTTAAGCTGTATTTTATTTTGTACTTGCTCTGGGAAGTCGGGGGAGGTGGTTGGGGAGGGGGGGAGAAAATGTATGTAAAACTTTAAAAACTTTTTCAATTAAAAAAAATATATATACTGTAGATCAGCGGTGTCAAACTCGCAGCCTACGGGCCAGATACGTCACATGCTAGCCACGTCCACCCTGTTTTAGTGAAAGGGAAAAAAAGTCACAATACATTACATGACAATATGACGATGCGAGTTTGACACCCCTACTGTAGATCGTACAATACAGAATGCTAGAGAAATTTTCTTATTTATAATATATCATAAGAACATTAAAAAGATAGAAATTTTTTAAAAATGTAAAAGAGGGATTGGAGTAATTATAAGCTTAATAGTAATAGATACAGCAGTAGATTGCCGAAAATATGGAAATAAGGACCTGAACCCCAGAGTTTGATTAATAGCTTTCATCTGATAATTTGACATGATGACATTCTGCAAATAGTAAATATTATGTAGAATATTGAGCTCTATAATATAGCAATGTCAGGACAATTCTCCACGTAGAACATGTCAAGAAGGCGTATAAAGTTGCACAGTTAGCTTCTAAGAGGAAGGCTGGCTGCAGCGTAGATCCTATATTCAGCTGTCTACTTCTGTCCAGTGGAACCTATATGCACATTAGAGGATGAGTAACTAGTTCATTTTTTGCCATAAAATGTAGAGGTCACTTTGTGGCTATTCTGACCTTTTCAGATTCAGATGATATATTTGATCTCTGAGTACAACCTAATCAGGTTTCTGCTGTTACATAATTGGCTTGATTTTTTTTTCTTTTCTGTGGATATAACCCATGTCTGGAGATGTAAAACTTAATAATCTTTGATATAATTCTACAATGGAACTCTTGAAAATTAGGTTACAGCAGCTGCAAAACAAGTGGAATAATGAGGCTTTGTCTATTACAGAAATGATGACATAGTGTGGATACTCTCTAATATATTTTATTGATTGCCTTTGTACTATCCAAGTAATAGATTCTAGATCATAGTTACATACTTGTAATTGAATTCCTTGAGAAGGCTGAATGAGGAGGAAAATTTCTATTCCCTACTGCCTTTTCTATTAACACAACCTAAATCTCTTTTTGGTTTCTCCCTTCAGTTAGTTAAAACGTTATAAATTTCTTCACGGATTGCTGTTCTGATGATACAGGAATTTATCCCTGACCAGCCTGTACTTGGAAGACTAATAAACAAGACAAGGTTATTCATTCGTTTTCTGCTTTGTACCCTTGAAAGTTAGGTTAAGAAATCAAATTGAAGGAAGTTAATAATCATTATATTTGTAATTCAAGGTTCTAATAATCATCTGTTACACACACATACCAGTTTTTCAGAATGCATTTTAAATCCACTAGATTCTATTCAGTGACCATCCCAGACAGAAGAACAGCCGAGATAACAAATGCCACAAAAGTAGTAATGGTATGGAAAAATTAGCAGCAATTGTAACACAGTTAAATGCAGGAAGTTGAGCCTCAGGTTAATGTTGCTTTGAGACTCCTGTATCTGTTCACCTTTTGCTTGCTTGCTACTTACCTACCCAAGCTGTACTTTTGAAATAATTTGGTGATTACAAACTGTGAAACCTCGTTTCAAGGAAACTGACTGTAGCAAAGTATTTATTGGAAGTTTACAGTCCTGGAAGAAAACAGAAACTTCAATTAACATAGCCTTTGGCCTCACATCTTGTGATGAGTGAGCATCTGCTAAATTCTAAGCTGTGTGGAATTTCTAAATTAACTCAGTATGAGTGAAGAAGTTGGTTAGGTCTCTTCACAGTGAAAAAAATCCACAGCAGGAGTCTTCTTTTGCAGTTGACTTCATGATTATAGTTCACACATTCCCTATTATAAAAACAAATCCATGCATTTACTTAAACATGGCCAATTCTGCTGTGATTACTGGTTCTTTTTAGCTCTATGCTCTGCAGGTTACTTCCAACAATACAGTCCTCTTTCCTTGGTTCCATCAAAACCAGAAAGAGCAGATAATGTTTTTGCTGCATATTGGATTTGATCTTGCTTCTTAAACCAACAAAGGCCTTACAAATCAATTTAAAAAGTGCTTATTGAAATATGTAGTAATAACATGATCTGCACAAAATAATCTAGTTGTTCATTCCATTGAAGGTGAGCAGACAGAAGAAACAAAAAAGAAAATACTGAAGTATACCTATATCAGTGATGGCGAACCTTTTCAGCAATGCGTGTCGAAAAGGGAGTGTGCATGTGTGCGCGGCACCAAGTGCTGAAAAGGGAGCACTTTGTGCAAGTGTGCGCTTTTTACATGCACACACACTAATCAGGGCTGCAACCAGGAAGAGGAACTGCCCAGGGGGCATGAATGTGCCGGATAAGGTACTTCCAGGTTCCGGTGCACACATGTGCACCAGCCAGAAATCTTCTGGTTATTGTTGCACATGTGGACGTGCCAATCAGCTGGCCAGCGCGTATGCTCATGCTGGAAAACAGAAGATCAGCTCTTCCAGTTTCCGGCAGTGACGCAAGCACAAAGGCCAGCTGATGTCGCGTGCGCATGCGTGCCAGAAACCCGGAAGAGGAACTGGTAACACCGTGGATGCCAGATGACATGGCTCCACTTGCCACTTTGGGCACGTGTGCCATAGGTTCGCCATCACGGATCTATATGATAACATTCTTTCAGACTGAAATACTCTTTGAAAGGCAGTTTATCATCAATACTTATCATTACAATTGTTTAAATAAGCAGTGGAAATAGCCTTTGTGGAAAATTGTTCGAGAATATTCTTGCCATTAATGGAAAGATTTAATTTTAGCTACATTTGTTTTAAAGAAGGCAAAATATGATCACTGGATAGATATGTATATATAGGGAGGGCGGGAGGGAGGAAGGGAGGGAAAGAGGGGAAGGAAGGAAGGAAGGAAGGAAGGAAGGAAGGAAGGAAGGAAGGAAGGAAGGCTATTAATCTATTTATAGAATGGAGCGTAGCTAACATTTCAGATAATATTCATTTATGCTAATAAGATAGGTTTTTGCAGCCTACAGTAGCTCTTATGAATAGGACTATTGTTTTAGAAATATAAAAGAAATCTGCCAGAAATTCAAATTCAATAACTTTATTGCAGTCATAAATCATTTTCCAGAGAGTAAACAATTTACATGTTTACAATGATGCAAACACTAATATATTACAGATTTAATTAATTAATTAATTAATTAATTATTAAATTAAATTAAAATACAAATGCAAATATTTTTCTCAAGTACAAATAGTGGTAAACATTGAATAAATCCTAGGGACAGCTCAGGAGTTAAAGTAACGAAAAAATAAAATAAAACAATTTTAAAAAGAATAGCAATTGATATGAAAAGATTCCACTAAAAAGAATGGAAGATTCATTACAAACTATCATACATAGCATGAGAAGAATTTTAAAAAGCAATGGAATGAGCCAAGAAATAGAAGTTTAATTAAATGGATTCTGTTGCCTTTTCTGCTCCGTTATATAAATTATAATTTAACATGTTCTGTCACAGTCATAGAAATACTTAGATTAACCCAATTTGATATTTCTTATATGAGAATAAAACAGGTAGAAATCTACATAGAAAATGAAATCCTGGGAGGATGCTTTAGAATTACTTTAAGTGTTTGTTGTGTTGTATTTGTCAGCCTATTGGTTTCCTATTCAACAAAACTTGTGAGGTTGTCCTACCTACTATATGATGGTGGAAAGTATTTATTCCAGCTCACATTGCAGGTTAGAAAGTGGAATTCTCTTTGTTTTTGTTTTTAGTTTTTTTATGTACAACCTAAGGGGCATATAGTCCATATGTCAGTGGGTGACATATGAAACTACGTGCATCTCTTTGTTTTCCTTTTGGGATTACATTTCGTATTTTCACCTGCTGAGAATGAGTTGCTTCGCCATAAAATGATCTGCATGTGTTTTATACATACATTAATGAGCATGTTGTTAGTTGCTCAGTATTCAACTAATGGCCCATATGAATGTATTGCCTCTGGCTTTAAACTAACTATTAAAGAACTTCCAGTGGGATTACTAATAAATGTTTCATGCTCACATAGTACAAGGAGACAAACAGAACAATGAAACACAAATCACTTCACTTAATTCCCTAGTGTACATCACGGTATTGTGTATGTGACTTTGGCAGCTTCTTCCCAATAAGACGTAATGTTGAATTCTTCATTCTTGGTGAAAATAAAGATTAGTGAGGCATCTGTCATAGTGCATCTCTGGACAGCTGGATACTGAAAAGATCTCATATTTTCAGGGCCACACAGTCTGGTATGATAGAATGCTAAATGGTCAAATTCTAAGCTTTGTCAGAAATAGTTCATGTCTTAAATGGTTTGGAATACTTGAATTCCTGTTATAATATAGCGCATTGCAACATAACCGTGAGTTCACCATTCAGTCATTTGATTCGTGCTTATTTGCAATTCGAGATCTGATTGGCTGGGATCCAAGATAGATTTTTTTTTTCTGAACCTGAAGAACATCAATGGCCGTGAGCTGAGCAAGTAAGGCATTTTCATTCCATTGCTCCAAGAGTACTGCACTGTTTTGGTAGCCTTTCTGGATGACTTGTGCTGGAAACAAGATGGGATGAATGTGACTCTACTGTACTAGTTCTCTTGAACTTCTTGGTGTCTTTCAATACCATGAACCATGTATCCCTCTGGATGTTCAGGTAGGGTTGGTCTTTGGAACTTTGTTTGAAATGAACCTGGTCTTTAATTTTGGGATATACTCAGAATTACAATTCAGCATCTATAGCTCTGTCCTTTTATATTCGATAGCAATGTCTTGCCTTCAGTACTGTTTAACATCTACAAGAAAGTGCCTAGGGAGCTTTGAATTTTGATCAGATCTTTGAAGTGAGATCCCATCGGTATTCCAGTTTTACTCTTTCTTTTCTTCGAAATCCAAGGAAACAAGTTGAAATTAAATCCAGACAAGATAGTGGTGATAGTTCATATTCAGAGAATGGCCCTGATGAGAACTAAAGATTAAAAGCAAACCCTATAAAGGCAAAACAAATGAATTGTGTATGTATAAGGTAACCTTGAGAAAAAAGTCTCAGGAGTGGATAAGACTATGCTTATCAAATATAAGGAATTTGGTATGACACAAAACGAGGCCATAACTTATTTGCTATTATTCCAGAAATAGTTTAAGTTACAGAACGGACTGGATGGATAAAACATTAGAAAAATGTACGAACTAAAAAGAAATGGTGAGTGGACCAGACAGCTATAGGTCAGGAATACTTTCTTTTGGAGTCCTGTTCTGAGTAGTCTCAGTGACCTCCTTTCAGTTCTATGATTTTGTAATCTTTGCTTATGATTTATTAACCTTATTTCCCCAGTCTTGTAGCATCCAGTGGCATGTCCTACAAGTCTCAGATGTAGTAGTGGGAATATGCTATCCTTCAGAGTTATGCCTATCTGAAAATCAGTCCCAAATCTGATGGAAAGAGAAATATGATCTTCCATAAAAATATTTCCTCAGGCTTGGCATACATATTATAGTTTGAGAACCTAGTTGTTCAATTATGGGTAGTAGAGAGCTCTCAAATAATAGTGAAATAGTTCCTTCAGTGCTAAAGGATGAGTCCTTAATATTGTATTACCATTGCAAAGCAATGGGGACAGGGCCTTATGAAGGTTCTTGCTTTAGATTTAAGAATAAACTGGAGAGACATCTGCAGTACTCGGATTTTATTTCCTTCCTGTCCTGGGAACTCTTTGGCCTCAAGTCCTTCAGACTCCTTGTGCCCTAGAGACAATTTTTGGTCTGTATGCATTTTGGAAAGAGGCATTTATTCAATGACCCTTGGCTCATCGGATAAAGATAATGTTCTGACCTAGGCTCCCTTAAAAAGCAGGAAGCAGGAATTGGTCTCGGCAAAACCTCATTTATTTACACGACTGTGAATTACTTTCATTCCCAGTCAGCAAGGTTTGTCCAAACAGTTTTTCAAAGAAATATTTATCACACAATTTATCTCGTTTGGCAAGCTGCCACATAACTTGTTGTTTCCAAACGCAGAGTAATGCAAAACTTGGCACAGAGTCTCTTAGAGTCACAAACAGAACTTTTCACTCTTGCAACTACCAAATGAACGAACAAATTGTTTCCTGCAAAAAAACCTTCCCCGTTCGCTCCTCTTTTGTTTCCTATGGGAGGGGCCAATCATCTCCAAGGTATGGCTTTACTCTCAAGTCGACCCTGCTTTCGGAGTTGTTCTTGTGTTCTGGCAGCTCTAGAACGGGCTCCAGCTGTTACTCTGCCTCGCTGCTGTCTACCTCCCTTTCTGCCTCTGACGCAGAGCCCTTGTCCAAGCTTTCCCCATCCCTCAGGACTGGCCCATGTTCCTCCCCAACCTCCTCACTGTCTGACTCTGCTGCCAGCTCTGCTGGCTGTCGGCGTGCCACAACAGATAACACAATAGAACCATCACAGCATGTTGAGGATAAAAAATCCAGGATTCAATAATATTCTCAAGGTCTTTGAATAGCAATATAGGATTAAAATGCTACAGATTAACATATAGACAGCCATTTACACAATCATTTATTATACTGATATTCTGCCTTTTGTAAAGAGCTCAAGATAGCACTAGCAATAGCACTTAAAACTTATATACCACTTCACAGTGCTTTACAGCCCTCTCTAAGCAGTTTACAGAATCAGCATATCACCTCATACAATCTTGGTCCTCATTTTACAGACCTTGAAAGGAGGGAAGGCTGAGTCAGCCTTGAGTCAGTGAGAATCAAACTGCTGGCACTTGGCACAATTAGCCTGCAATAATGTATTCTAACCACTGTGCCACAACACCTGGCATAGATGGCATAGATAGTGTACCCCGTCCTATTTTTCCCACAATATTCTGTGAGGTAGGCTCACCAAGAGTCACCTAGTAAGACTTGATGGCTATAGTGGACTAGAACCTGAATCTCCCTGCTCCTGGTCCAATACCTTAACCAACACATCCAACTGATTTTCACATGCAACAGCATCTTGTTCTCTTTTTTGAATTAGAGCTGTACAAGCAGCAGCAAAGTTCCAATTCGTTAACCAGCACTTCTAAACAATAGATTTAAAAATAAATAAAGTAATATAGAATTACATAACATCTGAGTTATCCATCCTTGAAACCTATCTTTTGAGGGATCAGTTATTCATAAGCTATTTTGCATTTAACTATTTAACTCTTAGCCTGTTAGAATTAATTATGTCTATTTGCAACACTGGACTGGTATACAGAATTATAAAGTGAGTTGGAAGACTGAAAAAAAGCAAGAGCAAGATGGAACGACATATATTTCCAATCAGAAAAGTAGGAAAAGGCCATGGAGATGAAAGAATAGGTTCTGACAAACAAGAGTAATTTTGTTTTGGAGGCATCAGGTGAAGGTTTAGAAATGATGATGACACAACTAAACTAAGTAAAACTGATCAAGGGATTTTTAGCAGCATGGTAAGGATCAGGTGGTAAGATCCTACTGCATTTATAGCATGAAAGTCTATAATGTGAAAAAAGCAAATGCAATGCAGAGTATAATAATGCTTGCAAAAGAATTGGTTTCTGAAATTGTCCTAGAAATATAATTCAGAGCTATAGCAGAGACACACCAGAGAGTCTCTCAAAGGGTGGCTTTCCAAGAGATATTATTGCTAGATTTCCAACTGCCAGTGAAGATAAACTATTGAATGTGATCCATCAAAAATCCTTTATAGAGTTTAAAGGAGACAAAAAGTGTGTTTCCTTAAAACCTTTGGCTAGGAAGCTTTGTTTTAAAAGAAAATACGTAAGGATTTTATAGAAGAGGCTTGATCTAGAAATGTTATATTGCTTACATTTCCACATCATTAGCAGGAAATATTAACACTGCTATTTTATCAGCTGTTTTAATAGTCTTTTTCTGAAATCTTTACCTTATTTCTTTTTTGAATTCTGAGAGAAATATCTGACCTTTTTTGTTTCTTTGGTTAACAGTCATTAGCTAAGCAAATACAGTGAAATGTAATATTATGAATGCAGTGGCCGCATTTGCTAGACCCAGAATGATAGGACTTTAATGTAAAAATAAATCTAACTCATAATTTCAATTTCAATATTGTTTAATAGATATTCAGAACAAGAAAACAATTCATATTATCCAGCAGTAAATTTTTAAAAACTTCAGAGCACAAAATGTCCAAATTAAAAATGTTTCAAGATTGCAGTAGATAAAAATAAATGTAAACTTATCTCCAAATGCAACTTGAATTCTGTATTTGAGTCAATAACAATGTTATATAGATTTAAGCAGTTTGATTTGCTGTACGCTGACTAAAAGAGACGAACTCCAGCATTCAGTATTCATTTATATGATTCTAACAATGAAAACTAATGTAAAACAATACATGTAAGGGTAATTGAATATTTCCATCAATATAACCTAATACTGTGCAATATTAGATTATATTGTAAGTCCTGTAAATAGAATGACAGTCCATCCTTGCTTTGGTATCCAATATCTGTTGACATCTGTACCATGTCACCAAAGACAGTTATTATACCAAAGATCATCCTAATTCCATTTAAAAGAGTCTATGTCTTGCTGATTTAAATTGATTTCTATTATGTTTTCCAAATCTGAGATCATTTAAATAAGATTACAACAAATGTTGTCCAACTGGAGAGTTAAACACAATTCTTTCAGCCAACTCTGGCTGGCTCAAAGATTAAAAGGTATGTAAAATCATTTTAAAGGATTATATAAGACACAAGCAGTTAAAACATAAAACATTAAATACAACAAAAACCTGCCACCTTTCATTCAGTATTAATACAGAGCATACAGTTATTTAAATTTTAAAATGTGTATACATGGAATTGTGTATACATGGAATTCTGTCTGCACATCAGTGGTGGGTTTCTAATGGGTGAACCGGTAGTGGCAGTGGCGGGAAGCTCTGCCCACCGGTCCAGATGTCATCACAGACACTCTGCGAATGCGCAGAAGGTTTTGTGCATGCGCAGAAGCGCCAGGAGCACACACACGCATGCTCCCAGTTCCAAACTGGTAGTGAAGGTAAGTGGAACTCACTACTGCTACACATCATGCATAAATATTGAATATTTGAAATAATTATATTTGTAATCAAACCAGTTTGTATTCCTGACCGGGAAAATAGTAAGACCTTTGAGCCTCTAGCAAAGGTGAATTACCATTTCCTATTTTTCATAGTTGCCTTTTTGATAGTCATCATTTCTGCTAATCAAGAGCGAGCAGTATGTTCATCCACCCCCCCCTTCACACAATGTGTTGAAGCCTGTATAAGGTCTTTCCAACCTTGTCTCAGACATTTCTGCTAATCAATATTTAGTCTTACCTTCTTTTATCTAGCCGCTACCTCATTTACAGAACATGCTGTTTGTATACTCTTTATGTTTCAGTGGGTTAATTTTCTACATGGATTGCATTGCTATCTTCTGTTGCACCCCTAATCAATTTGTCCATTTTTTTTAAAAAAATTAAATTTTGATTTATATGCTGCCCTTCTCCGGAGACTCAGGGCGGCTTACAATGTGTTAAGCAATAGCCTTCATACTTTTGTATATTTATACAAAGTCATCTTATTGCCCCCATAATCTGGGTGCTCATTTTACCTACCTTAGAAAGGATGGAAGGCTGAGTCAACCTTGAGCCTGGTGGGATTTGAACTTGCAGTAATTGCAGGCAGCAGATGTTAAGTGGATGTTAATGACTGCCTTAGTCTACTGAGCCACCAGAGCCCATTTTTAAAGTGGAAAGTCTTGATATCAATGTTTTGTAAAATAGATGTCTTCATGCTTGTGAATCTTCCTTCCAGATCAGTGCCATTTTTCCAGAGCAATGACACTTCCAGCTATTGATGTTTATTTACATGATTTGTATGGGACCTTCATTTGAGTACATTTAATTGTCCAGCATCATTGTTTGATTGTCACAGCAATGAGTCCTGTCTTTATTGGCAGGGCAGTGCTATCTTCTATTCCCATCTGATTAGATTCCTGGTCCAACCATCTTCCCATGAGTGAGTGTTATTTATTTATATCTCGCCTTTATTGTTTTTATAAATTAACTCAAGGCAGAAAACATCCACAATATGCTTTCCTGCTCCTATTTTCCTCACAAGAACCCCTGAGATGGATTGTCTGAGACAGAGTGACTGGCCCAAATGTCTATGGAGATTCTCACTCATCCAAGTTATGATTGTCGCAAAGTGCTGTTCAAAAGGAAACTGGACTTTATGGGGGGGGGGGGTTCCCCCTTGAAAACATTTTGCTTCTCATCCAAGAAGCTTAATAATTGAAATTATTAAGCTTCAATTAAAACTGAATAATTTGGTAAGAAGCAAAATGTTTTCAAGGAAAAAAAAAACAACAGAGTCCAGATGCATTTTTAATTTGCAAATTTGTAGCCACCCCAAATTTATACAACTGGCTTTTGTGACTTGAACTCAGTCTCCTGTTTTCTAGCCTGGTACCTAACCACTAGACTAAACTGGCTTTCTTCCCATGCAATGCAAAGAAACAGAGACATATACTGACAGTCTCTACTTACCAATAAATATGGCAGCAAACAACCCCAGAAAGGCCATTTTCTGTAAGAGCTCTTGTTCTGCGTAGAGCAGTTGTCAAGATTGAGAAACACAAATACACAACATCCCATTTTATGACTTCCAGAAGCTAGTAAAAACATGGCTGCTCGGGGGGGATCTTTGCATCCTGATTTTAGTGGGAATTAATGGTTCTAGGTGTGTTGATGTGTTTTATATATCAAAAATAACACAGTTACAGATAATGGAATGTTTCCATTTTGTCCTTGGATTTCAACATTTCACAATTCTAAGCTTTTGAATCAGGGGTGAGTTCTACTTACCTTTACTACTGGTTTGCAGCGGAGCCTTGCGTGCTCTCTTCTGCGTATGCGCAGAAGCGTTTTGATGATGTCGGGGTTGGTGGGCGGAACCTCCCACCAGTTTTACTACCAGTTCTATAGTACCGGGGCAACCCACCACTGTTTTGAATACATTTTAGTTAATTTTTAAATTCTACAAACCTGAATATGAGACAGCCTATTGATTATTTATGACTCTAGATATATGTGTAAATTTATGAAATTAAATGGTGAATTATGCGAACAGAAACAGTCTTCATGGTTGCTTTGCCCTTCATCACATCTGAGGTGTATAACAGATTGATTATAAAACAGCAGTTGAAAATATGTGAGTGCAATTAAGCAGATCTGGAGTGGTAAATCTTGTAAGACTTGCATATAACTCATAATCTCACAACAAAATTGTTATGTGCATTTAGAATCCTTTTTGCTCTGGGCATTTGTTTGGTTAATCTGTCGGTCAGTATGGATTTAAAATGCTTTATTCAACATAACAAAAATTTTAGTTGGTGAATAAGGAAATACATTCATTTCTTACCGGCATATTAGAATTGGGACTTTATTTTCTGCTCTCTTAATAATTATGTTCAAAAGAAGTCAAATCAATTACAGAAACTACTTTGTAGGAAAATGTAAGCAGTAATTTAGGGGAATTGTTCTTAAGTTCAGTCTTCTTGATCTTTTCATTGCTGTACAATAAGATATGCATCTGCAATTACTATTCAGGAAACAATTATCAGGGTGCTTTTTTTAAATGAGAAGTTAGAGTAAGAGCACTAAACTATATACATTATGGTATTAAAACATGCTTATGCTCAGTTTCGATGATTTTACACTTTAGCACTGTAATTATTTTTATTTTTTGTAATGTGTCCAAAAAAAGACAAATTTTATTTTCCTAATATATTTAAATAGAAATATCTATATTTAGGATGCACACAATTATAGGACTTTCTTAAGTGTCTCATATACACTATATTGAACTATGTTATAAATAATATATATAAATATTTATTTGGAGTCCAGTGACGTCTGGCTTACTCTTTGACATGGCTAACAAATGAAAACAGGATGGTTTCAAGTTCTGCAAAAAAAAAAAATAAAAGAACATACATTAGGGATCAGGAAAATGTAAAACAAAATTATATATTTTTGCAACTCTTGATTAGCATATGGAAATTAGTTAGAAGACTGAAAAAGAGCCAAGAAAGACATAGAGTACTTTATTCAGAAAGCTGCAAAAGGCAATGAAGATTAATTAGCAGTTAATTACAAGCATTTAGGGAAAAACTAAAGCAAAATTGGTAGACCTCTATTAACCTTTCAGATGAAAGAATAGGTTTTGACAAACAAGAATAATTCTGTTTTGGAGGCATTGGGTGTAGCTTTAGAAATGATGATGACATGACTAAACTAAAGTAAAACTCATCAGGGAGATCAGTATGGTAAGCATCACATGGTAAGATCCTACTGTAGTGGTTCTCAACCTATGGTCTGTGGATCTCTGTGGGGTCTGTGATGTCATCATGGAGAGTCTGTGAAGGTTTGAAGAAACGTTATGGTTTCAATCTTGAGTTAAATCTTGGGGGTCCGTGGCCATGGTCCATGGTCACAAAAGGTATTTAAAGGGGTGTCTGTAGTGAAGAAAATGTTGACAACTACTGTCCTACTGAGTTTATAGCATAAGAGCACATAATTATACATTATTTAATGCATAAAAGCAAATGCAATGAAGAATATAATAATACTTGCAAAAGAACTGATTCCTGGAATAGATCTAGGAACACAAGTCAGAGATATAATAGAGACACAACAGTCTCTGAAGAATTACTTTCCAAGAGATATTATTGCTAGATTTCCAATTGCCCCACTGAAGATAAACTATTGAACCTGACACGTCCAAAATGTGTTTCCAAATGTTTTTCCACCTTTTGGTAATAAGTTTTTTTTTAAAAGGAAAATCTGAATTTTATAGAAGTCTGGGCTATAAATGCTCTATTGCAGGGCATTGAATTTGCCATCCACAAGTCTTAAAGTTGCCAAGGTTGGCCATCCCTCCTTTGTTGCTTAGATTTCCCTTCAACTCTGGAACAGAATGGTTCTTGCTGCATACCTTTATTCCTAACTGATTACATTACTTGCTATCATCTCCCACCAAAATGTTTCAACGAAGTGAACTTACCCACAATCCTGAGAAAAAATGGTTTGAATGTGGGGGGGGGGAACAGAAGTAGATGTTAGTGAATGGAATGACAAGGCTCTGGAAAGAAGAATATACAATCCACAGAGAGATAGCTCACACTTTATTCTGAAAACAAATCAAGATTTTTCCCTGAGAACTCTAGAGTATTGAAAGACCAAGTTCTGGGTTCTGAAAAAGACTGTTCTGCCTTGAAACTGTGTTATTGTAGAGCTGTATACGGTACTTATTTCCAATAAAGTATATTTCCATTCTTGTTTGAAGATGGAGTAGAGCCAGCCAATAGGACACAGTCTTTCTGCTTGTAGAAAACATCTTTGACCTGTCTCATCCCTCTTTCCAACTATCTAATTCTTGAGTTTAGGACTGTATTGCAAACTACTAGTATTCAATCCCCACTAAAAGAATTAAGAAATTAAACCATGATTAAGTTTCCATACAGACTTCAACAGAACCTAGTTACAAGAACAAATGCTTCCATGTTTTACAAAACCAATTCTAGGACAATCAGTTTCTTAAGTGAGTAAAACCATACAGTTCCTTTTGTAACGAATAGTTTACTTATAAATGTAGTTATTGAGAAAAATGACAAAGAAATATGTATGGAAGCTTCATTTAGTCTTAAATGGACTGTTTTAAAATCATTACCATTAGAAATTGATAGTAAACTCTGCCCAGATCCATTATTTTATCTGAGCCAAGGGCATCCCCAAGATAGGAATAGGAGAACGACATACCAAATTTACATAGTCACATAACTGTTTATACATTTGTATCAAATGTTCTAATACAAGTGCATAATTGCAGCATATGAGCGATCACTTTATGTTGATGTCAGTTTGGTGATTTCATAGTTTGCTGCAGAGGCTACAGCTCTAAGCACAAGTTCCAGTGATGGTACTGCCAAGTTCAGGAGTTAAGTAGGATGTTGTCTGGATAACATTTTCTCTGGGCCAGTGCAGAGATTACAACTGATTAGTATTCATCCTTTTCTCTTATAGGTGAGCATGGGGTGCAAATTATAAATATCTGATGACTTCAAAATGGTATGCACATTATGATATTATTGCAGAAATGATAGTTGTGTAATTTGGATCAATCACATGAGACAATTATGTATCTGTATGACGTCACAATGTGCCTGTTGTCATTTGACTCCATTTGTACATTTGCAGACACATAAAGCCCACCATTTTTTTTCCTTTTTACTAGAGCAGTTCTTTTTTAAATGAATTACTTAAATGGTACTTGACCCTGTTTTATTCTGGATTGGAAAATAGGAGGCACACATCATCTCTTTTGCAGTAATTCCTAATGTTTTATAAGTTTGCATCTTTATTCAACAATTATTCTTAAATATACCGTTGTTACCATAGCATTTGCCATGTTTCTTTATCTATTTCACATATCTAATTATGGAAAAAGTCTTCGGAAAATTTGTTTTGATTTGAGTAATATTGTTACATATATTAACTTATGATCCACTGCTCGTCTGTACTGTATGTGTAACTTCTTGCTAAATGATAATAACAGTGATATTTTTTTCTGTAACTATCATTTCACCAATTTGATATGCACATTATATAGTCCTCATTGATTTAGCTATGTTCCTGCCATGAAGAAAAACAAACATCAGGCTAGAGTTAGCTATGTTTATGTTTAAGTAATCTCTTCACATGACTCTTTAAAAAAAACTTTAAAAATCCCTTGAAAACCATAAATGCAAAATGACTAATAAAATAATTAATGTGCTATTTTAAATATTACCATGGATATTTTAAATTGCTTCTATTTATATGCTTTATGAGCAACCAAAAGTAATTTTTATTGCCGTGAGGTAGCAATGTGTTTAATGAATAAATAATAAATGTCACAGGTTAAAATAAAGTAGAGCAATGATGACAATCGGACATTAAGGAATTTGAGCTTTCGCTGCTTGAGATCGATTCATTTTCTGTTCTAGATGAGTTAGTATTGTGTCATATTTTATATCTGTTTAGATTATGCAAAAAAATTGTTAATATCAATAGATAGGTAAACAGGTAGGTAAAAAAGATATTATGAAAAACTGAGAGGATATTATACTCTATTCCAGAGTCAACTTCAGGCTAAGTTGTCCTAGCAAACTATTGGAAAACACAGTAGGACTTATGTCTGATCCAGTGGTGGGTTTCAATTTTTTTTACTACCGGTTCTGTGGGTGTGGCTTGATGGGCATGGCATGGCATGGCTTAGTGGGCGTGGCATGGCTTGGTGGGCGTGGCTTGGTGGGTGTGGCAGGGGAAGGATACTGTAAAATCTCCAATCCCTCCCCACTCCAGGGGAAGGTTACTGCAAAATCCCCATTTCCTACCAATCAGCTGGGACTTGGGAGGCAGAGAATAGATGGGGCGGGGCCAGAAGTGGTATTTACCGGGTCTCCGAACTACTCAAAATTTCCACTACCGGTTCTCCAGAACTGGTCAGAACCTGCTGAAACTCACCTCTGGTCTGATCCAATAGGGTTTACGTCTACATAATATGTACTGGGCACTACAACATATATTTCTGAATAAACATCTATCAGAGTTATAGAAATTGTTTTCTGACCTTGATATCTATTTACTTCAGAGATTCACAACTCAACAGGACTATGTCAAATGTGATGATGGCACACTGGGTTAGTTGGACCAGATTATTTCCCTGCCTACCTCAACAATTCTGTCTAAACAATTTTTAATAATTGTTTATTTTATTTAAATCTACCTGTAATCAAAAATTATTCTTTAAAAGCACAGTATGAACATCAGGAACATCCAACAACTTAAAATTTAATTTGAATGTGAAATAGATATTGTGACATACTTATATTAGCATCTAATTATAAATCATAGGCTTAAGTAAGCAATTGGTTTAAAACATATGTAAATATAGATGAGACAGGATTCTTGAGGCTATTTTAAGCAAGATTATTTCTGCTATGGGATGTTTGGCATTTTTTTCTTTCTGAAATGTAACGTTCTCTGCTCTCCAGTTGCTTTTAAGTGCTACATAAATTTTAATTGGGCATTAATCATTCTGTATACTAGCATTTTTTTCCCAAATGCTTCTTATTGCCTTTTGATATAGAAAAATAATATGGATCCTGTACATCATATTGAACAAGAAATAAAAGATGAGGACTCAGTTTCTTTAAATTTTATCAATATAAATTACCTGTTTTGTTAAACATGGCTTATATTTAGCTTAGCAAACATTTCTAAGAGTGATTATTCATTTTATCCTTTAATTGCCAACATTACTTTTGGGAGCACAGATTACTTCCTTAGTATGAGATCTAAAAAAGAAAAATGTGCAAGGTCAGTCTATAGACTCAGGAAATATATGGGGGGAAATTAGCTTACTTTAAACAGCCCAGCTCACAGCTTTTAATTTTTTGCCATTAAATTAATCTATAATATTTCTTAAAGTAACAGCTAATGCCTGTAAAATAGCTTGAACATGTGGACAGATGTAAAAATGGCATTCTATGTGCATGAATGTTTCTTTTCAAGGCAATATTACTCGTATTTCTTTAGTAGTTTACACATTATTTCTTAACACAGGAGACTCCAACCTTGGCAATTTTAGGCCTGGCGGACTTCAACTCCCAGAATTTCCCAGCCAGCTTTGCTGGGAGTTGAAGTCTGCCAGGCTTAAAGTTGCCAAGGTTGGAGACCCCTGACTTAACATATATTAAGTTTGACATCGGATGCTTTTTAGATGAGACAGAGAAATTGTCCCATTCTGAATAAAAATGTTTGGTAAGCATTTTTAAAACACAGCTGTTGATCTGTTGTGCCTTTGGTTCACACCCACTTTGATTTATGGGAGGTGAATGTGTAGAAGAATAATAGCGTCTCAACTGACAAGGTCAGCTGCATAGGAAAAAGTGAAGACCTCTATCCTTATCTTTACTAGTCACTCTTTACAAATGCAATACTTCAGCTCTACAAGCAATTTGCAATTCATTTTTTTAATTTTTTATCAGTGGATCGAAACATACTGATTTACAGTAGTTTTGCCAGTGGTGGGTGAAAAAAATAAGCTTACCGTATATACTCGAATATAAGCCGAGTTTTTCAGCCCGTTTTTCAGGCTGAAAAACGCCCCCTCGGCTTATATTCGGGTCACGAAAAAAATGACTTTTTCCCTGCAACTGGCTCCCAAGTCTTGCTAGGGGCATGAGCAGGGTGCCTAGCAAGACTCTCTGCAGCCCCCTGGAAGCAAAAACGGGCTGGGGGGGGGCTTAAAGGGAGAAAGAAACAAAGAAATCCTCACGTTTAGGGAGATCCCATGTGCACTGACCTTGAGTTGAGAGCTGATTGTAATTGGCTGCTAGCTAGCCTTCTTGTAATTGGCTGCTAGCTAGTGGGTTCTCCCAGCTTGGCTGTCTCAGGAATTCTGGGAGTTGAAGTCCACAGGTTGTAAAAGGGCCACATTTGCCCAGCCCTGGTATCTCTTAACAGAGGCTTCAACTTGCCTGAAATTAGATC
This sequence comes from Ptyas mucosa, assembly GCA_012654045.1. Lineage (NCBI taxonomy): Eukaryota > Metazoa > Chordata > Lepidosauria > Squamata > Colubridae > Ptyas > Ptyas mucosa. Next base: position 9,140,449 of record WNWU01013815.1, on the reverse strand, counting down.
AAGCCAGTGACTGGGTGGGCGTGGCTAGCTGGTCATGTGATATATGTGTATAGGGACTACTCAGAGGGCTGAAAAAAGTCATTTCTGACAGGTCCTCACACTTCTGACTGGTCCTCACACTTATGATCATCCTCACATTTATGCCCGTGCAGCATTCTTAAAACCATGTCCCTCATTTCACAACTGCTTCTCTTTACCATGGTGACAAGATAGGGCAAAAACGTAAAATGTGAGGACAATCGTAAGTTCAAGGACTAGTCACAAGTGTGAGGACCAGTCAAAAATAACTTTTTCAGCCCTCTGAGTAGTCCATATGCACAAAAGGACTACCCAGAGGGCTGAAAAAAGTGATTTTTGACAGGTCCTCGCACTTTTGACCAGTCTTTTTTTATTTTGAAATTTACCAGTAGCCGCTGCATTTCCCACCCCCAGCTTATACTCGAGTCAATAAGTTTTCCCAGTTTTGGGGGGTAAAATTGGGGGGGTCGGCTTATATTCGGGTCAGCTTATACTCGAGTATATACGGTAGGTAAAACTGAAGCTGCAACAACTTTTATCATCATTACCAAAGGACAATGGAAGGAATTATCTCATAGATACCTAGAGATGAGCATTCCAGGTCTGTTGCCTTAATCAAGTGATCTCTAGATATTAATCCAATGCATGATGAGAGCACTGGATTAAGAAAAGGTTCTTCTGAGGCCCAAGGGATGCCTTCAGTCTTACCTCTCTTGGTCTCCTATTCCAATTTAGGTAAAGGTAAAGGTTCCCCTCCCACATATGTGCTAGTCGTTCCCAACTCTAGGAACGAGTTTCAAAGCTGAAGAGCCAGCGCTGTCTGAAGACTTCTCTATGGTCATGTGGCCAGCATGACTAAATGCCAAAGGTGCATGGAACGCTGTTACCTTCCCCCCAAAGGTCATCCCTATTTTTCTACTTGCATTTTTTTATGTGCTTTCGAACTGCTAGGTTGGCAGAAGCTGGGACACATAACGGGAGCTCCTCCCGTTACGCGGCACTAGGGATTCGAACAGCTGAACTGCCGACCTTTTGATTGAAAAGCTCAGCGTCTTAGCCACTGAGCCACTGCGTCCCTTATTCCAATGCTTATTAGATTCAATCCAACATAATTAAAAATCAACCAAACCTAAGCAACCTGTTACTTGAAATAACTTGTAAGTATGCTTTTGAAATAATATCCTTGTCAGCTTGTTGTTATTCCAGATCATTGGAAAGTCCTTTCACAGTTGTACAAGGAAAGTTTACTGAAAAATACTTACAGTATACTTACAGTAAAAATATTTACTGTAATATTTTCTCTGGCTCTAAAAAGCTGATCTGTAACTTAGTTTAAAGAAAAATATACTGTTGGAGAACACTCATGCTATAAATTATGGTAATGCAGTCTTCTTTGCATGATTGCAAAAATGGGATGGAGAGATGACATCTGATTTGTGGACTAGCAGCTTCCTATTGGCGCTCCTATTTTGGGAATGTCTTCTTGTGTAACAAAACGTTTTAAGGCCTGCTAGGCCACCTGAAAAAAAATACCTGGTTTTTGAAATATATTGTAGACTACAGATTATTAAAAGTTAACTAATAAAGAATAATTAAAGCAATATCTACTATCCATCTTACTATATGACTAGTTTCAAAAATCCATTTTTGTGACTGATATAAAAATAATTAGAAAATAGTTCAGTTTTGGAGTTCATACTGCAAAGTTCTAAATATCATTCAGTTTACTTCATTTGGGCTTTGCGTTATGTTGGAACCTCTCATTGGGTGCATTTTTGTTGAAGTTTTTGTACTGAGCAAGCAGATCTCTATCTTGTTTTGTTTTTCATTGCATTTCTATTGCTTATTATACTGTGAGCTTCCCAAAGTCAAATGGAATCAGGCAGTGCCTAAACTGAATAAAATAAATAAATAATTGCAACCTTTTAATGCCCTCTGTAATGCAGATGATGGTGGATATCACTGTTATCACCCTAAAAGCCTCTCTTAAAATTGATTTAAAAAATATAATTAAGATAATTTTATAGTCCAGTTAAAAATCCATTTGATGCATGCCGTTTATTAAAATATTTGCAACCAACATACGTTTTGACAATGCGTTACACTTAAAAAGTTTTGAGAGAAAGTTTTGGATCATATATATATAATTGTAGCTAACAATTTTAGATAATAATATTCTTTTGAATTACGTACAGGGAGTCCTTGACTTATGACAATTGAGCTCAACATTTATGTTGCTAAGTTAGACATTTGTTAAACGAGTTTTGCCCCATTTTATGACTTTTCTTGACACAGTTGTTACGTGAATCATTGTAGCTGTTAAGTTAGTAACCCAAATTGACTTTGCTTGTCAGAAGGTCACAAACATGATAACATGACCCCGGAACACTGCGATCATCATAAATATGAACCCAGTTGCCAAGCTTCTGAATGTTGATCATGACCACGGAGATGCTACAGTGGTCATAAGTGTGAAAAACGGTCATAATTCACTTTTTTTCAGTGCCATTGTAACTTTGAACAGTCAGTAAATGAACTATTGTAAGTCAAGGACTATTTATATTTGAAATTTTACACCTGGACAACATATATGGATTATGTGTGGCATTACCATGACCAAAAGACTTAGACTGCAACATTGGAAAGATAAATCTATGGCCCCATTTACTCAATGGGAGACCAAAATGCACTTGTCACCTATGTGAGGATTTTCCTTTAGACACAGACTCTGTATCAAATATAATAAAATGGAACTCATTTATCTAAAATACAATAGCTTAAAATGATAGTTAAATGAATGCATTAGAAATACTGTACATGTGAATATGAATAATAATTACATTAGATAACTATATATAGCTGTAGCTATTCACAGCCAAAATTATACATTATACCTTTTTTCCTTTTGTTAGATTTCTTTACTTTAAAAAAACCATTCTGTGTTTTTCTTTTTCCTTTTCTTTGACAATGCATGCATTTTTATCTGGTGGAGTTTTTTTTCCTTTCTCAGACATTATTTAAAAAGCACTAAAAGAATAAATTTAAAAAATACGTGGCACCGAAATTTTCATTTATGTATCTACAGTTCGGTAGGAACAGAGATAGGGCAATGCAGCACATGAGGTACAACTTTAAGAATAAATGATCTTCCTTTTCTGCAGTTTATGTAATCTTAGTTGTGCAGTCAAAAAAATAGTTATGAAAATAGAGGTTCGTGTTTTATTTCAATTACAAATGTCAATTGTAGCATCTGCACAATCGTACTAGACTTATGACGGCAATTGAACCCAAAATTTTCTATTGCTGTGTGCGCAGTTAATTCAGTTGCTCCTCATTTTATGAACTTTTTGCCACAACTGTTAGGCAAATCACTATAGTTGCTTGTCGGAAGACGACTGGGAAGGTTACAAATGGTGATCACATGACACACACACACCCCGCAAAGACAATGCAACTGTCATAAATACATGACAGCTGCCAAGCACCTGAATTTTTATCATGTGACCATGGAGATACTGCAATGGTTTTAAGTGCGAAAACTGGTCATGTCACTTTTTCAGTGCTGTTGTAACTTTGAATGGTCACTGCATGAATGGTTGTAAATCGAGGACGACCTGTATTGAAATTAATTCATGCATATCAGTCCCTCCTATTACTCATGTGACCATTAACATTTCTGAATTCAGTTGTTCTTCAGCAAGGTCTCAGCACCAAAAAAAAAGGGGGGGGCGTTAGCAATCTCAAACCATTAGGAACAAATGGTCCCTACAATGTCATTTCATTCTAGAAGCAACTCCAAATGGCAAAACCCCTTCCTGCTCCATGCAACCATTTCATCTTAGGTTATCTCCATTTTTAAATAATTTTGCAGTTGACCTAACAATGGCCAATTAAGTCAATGAAGTATGTTCACTTTTCTTTCTTGTCCCCCTTTTAAAGCATCTTTAAGTTGCAAGATCAGAACTTTGCTGCTAAGTTTTGCAATTTTTTTTTTTAATTTGATTATATGCCGCCCTTCTCCGGAGACTCAGGGCGGCTTACAACGCGCTAAGCAATAGCCTTCATACTTTTGTATATTATACAAAGTCAGCTTATTGCCCCCACAAACTGGGTCCTCATTTAACCTACCTTAGAAAGGATCGAAGGCTGAGTCAACCTTGAGCCTTGGTGAGATTCGAACCTGCAATAATTGCAGGCAGCTGATGTTAATAACAGGGCTTTAGACCACTATGCTATCCAAGGCTCTTTAATAAATTCTTTATTAAAAAACATCCAAAGGCATACATAGAAAAATGAAAAACTGTTCCTTATTGTTTTAATTATTGTAGCATCAGAGGATTGGATGGTTTAGCATCAAAAGAGATGCTGTAATGTGGGAAGGATGTGGGAAAGCATCATGTGTGGATATATTTGGGGATGCAAAGGAAAGTCATGTGGACTAGCGAAGAGAGAACAAACCCTAAAAGGAAAATACAGGCACTGGTAGACCAGTTTGTACATTACTTTCCTTGTACGTTTGCATTTCCTGCATAAGTGGGAAGGGCAGGAAGCATGGCAAGGACCGATAGGTCTTGCAGAAGCTCAGTGCTGTTGTCTACCCGTTAAGTCTGGACTGGAATTACAGTCTGGAATTACAGAGACAGCTGAGAGCAGCCTAGGCAGCAATACAGAGTTTCTCTTGTCTGCAGTTTCCAAATTGTGTGTGGTGGTGCCCCAGGGCATTACAGCAAGCTCACAGGGGCACAGTGGGAAATTTTAAATTCTCAGGGGAAGCTCAACAATGCTGAACATCTTCAGAAACTGCATGAACTACTAGCTCAAGGTGATTGACAATTTGGATGCTGGGAAAAAAATTTCTGAGACACTAGGGGTGCCATGATCTGTAAAAGTTTCAGAACTTCTACTCTTCTACTCTTCCATGGTACAGTGACTTATAACTTCCCTGTATCAGTGATGACTTGCATCATTGCAGGAGATATGACAGCAATTCTATTTGTCTCTAGCAAGTGTAACACCAAAGTGAAACTGAGGAATTATTCCTGTTTCCTTAGGAGTACAATTCAGTAATCTTGTCACTTGAACAAAGTTTTTCAAGCTTGTGTCTTTGAAGGAAATGAAATACAAATATAAATGTAATAAATAAATCCAAAATTAGAAAAATGGTAAAAGTGCTACAATTTTTATTGCATTTCTTTCTCTTTTCTAGTTATTGTTGTTAGTCGTGAAGTCGTGTCCGGCTCATCGTGACCCCATGGACAACGTTCCTCCAGGCCTTCCTGTCCTCTATCATTCTCCGGAGTCCATTTAAACTCACGCCAACTGTTTCAGTGACTCCATCCAGCCACCTCATTCTCTGCTGTCTCCTTCTTCTTTTGCCCTCAATTGTTCCCAGCATTAGGCTCTTCTCCAGTGAGTCCTTCCTTCTCATTAGGTGGCCAAAGTATTTGAGTTTCATCAAATTTGAGTTTCCTCTCTTTTCTAGAGAGGAGTCCAAATGCTTTTACTTCTGAGACTAACAGCTCTACTAGATTAGTGACCAAGTCCTTGAGGCTTATTTCATTTTTCATATTTCCTCATTACATCAGTATTATTTAGAGTATATTCTTTTAGCTAGTTTGTTCTGTTTTTGGAAGGACCCTGCTGAATATTACCCAGAAACAAAAGATCTTAGTTTCTGGGTAATCTTGTAAAAGATTTTTTAAAAAAGGACCAGCCTAACAAACATGGTCCTTCTATGTACTATATTGAAATATATTATTTTCAAAACATTTGCAAAGCAGAGGTTTTTATTCTTTAGCTCCATAACTAATTTTTATCACAGAGGCAACAATGTCTTCATGCAATTACAACTGCATTGTAGGTCAAGGATTGGCCTTACCTATATTAGATATATGACAAGCGGACAATAGGATTCTGGGAACCATAATTACATAGGGAGATCGTGAATGGATAATTGATTAAAAGTGTAGCTCACGGGAAGACTAGAAATATGTCTGAAACCACAAAATCATTTCAAGCAGAGAATGAGATGGCAGAACACAGTGATTTTCACTAAAACAACAGCACAAGAGGATGGTTTTGAATTATATCCCTAATCTTGTTTCTAAAGATTTTCCCCTCACTATGTATTCTAAATGGTCTATGATTTATATATATATATATATATATATATATATATATATATATATATATAT
>WNWU01013815.1:8922619-9134227 GCA_012654045.1 Ptyas mucosa | reverse complement strand
TATATATATATATATATATATATATATATATATATATATATATATATGTTTGTGTGTGTATGTTTGTGTGTGTGATATCTTTTGTAAGTGTGTGTATGGGTCCTCTGTCAATTTCTTAACTCATCCATGTTTTTCTTTTTCCCTTTATTTTTTCTGATTGTAACTGTTCATAATTTTTCAACAATGTTAGCAGAATAAAATTGGCATTAGGTCAGACCAGTTTTCTTTAATTCTCCTCCTACAATATAATCTGCAAGTGCAGGTCCAAAGACACAAAACAGGTCCACAAATATTTGAGCCTGGGACATGTTAGCAGCCTCAAAGTAAACGAGAATATTTTAATGTACTGACATGTCATTTCCAATTTTTCTTGTCAAATGTGTTAAATTAAATTACATTTAAAAGTGAGCTAAAAAGCAACATTTAAAATTGTTTGGTTACAAAATGTTATTTGAAAAAATAAAACCTACAAAAATATGAGATCTATCTATCTATCTATCTATCTATCTATCTATTTATCATCTATTATATTTCTTTCTTTCTCATCTCTCTCAAAAATGTTTTGCCTACATTTTTATTTGGCTGGCCAGACAAATCCTCGTATTTCCCTCTGCTTAACTTTAAATCTGAACAAAGGCTCCCAGCCCCTTCAGACCAAAATCCACTTTTATGGTTATTTAATCATTTCTTTAATTCGACAGGTCATTTAATTAATTAATATGGTTATACAGAAATTCTTCCTAACTGCAGGTCATCTACAGATCCCTTAACAGATTCCATCTATTGCTCCCCCATATGGACACCAACTCACCAACGTGTTATAATGTACTAGCTAGCTAAATAGGTGTAAATCAATATTAATTATTAATACCGTTGCATTTTTTCCCCCAGTATCAGGTCGCAAAGTGGGTGGGTGGAGGGCAATGTGTGGCGATGGAACCTAAAATTTCTTCTCGCTGCGAGTTTACCAAAATGCCACTAGAGGGAAGCCAATTGCAAGGAATATCTTTGACTCGTCCGGAGTGGGCAAAGTTATCCAAACTTCCCATCTCCTCCGATTGCTCCTGGGGTACGTATTTCCGTTCCTCTGACGCTTGGCCGAAACCGAGCTCCAGTATGCGAAAACATCCCTCTCTACGCACCCCCACCCCCAATAGATGGATTCTATGACTAAGAGAACATTCTGCGGTGTCGTAGCACCACAAGACAGCACGAAGTTGGCGTCTCACTGCGAAGACCCACGTAACTTTCTTTCGCCTCTAGCGGGATCTGATTTCCAGATTCCAAAAGGAAAAGAAAACAAAGTGATGGACCAATTTTGAAGAGAAAGATTTGGGGGGGGGGGGGATAACGGATCTTGCGCCTCCTAGATGGAAGACGTTTGAATCCCTCGGTGGACCAAACGAAGGGCTCTTAGTCGCATCGTGCACAATTCAGCCCCCTTCGATTAGCAGCGAGCAGCATCCCTGGAGGAGAATAACAGGACCGACGTCGAAGGAGTCGAGGGCGGGGACTGAGAGGTGGTCCTGATGCTTAGTGAGCTCGGGAAGGACAGAAAGACCCCAAAACTGCCAGCAACAGAACTTGCCCGGGATTTAGGATCAGGCTGAACTCCTTCTCACCGGGATCCACGCAACAAAAGAGGATTAGAGCAACTGATCGGTCACGACCCCCCCCCTCAACCCCCCTCCTCCCCCACTCCTCTTTGTATCTTCAGCACCGGGAGGAATATTTGGAAGATGGGAGCGCGGGAGACCCAGCGGGTGGAAGCTGCTCCAGCCCTGGCCGGGCACAACGGGGAGCGGCGGTGGGAGAGCGAGGGAGCCGCGGCTCAGTAGAAGGACCGGCGAAGAAGGGAACGGCCGCTCGCTCTCCGGCGCCCGCCACCTGGCCTTTGGCTCTGGCTCTGCCCTCGCTTCAGAGACGGAGGTGCGGAGGAAGCGCCGCGCTTGCTGACAGCCAGGCGAGCCCGAAGCGAAGAGAGCAGGTGCCGCTGACCTTCTCTGGCGGGCGAGCGGGCGGGCGGCGTCCCCCTCGCTCTGCCCGGGCTTCCGTTCGCCGGCGGAGGCTGCCGAGAGGCGAAGGGGCGGCTCGCAGTTCTCCCTGTGGGGCACGGCGGACGGCTACGAGGGGGAGCGCGCCGAGCGGCTGGCAGCCCCCGCCCACCCCAGGGAGCCATTGCCCGCCTGCCGGTGAGGAAAGCGGGCAGGGGAGAGAGTCGCGCTCCCAATCCCCGCCCTCCGCTCGGCGGCTGGCGCTGACAGGCCCTGGGCGGGCTGGGCTCGGCGGCCCCTGCTCCGGCTGCCATGTGCTGGGGCTGCCGCCTCTCCCGCGGCCTCCCTCGCTGGTCTAAATGCTCCTAGGGGCGTCCTGGCTGTGCTCCTCCAAGGCTGCCGCCGCAGAGAAGCGAGCAGCGGAGGAGAGGCGGAGGCGGCGGGTGGCTTCGGCGGTAGCGGGAGGCGGCGGCGGCGGCGGCGGCGGGGGCAACGGCGAGGGACCGCCGCCCGCCGCCGGTGGGGCCATGGACGAGTCGTCGTTGCTGGACTTGTTGGAGTGCTCCGTGTGCCTGGAGCGCCTGGACACGACGGCCAAGGTGCTCCCCTGCCAGCACACCTTCTGCCGCCGCTGCCTGGAGAGCATTGTCAGCTCCCGCCACGAGCTGCGCTGCCCCGAGTGCCGCATCTTGGTGGGCTGCGGCGTCGACGAGCTGCCCGCCAACATCCTGCTCGTCCGCCTGCTGGACGGCATTCGGCAGAGACCCCGCGCGGGCGCTGGAAGCGGCTGTTGCGGGGGCGGCAACTGCGGGCCCGGCAGCCCCAAGTCCCCCAGCAACGCTGGCCTTGCGGGCGGCGACAGCGGGGACAACCCTACCGCCGCTGGAGCAGGAGGTGGAGGAAACAGCGCGGTTCCCCCTGTTAACCCTGGTTGTCAACCCGCCGCGGTGGCCACCACGTCCAGCGGCTCCCCGAGTGTGGCCGCTGCAGCGGCTTCAGCCGCCGCCAGTCTGCGGGAACTCGCCGCCGCCAGCCGGAGCGCCTTGCTTAAGGTAAGTTAGAAGCCAAGTCACTCCTTCCTTCCTTCCTTCCTTTCTTCCTTCCTTCCTTCCTTCCTTCCTTCCTTCCTTCCTTCCTTCCTTCCTTCTTTTCCCTCCCTTCTTTCTTTCTTTCTTTCTTTCTTTCTTTCTTTCTTTCTTTCTTTCTTTCTTTCTCTTTCTTTCTTTCTTTCCTCCTTCCTCCCTTCCTCCCTTCTTTCTGTGACCCGCCCCTTTTCCGACGCTGTTTGTATCAACCTTTTCAACTCTGCACCATAGAAACACCTTTCTGCACTTCGCATCCAGGAGGGTGACTCTGTGTTATTGGGTTGGCTGGCGACAGCAACTTTGCTGGCTCTCTGAGTTAAACTTTGATGATAAGATGTAGCAGGGTATGTGGCAATCCTAAGGATGGTAGATGTCCTGCAGAGACTGCTGTCCTTTAAAAGCATGTTGTGAGAACAGTGTTTTTATTTACTTTTAGAAATCCCTCACCAGGAGGCAAAAGTGGAGCCAGATGCAATGGGGAGATTGCAACTCCTCTTTCTTTCCATGGCTTTCTCTCCCATTTGAGAGCTTCCGCTCAGCTCTGTGAATGTCCTATAATTTTCCTCGAAAACAGCTCTAGGAGGTTCAAATTATGATTATTCAGAATTGCAGGACTAATAAGAGGTGCATCTGCCAAAAATCCTTTACTCTGAACTGAAGCGTAGAGGATTCACTTTGGTATCAGTGACAATATAGTGATGGTTCTTTAATTTGTCTAAAATAGTATTTAGCCACCGATACTTGTTTATGTGACATATAAGACACTCTCTGCTTTTCTGAAATGAATGCACATTAACCCTCAAATGCTGGTGATCTAGTAAAATGTATATTAATTTTATACTTAGCTTAGTTCTTACTGTCTCTGAGCCTCCTTTCCCCTACTCATGCTTTGGTCTAAGGAGGATTCCATTCCTTGCAATTGTCCTTAGAAAATCTCTTTTTGTTATACTGTTTGAAGCTATTCTTTATGTTTCTGTTACAGTACCATGATCATCAAATCCTGAAGTAATAGTTTAGCTTTTTAAAGCATTTTTCATAAGGACATATCATTTCTTGTTTCTAACATGAGCACTTTAGAGAGCAAGCATTGTTTAAAATCATTGATAAGGGTTTGGTCTGGGCAACATTTCTTTCTTTGAAGGAACAGTGACTGTAATGAATTCATTTCTTTTACATAAAAGTCATAATGCTTTAAATAATAGTCTCTGTGTTGAATAGTATACAGTACTGGACTTTGTGGTTGAATAGCTACATGATACAGAAGCTGTAGTAAAACATATGCTACATAAATACAAGTTCCCTGATACCTCTAATCCCAGTTGTAAGAAATAGTCAGCAAGTGATTGGAAACTCATTTCTCTTCTTCAGACTCCAGAGAGCACCTACCAGTCAGAATAGATAACATGGTGTGCTGACTGTAAAAAATACGTTATGGTGAAAAGTAGCTTTCGCATGTTCTCGTGAAGCAATAGCATTATTTAATCATCACATAGTAAAACTAGTTTTTCCATGTGTCCGGTGGACTACCTTCACATCTCATTATGTGAGGCTCTGGAATATGACCACAATCAGGAAATACTGCTAGACCTATAGCAAAAATCAGCAGTTAGTGCAAGAATGAGTGGTTTCTTGTACATACTGGTGTATAACAAGTGACAAGAGTTGGTAAAAGCCTCTTTTTGTTTGCACTGACAGACTCGCCTCACTTTTAAAATAACATATTCACTGTCACAAATGTGTGGTTCCATGTTTGCTCCCTTTTTCAGGGTAATAAGTTCATGAATGAGTTCATTGAAATTGTTTGTTTAGCCTTCTAAGTGATTTCACAGCATTACCTTTTAAATCAGCACAGCATTTCCAATCCTTAAAAGGTTCCTCACAGCAAAAGAACTTTGAAGTAATGCTAAATAAATAACTATACAAGGAGATAAAATTCTTAGAATTGTTATTATTAGTTATTTCACACGTTCTCCTCAAAACTAAATGGAGTTCCTTGTATATATTAATCAATATGGAATGTAAAGTAGGTAATTGCAAAGAACAGATATTTTACCAAATTATAATATTTATTCAAGGGGATATATCCCCAAATAACTTCTTACTGTATAATTTTCTGGGAATAAATACTAATTGGTCATTGAAAAGTAGAATTCATCCTAAGCCTTCACCTACTACCACAGGAAGAATTATGAGTGGTAGAAGTAGCATGCTTATGCTTACTGAGTGCAAAATTATTATCATGTTGGATAGCATTTTTGTTAAATAAAATTAAGAAGCAATTTTTAAAAAATTGATGGCAGCCATCCATTGTGCATTTGCAGGAAATTTAAGTTCATAGTGGTTTTGTAAAACATAGCTGATAGCTGCTTCTTTGAATTCCTACCAATCCAAACTGTCTTTATGAGGACGCAGAATACATTAATTTACTGCAGCGCATAGCCTTAGACAGTATTGGACTAAGTAATGAGGGATAGTGGGATGTGGAATTACCTACAAAGGGAAGTAGAATGTCAGCCATTAGAAGATTTTTTGTCTCAGATCCAATATGCATTTGTTATGGATGCTTAAATTGGCAATAAATCTCAGAATGGCAGATTATACCAGATGATCTGATTTCATTGTGCCTATAACTCTGTATATCTATTAAGAAATATGCCGTTCTCTCAAAGCAAACTTACTGAATTAAATAATTAAAATTTCCCTAGTGAAATTTATCAGTCGTCCGTGTTATGACCATAAAGTACAGGTAGGCTAACTAGTTTAGCCACTGTAGGTTACTGTAGGTTACTCCACTTAAAAATGTCTGTCTAGTGTCTTATAGCTGACAGTGACCAAAACGGTTTTGCTGCTGTTCTTGTTGTTATTGACATTGTTAAGAAAATCCTGTTTCTCACTTCTGAAATGTACAGTTGATAAATATATCTGCCTGAACCTTCACTTTCCTATACTAGGTTGCCATTGCTGATATTTTTTGTTTAAATAAAATCCGAAATCCTATTCTGTTTTATAACTTAATAAATATTTTGCATCTGCAAATGAGATGAATTTTTGATCATCAGCCTATGCTAGAAAGTACTTACTTTTGCCTAACTACTTATTCAATAGTCAACATTTTTAAAAGCCTCAGGAAGTCCAAGACATTTAGCATTCATTTGACATGTTAAAGGGAAACAGCAACAAGCTCTGGATTTTTATTTGCATTTTAATGCTTCATTTTGATAAGGGGATCACTGGAAAAACAGGATGTGTTTAGAAATATATGCAGTATTCATTAAGCTTGTGTTATTCAGGAATATTGTTCTGTATAGTTGTCATTTTTTGTTTGTTTAATAAGACCCTGACCTCTGTTTAGATGAATAAGCACACATTGTGGTTTTTTTCCAGTGGAGGAGGGGGAATAATTTACCCAAAGTTGAATGGAAGAAAAATTATAGTAATTCCTATGATATGGGATATAGAATATTTTCACACTCAAACATATTTATTTACTCTCTATATAGTGCCAGACTCCCAAAAAGTTCCCAGAAGATTACAGTATAACTAATACAATTGAAAGATCAATACATAACATAAAATCCATAGAACTCCCATCCCACTACAATGTCCATTAATGAAAGACAACTTTTTGGTGAAAATTATAGATTAAACTCTGTTTACAGCTTTGGAAAAGTAGTTTGCACATGCTTGTTATTGTTGTTCCTGTTTAAAATATTGGGGAGGGGGGATTAAAACTATTTTATTTTTCTCTCTAATTTGAGGCTACACTTGTACAAATATTGACCCATTCAACTGAATATAGTTACATACTGACATCAGCCACCAGCTTTATATACTTTCATTCTTTGTTTCACAACCTTAGATTGTGATGAATAAAGCTTGAAGGGTCATGAGTTATAAAGGCAGCTATTAAAAGGATATGACAAGAACTCTAATTATTTGGGGGCTACCAGATCCAGGCAAGACATAAATTGCACAATTGCTAAGATGGCAGAAAAGAGTTTTCTGTATCTTTTTGCTACTATCTAGTGATCACCTGGATTTATGCAGTCTAAAACTAGCAGCCCCAAACTATTCCTTTCAATATGCTTATATCTAGAAAAAAAAATGCTAAGTGCATGTTCTTAAAGATTCTCAATATGTAAAGATACTAGTCTTCTGTGATTGTGAGAGATACTGAAATAGTGTCCAAAAAATAATAGCTATATTTGCAATCCACAGGATAACTTTTTAATTTTTAAACTTTTATCTAAAATGCAAACTTAATTCCAAGTTTTTCAGTACTTCTATCGACTGTCTTCCCAACTGGCTATATTTAGGCAAATATAATTCAAGAATAGCTCAGGTCTACACATTAAATGAATGTGATAGATTCAATTAAATCTTGTGATGCTTGTTCCCAGAGTTTGCAGGTAGAATACATTAAGTCTATTTGGGGATTAAATCTTTTCTTTCAGTAAATAATAATATAGGTATTTTACAATAATGTATTGTTACCATGTGGGCTATAAATCAATTTTGTTTTTGTTTAAATGGATCTATGACAGATAAAACTTAATGATTAAATAAGATTCATTTTAAAGATAATGTTAAAACACTAAAAAAATAGAAAGTGTAGAAACAAAAAGAAAAAAGAATAGAAAAAAATAAGGTTATAGTAAAGAAAAAATAATGACTTCCCCCTTTAAATATGAAACATTTTAATTCTTTTTTCTACTTTTCTAACATTACTTTTCTTAAAATACGAGAAATGATCTCCCATACCTTATCTCTTATCTATAAACAAATCCTTAAAGTCTCATCATTCAGTTTTGATCATCAAAAGCTCAATAAGGGTTATGTTACCGTAGATGACAATGTAAAATTTTAACTTTAATCAAATAAACCAATTTTATTTTCCTTCCTTTTGCTTTTAATAATTTTAATCATTACAGCAATCCATTCAAATATTCTAGAACCTGATTTCTTTTCATTTTTTCTTTTCTTTTCTTTGTTCCCTTGTTTCTTCTGCCAAAATCTTTCAAAACTTTAACAGGTCTCTTTTTTTAAAAATCCAGTGTAGAAAAAATCCAAGTGATTCCTCTGGTTTGTTACTTGTATGTACCTTTCGATTATTAATATATCAGATGTTTTTATTTGTATAGTCAGTGTAACATTATTTTCCATATCCTTCTTATAGTTTGACATTTTAAAATCCACATTAAAAATCAATCTCCATTTTGCCTGCTAGAACTTGTTCCTCTCCTGTAAGATCTTTTACATCTATTTATGGTGGATATTCTTAAAATTAATTATAGAATCCATTGTTCACAAATATCCAATGCATTCCATATTAAAGTATTTTGCTCCATTCAGTATTAGCAAGTTGCATTTAACCAATCTTCTTTAATTGTAATCTTTAGTTTCTTCTGTTTTCCTGTGGTGTCCAGTCTTCAAAGTCTCATACTGTCATGTTTTATTTTAAGAATTCAAAACTACAACATTTCCTCATGGGAAGGATTGTTATAATTATTTTCAAAATCTTATTTCAAATCCATCTGGACCCTTAGTCCTTCTATAACTTTCCAAAATCAACACTGTAATCATCCTTTTGTTGTTTATTTTTTCTAAGTCCCTAAATACATACTTAAAACTTCCTTCACTAAGGGATTGAAGGAAACCCACTCAGTGAATGCCATAAAACTTGTCGCTCTGGGACTTCTTAATATTTGAAAAGCAATTAAAAAGTAATTCCAGAAGTGATTAAGAAATGAGGTTCAATCAAACTTTGTTTCCACATAGGTTACATAAGCTTAGTTGAAATCCCTCAACTCCCAACTGCTCAATTTTCAACTGCTGTCTACTGCCAAGGAGCAGCTGCCTGGAGATCCCCTATGAGTGATCTCACGATCTCTCCTTTCTCCAGAGAGATTCCGCTTACTTGGATCCAACAGTTGGTTACCAATCTCCATTGAAATGTCGTCCCACTTTTCCAGGAATATTTAGGTCACCATGATCTACCAGAAGCTTGTGACTCTTGGAACCATTTTTCCATCACATTTTTTTTCTTCTACTAATTGAGGAAGACTTTTGCCATTATTTATTTATTTATATTCATATAAATATGAAGCCATATTTTGAGCTGTGAAAATTTATGTTATAACAAATGACCTGCAATTTTGCCATTCCACTAGAGTTTATTAACATTTATCATCATGCCGTGGGATTTGGTTATGATATGGAGCCTTCTGGATAACTGTATTCATTGATGCATGGCTTGCACTTTTCTGCTGATTACATTTTATGGTTTCAGTTTGTATTTAATGTAGTTATTCTTTTATTGCTATCTGTATTTTGTTTGGTAGTTGTTTTAATTGTGTGTCTTCCAGAGTCACAAAAGTGAGATGGGTGACTATATAATTTGAATTGCTTGATTAATTAATCCTTGGAATTTTTAATTTACTTTAGTTTTTAAACTCTTGATGTTCACAGATAAAATTATATATTCTTCTCGAAGGAGCGCGATCGTTGTGGCGGCAATTTATGAGGGGAGCGCATTTACCAGGTTAAAACGGCAGAGAGTCAAAGAAAACCTCACGGAGTGACTAAGCGATTCTAGGGAACTCCGAGCTCTAAGCCTTTGACGAGCAACCCAGTGGTGAAGGAATAAGCACAAAAGAAGGAGGCCAAAGACAATCAGAAGTTAAAGAATTTGAAAATTTAAAGCAGTGGCTAAGCTGTCTATTGGTGTTACTGAGGATAGCAGCGATAAGACAGAAAGGAAGGAAAGCTGTTCTGAACAAGAAGCAGGAGCAGCCATATTAGACCCATAGAAGAGATTGGTTTAAACACTGGACTAAAAGCGTTAAGTACGGGAAAAAAGGGGGGTAACCCTCTAGATCTTTTCCTATCCACCAATAATTTGGACATATTGTATATGCTGTTTATTTGTAAAGATAGTAATTTATTAGACATTCAAAAGTGAAAATAGCTATACTTATTACAATTTAAACCTTGCAAATTTATATTCCATAACTTATAATTGAAAATCTATCCACTTACTAATCTACTAAGCTACTTATTTATTAATCTATACGTCAACTTATTTAAGTCAAAATTTTAAATATTGATTGTGTTATGATTTGATAAACTTGAGGGGGGGAAAGGAAGGGGATTGGGTTAAATTTAAAAAAGAGTAATTAAGACTCTTTGATTGACATTGTAAATAATAGGTGATAATTGATGGATTTGATTGTTTGAATTGACTTATTGAATAATTGAAAAACAGCTAATTATTGATATAGTAAAGCCAGCCGCTTAGCAAATGAACATCGGGAGATCAAGGTGTGACTGAACTGCGATAGTTGATAACAATAGTAACAAACCTTGCTGAAGAAAGTAAAGAAATAGAGGATAGTATACTAATATACAAAAATTATATGTTAGCCTGGGAAAGTTCTCTAGAGCTTTAAAAATGTCAACAATTTCCACCATTATGAAAACAGTGAAAAAACCAGCAGTAAATATGACAGCAGTGGCACCATCACCCCTACAACAAAAAACAATAGACAGGTAGTAAAAGAAAAGGAGAAAGAAAAAACGGAAATGACACTAACCACTATGCAAAACATGTTTGCGACGATACAGGAAATGTTACTAAAAACACAAGAGAAAATGACAGAGAACCAACAAGAAATGAGGTCACTTCACACAGAAATCAGAAACGAAATTGGAGAAGTTAGGGGAGATAGTAAAAATATGAATGACAGAATTGGAGACATTCAACAATTATTAACCGAAAATGAACAAAGAATTAGGAAGGCAGAAGCTAAAATAGACTCAGTAGAAATGAAAGTAGAGAAAATGGAACAGAAAACAGCTCAAATAAATAAAGAATTATCCGACACTCTAGCAATTCTTGAGATGGAAAAAGCTTCATACTTTCTGCAATTTCAAAATATTTCAGAAGAGAAAGAGGAAGATCTTGAGGGGAAAATGGCAGAAATAAAAGCAGAAATAACAGAGAAAGATAAACAAGGCATACAGGAACAATTAGAGGAAACCTACCGTGTTCAGACAAATTACCTAAGAAGGCATCGGTTGGCAAGAAAGGTGCATGTGAAATTTTCTAAAAGATCAATTAGGGATGAGGTGTACATGAAATCCAGGGGAGGGACATTGACATATAAAGGCAAGGAAATCATTATATTAAAACAAATACCCTGAAGAATTAGGAATCAGAGACAACAATTCCAATTCCTAACCAATCAGTTGAATAGGCACAAAATAGCCTTCAGATGGCTAATATCAGAAGGGATCCTGGTTATGTGGGAAGAAAAAAAATACAAACTGGATACACTAGAGAAAGCAAGAGAGTTCCATGACACACACTTTAATCAGGAAGATGACCAAGACAGTAAAGATGAGCTAGAAAGCAGAAGTCAAGGAGAAACTTTATCAGAGACATCTCAGGAGAAAGAAGTAAGAACAAGACAGGACAAAGAAAGAGGGGAGAGAGAAGGTGCAAGGACGAAAAATCGGATGGAGACAAGGAATACTAAAAAACAGCTACACTAGACAATGGAAGAGGCCCTGAAACTTTTCTCAGTAAATATAAATGGCTTGAATGCACCAAAAAAAAGATCTCAAACTTTCACTAAATTACGAAAAATAGGAGCGGACGTGATATGTCTCCAGGAAGTACACATAAAAAGAAGATACCAAAAGATCTTAGAAAATTCCAAACTAGGGAAATTATATACATTGTTAACCTCAAAAAAGAATAGGGGAGTGGTGGTATATCCTCTCGAAATTAAAATATGCAGATGAAGACGGTAGAACAGTCAAGATTGAATTAGTACTGGAAAGTAGGAAAATATTACTAGTAGTAATATATGCACCGAACCAAAATCAACAGGACTTTTTAAAGAGAATACATAATAAAATAGTCGAGTTGGAATACGAATATATTTGTGAAGTTGGCGATTATAATGCGATTGTAGATGTGAAAAAAGATTACAAAACGGGGAAAAAGAATAAGAAAAAAAAAGAGACTCTTCCAAAAGAATTCTTTGAAATGACTAAGGAGCTAAATTTGAGAGATGTTTGGAGGGAAACTCATGAAGACCAGAACCAATTTACCTTCTACTCACATCCCCACCAATCCCGGTCAAGGATTGATATGGCGTGGATGACTACAAACATCAGAAATGGGGTGGAAAAGATAGATATAGAAGTGAATCAGTGGACAGACCATAACCCTATACAGGTAAATTGGAAAGGAGTGAAAAGATTTAAACGATGGACAATGAATCAAAGAATCTGCAAACAATTAGAATTCAAAGAAATGTTAGAAAAGGAATTAGGTTGATTCTTTAAAATAAACAAGAAAGAGGAAACCTCCGTCCAGAACACATGGGATACGGCAAAAGCGTTTATAAGAGGTCTGATTATAGCCTACACAGGGAGAAAGAACAAAGAAAGAAAACAACAACTAAATAAGCTCCAGGAAGACTTAAAAAATACAGAACTTGAACTCCAACAACACCCTCAAAATAAAACGATAAAAGAAAAATGAAAAGAAATAAAACAACTTAAATTTGATGAATCAAAAAGAATTAGCACAGAAAATAAAAATGGCCAAGCATAACTATTTTGAATTTGTGAACAAAACAGGAAGATGGCTGGCCTATAAACTGAAAAAGAACAGAGATAAAAGAATGATATACCAACTCAGAGACTCACTACAGTAGGAAAGAGAAGAAAGAAATTGTCCAGACATTCTATACAGAATTATATAAACAAGAAGATGTAGATGCAGAAAAGATAAAACAGTATATACAAGGATCGGATATCCTATCCTCTTGAAGCAACATGTACTCGGCAGCTGAACTTCTTGGTCTGCGAGATTCCCCCCTCTCGCAGGATTGGCCTTCTATTTTATCAAGGGCCTACCTCGATGACGGGTTTTGGAACCCCGAGAGGTGGCATGCGGCCAAGAGGGGGCTAAGGGGTTTTTTAAAATTGTCATTAACTAAATTAACTAAATTTTAAGGGGTTCTGGGGAGGGGGAGGGGAGGGAGGGGAGGGGAGGGGGAGGGGCAGGCCTGGTAAGGAATCATGGCATGGGAGGAGGGGATCCTGGGGTTGAGAGGGGAGCTAGAGGTTGTCTGGATAGTGTCTGGAACATCACTACCGTGAGTGGGAGGGGTAGATATGGCGGGAGTAGGGGGCCATATCGAGTTAGGGGAGTGCGCACCCGCTGTTTACGAGCGGTGGCGCGCTCCGGCCCCCAAGACTCCACCCGTTCCCCAGGTTGCACAGACCCTCAGGGCCCGATCCTTCGGCTGATGTTATGCAATGCCAGGTCCGTAGTAAATAAAGCCCCCCTCATTTGTGATCTTATTTGTGAGGGGGGAGCGGACCTGACAGGTATTACGGAGACCTGGTTGGGCCAGGAGGGGGGGGTTCCCCTCGTTGAAATGTGCCCACCAGGTTTCCTTGTATTCCATCGGCCAAGGTCACAGGGCAGGGGCGGGGGAGTAGCGGTTGTTATTAAAGAAGGTCTGAGACCGAGGGAGGCCACAGTTCCTCAGACGACCGGTTGTGAGTCCCTCCTTGTGAAATGGGGTCATGGGGTTCAGATGGGTTTGCTGGTCACGTACCTGGCTCCCTGCCACGTGGCAACAGCCCTGCCCGAGCTCCTTGACGTTATCGCCGCGGTGGCAGTTGAAACCCCTAGACTTATGGTAATGGGGGATTTCAACCTCCCATCTGTCGGCGAGACGTCGGAGGTGGCTCGGGAGTTCATGGCTTCCATGACAGCTATGGACCTGACCCAGTTAATTCATGGCCCTACCCACATGGGGGGAAACACACTGGATCTGATTTTTGTCTCTGGACTGTGGTTGAGAGATCTTGAGATAGGGGACTTAGTCATCGAGCCCTTGTCATGGTCAGATCACTCTCTCCTTCGTCTTGACTTTCAAACCGCTGCACCCCGCCGCAGGGAGGCGGAGCCTGTTAGTTGGTTCCGCCCCAGGCGCCTGATGGAACCTGATAGGTTCCAGATGGAGCTTGGGCCATTTCCTGAGGCTCTGGCACACGCCTCGACCGGAGACCTAGTGGCCGCCTGGGATAGGGCGGCTACGGGTGCTCTGGATCAGGTTGTGCCTTTGCGGCCTCTGACCCGGCGCCGATCTCAACTGGCTCCTTGGTTTTCCGAGGAGTTGAGGGAGTTGAAGCGCCGGAAAAGACGCCTAGAGAGTAGTTGGAGAACCAGTCGTTCTGAATCTGACCGGACACTAGTGAGATCCCATATTAGGAATTACTTAGTGGCGATAAAAGCAGCTAAATGTAACTATTTTGCTGCTCTTATTGCGTCATCAGATAATCGCCCAGCCGCCCTCTTCAGGGTGACCCGCTCCCTACTTCATCAGGAAGCGCGGGAGGACCCCTTGGAGGGTAGAGCTGAGGATTTTGTTCAGTATCTGCATGACAAAATCACTCAGATTCGGGAAGACTTGGACTCCGACTGGGTAGTCCCGGGGAGAGAGACAGGGGCAGGTCTTGTGAGTGTTATCTGGACTGAGTTTGATCCTGTGACCCCTGAGGACGTGGACAGGATTCTGGGCAGGCTGAACGCGACCACTTGTTCATTGGACCCGTGCCCCTCCTGGTTAGTACTGGCTTCCCGGGAGGTGACACGCGGCTGGCTCCAGGGGATTATAAATGCTTCGTTGGGCGAGGGTGACTTTCCCGCCGCCTTGAAAGAGGCGGTGGTGAGGCCTCTCCTCAAGAAGCCTTCCCTGGACCCAGCAATGTTGGTAAATTATCGTCCGGTCTCCAACCTTCGCTTTTTGGCGAAGGTTGTTGAGAGTGTGGTTGCGCAACAGCTTCCCCGGTACCTGGATGAAACGACGTATCTGGATCCGTTCCAGTCGGGTTTCAGACCCGGGTACAGCACAGAAACGGCATTGGTCGCGTTGGTTGATGATCTCTGGAGGGCCCGGGACAGGGGTTGTTCCTCTGTCCTGGTCCTGTTAGATCTCTCAGCGGCTTTTGATACCATCGACCATGGTATCATGCTGCACCGGTTGGAAGAGCTAGGGGTGGGAGGCACTGTGCTACGGTGGTTCTCCTCCTTTCTCTCTGACCGGTCGCAGTCAGTGTTGACAGGGGGGCAGAGGTCGACTCCGAGACCCCTTATATGTGGGGTGCCTCAGGGGTCGGTCCTCTCGCCCCTCCTGTTCAACATTTATGTGAAGCCGCTGGGCGAGATCATCCGTGGTTTTGGGGTGAGATATCACCAGTACGCTGATGACACCCAGCTGTATATCTCCACCCCAGACCACCCCAACAATGCCCTTGAAGTGATGTCCCGGTGTCTGGAGGCCGTGCGGATCTGGATGGGGAGGAACAGGCTCAGACTCAACCCATCCAAGACCGAGTGGCTGTGGTTTCCGACGTCCCGATATAGTCAGCTGGTACCATCGCTGACTATCGGGGGTGAATCATTGGCCCCGGCAGAGAGGGTGCGCAACTTGGGCGTCCTCCTGGATTCGCGGCTGTCTTTTGAGGAGCATTTGACGGCCGTGACCGGGAGGATTTTTCATCAGGTTCGCCTGATCCGCCAGTTGCGTCCCTTTCTGGATCGGGACTCGTTACACACGGTCACTCACGCCCTTGTCACCTCTCGCCTGGACTATTGTAATGCTCTCTACATGGGGCTCCCCTTGAGGAGCACCCGGAGGCTCCAACTGGCACAGAGTGCGGCCGCGCGGGTGGTGATGGGAGCGACATGGCGCTCCCATGTTACTCCTCTCCTGCGCGAGCTGCACTGGCTCCCGGTGGTCTTCCGGGTGCGCTTCAAGGTGTTGGTTACCACCTTTAAAGCGCTCCATGGCTTAGGACCCGGGTACTTACGGGACCGCCTACTACCACCAATAGCCTCCCAGCGACCGGTACGTTCCCATAGAGAGGGGCTCCTCCGGGTGCCATCGGCCAAACAATGTCGGCTGGCGGCCCCCAGGGGGAGAGCCTTCTCTGTGGGGGCACCCACTATCTGGAACGAGCTCCCCCCAGAGTTACGGAGGATCCCGGATCTTCGTGCCTTCCGCCGTGAGTTAAAAACTTTCCTGTTCCACCAGGCGGGCCTGGCCTAATTCTTCCCTTTTCCCCTTCTGTTGTAAAATAATTTAGAAATTTTAAATTGTAATATTTTAATTTGGGGGTTTTAATATTGTAAATTGGGATTTTAAATATTGGGGCCAACGTTTAATTCGGTTTTATTTGGTTTTTAAATTTTGTATATATGTTTTTTATTTATGGCTGTTCACCGCCCTGAGTCCCCTCGGGGAGAAGGGCGGTATATAAATTTAATAAAATAAATAAAATAAATAAATAAATATGCCTACAATCACAGCTGAACAAAGAGAAGTATTAAATAAACCGATAACTATGTTGGAATTGGACACTGCACTGAAAAAACTTAAAAATAATAAAACCCCGGGACCGGATGGACTTCCGGGAGAATTATATAAGTCAGTGCAGGGAACAATAGGAGAGAACATGTTGGAAGTATACAATGAGGCCTTGGAGAAGGCAAAAATTCCGCAGACCTGGACAGAGGCAATAATCACCACCATTCATAAGGAAGACACTGACCCCCAATTAATTCAGAACTATAGACCGTTATCCCTACTAAACACAGACTACAAAGTGTTCGCCATAATTATAGCAGAAAGACTTTAAAAAATATTGAACAGCTACATACATTTGGACCAGAATGGATTTCTACCGGGCCACCAAATTAGAAATAATATGAGAGTGATACTAAACACGCTTAAATACTATGAAGTCCACTCGGAGAAACAATCTGCGCTGGTTTTCATTGATGCCCAAAAAGCATTCGACAATTTAAATTGGACATTCTTAAAAGAACAGTTAAAAATATGCAATTGGGATCAAATTTGGAGAATATTATAGGGAAAATATATTCAAAACAAACAGCGAAAGTAATTATGAATGATGATATGACTGACCAATTCAACATAACAAAAGGGGTCAGACAAGGCTGTCCACTTTCCCCTCTACTGTATATCTTACCCTTGGAGATTCTACTAAAAAAAATAAGGAAGGACCAAGAGATTAGAGGATTAAAAGTCAGACAAGAAGAGTATAAAACCCAGGCCTTTGCTGACGATCTAGTACCTATTGCAGAAGAACCTCTAGAAATAATACCAAAACTTGTTAAAAAAATAGAAGACTACGGAGAGATGGCCGGGTTAAGGATAAACAGGAATAAATCTAAGTTACTAGTTAAAAATCTGACGAAAATTCAGGAGACAGAATTAGAAAAAAATACACAAATACAAGTGTCTAATAAAATCAAGTATCTAGGTATATGGCTGTCACCAAGAACATCTTCTATAAAGGAAAATAACTACGATAAATTAATAATACAGATAAAAAAATACCTGGACAATTGGAAAGGTCTGCAAATTTCACTCATGGGAAGAATCTCCATTATCAAAATGAATATTTTACCAAAATTGTTGTATTTATTTCAGGTGGCTCCAATTAATTTAGGGAAAAACTTCTTTGTGGGCTTAAATAAGATTATTTCCAAATTCATTTGGCAGGGGAAACGTCCACGGATAAAATTAAAACTACTTCAAGATTCCAAGGAAAGAGGGGGAGCAGCAGTCCTGGAATGGGAACTCTACCATCAGGCAGCAGGCCTAGTATGGATTAAAGAATGGATGGAACTGAGTAATAATAGAATACTATCCATTGAAGGTCACGACCTGCAAGCGGGCTGGCATTCCTTTTTATGGGATGAAAAATATAAGTCCCATACTTATTTTAAAAGGCACACACTTAGACATGCTTTATTATTAATTTGGTTAAAAACTAAAAAACAACAATATACAAAAATTCCGTTATGGTTCTAAATGGCAATAGTTCTTCTCAAAACCACACTGGAAATATGATTAAGATGAATGCTTGATTTATGGATGGGGGACGGTGGGACACCAAATAAAATGTATACGAATGGAAATTGATCAGAAACATTTATTATTATTTGTTTGTTTATATAAAAGATGGTACATAGCTTACTTCAGAGGCTGAAGTAGCCTCTTTAGAGTCTTGTAGCAAGATGGGCATAAGAAATGTTAGTATTGGAACAAAATAGTCTTAAGAGCCTCCTTAAAAGATAGTAGGCTGAGACCATTGCATATTTCAGAGAATAAAAGCATAGTACAGCCACTGAGAAGCCTGGCTGTTTGCCTGGCTGAGAAGAAGGATGTTTTAAGAAGCCTTAAAACATCCAAATTTATCAGAATCCCAAAAATATAATGAGATATAAAGAATTAATTGATCACCAAGGAAAGTTAAAATCCAAACAACAATTGGAAGCAGACTTAAATAAGGAAATTGATTGGTGGACCTATTCACAGATACAATCGAAACACAAGGAATATATAAAAAAGTATCAAATAAGTAAAGAGAAACAGGAATTAGACACTATCATATTAGACTCTGGGGAGAAATTAATCAGCAAAATTTACAAACTTTTGTTAAAGTATAAGATGGAGGAGGAAATAGTTAAACACACAATGATTAAATGGATGCAGAATTTCAAATACTCAATAGAATTGGACAAATGGGAAGAATTCTGGCAAACAAATATAAAAACAACGTTGGCATGACATACAAGGAAAATCAGCTAAAGATTTACAGGTGGCATATGTCACCAACAAGGTTGGCCAAAATAAATCTGAAAAACAGTTCGGCATGTTGGAAATGTAAGAACCCACAAGGCACTTTCTACCACTTATGGTGGACTTGCCCAGCTGCAAAAAAATTCTGGTCCATCATTAAGAAATGGTTAAAACAAATTACCAAATTACAAATAGATAAGAAACCCGAAACCTTTCTATTAGGAATTTTCACAAAATCTTACCCCAAGGAAATAAAATATCTGTTCATACATATCCTAACGGCAGCAAGGATAATATATGCCAGCAATTGGAAATCGGAAAAACTCCCATCGGAAGAAGATATAATAGATAAGATAACACAAAGTGCCGAAATGGATAGGTTGACAAAAGAATTAAAGGAAAAAGAAGATACCGAATTTTATAAAGTTTGGAATAAATGGTACCATTGCATAGGGTCGCTACGGAAGAAAGACAAATCAGATAGCATGTATCACCTCATTATAGGTAGCAAAATATTACGAAAGAAGCTTAGAAAGTGTGGGTAATATACAGAACAAAAAAAAAGTAGTCCTAGAAGAGAAGAGAGGAGAGGGTTAAGAAGTAAAAAGGAATCAGTGAGTTAAGATCTATGGGAATATGTATAATTGTGTAATTGGATACATCACTACGAAACAGTAGCTTCAAATGATTGAATACATATAACTGTTTTATTGTACAATGTATTTCTTTTTTGTTGTGTTTTTTTTATATGTTTTGTGTGTGTTTATTTATTTGTTAATAAAGTTTATAATTTTTTTTAAATTATATATTCTTCTCATACTTCCTGGATCACAATTTTTTACTACATATATGATGCACATAAATATATTTTGAACATTTAATATGGCACCCCAAAAATGCACTGCATATTGTTGTAATCTATGATTGCTTTTAGCAATAAAGTGCAGTTGACAGAAGTTAGTGCCGTTTCTCTGTTTTGTTAAAAATATGACTAGTCTACCTGTAAGAACTGGGTAGATCAATGAACAATCTGAAACTTTATGAAGAAGTCAATGTGCTTGAGATTTTTGAATTCCTGGTTTAAAGAATTACAAGTCAGAGTTTCTGATAAAAACTCTGATAAAAAAGACTGATTGATTGATTTATTGCTATTATAGATTGCCAATGTATGAGCACCAAGATGAGGATAAGTCAGTATAGAGAGCATGGATTATAAATAAAGTAAAAGAAACTTTTAAAAAGTGTTTGAAATTTTCTATACAGACAGCTACCCAGATTTGATTCTTTTTTTGTTTTTTTAAAAAACTCCTATATCTATCAATTAAAGTGTTCCATTGCAACAAATCAAATATAATTTCATATTTTAATGTTGTATGAAAAATTCTTCCTAATCAGAAATTTACGAGTCTTGATATCTCGATAGTTTCCAAATATTGGGGATATAGCCAAGTAGAACCTATTCATCTTTGAGAGATAGTGATTAATCCAGAATCATATCAGCAATCCTGTTGAATTTGTCCCAAATACAACAATAATAGAAGAAGATCAAAGCAAACAATATAGGATGAAGGTCAAAAACTTATCAAAAACTATGTCAAGAAAGACATTTGTGGGCTTATCTCTTATGAGATGCTTTGCTTTCCAAGAGTAGTTCTGTAGTTCTGTCAAAAGATGACTTTTCTGGTAGGCCTTAGGAAATTAGCTAATCAGAGTTGGATAGGTACCAGAAATTGAAAGTAAGGAATAAAAGTTTAGCATTGGTTACACATTTAATATTATTACAAAAGTGCTGGATTCTTACTCCTATTTTATAATATGCTACTTAGTGTCTTTTTGGATTACAGTGGTATAAAAATCTTAAATACACAAATAACAGGGTGATAGAAGTCAACTCTTACTAAACATTTTCTAAAATAGCAAATATGTAGAAGTATGGTTCTGTGGTATGAATCACATGTTAAGATCAGAAAGCTAATTTCACATTGTTTATCTAGCCTTCCTTTGGTTTTCCAGGGCATGAAATTAATGTCTGTTCTTCCAATCCTACAAATAAATAATATCATCTTCCTATAAAAATTATTACTGGCCTAGGAACCAACAGTAATTCCTCTAATTCCTCTAACTATTTATTTATTTATATACCGCCCTTCTCCCGAAGGACACAGGGCGGTGTACAGCCAAGATAAAAGACATAAACATGTAAACATTGATAAAATTACAGTTTCAAATTATTATAAAGTTCAGCTAAACAGAATAGGATCCAACATTAAATTGACAAGTTTAAAATCATTTAACTACTATAGAATTTCAGAAGCACAGTAGATTCTGGATCAAATTGATCCAATGTAAGATACTTGAATAAACTACCAAGAAGCCCAGGATCAATAAATTCATTTGTTACTATTTTGCTATACTCTCATCTATATTTGGAAGAAAATACCACTTTTTTGCAAAGATGGTTTGATGAAGAGATTGTAGGTCAGAACTATTCCACATTCCTGATGGTATTGTATCTAGTTCATTGTTTCTCAATCTCAGAAACTTTAAGGTGTGTGGAGTCCCTACTCCCAGAATTCCCTAGCCAACATGGAGTTGGGAGTCCACACATCTTAAAGTTTCGGAGGTTAAGAATAGAATAAAACTTTATTAAGGTCATCGACCAGCAGTAGACATACAATGAATTAAAATTACTTCTGACATTAATTGTGAATAACATCTCTGTTATAAAAATACATGATCTCAAACCTAATTTACATGCGTGTAAGTATGTGGGTAAATGTATTGTTATAGATCTCAAAAAATTGGCACCAGTTGATATTATAATTCGGTAACCGATTTTTTTCTTGTGAACATTGCAGCGACACAGAATTTTGCCACTGCACGCGTGGTAGCTGGATTAGAGTCTTGGAGGAGAAAGCCTATATAAAAGTCCTCTGTCCTCCCTGGCAGTCTCTCTAGTAAGGGGAGAATGTATATTGACCTACGTATTCTGTATAACTCACAGTACTTCTGAGGTTAAGAAATACTGAGCTAACTGGAGTCAGCTCTACTACATTGGCCCTAATGTGGCGTCATACTAGGTCTCAACAATGCATGTCAATCTAGGATCAAATGTGACATGAAAAATTTATTTTTAATTCTGTAAAATTGGGTGACACTAGCTTGCCAAAGATATATTTCATTTCACAAAAGTCCATTTATTTCAGTGTTATTGCACTGATGATTAGATAGAACTCATTAATGAACAACACACAAACATTCTGGGATAAACATTGTGTTCCATTTGCTGCTTATAGCTAAGAAGAGAATGCTAAGTATGAATATCAAGATGGAGATGAAGTGGCATAACAAACCATTTAAAGTAGTTTTCTGGATTAGTACTATAACAAAATGAATTCATGCTATAAATGGTTTTGTAATTTATGATTGTATCCGAGAAATGCAATTTTGTACAAACCTATTGTGTTGTGAATTTCCCATAAGATTTACAAGAGATTATTTACATTTGTTTTCCTATTATAACTACTTTTGCCAGATTCAGGTCCTTATCATTTAATTGGGAAGAATAAGGAAGAAGGGTCTGCCAAGTCAAGATAGCATATGTCCTCTACACTACATTTTGAGAAGCCAAATATTTGTTTTATTCAGAGCCAGTGTGAACATAGTTTTTCTCTTTTCTGGTTTAAGAAGAATGAATTTATTTAAAAGGTGGAAGCCTGTAAACAATATTTATCAACATTTCCCCCGAACTCAAAAGCTGTATGTAACTATTTAACCATGGACTCATCATCACATTTCCTAATTGTGGCATAAATATATCTTCATAGCCATTTTTTTATTTCATGACCCCATGGCTTTGCCTTATCCTAACCCTAGACTACAGTTCAGGCAGCTTAGTCATCTTGGTTGTTCCATTTTTAAAGTAATATTTTCTGTTTTTTAACACAATTTTTGCTTCACGAGTAATGTGGGTGTTAACACAGGCAAGGTCTTCTTCCTTTTATGCTGTTGTGGGCACACCA
This sequence comes from Ptyas mucosa, assembly GCA_012654045.1. Classification (NCBI taxonomy): domain Eukaryota; kingdom Metazoa; phylum Chordata; class Lepidosauria; order Squamata; family Colubridae; genus Ptyas; species Ptyas mucosa. The sequence continues at coordinate 9,111,425 of WNWU01013815.1, read as the reverse complement.
TCTCTTAGAAACACAAGATCTAATGCTTTAATTAAAATGACTAAAGTATCAACTTCTGGACAGTTACTTTCTTTTACATTGCTCTGAAACTGTTGACAACATTACATGTCTAGGTAGTGAGTAATTTATACCCAAACTCTCCAGTCTTCCTCGGCAACTTGGTTATAACATTATTATAACAATATGCGTCATAAAATGATGAAATAACTTTCCAGGCCCTAGATTATTTTGAATAAAGCCACCAGAAGGCTAGCCATGACATAACGATGGCAGATGTTACTAATTGTACTATTCCAAGGTAGGTGGTTATGATGGCTATAACTGATGTTCTTTTGGATTCAATCCTTATTATCCTCCAGCAGTGCTTTAGGCATCTTCACTTGTCTCATTTCTCTCAACTTCTCTAAAAATCACAGGGAATTTCAAAATCCACTAAAGAAGAGAGTTTGTATGAGCCTGATCTAGAGGTGGGTTTCAGCAGGTTCTGACCAGTTCTGGAGAACCAGTAGCGGAAATTTTGAGTAGTTTAGAGATCCGGTAAATAGCACCTCTGACTGGCCCCACCCACATCTATTCTCTGCTTCCCAAGTCCCAGCTGATTGGTAGGAAATGGGGATTTTGCAGTAACCTTCCCCTGGAGCGGGGTGGGAATGGAGATTTTACAGTATCCTTCCCCCAACATGCCCTCCTAGTCACGCCCACCAAGCCATGCCACGCTCACCAAGCCACACCCACAGAACCGGTAGTAAAAAATTTTGAAACCCACCATTGGCCTAATCTGTTCCCCATTACATTCTCATTCCAGGAAACAACCTGGGCATTGGTCAGGCCATGCAGTGGATGCTAGCTCCCCCTAGAATAAGTTCCAAAAATCACCTGAAGCAGACTAATCAAACAGGTCTCTGCAAAAAAGCTCTGTTAACTGGGTCGAACACTGAGACCTGAAGGTGACAATAGAGTAAGGTGCTAATCTTCTTTTATCTCTTATCACCTATCCCCTTTGTAATGGAGTCCATCCACTTTCCTGCTGATGTCACCTTCTCTTTTTAGCTTTTCCAGCATTACAGACTTTTCAAGAATGTCAGGCCTTCACCAAACACCTTGGAATGCATTCAAGAGATTTATTCATGGATCCACCATTGTCATTGTTTCAGCAGAAAAATTGACTTATATATTTTAATCTTGCACAGCTGTAAAAGACTCATTTTTGTCTTATGCTAAACCCTTCACAGATGAATTACATCGAGTATTTTTTTAGCAATGAAGGTTAAATTGGCACTGCTACTTTCAGAACAATTTGAATATTCTTTGCAATTCATTAATCAGAACTACTGGAAGTCAGGAGAGAAAGCTGTAAAGCTATTGCATCACTGATTGAAAGAACAAAAAATAACATATTTATATCTGGAAACCATGATAATGATGGTTAGTTAAATAGTGATAATCTATTTGATTCCATTTTAAATTTTTGTTTTCAGTTATATAAATTGGAGACATCTGTAACTGTCAGCCCTCTGAGGTAGATCAGATTAGGAAACCAATGCCATTTAAGTCAGTACTTCTTTTATGGTATAATAATAGAATTGTGCAAGTCTGTATGCATTTTTGCTTTCCTGCCCTTTATATCTATGTAAACGAGGCATTTACATGTTACATTTTTGCCTCAGACTGACATCCCTTTTATCAAGGCAATTACCTTTGTCATCTACATCAAGTAACCAGCAAATTATTAATTTGAGGGAAGTATTCAAATAGTAGAGATCTTCTGTAGCAGGGTGTCAAACTCACAGGGTCACGTTGCCGTCACATGTCGTATCGCAACATTTTCCCCCTTTGTGGAGCTGGTGTAGGCTTGGCCTACACGTGACTCATCCGGCCTGTAGGCCGCCTTGACATGCCTGTTCTATAGTGTATCTACCCATCTGTCTTTTTATCTATCTACTTATCCTTCTGTCATGTATATATTTATAATGAATGCAAGAAACTACGATTTATAATTTATATGTACTCTATAAAATACCTGGCTTTATATATATTCCTTGAAATCTATAACAGAATATTGAAAAATATGCCTAAGTGTATAGATTATACTTTCTGTAGATATAACCTGATGATTAAAACTTACGCTGAGTCTCTGAAGCAGGATGAATGTAATTAAAATGAATATTACATTGAGACTAATGTATATTTTAAGAGGGATTCTAACATTAATCCCTAATAGATACTTTACAAAGATAGACAAATTTATGAAACAATTTATGGTGAGCCACGGGTAAAATTCAGCAGTTCTGACAGGTTCTAGAGAACCGGTAGCAGAAATTTTGAGTAGTTCAGAGAACCGGCAAATGCCACCTCTGGCTGGCCCCAGAGTGGAGTGCGAATGGGGATTTTGCAGTATCCTTTCCCTGCCGTGCCCACCAAGCCATGCCACGCCCACCAAGCCATGCCCACAGAACCAGTAGGAAAAAATTTTGAATCCCACCACTGTGGTGAGCCCAAACTCCTAAAACATCTGTGACCAAATTGAAATTGCCTTATGCTGAAGAGAGCTTTAATCTACCAGGTTTTCAATTTGGATTTTTAATTTAATAATTTTATTTACTTTTTTTGCATTGAGAACTGTTCTGATTATTACCATCTTTGGACCTATTTGAAGTGTAAACCTGTACGTTTTAGAAAGCAAGGATAGTAAATAAAGATTTTCATTTCAAGCCTTGAAAGCTGCTAGACAATATTTGCTCATTAATAGGTAAAGGGTTAGGATTTAATCCAGAAACCACAATAAATTGACATTACAATAATTTTAAAGCCTTAAAAACCTCTGCTGCTCAGGTTTGAAAATACCAGGAACCATCTTAAACAACATGTTTGGAACAGGGGTGAAATCCAGCAGGTTTTGGCATGTTCTGGAGAACCGGTAGCGAAAATTTTGTGCAGTTCAGAGAACCGATAGCGGAAATTTTGAGTAGTTCGGAGAACCGGCAAATACCACCTCTGGCTGGTCCCAGAGTGGATGGGAATGGAGATTTTGCAATATCCTTCCCCTGGAGTTGGGTGGGAATGGTGTTTTTGCAGTATTCTTCCCTTGCCACACCCACCAAACCATGCCCACCAAACCACACCACACCCACCAAGCCACACCCACAGAACCGGTAGTAAAAAAAATTGGATTTCACCACTGGTTTGGAATATTGATTTCCAACCAATGAAAGTATCCAGTCCATGTTTTTTTTCCCAATTTTCCACCCAGCCATGATGGATATACTGCAGACCTATGGGGGCATTATAAAAATATTCCTCTAAATCAACACATATACCTATATGGTAATGGCTTTGTGGAGTCTCTGAATCATCCGTTCCTTTATTGATGTTTTTGTAGGGAATCTTAGATGAAATTAATCTATCCCATTCTAAAGAAATTACCCTGGCAGAGAGTACAATGCTTTTTTGTTGCTTTTTCTGTCTGACTGGGACTTCGATGTGCCCAGTTCTGTTCTTCTATATGTTTTATTCATCCCGCTTAACAACTGGTGATTAATGCTGGTTTTCATTTTCAACACTGTTATTTATATTATTACATTTTTATTATATTTTGATTTACTTTTTATTCATATCCACATATTTAGGTCTATGTGTATCTATATAAATCTGATATACATATTTGATGTATATTATGTTTTTTAGGTCAAAAGTCAAATAAAAGAAGAGAAAGAAGGAAAGGAAAAGAAGAGGTATAAATATCAAAATGTCAAAATAGCAAAAAAAAAAAAAAGCTATATTGGAACACGGGGGCCAAACAAGGAATTGTCATTCATCATTTTAGCCATTATCTATCCCCGTGATGGCGAACCTATGGCACGGGTGCCACAGGTGGCACGCGGAGCCATATTGGTGGGCACGCGAGTGTTGCCCTAGCTCAGCTCCAGTGCGCATGTGCACACCAGCCAACTGATTTTCAGGCCTTCCGGTCCTACCGGAAGTTGGGAAACTGGCTGTTTCTGGCCTCTGGAACGCCTCCAGGGGGAATGGGGAAGGCTGTTTTTGCCCTCCCCAGGCTCCTAGAAAGCCTCTGGAGCCTGGGGAGGGGAGAAAACGAGCCTACCGGGCCCACTGTGCCATCGCATGCCAAAAGCAGGGGGAAGTGTGGGGGGGGTCACGTGCACATCTGCGGGAGGGCGGGGTGCATTGAATTATGGATGTGGGCACACGCAGCCGTGAACCCCCCCCCGCTCCCCCCGCTTTTGGCATGCGACGGCAAAAAGGTTAGCCATCACTGATCTATCCTCTTCCACACATGTTTCCAACCAATACTATCTGGAGCTTTCTTTCGTTAATTGGGCCTGCAATATGTGCTGATGTTGTCGCTCCATCTTTTTTAGGTACAATATACGATCTCATCAAGAGAGTAGAAGAATTGAAATGGAAATGAGCTGGTCATGTAGCAAGAACTGATGGCAGGTGGACCAAGGCAGTCATAGATTGAATTCCACTTGATAAAAAGCATCCACAAAAGTGACCTAAAACAAGATGGAAACAAGGAATAAACACCTTCAATCTGTTGATTTATAATAGTTGTTTTAAAAACATTGAGAAACTGAATTTTGAGTTTGGCCATTTATGTAGGTGAACATGCACTGAGAAAACAATATAACACAGATCTTTCAGCAACCCAGAAAGTACCTGCAATTGAAATGTTTCTTAAGAGATCAACACGTGAAGCAAAACCAAAAATTGAGTTTCATATGAAATTTTAAAATAGAATGAATATTCTATTCATTCAGTCTTGGAATATCAATTAATTTTTAATTTTTTTTAAATATTGGGTAAATAGAAAGAGCAACATATTCAATATCCATATAAATAGTGTGTTGTCTGGTTACAATTCTTTTGAGTAATACTCATCATAGTAGTAATAATAAGATTTTTGTTATTATCTTTTCTTCTGTAGGGATCTCTCCTTGCCCTTCCAGTGTCATGCAAACATGATTCTGGCCGCTGTTAACACATGTACTATTAAGTATACATTGCTTTTACTGTATTTTTCTGGTATAATGCCCAACAGAAATATTTCCGGTTTTAAATCTATATGTTCCTTTATCATTTTTTCTATCCAGGTGTGTATTTTAGTCCAATGTTTTTTTGCTTTCGGGCATGTTCACCACATGAGTCCAGGGTTTGGTTGAACTTCCAACTCTTGGCAGACATATTCTTAAACATTCTGGCTAATCTTGTTGGAGGGAAGTGTCATCTATAAAACATTTTGTATATGTTTCCTTTATATGCAGTGGACGTTGTCAATTTATAGTTTGTATCCCACAATTTTTGGCATTTGTCCAATTCTATAGAATGCCCAAAGTTTTTAGCCCATAATACCATGTCAGGTTTCTTTTATTTGCTCCTCTTCCATTCTAATAGTCAATAGATAATTATAGAACTTTTTAATTAGTTTCTCTTCCGGTCCCATTAAGATTTGATCCAATTCTGTTGGTTCTTTATAAAAACCATATTTTTTAAAAAAAATTTGATTTATATGCCGCCCTTCTCCGGAGACTCAGGGCGGCTTACAATGCGTTAAGCAATAGCGTTCATACTTTTGTATATTTATACAAAGTCAGCTTATTGCCCCCACAAACTGGGTCCTCAATTTACCTACCTTAGAAAGGATGGAAGGCTGAGTCAACCTTGAGCCTTGGTGAGATTCGAACCTGCAATAATTGCAGGCAGCTGATGTTAATAACAGGGCTTTAGACCACTGTACTATCCAAGGCTCTTTTTTTAGTATCTTTATCAGCGGTGGGTTTCAAATTTTTTTACTACAGGTTCTGTTGGTGTGGCATGGCTTGGTGGGCGTGGCAGGGGAAGGAACTGTAAAATCTCTATTCCACCGCCACTCTAGCGGAAGGATACTGCAAAATCTCCATTCCCTCCCCACTCCAGGGGAAAGTTACTGCAAAATCCCCATTTCCTCCCAATCAGCTGGGAATTGGGAGGCAGAGAATAGATGGGGGCGGGGCCAGTCAGAATTTTTACTACCGGTTCTCCGAACTACTCAAAATTTCTGCTACCAGTTCTCTAGAACTGGTCAGAACCTGCTGAAACCCACCTCTGATCTTTATAATATCTAGATTATATCTGTACATGCATTCACCATGCTAAGACTATCCCTTGGCTATTCAATTCAGATCTTTTAGCAGTAGATCTTTTAGGTACCAAAAAGTACCTGCAATTGAAATGTTTCTTAAGAGATGCAACACTTGAAACAAAACCAAAAATTAAGTTTCATAGGAAATTTAAAAATAGAATGAATATTCTATTTATTCAGTCTTGGAATATCAAAGAATCCAAGATTTTTAAAAATAAAAAAAAATATTTCTTATAATTTAATATATCATAAAATATTATTATATAGTTATTAGGCCCCTCAAAGAAAAGATAACAAATCAAATACAGTATTTTGCTGTTATTCTAAAAATCTAGGAATTTTTATAATATTATAAATAATAATATAAATATTATTATTTGATCTTGTGCATTCATAATTCCCTTTTGGTTTTAAATTGTAACATATAAATACAATTTTGAAAAGCAATATAGCTTAAGATTTAATGCAAGGTTAAATTATATTCCCAATATATTGAATGCATGATTGTATAAAGAGCTTTGACTTTTCTGAGAAGAATCTTACATCAATCCAAAGAAACATATTCTGCAATTTTAAGCAATGACTTCAGAATTGAAATCAGCATCTGTTTTAGAAAAATCTTTGTATTATTAAAATGAGATGAAGCAGTATGTTTATATATGATCTCATTTGATGCAAATTTCATAATGATTATTATTATTTATAAAATTTATATGCCGCCCAACATCCCAAAACACTGAACAGTTGCAAGTAAAAACATTAGGAGCAATAAAAATACAACTAATACATCAAAATGAAGAATAAAGATTGCAAGCATAGCAAAAAAACCTGGATGGGAACAAAAGAAACAAACTCACATAATCCAAAGGACGCTTCACTCACCCTCTACAAAGGTCTGGGCAAAGAGCCAGGTCTACAAGGTCCTTTGGAACACCAGCAGGGATTGAAGTAATTCCATACTGATAGAAATGAGTATTGCATGGTTTTTTTCGTGTTATTTGTAGTTCATTTAATCACTGTAGTATATGCAATTATTTATATTGTATAATCACTACTCTTTTTTTTTGCTAGTATTATAGTTGTTTGCCTTTTACTATATAATAAAAGAATAAAATAATAGAAAAATTATGAAAGCTTTGTTGTATGCATCACGTGCAAGTTCTCTCCTTTTGAGCAGGTATGCAACATCATAGTACAAAAGGGGTAGAACTTGAATTGTTATGGCGCAATGCTAATTCATCAGTGAGCCACCCTTTGGACACATCTGGCCTCTTCCACCAGTCATGAGAATTGTCATTCTGACATTTGCTGCTGGAAATGGTGGTGGCGCAGTAGTTAGAATGCAGTATTGCAGGCTAACTCTGCTGACTGCAAGCAGTTTGATTCTGACCGGCTCAAGGTTGACTCAGTCTTCCATCCTTCCGAGCTCAGTAAAATGAGGATTCAGATTGTTGGGGGCAATATGCTGACTCTGTCAACCGCTTAGAGAGGGCTGTAAAGCACTATGAAGTGATATATAAGTCTAAGTGCTATTGTTATCTGGCTTCCCCAGGGGCACCTGCCCACTTCATGCCTGATTGTGGGCTTGCACAGGTTCCTTACCAATAAAAGATTGTTGGTCATTTGTATAGCAACATTTCGTATTAGGATCTTTTTAAACTGTAAAGTTGAGGTGTGATTAGCATGCCAACTGGGGTCCCTCTTTAGTTATTAGGTTGATTGAAAATACAATATATATTTTACTACTTTTTTCATTGAATGCAGAGATGGTGTTGGAGAGCAGGTAAGGATGCACTGATGCACACACAGAGAACCAAAAGATCAATTAAAGTGTTGTTTATTCCTTGGATAACTGCTGTAGTTTGAATGTACAACTGAGTGCAAAATTAATAATAAAGAAATGGTGCCTTGTGAAGAAAATCTTAGCAATTCTTACAAACTGCACTTCTTTCCCACCTCCTTTTCCCACCTGCTTATCTAAAGTGTTAGCTTTGGAATGCTAATTGCTTTCCTTCCCCTTTACTCTATTGAAATCAAAAGCTAAAGAGACTTTGCCTGTGCCCCCTGTACTCAAGCTTTCTCTGGCTCCAGCACCTGAATCAATTAGGTTTTTGTAGGAGGAGCAGAGAGATGAAGAAAATAGGGGGTAGCTGTTAGGAAAAACTTGAATGTAGCTCCCAAAAAAGGAAGGCACAAGAAAGAAACTCAAAATTGCTTCACCTTGACTCTTTAAGGGAGAGAAAAGGGGAAATGCTGTCAGGTTTTCAAGATTATTGTGTTATAACCTATACCAGCGGTGTCAAACTGGCGGCCCCTGTTTGACACATGCAGGCCACACCATCCCAGCTCCATGAATGGGGAAAATGTCATGAAACATCACGTGACAGCAATACCCCGCTGCCAATTTGATGCCTGTGACCTATACTAATAAAGCAGAGTTCTAGTATTCCTTGTGGTATTTGTTTTCCTGACTTGGGTTACCTTAAAGGACTGAAAACTTTGCAATACAAAGGTACTCAGTCTAAGCCTGTCTTTTCCAGTACCACTTTCGTCCTGTTTCTCCTCCACTGCTAAAGGTGTTCCCTGTTTCCTTTGGGCTGTGTTTCTTCCTGGCCCTCTTTCTCTTTGTCTGTCGTCATAGGGTGTTTCTCTCGCTGGAAGCATATCCTGCAGAACTGTAAAATGCTGCCTTCCTGGTTTTCTTCTTCTTTGCCGTACATAACTGTTAACTTACGTCCCAGGTTCAAGTGCTCCTGGAAGAGTTTTAAGGATTTTTTTTTCTTCCTGCCTCCATACCTTTATATTTGTACTTGGCCATTAGAACTCTCTGGGGGGAAAAACTTTTTCACATGAAATCTTTCACACTTCTTCAAAGAAAGATCCAGTTCTCAAATATGGCAACACAGTCTGCACAGATGACAAGTGGATCCCATGTTCTCATGAATGAAACTATTTTTAATGTAACACTTAGGCTTAACTGTAGCATTGATTTGGTTGCATGGTGGATGACCTGTTGGGCAAGAAAAGGGAAGTGTGTAACTCAGTGGATTCTTTTAGAACTCTTCGATACTCTGCTTAAGGCATGTTCTTGAAAAGCTAGTTAAATTGGAGTGAGCAAAACAGGCTTTCAGCGTTCTCGTTCAAATTTGGACATCTCTTTTTAGTTCATCTTCTTGGTATTTTCATGTTGGGCTCCTGCAAGATTATATCTGACCTTCAGCAGATCTTCAGCAGTTCAACATCTGTCTGAAATACATCTGAATATTTGAAATCTAGTTGTGTTGGTATGCTGATAACACACAGCCCTGTGTCTTCTTTTTCATCTGAAGTAGATGATGTGACAGAAGTACTAAATTTCTGGTTTTTTCCAGACCTGCATATCATTGTTTTTATTGTTTTATTGCTTTCTTACTTTTAAAGTTGTAGAATCTACAGTGTCTTGCGGAGTCAGACAACCTCCAAATGTATGTATGTATGTATGAATCAATCAGATCAATCAGTAGTCATTTATCAGGGTAGATTAATAGTGTTGAAACGCTTTTGTAAGGAGTATCAAAATCAGATCTGTGGTTTGAAGTTGTTAATTGTCCCAGTCTTGATTTTAGAAAAACAAGTGTTTTCTGTGACTCAGAATTGCAAAAGATGATCACATGACTCCAGGACACTGCAATCGTCATATTTTTGAGCCAATTGCCAAGCATCCAAATTTTGATCATGTGACCATAGGATGCTGCAATGGTCATAATGGTTGCATGTGTGAAAAACAATCATAAGTCACTTTTTAAATGCCATTGAAACTTCAAACGGTCATTAAACAAATGGCTGTAAATCAAGGATTATCAGTGTCTACTTTCAATTCATGTTCTGCCAGCCAAATTTTGGATTGTTTTCAAAGGCACTGAAACTAACTAAGGCAGCAATCATTAAATTAGAACAGTGATCATCCTCTTTCCTTATGTAGATATAATAGTTGCTGCACCAATGCAAATTGTAAAAAAACATTTTGTGACAAATTTAGAGCATGTCAAATTGTTCAACTTTCAATTTCCAAACAATAGGGGTGCTCAAATGTTGTGACATGCCTTGGAAATTGTAAAGATACTTTGATTACTTTAATGTAATTTAGGTGTGCTTGGGAAGTAACTACATAAATATCACAACTTTTTAACATTTTGTTTGTTTCAACCGTCAATGAGGAAGCCAGATTCACTTTACAACCATGTTACTAACTTAACAACTGCAGTGATTCATTTAACAACTGTGGCAAGAAAGGTTGCAACATTGGGCAAAATTCACTTAACAACTGTCTCGCTTAGCAATGGAAATTTTTGGCCCAATTGTGGTTGTGGTCAAGGACTACATGTATTATGATTAGTTGTTTCATGTGAGTTGTTTCATCTTCTCTAGTCCCAGTTTGTTTGCAGGCTCAATTTGTGACTGATTGTGATTAATAAAACCATTCACAAGTTAGAGTCACAATAGCTGAAGAATCCAAAAGACTATTGTTCTATGAGCTGTTCTATGTTCTTCAGATCATCTTCAGAAGTGCTTCTTTTCTGTATCTTTACATGTGAAGAGTTGGTAACTGGTTGTGAATCAGTCCTTCCAAAGGCTGTGTGCCACTTCTCCCTAAATGTGTGCTTACAGCATATTCATATTGTGTTAAACATTTGTTTTTTAAAAAATACAGTAAGTTTCATTTGCATTTTAAATTTGTTATACTTGTGCTATTTTTGTAGTCTGTTTTTAAACATTTAATTGCATTTTTGCAGCTATAATTTCTTTTAGTGATTTTGTTTTGTCTTATATATTACTTGAAGTGTCTAGGCGACAGAGAAATGCACATATTTAGAAGATGATAATGATAATCAAAAAATGTTTATTATGTACATTTTTATTACATGGTTTACATAATTTAACAGTATAGGTAAAATTAAGTGATTCCTTTGATATATGAATGACATCACAGGTTAAATATGTAATGTGAAATACGTGCTCTGTGGATTTATGTAGTCCAGGGTGTCAAACTCACAGCATCATTCATTCATTCATTCATTCATTCATTTATTGGTTCGATTTATATGCCGCCCTTCTCCAAAGACTCAGGGCGGCTTACAATGCGTTAAGCAATTACCTTCATACTTTTGTATATACCTGCTTAGTAGGGCTTTCGGCCCCCCAAGCGGTGTTCTTTTTTATACAAAGTCAGCTTATTGCCCCCACAATCCGAGCCCTCATTTTACCTACCTTGAAAGGATGGAAGGCTGAGTCAACCTTGAGCCTGGTGAAATTTGAACTTGCAGTAATTGCAGGCAGCTGGCAGCTAAGTGCTATTTAACAGCGCTTTAGTCCGCTGCTCCACCAAGGCTCATGTGACGTATCGCGACTTTTTCCCCCTTCACTAAACCAAGGGTGGGCATGGCCAGCATGTGACACATCCAGCCTGTGGGCTACAAGTTTGACACCCCTGAAATAGTCTATCCATTTAAATTATGAGTAATTCAGTGATAAGAATTGGAGTTGTGTATAGCAGAAAAATAACAGAATAACAGAGTTGGAAGGGACCTTGGAGGTCTTCTAGTCCAACCCCTATGCTCAGGCAGGAAGCCCTATAACCATTTCAGACAAATGGTTGCCCAATCTCTTCTTAAAAACTTCCAGCGTTTAAGTGTAAATCATCCTATTCAAATCTTGGGTACACCATCGCAGTATGTTTCTGCTGTATTTCCCTTTTTAACTTTTCCTCGTTTTTCAGCTACCCTGAAAATTTGCTTTGAAGCTAGTTTGATCTATAATTGGTTTACATTTGTAGGTGGCTTTTTATTATTGCATTTGTTACATTTTGATAATACACTGGAGTGGAGTAAATGAATAGCTTAAGACAGTCTTTTATTGAACTTGGCAGGCTTCACACAGATAATGTAGCGATTTTGGCATTGGTGTTGTGGAAAAGAATAAAACAAACGGCAAGAAGGTCAGAAAGCAGAGCTTAGTTTGGAATTAGAGTATCCATCAAAGATAGGAGTTCCCATGCAATTCATTCTACTTTTTATATCCACAGTTTTGTAACACTTCTCCTATACTTGGTTTTTGTTTTAAAAAAATGCATAGTGAAAGTGGGTCATAAAACTCAACTTGACCCAACTCAGTTGGGGCCCACAGAGGTGCACCCAGTGATGGGGCTGGTTAGTGCCTTGAAGGCTCTCTCCTGTCTTTTACTTCTGAATTTTAAATATTTTATTCTTGTTTCATTCTGCTTTGTATTATAATATGTATACAGTTTGTCTTATTTGTACACCACCTAGTTGTTCTGTCCCCGTCTCACACACACACCCCAAACAGCCAGCCGGGGGTTAAATAACTTTTCAAACACCCAATGTCAGTTATCAGAAACTTGGCAGCAACCTTGTAGCTGCCTTCCAAGACTTTACTCCAAGAAGAAGGAAGAGTTGTTCCTTCACCAGATAACACAAACAAAATACACACAGTTTAAACAGTCCAGTTCGTAAATTAAATCCACAGCAGATTAGGCGTTGTTTTCCAGAGGTGCAAGTGACTTGCCAGAAGTGTAAGCTTTGTCCGTCACAGAGTCAGAATGGCTACCACCCTCCCTTATATAGCCTGTGGGGTGTGGTCCAGTGACTCAGCTTAATCTCTGGCACACCTCCTCTTCTGCTGCGTACGTTTGTCTCGCCGACGCTGGCGTGGATCCAGCCACAACTTATCTCCGTCATCGCTATCTGCCTGATCGGAGACACCTGGCTCCTGGCCAATCTCTTCTCCTTCGGCAGACACCTGAGGCATTGCCAGAGACGAGGGTCCTGGAGAGGGAGGCCTGGCCGACTCCTCTCCTTCATGTTCGGAGCCTTCCTCCTCCGATAAGAGGGGCTCAGGGGTTGGAGCCACAACACTAGTGTTGCTCTGTGAGGCAGATGGACAGTTTCTAAATATGATAAATAAAATAATGAAGAAACTTTCAAAGAATAAAACTATGTAGCCATTTATTTTTTGTTAGTTCATGATAGAGTTATACAACTTAAAATCTGTTATAAAGCACTGTTATTAAGATCAGCTGCCTGCAATTACTGCAAGTTCAAATCTCACCAGGCCCAAGGTTGACTCAGCCTTCCATCCTTTCTAAGGTAGGTAAAATGAGGACCCAGATTGTGGGGGCAATAAGCTGACTTTGTATAAAATATACAAAAGTATGAAGGCTATTGCTTAACGCATTGTAAGCCGCCCTGAGTCTCCGGAGAAGGGCGGCATATAAATAAATTTTTTTTAAAAAAATCTGCTTTTGAGAATAGATTAGCAGGCGTGGTCTCCAATTCTGCAAAATATATTTGGGAAAGAGAACTCTCCCTCTACTTTTTTATTAGTGCTAATTAGTGTTTTATTAACAGCTAAATTGATTCTATCAGTTTTCACAATCAGTTACCAGTTTTCACAATCATTGCCTAAGAATATACTTTTAGATATATCAATAGTTCATTTCATTTTTTTCCTCAGGGAACTATGTTCTTCTTTATGGAATGAAATTACAGACTATATCTTGTGCAGTGATGGTAACTATGAATACCAACCAAGTTTCTTGTTTTAATTGTTTTGTCTGGGAGACATGCCTATGAAAGCTGCTGTACAACTTGCTCAAAAGATTTTTAAGAGTCAGAAGACACCTCCCATATTCTTGTATATCCACCCTTCTAAGTGAACAAATTTGCATATATGCATATATATTTGGTGGAGGCTCTCAATATGTTACTTGGTGTGCCACTTCTGCCTAAATGTGTGCTTGCAGCATATTCATGCTGGGTTATACTTTTGTTTTTTAAAAAATATAGTAAGTTTCATTTGCATTTTAAATTTGTTATACTTGTGCTATTTTTGTTTATGTTTGTTTGTTTATGTGCCCACTATTATGCTAAAATCATTTTTTCTGAGATTACTAATTCTGAATAAATGTGCTTTTGATTTGCATTTTGATGTAATAGTTCCTTAAAAAATAAACATGCAGATATAGAATGGAGATGCCTGGATTGATAAGAGTACATGTGGAGAACATCATGACATTGTAGTTGACAACAAACTAAACCTAACCTTCTAATGGTTCATATATCCTTTGAGATTTTTATACCGTATTTTTCGGAGTATAAGACGCACCGGAGTATAAGATGCACCTACCTTTTTTGGTGAGGAAAAGAAGAAAAAGAAATCTCCCTCTGCCTCTGCCTCTGCACAATTTTGCCTCCTTGCAGCAAACAGCAAATAGATTGCTTTACTTTCATTTTCGTTTTCAGCATAGCTTGATTAGCACAAGGGGAAAAAAATCTGTTCCAGCAATTTACTTCTTTGCAGCAAGCAGTGGAGCCTGCACAAAACAGCTGAGAGCAAATCAGCTGAGAGTCAGGAGGTATCCAATCAACTTGTGCTAATTAGGCTGTGCTGAAGCTGAAAGGAGCTGTTTTTTTTCTTGCTGTTTGCTTGCAAGGAGGTAACTGCTGTGAGGCAGAGGCCAAAGGGTGGGGGCCAGTGGGTGGGTGAGGCTACATTTGGTGTATACGACACGCCTAAATTTTCACCCCCTTTTAGGGGGAAAAAAGTGCATGAGTCCCTCGGGAGAAGGGCGGTATATAAATATAATAAACTAAACTAATATATAATAATATAATATAATTTTATACTCCGAAAAATACGGTAATCCTTGAAGGAGGACTTTTTCCAATATGGAGAATGCAGGAAGCCTCTGGACAGAAAAGCAGGATTAAAATTGATTAGATGGCAGCAATATATCAGTAATAAAGTTTCTTCCATATCTAGCAATGTTTGATTTTCAGATGCCAAGGCATTTTTGTTTGTCAGGATAGTAACTACTATAATGTTCTTTTCCCATGGCCATCATAGGGTCTATATACAATAAAAGGAGATTTGCAGGACAAAAACCTGGTCATTTAGGTTTTTGCAAGTTATTTCATCAGAATTGCAGGCCTATTTAAGAAAGTTCCAGCTGAGAGTTTATCTGCTAGAGAAAATGTCCAGAACTCAGAAATATCATAGATGCTGATTCATACACATCTATGGATTGGCTCTTGGCATGACATAAAAGAATTATATTGTAGAGTTACTTATGATTACAGTCTTTAGGCTGTATTTTTCAGGAACTAAAATAAAAGAATCTGCAATTCTGAAAAAGGGTTCTATAAATCCTTATTTGACCTTTCCCTCAAAGAAGGGAAAATGTCTCTTTGTAATGTCATTTTATTATATCTCTTCTTTTTATTATCCTTTAGAAAGAAAAGTTGTTTAGCTGGCCAAACAAGCTGTGTGAAATGTACTCTTGTCTATTAATTAAAATGAAGATTAAAATTGTGGCTATTTCTGTGTTTGAAGATGAACATGTTGTACTCCTGCCACAAATATCCTTCTAAGAGAAATTAGATGAAATGGCAAAATGGTTTTTGGGTTTGCTTGTTGTGGAAACACCACATTGGAAAAGCACAACAAAATACCAGTTTGCTTTTCCATTTAATAATCCTTTAGCACATGCATCTTTCAAAGGCATTGTTCAAAATAATTTAGAATTATCTATTACAGTTTGTAATTTCTTTTTTTCTTTTTTTTAATTTTTAAACTTTTATTAATTTAAGAAACCACATAATACATTTTATTATGTATAATACAGTTTGTAATTTCAATGTGCTCCTGTTAGATTGTAGTACAAAATGACATACTATATGTTCCTTTTAATTACCGGTACGTTCATCATACAAAGGCTCCAAAACCCCATTCATAAATTAAATAATATTTTCCTGATGTTTATAAATATAATCACCAGCTACAAAAGAGCATATACTGCTGCAGAACTGGATGAGCAACAATTCTGGTAACTAATCAAAGGCAGAACAGCTTTCCATTTCTGCATTTCTGATCTGCTTAAATACTGCTTTCATGTATTATTGAACTAGTGTAATACATTTTGCTTACATGAACAATGCTGCTACATCTATTTGGTCTCAATAGGTAATTCTAGTTAATTTCTTCTCAACACTGAAGAGAAATTGTGCTACCAGTAATTATGCTAGAGAAAGAGAACGAATCACTGCATAACTGTGGAATTTTTAAGCATGGGAGATTTTATAGTAAAGTACAGTCCAATGAATGTCTAAGTGGTTTCTCATACTGTATTTCCAGTGTTTTAATGAAACAGATTCTGGTCCTTTCCAAGGTTGTTTAGTCTGGGCGTTTAGAATAGTTAATCTGTTCCAGAAGGCTAACCACCAAGAACTTTCCTTGTCTGGACAGCTTCCGTCCTTCCCGTCCTTGTAGTTGCATTGCAATGCTTTCAAATTCTGCTTCCTCCCAAGCAGGTAACACAAGTCTTTGGTCTTCTCCAGCATAACATGAAAGAGAGCAGGTTTTGGCAGTGTGAAGCTTGAGCAGATATATTTCTTGTCAGTATTATTACTTAGAAGGGAATACAAGAAACTGACTGCTTCACAGTTACAATTTATTTCAACAACATAAAGAGATTATATGGCTTCTAGTATTTGGAAAGCTCATTTTTGTTCCCATAAACCATTAATCTGTGAGGCAAAAATGTATATAATTCGCACCTTTATAAAGATGGAAAGTTACTTTTAATCACTGATATAAAATGCAATTTTTATTTTGCAGAGATAAAAGCAGAAATGACATTAACACTTTTACAATCTGCAAATCATTCATATTAGCGCCTGAAAGCCAACATAACACAAGTCTATTCAAAACTATATCTCAGTTAGTTTAATGAAAATTATGACCCAAACAAATCATTGTATCATTGTATTCATGGTTTCTCAAAGTCATTCTGTCACATCAATTTTCAACCGTAGTTCTTTGAAGTTGCAGTTATTTGAAATCCACAATTCAAAGTACAAAATTTTAGTGTTTTCATTCCACATCCTCTAGATCAACATTTATTAATGCAAAATAATACAGTGCATGTTAACCCAGTTTTGGGTAGATTATGTGGAATCATGAGATTCCAAGATGAAATACACTTATATAGGTCCTTTACAGAAGATGTTCTCAAACTTTGCAATAGTATGATTCCTTATATGATAAATAACATAAATTATTCACTGGAATTAAGGAAGGCAAGGAATAACTTATGTAATTATTACATTTTAATCTTTATAGCAAAATGTTGGAACCTTACAGGGTTATAAATGAAAATTATTCCATTAGAAATGAGCAACTTCCTGCCCCAAGAATTAAAATATTTTTTAATTGGAAGGATGATCTTACTTTTGCATAATTCCTGACATTTGGGTTCCATTTAAAAATTAGGCATTCTCATTTAACAAAGTAAGGAAGAGGAGGAGTGCTGTTTCTTTACTTTAAATGCTATTCTTCTCTTAAAATGCTACACCTTGCAAAACATTGCCATGCTATGAATTGCTTTTGGGGTTCCCTTCAGCTCAGCTAAATTGAATATTAATCAAGTCATCTTCCTTCCTTCCCTTCCTTTGATCATAATTTCCTCTGAATAGCATTCAATGTGCTATATAACTAAAAACATTCACACCCAGATTTCACCTAAGATCCAGAGAGCCAAATGGTTCTCAAAGTTGTGGCTTGACTGTGGATGTGTGGATTCAAGAGCCATTTTGATCACACTTTTAGAGTTAATACACTGCATGTGTGAGGAATTGTCCTGCAATGGAAAAGAAGATACAGCAAATACAGAACCTTGTGGAAAAGAAAAATGTTAAGAGATCTAAAGGAACAACTGTTAAAAAAGACTCAGTTTAAGCAAGAGGGAAGAATTCTACCATAATTCTTTAAGGTATTTCTTTAAGCAAAAAGCAAGAATGAATGTTGTGCTTCATTTTTCCCCAAAGCTCCTGGCAAATGCGTGATTATCAAGTGCTTGATTATCAGAAGTAAATTGATATTTTAATACCAGGTTTAGTACAGGTAGTCCTCAAGGCCACTTAACAATGGTTCCAAATTACGACCGACATACCAAAGCTATATATAACTCTGTTTCAAAGTTAGGACAACTGCAGTGGCCCCACAGTCATTCATCCTTATGATACTGTATCATGGGAATGCTAAGTACAGACAACTCTCTTCCCCCCATCCCACCCTGATGGAACCTGAAGCACTTATTTATTTATTTATTTATTTAATTAATTAATTTATATACCGCTCTTCTCCTGCTGGACTCAGGGCAGTGCATAGCCAGAAATAAAAAACAGTCAATACAAAATTTAAAATTTAAAAGAATTATAAATTGTGGCCAAAAGTTTAAAAACCTCATAACTAAAACCCAATTGGACAATTTAAAAATCTAAAATCTTAAAAAATCTTTAAAAAGGGGGAGGGGGGTTATGCCAGCCCTGCTTGTTGAAAGAGAAGCTTGCTCCCCATGTCTCCTAGAAGCAGCCGTCATTTTCAGGGCCCTGACAGTTCCTTGCAAAATGGTGGATGTTTTCAGAAATTTCTGCACCAATCAGCTGGCTGCTGATCAGTTGGCTATTGGGAAGCTGCAAAACTCTGCTGCTTTGGGAAGCCAGTCCTTGCATAAAAGGGGCAGTCTGCCTATGGAGGTCAGCTAGGACTTAAAAGGTAAACTGCCCTCTAGAAGCAGTCAGATGGACAGTTAAAGCTTGCAAAGACTCAGCGTCCTCTATTTTGTCGAACAAGTTCTAGAGTATAGTTGTTGGCTAACTTTTGGAGATGAAGCTTTTTTTTTTCCAATTCAAGGGGGAAAGCTGTTTTCTTTTCTTCTCGCTTCCATTCCTCTACTCTTCAGCCTGGGGTCAAGGTAAGGTTTTTAAAAGGCATAGAGATTGGAGAGCAGAGGTGGAGAGTTTAGTTCTAGCACCTGATTGAGGTGGGAGCTGAAGATCAACAAGTCTGTTTCTCCCAGCTGTTTTTGTTTTATTTATTGAAAAAAATGTGGTTTTCTGAGAGAGGGAGGAGGAGTTAAGCAAGGAAAAGGTTTGGGAAGCTCGTTCTGAAGCTGTTGTCTTTTATGCAAGAGCCGGCTTCCCAAAGCCTAGCAAAAGGCAAGAGAGCTTTGCAGCCTCACCAATGGCCAGCTGATGAGTGCAAAAAAGGCCAGGGAATTGGTCTTTTTGTGCCCTAGAAAGAAGGGCAGGAGAAAAGGCAGAGGCAAAATTAGGAAAGGCAGGCACACCCTGCATTTTCCTTGCCCATTGTTTTTTGTGGGCAAGACAGCTGTGCAGTGGCCAACAGGTGAGGCACCCAAGAGGCAGGAAACAACATGGAGGTGTCTTGAGGTGGAGAAGGCTTAAAGCAGGTGGTCTTGTGCCTCTAGGATCTCCTTCACCCCCCAGCTCCACTTAACAATTCATGCCTTTATTTAACAAAATACCAGGGAGAACAGGGGTGGCTGGTTGTTACTTGAGGCAGGAGGCCTTTCATTTAACATTGACCCAATCTTTGACCCTACTGTGCAGGCTCCATTACGGTCATAACAGGAGGACTACCTGTAATAGTTTTTGTCTATTCTTTCTTATCAAGTGAGTGGATTCCCATTTTGTTTCATATTGCATTTGTATTTCTTTTTATATTGTCAGTTTGGAGTTATTTGGCACTTAATTGAAATAAATACGTCTAAACTCTTGATTTTGTTTAATCCCTACAGCATTATATCACATTTGTCTTTTGAGATGGCTAAACTTACTACACAACTCAAGATTGGTAAAGTGGCTTGGAATAATCTGATTTTGGCAGGATGCTAAGGATGAACATGGATTGATGATCCCCAATATTGGCATGTAAAGATTTTCTTTACAAACACCTTGTAAGAAGACTAGACTAGCTCTGCTGTAATTTCAATATATAAAAAGAGATATAAGAAGAAACCTTTGGATCCATCTGCTTGCTAAGCGTAAGAATAAGCTACATAAAAGCATTTCTATACAAAATTGGTAGTCCAGCTGGTGCCAGATAATGTCCAATGCAGGAGCAAGACAGTTTCAGGAAGAAGAATTAATGTTTGATTAGTATCTCATCCTTATCTTTATCATTAACAGAAAACAAAACAATAACAATCTGCCTGGAACCCTTTGTGCTGCCTTTGTGGCCCTTGACTCCATCTCAGGGATAGACTTTGGGAGAAATTGGCAGCTGCTTCTCTTGATTCTTATTGATTTGACATTTATGAAGAAGATAATGCTGATCTAATATGACCATGGGGTATCTCAATTCATGACCTCAAAGGGATGAAGCCACTTTTTATATTACTTAATTAGTTCAATATGCAGCAAAGTTTAAATTTTATCCTCTTCGTGTCAGGCAACAGACCTGTTTCATCAATTTTATATGCTGATAGTGCAGCAATCTTCTAACACAAATGAGCCTGAGCCTTTGTTCTCTTGCCCATTACTGCAGAAGGGAGCAACTTGTCATCAATTACAATAAAAGTAAAGTAGATGTGTTCTCCAAATGAACTGTCACCCACCACTACTCTTGGGAAATTAATGGCTTTGACATTGATCAAATCAAGAGTATTTAAACACCTAGATGCTTCCTTGCAAGCCTCAGCGACCCGGAACAAACAGCAAAGTCTCTGCCCAGGCCTATAAGCTTTCAAACACCATTGTGAGTTTTGCTAATCATATTAGTAATAAGTGTGTCCCAGCTGCTGCCAAAATTTTCAGAGCCAAGGTCATTTGTTATACGGTGCACAGATTTTCCACTCTTGTGACTTAAGCTTCATTTAAGCAATGCAACTGAAATGTCTAAATGCTTTGTGTGAATACCCCATTGTGTATCCTAACTCACAGTTAGGATCCAGACTAATCTCTGATGGCCAACGTCTCTTTTTGGTAGCTAAAATACTGGGTTAAATGACACTGTCTTAGTGGCATACTGGAAGATAAGGATTGTGCAGACCCAAAATATGATAGTTCATCAGCTTGTTAGTTGATCTGGTTAGGCCCCAAGAGAGTCTATATGAATTGAGGGAATTATTTGCCGTGCCACTGACATATAGGCATGGTTTAATCAAACTGCCATCTTGTATGCTGTACCGTAGCCCAGCGGTCACCAGCTGGTGGTCCATAGACTACTGTTGATCCGTGAGAAAATTTTGATGGTCTGCAGAAAAATTATTTGCATTTTTTATATTGCACTAAATCAGGGGTTCTCAAACTACGGCCCCTGGACCAGATACGTGTAATGAATGCTTGCATTACTGTAGAGAGTCTCCCCCTTCAGGGTCTTTTTGTGTGGGTCAGGGGGGAGGACAGAAATTCTGACTTGGGGTTTGCTTCAGCCTCCTGGTGCAGGGCTTTGGGTGAAGTCTGGAGGGAAGCTGGTGCTGAAGAGCCAGAGGGCCTTGTTCCAGTGGGACTGTATCATGGCCTGGAACTGGCTGACCATCTCAGCCCACTGAGCCTCCAGGCGCTGGTACCCGGCCTTGTATTCCCGCAAGTCTTCCCTCTGCTTGGAAAGCCTATGCTCCTAGTCCTCAGTAAGGTGCTTCTGCTGAGCCTCCTTCTCGGTCAGATCCAATTTGAACTGAGCCAGCTGCTTTGCCAACTCTTTCTCATGGTGGCTGCTTAGCTCCAACAACTGCTTCTTGTTGGGGCCCTAAGAAGCCTAGGCAGGCAGGCAAGGAGTGGGTGAGAGAGGAGGGGTGAATAGAGGCCAATCAGGTATCCCTTGACATGAGTGACATCAAGTTGGCCATGCCCACCCAGTCACATGACCACCCAGCCACATCTACCGAGCCAGTCATTAGGCAGATCATATTAGTGGTCCACGGGATTTAAAATTATGAATTTAGTGGTCCCTGAGGTCCGAAAGGTTGGTGACCCCCTGCTGTAGCCTGTATGGTAGATTTTACACTATATATTTACCAATAGCATATATCCTTTCTGTAATCCTCAGGAGTATTTTTATTTCATCTGCTATAACTTCTTGCCATCTCCTTGTTAGAAGGAAGATTTTATTTGTCCCTGTCATTTTCTATTTATGGTGTCCTTTCTAAATATAATGGTGAATTAATAATAATGCTTTTCTTAATCCATGCTAGTTTAAAGGAGGAGCTTACTTGCCTCCTTCTAACTGACATATTATCAATTATCTCTAGAAGGGTTGCTAAATTCCCCCCCCCCCCCCCCCCCCCCCAGATATAACCATGTTTAGCAATTGCAGTCATTTTCTGTACTGCTTAAGCTGATTTGTTCTTTTATGCTCATTTTATTACTCTGGTCTGGTTGTCCGTTGAAAGGCAAATATTCTTGTAGAATTGTTGCATTGTTTTTTTATTCAGTATACATTAAACTGGTAAGCCTGCTGAGAAAGGAATGTAAGGAAATTACATGTATGTATGTATGATGGCCATGCATCCATTGTCTTGTTACCACCGCGTCTTATAGGGATTGCAACCCATACTTTAGAAATAAAGTGAACCACATCAGAAGCCACTGACTATCTGGTTGGCTACTCGGTACGCTGCAGAATTTCACTAATTGTCTGTTTGAATGTAGATTGCAGCTACATAAAGAGATTAAGAGATGCCATTTCAACATTTCAGGGAATTGCTCTATAATTAGAATGCTTGAATCTAAATCTATGCCCAGCAAATAGTTTTAATCTTCTTGATTAAAACTATTTCATGATTCTTTCACTAATCATCAGGGTTGCCTCGGCTGATTTAACTGGCTAGGTGGGTGATTAGAAGTGCCCTGGACAGACACCTGCTTAACTCACTGAATTACAAGAAGGAGGAAGAATTACACTGTCATAAAACTTGCATGATTCGGTTATTATAGCCAATTTTAATAAAAGTAGCTTTATCCTTATGGAGTTGGTCTCTTGGTCTGGTCTACCTAGTGAACTGACGTGTGCTTGGGAATAGAGTATACAACATCCAATCTGGATCGGTCACATGGAGCAGAGGTTTACTGTTCCAAGCTTTCGGACTCATGCTGGAGCCCATCCTCAGGGGATTTCTCTCTACTATCTGAGGATGGGCTCCAGCACAGAAGAGTAAATCTCTGGTCTGGGTAACCAACCCAGATTGAATCTTACAACATTATCCTGGGACACGTATATTTGCCTTCATTTGTGGAATATACGTTTGACTCTTATGCCACTTTAAAAAATTTCAATAAGCAAATCTGGTACAATTTATTGTCATGTCACAGAGCATTTTTTTGAGAGAGAACAATAACTTTGCATACTAGATTTATTTTGGGCAGCTGTTTCTCACCTTTAAATTTATTAGAAATGGAAAACCTTTCAAATGGATGATACTTAGATGCAACCAACCCATAATATGGAACTAATTCTGTATGGATAGAAATTGGGAATTAAGGTCCATTATATCTGAAACCAAGGGAGATTTCTAATAAAAGCTATTCTCTTTAAATATGGGATGCCTTCAGGCTGAGATCCTTATTTAAAAAAGCAAACATAAGATATGACCATCCCAGTTTTAGTAATTAACAGAATTGTAAAGCTACTTCCTAAATATTCATAGTTAATAAAATCATAAATTTAGTGGCAGTCCCAAATTTAGACCTCCTCCCTAACAGCCATCTGTGACAAATAACTTTTACTACTGCCTGCAGCTTTTCTTTTTATGACACATGCCATCTGGCTTACTACTGATATGTATCTTGAGTCTTTGAAATGTTTTGGTTCATTGTTCTTCAAGTATTCTCCCTTTCCTGTTTTGCCATGTAAGTAAGACTCTGGTGAATCCTTCTGAAAAATTATACTTCAATTTATCTGCAGGATTGTATATTTAACAGCTGGTAATCCTGATAATTGCTAAGAGGAATCAAGGGGCTGATTTTAACCTTCAAAGTTGATATTTGTCATAAGAGTTCACTATGTTATGCCATAGTTTTATCAGTATTTAAAAGGCAGAATACATGGTTATTCATTATATACGAATAAGAATGATATCAATGGGGAAAAAATGGGATTCTGGTGGAATTCCAAGTAATTCAGACACATTCATACAGTGTTGTGACAAATCCATGTACTCAACACGCCATATTCTGATTTATCACGCAAAGACTCGTCTTCTGATATGAAATCCACAGAACATTTTAAAGACCACATGTTTATTGTGGCAAAAACTTTCCTAACTGTAGTCTATTCATCTGATACAAATGAGAAATTTATTTAAGAGAAGAATGGCCAGAATTTTCTTTTATTTTATATTGTATCTTTACTTTTTTTGTGCTTTCCTTGGATTGCATTTGAGGTAATGACTATCAGCATGGAAGTGTATAAAAATGTGAATGCTGTACTTTCTTGCTAATAGTAGCTTCTACTTCAAGATGTTCCAGGGTTTATTTACATAAAATAAATCAGCATGACATAAGAATGAATATATACATTAAAAACAGTAAAATAATGTATCAACATTAAAAATACACCTTTAAAAATTCAGTAGATTTAAATAAATTTCCTACTTTAGAAAACATAAAATGAGTTAGCTTGCAAATGTCCCTGTAGAGTCATAAAAAATAAAACATACAATATCCTACTCCTTCAGTTAATGAGCATAGTCTCAGAAGATTTTGGTGTCAAATGAAGATAAGCTTTCCACAAGTCAGGTTGAACCTCTAGTGACTACACGGACACTTCAATGTAGCTTTCTTGGCAGTAATATAGAAATGATTTTCCATCTCTTTGATTCGTTTGATTCTGTGGGGGTTTTTTTACTTGCAACATACAGCCCTGATACTTCTCTGATGGCTCACAGGTTTGACAGTACTTTATTTTCTATTCTTTGAGATCAAGAAAACAAACAAAATAAGAAAAACATCTTTCTTGATCAAATTCTGCCTTTGTGTAAGATTGTAAAAAATATAGCTACAAGATAAACTTTGTGTAACTTGAAAACTTGTATGTTACCATACAGTATTCAATTAAATGTGATCCAGCTAAAATGGTACAAACATGTCTTTGCGTTATATAACCTGTAAAAAAAGACTAGCATTAAGAGTTTTTGCTAGGTATTTTGCCTATATTCTTTTAACAAGAAAATCCTTTAATGCATGGGTGTCAAACTCACTGCGTAATGTTGCTTTCACATGAAGTTTTGTGATGTTTTTCCCATTCGCGGAGCTGGGGTGGGTGTGGCCTCGCATGACGCATCTGGCCCATGGGCCGCCAGTTTGACATCCCTACCTTAATGTATCTTAGTTCTGATGTTAATTCTTCATTTTCTGTGTTTTATCTATCCTTCCTAGGTGACAAATAATATAATACACTTCATTTTTTTTCCATTGTCTTTCTAAGTGATTATGAATTAGGCCTAAAGAAGAAAGCAAGTGGTACTGAAGTTGCCTAGCACAGTTCTTTCTCCCAAGTCAGTTCTCCCCTTCTGTAGTGTATTATGTCTGTTTTATGATTGTGTAAGGGCCAAAATAAACATTACACACAAAAATTAACTAGAGTTCAGTTGTCCTTTTTGAGCTTCACTTTGCTTTGCCTTTTTTTTTTTGCTTTATTTTGCTATAATGGAGAAAGATATATTGTTGTTTGTGTTATGTTATATGTTATTGTTGTGAACTAATACTTTGAGAATTTGAGAAGCAATTTGAGAATTGATTTGCAATAGAGTAATATTATGGGGGGGAAAAGTTAGCCAGGTGACCTCTCATTCCTGTTCAAAGTAACCTATTTCATAAGTAGGTAACTTTATAATAATTGTCACAACAACAAAAGAAAGCAATATTTAAAACATTATTTGATTTATTATAATCAAATTTATAATCATAAGCTGGGTGACAGCTGCTACTAAGGCCTACCGCATGGCGATTCGTGCAGCGAAATGTAAATAGTTCTCCACACTAATTGCATCTGCAGATAATCGCCCAGTGACCGTCTTTAAGGTGAGCCTTCTCCTCCTGGGGAAGGAGGTGATTGAGATCCACCTGAAGAGGCGCGCTGAGGAATTTGTGGATTTTCTGGAAGACAAAATCGTTCGACTGCATTCCCAGTTAGATGCCAGCGTGGTTGCTGGTCCGGTGGAAGCCCTGAGACAGGTTCTCGCCCTGTTATCTCGGAACAGTTTGATCCTGTTTCTCCCGAGGAAATGGACAGGATCCCAGGGAGTTTGCGCACAAGCACCTGTGCTACATATAGCTTACAAATGTCGATATCTTTATATGCATATTCTTTGTAGTTAGTTTGATTCAGACAAAATAAAGGAAAAACATTAAAAATTACAGAGCTACGAAAATATTTTGCATTTGAAATGTTCCCTCCCTACCACAGGTTGTCCAACCTCGAAACACAGATTGAAGAGTCTGTTTGAGTCAGATCCTTCTGGTGAATGGCCATTCTAAAAGTTAATATCCAAGCATAGAACATTTCAGGCTTGAAAATGTTTTCCATACTTTTGTTGATCATTGAACATAGTTAGTCAGTGAAGTAAAAGCAGTGTGACCAGAGATTTATTTTGAGATGATTATGAATGAATGAATGAGATAATGATGTAAGGATGCCAATACTTCTTGAGCTTTTCCCAGAAGTGCTTGTAACACACTCATTTTGGCAGCAAATACAGTCATGAGCTTCTGAGTTGAGATCAGAAAGTGAGGGGAAAAATAAACTTTTGAGTTTGGCACAATGACATCTACTGAAATTACTAGATGCTGAATGAAGCTTCCTGCTTCTCTGAGCACAGTGTTGTATCACATTTCCAGATTTCTACTGGCAGCATGAATTGAATTGTACTGTTGGGAAAAAAGATACATCAGCCACTGCTCTGCTTGAGTTCTTTACTGTTTGGCTTTTTGGAGCATAAACCTGCTGATGTCCAAATGAACTTTTGTAAAAGTTATTTCATTTCTTACTATTTGTTCTTGAATAGTAAATGTATAAATAGATCGTTGTTTTGAGATAATAAATTAACTTAGTAGGATTCCATTGGTAATCATAGGCATATGTACATGGAAATATAATGCAATGAATTTCACAGCTTCACGTGGTACTTCTCTTTGTGGTACTAATTGTAAGACTGATGCTTCAGCAGCAAGACTGAAATTTTATGTTTAATTGCAGAATGATGAAATTAGACTGAACATGAAGCCTGAGTGGCATAGCAGGCTAATGCCTCCTACTAAGGCAGCATTTAACATCCAGCTGCCTGCAATTACTGCGAGTTCAATTCTCACCAGGCTCAAGGCTGACTCAGCCTTCCATCCTTTCTAAGGTAGGTAAAATGAGGACCCGGTTTGTGGGGGCAATAAGCTGACTTTGTATAAATATATACAAAAGTATGAAGGCTATTGCTTAACGCACTGTAAGCCGCCCTGAGTCTCTGGAGAAGGGCGGTATATAAATCAAAATAAAATAAATAAATAAATAAACATTTTAGTGCTGAAAAATTGTATAGAGAAAATCTCTAACTTCACGTTCTCAATTGAAAAGCGATGGCCTCCAAAACCATTGTACCATATTCTATAATATCAGTAATTTTCTGCCTGTTGTGGCAGATGAAGTCCAACATGAGTTTAGGCATTTAGCCATTTACTTTAGAGAAGTAACAGATAATTCATGAGAAGGGTAATCAGGAGCAGGAGCAACAAGAGAGAAGATCAAAGAAACATTATTTTGCAAGGAATCAACAACTGTTTGTCTAATTTTATAAAAGTTGAGAAGATTCTTCCAAACTAGTTTTCTTTTGGGAATCAAATCCTGGAAGAGGGGAACTGGAAGCATACGTCTTCTTTCTTCAGGTGTTTCAGGATTAAAGTTAATATATGACCATGTGTTTTCAGAAGAACATAGAGATAGTTACCAGTATTTTTAATGGGGTTTCCATGATATAAATAGGCATGGGACAAGCAGAAGTTTAAATCTGATTTTTTTTCTTGCTACTCTCCTACAACAACATCTCTGCAGAATTTTTGCTTATGATTCTCCTCTTAGTGGCACAGAAGTCCAGGTACATAAATACTCTGAAATTAATGTAATTTGTGGCTTAAGTTTTGCTCTTCACAATGCTAATAGTAATATCCTTTACATCTCCAAATGACTGACTATAGTCCTTTTTTTCTTACCCACAATACAGGTACTCTTCAACTTACAATGAATTGCTTAGAAACTGTTCAGAGTTACAACAAACCCAAAAAGAGGAACTTGCACCCTTGATTCAAAGTTCCAATAGTTAGATCCCTTTTGTAGTTATGTGACTGAATATCAGTCAGCAAAACGGCTGCATTTATAGCTGTTTATAGCATCCTGCAGTTACATGACCATATTTTACAATGGTTTTGCTGAAAACCTCACTTCTGGAATGAACACTGCAAAAAATATCATAAGATCAGGTTGGTCATTTGACTGACAGGTTTTACGACTATCATGGCATACAACCATAATGGGCAGGCTCTGTTACAGTCATATGTCAAGGACTATCTGTAGAACACAAAGAATGCAATTGTTTCAATTTCTTTTTACACTGGGAAACAGTGTTAGGAAACCTGTAGTTTTTGAATTGGTGCCTTCTTTAGAGAGAGAGAAAGACAGTTTGGTCAGGAAAGCATATGGTAGTCATTAAATAATTGAATGGCTAAGTGACTTTGAAAGTAATGAAATATGTTAATCTTCTCTATTCTGAATAAAACATTACATTTAATGCTACAGGTCTTAAAATGTATAGAATGTTTTAAAACCATGATCACAAGCCAAAAGGCTGGCTCCTTTGGACCACATATATTATTATAAATAATAAAGAACATTAATTTAGATAACCTGTGAAAAAAATTAAATTCAGTTTTAGGTCTGAAATTCATCTGCTTCACCTTAGAAAAGATTGAGTAATTGAAAATGAGAAAAAATGTTGAAGTTAAATTAGCAGAATCACTTTGCCATTTTGGGAGTTCTCTATGCCCAATAAGTGCAAACAGGAGATTAAAAACTATAGTGGAGATAATAGGTTTCATCTCTCTTCAGTAGAATATCCTGGAAATATTCTATTAATTACATACATAGAAAGAAAGAAATAACATTCACTCTGATCCTCCAAACCAGTGGTGGGTTTCAAATTTTTTTACTACCGGTTCTTTGGGTGTGGCTTGATGGGTGTGGTATGGCTTTTGTAGGTGTGGCTTGGTGGGCATGGCAGGAGAAGGTTACTGCAAAATCCCCATTTCCTCCCGATCAGCTGGGAATTGGGAGGCAGAGAATAGATGGGGGCAGGGGCAGTCAGAATTTTTACTACCGGTTGTCCGAACTACTCAAAATTTCCGCTCCTGGTTCTCCAGAACTGGTCAGAACCTGCTGAAACCCACCTCTGCTCCAAACCATGGGAAGAACTACGAGAACAGTGACATCTGAATCAATTTATTATTGCTGTTTTCTAAAACATACATTGTGAGAGAACTATCAGATGCAAATTAGCCAATTTTAATCACTAATTTTAATTTTAATCCTTTGTTGTATATATGTAGTTTATATGGTAAATAAATAATCTGCACAATATAGTTTTTAAAGAGATATTTGAACTTAGATTCAAAATTAAAATGTTTCTAATTGAATTTATTTACTTTTTATTCACGTGGATTATAAATGGATTGTTATTTTATCTGTACTTTGGAATATTATAAAAAATATACTGGTGGTGTAGAATCTTCCCAGGTTCAAGAATACTATTTGAAAGAAGGTTTATTAAATAATCAACAGCTTTTACAGCACTGTTTCAAATAGTCTTTTATAATATAACAGTTCCCCATTAAATTTAGTTGTCATCACTGAACATTATCAAGCAAAAGTGTTAATTAGTTTGTGAAGCATCTGTAGAGGTTCTCCAATGCTGATGATATGTTATAAAAAATTAGCCATATAAAATTCCTAAATGAGGATGAATGGAAAATGATACTTAGGTATTTAGAGCAATTATACATAGAAATGTAAAATTGCATGGGGAATGTAAGATGGTGGCTGTGATATTGCAATTGAACACTTTTATATATGCATTTACTACATATATTAAAGAGCTGTTGTATGGCCTCAGTTGTAACACTGACTTTGCCATCCTGCGTATTTTTAAACCCCTCCAGATACTGCTGACAATTTTTTCCTAGTTGCTATTTATTTGCTATTTATATTTATAGTAGCTTAAGTATTTTGGAGACTGAGTAATGTTTCCTTTAAATAAAACTGATTACAAGCTTTTCATGGCAGAAGTGACTTGATGCTTGGAGGCACCTCGACCTTCCTACCTGAAATAGAAAGAATGGGAGCAGAGGATAGTAATATTGTAGAAGGATAGATATACAGTATGTACCAGCTGTAAGGGCTGAAATACATTATTTGACTTAGCTGAATAATTCAAATATAATATAATATAAACGGCCAAGGATACAGCCTAATAGTGAAATTTCTTAGGTTGGATTCACACATCATTCTCTGCTATGATTTGTGACCTAAATTACTGAATAGTTATATTTTATTATTGGTATTACATCAAATATATTATAATATTGGTATAATACCAAATTATTGAATAAACTACAGTTAATTGATTTTTCGCATAAGCTATTAATCACAAAGGATCAGTGGTGAAATCTAAAATTTGTTACTACTGGTTCTATGGGCGTGGCTTGGTGGGGGGGTAATGTGACTGGGTGGGCGTGGCCAATTTCCCCCCCCCCTTTTAAAACCATTTTTTCTACAACCTCTTCGGGAAAGAGGTTGTAAAAAAATGATTTCAAAAGGCTCTGACAATCCCAGCTGAGTTGCCTGATTGTCAGAGGGTATTTTAAAAACCCTCTGCCAATCAGACAACTCAGTTGGGATCGTCAGAGCTTGGATCGTCAGAGGCATTTAAAAGAAAAAAAACTTTTTCTTTTAAATGGGTCTGACGATCCAAGCCGAGTTGCCTTGATCGGCAGAGGGCATGGGGAGGGATTTTTGCTACCGGTTCTCCGAACCACCCGCCTCCATCGCTACCGGATCAGGTGATCTGGTCCGAACCGCGAGCATTTCAACCCTGCAAAGAATGGGTTCATACAGTATGTTAAATCAAAATGAAACAAACTACATTTTGGCCTTGTGCAATTATGAACTTACTGTGTTTATATTTCTAGAAATTAGCCAAATTTGTGTTAAGTTTCAAAGGTTAGAGTTAGAATCCTAGTATTGGCAATATTCAATGAGTATTTGACGATTAACTTCACTATTTCAACACTTTGTCCTTAATAAAAATGCTTTTACTTAAACTTTGTTTTGCACTTACATTGAACTATTTATAGCTAAACTTTATGTCCTGTGCTAAGCATTTATTTTCATCCATTGCTCACCATAGAAGCTATTTGTAATAAATGCATAATGGAAATGAACTCATCTATGTTTGATTTACCTTTGAAAGTGAGCTTATGTGAAAACTTTAAATAGTCTGCTATTGTGGACATTTAAATAATATTGGAACAGTATTTAGAATAAGCAACCTGTTTCTCTAGAAATGCAAAATAAATAACACAGGTGATACAATTCAAATCTCTGTAGAGAAGTTGTTTCTTGAGAATACATTTAGAAGTTTTAAAAGTATTTTTAAAGCAGCAGAAATTATACATGTGAAATTAATGTTTTCTAAAATAATAGACTTTTAAAAAATAAAGATTACTATATAGTAAAGAAAAATACTCAATTGGGAAAAACAAATGGAAGCCTGCCTCCCACAATGGAATTCTTCTAAAACATCACGTAAGAAACATTTGTTTGTTTCTCTGTTTACTTTGGAGAATGTTTGGTCATATAATGCTAAATAATACCATTATGATTATTTACATTTATATTCTAATTTTCTCTGACAACTTACACAACAATAATGTGTAAGTTGGGCTGCTGGTCTATGCCTTCACCACCATAGTACAGGTGTAGTCCTTGAGGTACAACTTAAAGGCTGTTCAAAGTTATAACACACACATACTCCAAAGCTACATGAAACAGTGTTTCAAAATAATAGCAGCTGCAGCACCTCTATGGTCATTTGTCCTTATGATATGAACTAACAGTCTGTTTCTGAATAGAAACAGAAAGTTCCTACAAGTTTGCCTAAGATCGAATTGTACTAAATTATTTCAGCATTAATACAATTATTGTGTTTTAGCTATTCTATTAAATCTTCTGTTGTAAATATAACAGAATGTAAATATTCCAGAAGCCTAGGGAATCTATATTGATAATATGATATATAAAAATTATATATATTGTGTTATTATTAAAAAGCTTATTTCTAATTAGTGTTCTTCATTTCTCCGTATTCTTTATTACTCCTTCTATGCTTACATTGGAGCCTCAGTGGATCCTTTCTGTTACTAAGAAGAATTTTGTCTGGGAGAGTACATATATCAGTGACTGCTCTTAATCTGTGCCCTAACCACCTCAGTTCTTTTATATGACTGCCTTAATAGTCACCTTATTGGGAAGCTTCTCTGCTCTGTCAGCTAAGGCCAGATGAGGATATTTATCCTTACTTCATTTCTGTCAATTTTATTGGCCTCTCTATTTTTCTCTAAACCAAGAAGAAGAAAAATAACAAAAAAAGACCAAAATATTTGGGACTGAGAGCCATTTTTGCTGTGCCTTAAGGTATGAAAAATGCTCTGATTGTGACAGCAAATTATAGCTGACTGGTGGCTGCCCACTCTTTTTGAATGTTGATTTTTCATACATTCTCCAAAATTCACAGTAAGAAGCCTACTAAATATGGGTTCTTTGGAAGCACTGATGACAGTGGTGCTTTATGATTTTTGAGCAAGTATTTTTCCTTTGGTCTTAGCATGGTCCAGGTCTCATCTAGCTGTTACACAGCTTAATTGACCAGTCTTTACAACTTCAGAAGACAAGTGTCTACCTACGTCAGGGGAATCTTTATATTCCATAATTTCATACATAAAATATGATTTTATGATCTGATTGTATTTTCCTTCTGCATTGTTTCTGATTCCCATTTCAAGGGACCTTTATTCCTTGACCTTTCTTCTGACCCATCCTTGTTCCCTTGTTCTGTCATTTTATATCTCACTTTATTTCTGTACTATTGTACTAGGATCTATTTTTCATTCAATGTGTAGTTTATAAACTTTGTTGGTCTATATTGTCATCTTCTCCCAATACAACTTCTTTGTGCAAACACTTTACATTGATTCTGTCCACTTCAGTAACTTCCAGATATCTGCCACCTGTACTATACATTTTTTAAAAGCATGATGGATTGGACGTATGGGACAGAATGAATTACAAGGAGTAGGATTATAAGTAGTGCCTTCTATATTGGGCAGAGATGGGATCTTGGAACTGCCCTTTCTTAATTTTGCTGTTCACTGTGTGATGTACAGGGACTACAGTGAAAAAAAAAAGTTGCTTACTTCTTACAGTAGTTCTTAAAAATGCATTCCTGCATTTTTATAAATAACCTGTGTTCCTTTTTTCCAGGTGTTGCTTTGGTAGATGTTCCTGGTTTCTGGATAACACTGGTTCAAAAGGAATTGTGACAAAAATATGAATATGAATATGCGGCTGAGATGTATTTTCTACCAAAAAAAAAGTGCTCTAGTATAGAAAATTTAAAATTGAGCATCAGCAAAAGTAGTGAACTTAGTACAATTGGATCTTAGGTGAACTTGTAGGAACTTTCTGTTCCTATTCAGGTGACTATTCAGGCGCAAACATCTAATGCTTCCTGATTTAGTTTTAAGTCATGAAAGCTTTATTATAGCTTCCTATGAGCAATTATGCAGTACAGCAATATCATAAGCCTCTTTTTCAATAGGGAAGCAAAGGGCATGAAACGTAGTCATAGAGCTATTTGTCTGTGCACCGGAGCATTCCCTCATAGAGTTGGGGATGTTCATTCCCAACTGTTCATTCATAGCCACATAAGGTGCAAGCTACAAAATTGCAGCCAAACCAAATTCTTTCCAATGTTAATGTCTGGGGACAGCGAATTGCTATTGACAACTAAAATAACTCTATTTAGAAATATTGCAATGCTACTACAGTCACTCAATCATTATTCAGGTGCTTCGCAATTGGCACACATTTACAGCAGTTGCAGCATCTCAGTTACATGATAATCATCTGTAACTTTCACAGCCAGTTTCTGACAAGCAAAGTCAATGGGGAAACTGGCAGGAAGTTGTAAGTCACTGTCATTTGAAGTCATGCTAATGACCTGTGTTGATTCCCTTAACAACTGGAGTAGAATTGACATAAGTCTGGCAAAGTCATGAGCTTAAGACAGAGTTGCCAGTCTCAATTGGTAAATTAGGTCTACCTGTATATAGTAAATGAGATATTCTTTGTTTGAAACTCACCAACTTCAGTGTAGGGAAGCAAATGTATTGTGACTATTTATAAGCAACAAACTGAAGGCCTGGTGCCCAGTTGTTAAGGCTGTAATTGTATTTGAGTCAATGTGCCCCAATATGTTCTTTCAGAGTTCAGGCATTTCAACTAATATTAAAGTACCTAAAATTGTGAATCAAAATAATTCAATAATAATTTCATGTACATTTGAGAAAATTTCACATATGCATATAGTATTAAATTTATGTTGGCATTACTCTGTTTTCTTTCTTGTCCTCCAAATGATAGTTAGTATTAAAACCAGTATGGTTTCAATTTGCATAGAACTAATTATATTATACAAAAACGTCTTGCTGATTTTTGTGCATCATAATTTCTCTACAATGATCACAAGCCACACCAAACTTATGTATGATGCAGCTTAAACCAAGAAGCAGTGCTTAACTCTGCATTAGTTATGCACAATATGTTTTTCATTGCAGAAAGTTGTTTAGATATTTTTATAAAAGCTTGAGAATAGTAAATTTAAAAAAGGTTATGGTTCTGTGAAATACCTAGATGAAAATTACGCTTGTTTTCCCAGTAATAAGAAGAGAAATTGGTTAAATAGTTTCGTTTCCTTCTTTTATTCTCATTTTCTTTCTGTAGTCTTGGAAACCTATTTTGTACTCTAGCCAAAGTTTTGTGAGTTTTGGAAAGCTGCTCTTACTTGTTCCTGTTGGACATTTATAAATTAGTCTGGTTAAGATTATATTTCCTTAAAATAAGCCTGAAATACAAAGGAACCTCTGAAAGTCAGAGATTGAATACATGGGTTCAAGGAGTTAATTGAGAGACGCACTGCCACATCATATTTAATTGTAGGAGGACACCCATGTGATATCATCTTTTAAGTGTAATTATATTTTCATTGTAAAATTTTAAATTATACAGCATAAGCTTTCATGAGCTTCAGCTTGCTTTATTTAATGGCATAGAATGAGGAAAGGAGAGAAAGAGGGGAAAAGTCACAATGGTTATGAAGATCAAGAGAGTCAGATTCCTGCCCATCTCTATGAATTTAAATCCAACATTGATTTAAGGCACGCTGTGCATTTGACAAAGTAAGCTGTCTTTAGCCAAAGTTTATTCCTTCTAATAGAGTGTGTTATTAAAATATGCTACAAGATTTGTTACAACATAATATTCCAGGGTTTCTCTTATTTAACTTAAAAGACACTGAAAAGCAATTTCAGCCAAACTATGGAAGGAAAGTTTAGCGCTTCACTGTCTAGCTTCAAGCCTTGTTAATTGCTTTGCATTCTTTAGTTAATTGTTTCTCTTGCTGCCTTTAGTCCTGTTTGCTTTAGGGATAATCTAGCCAGCACTTTGACTGTTTAAGCATTTCTTCTGAATTCCAATTTTCAGTTCTAGTCAACTCGAAACATCTACAGGTAGGTTTGTTTGTTTAACAATGGTAACTAGGACAGTAAATTCTGTTGCTAAGATATATGGTCACAGCACACAATGTACATTGCTTACTGATGGCAATACCACCGTTTCCCATTGCTGTTGTTAAGTGAGGGTTGTGGTTCACTAAGTGCAGACCTCAGGTGCCGATGACTTAAGACTTGCTGCCAGCTTTCAACAAGCAAAATCAATGGGGAAGCCAGCAGGAAGTTGCAATCCCAGGAGGTTTGCAAGTAGGTTGATGGGTGAGTGAGTGCTATGGAATGCAGCCAGGGACGAATGCTGTAACACCGCGTGAAGGAAGAAAGGAACCCTATGGGGCTGCTTGAGAGTGAATTGGCATAGGAAGGGCATTGTGATGCTGTGTGAGTGTTGACAGCTATGTGAAGGAGTGTTGATTTTTTTTTTTATAATTGAATTTTTGTACAATATATAAGACTGATTTCTTTAGAGAAATTTACATTGTTTCTTTTAATTCTGCATTTGGGCCGCTAATGATATAGTTCATGATTGTATATTGATAGACTTCAGCTGAACCTTATGAACCATCTAAATATAGAAATTCAGAAGTAAATTCCCTATATATCCCTGTATATAGAATTCATTTATATACCGTATATACTCGAATATAAGCCAAGTTTTTCAGCCCGTTTTTCAGGCTGAAAAACGCCCCCTCGGCTTATATTCGGGTCACGGAAAAATGACTTTTTCCCTGCAACTGTTTTGACTCCCAAGAGTGGCAAGGAGGCTTCCTAAAGCCAAAACGGGGTGTGTGGGGGGGTGCGGCGCCCCTCCCCCGCAGCCCTTTTTGGCTCCCAAGGCTTGCTAGGGGCATGAGGGGGGTGCCTAGCAAGACTCTCAGGAATTCTGGGAGTTGAAGTCCACAGGTTGTAAAAGGGCCACATTTGCCCAGCCCTGGTATCTCTTAACAGAGGCTTCAACTTGCCTGAAATTAGATCAAGCCAGTGACTGGGTGGGCGTGGCTAGCTGGTCATGTGATATATGTGTATAGGGACTACTCAGAGGGCTGAAAAAAGTCATTTCTGACAGGTCCTCGCACTTCTGACTGATCCTCACACTTATGACCATCCTCACATTTATGCCCGTGCAGCATTCTTAAAACCATGTCACTCATTTCGCAACTGCTTCTCTTCACCATGGTGACAAGATAGGGCAAAAACGTAAAATGTGAGGACAGTCGTAAGTTCGAAGACTGGTCACAAGTGCGAAGACCAGTCAAAAATTACTTTTTCAGCCCTCTGAGTAGTCCATATGCACAAAAGGACTACCCAGAGGGCTGAAAAAAGTGATTTCTGACAGGTCCTCGCACTTTTGACCAGTCTTTTTTTATTTTGAAATTTACGAGTAGCCACTGCATTTCCCACCCCCAGCTTATACTCGAGTCAATGAGTTTTCCCAGTTTTGGGGGGTAAAATTGGGGGGGTCGGCTTATATTCGGTTCGGCTTATACTCGAGTATATACGGTATATATATATAAAAGCATAATCAGGAGACGGCTCTTAAAATATACTTTTGGCAATGAATAATGTACTTGATTTAGATTTCAGGGACATCCAGTATCAGTATTAATTCATTCCATTGTAGTCAGTGGTGGGATTCAGCCAGTTCGCACCCCTTCGGGAGAACCGGTTGTTAACTTTCTGAGTAGTTTGGCAAACTGGTTGTTGGAAGAAATCATTAGGGCAGAGAACCGGTTGTTAAATTACTTGAATCCCAAGTAATTATAGTCCTGATTATAGTCCTACTTCCTACTGAGGCAATAACACTGTAATTGGCATAATGAGGACCCAGATTGTTGACGACCATATGCTGACTCTGTAAACTGCTTAGAGAGGGCTGTAAAGCACTGTGAAGCGGTATATAAGTCTTAGTGCTATTGCTATTATACATATTTATGAGACTATTTAACCTTGCATTTTTGTCCAGTTGTAAGAAATCATTACCTGGAATTGGTAAGAAGTTAATATGCTAGCATTTTATATTACTTTAACTATGTCCCTCCATCTGTCTTTCTTGTCTGTCGCTCTTTTACTCTCATGGAATAGTAACATTCCTGGGAGATAGCTACACTATGTATTTTATTGAGCTTTTTCCATTTGAGGGATTTTTGTAACTTTTATTTACGTTTACAGGAATATTTAGTTATATAAATTTTCACCTGAAGTGTGAATAAATAGTAAAGTCAAAGTTTTGGTTTCTTGTGAGCAATATATCTGGCTAGCATGGCTTTCTGTATCCATTTCTATAGGTTCATTATATGCTGAACTCTACATCTTAATGAAATTTGATTGACGTAATTCCTTCTACGGAAAGCCACAAGCAAAGTATAAAAATATAGTCAAGAGCATACTCCATATTCTATAAATATGAAATTATCCCTATTTGTGTAGATTTGCAGCATTTTCCTGAAATTGGCTGGCAATGATATTCTGAGCTATAGACTTTTTGAAAGCTGAATAACAACATTCAGATCCAGACTTTCTATGCAAGTCTCTCTTGAATTCAGGTCGTATTTATATTACTAAAAAAGAAGTAGGGAAGGGGAATGGATTACATCCTTTTTTTAAAAAAAATTTGATTTATATGCCGGCCTTCTCCGGAGACTCAGGGCGGCTTACAATACGCTAAGCAATAGCCTTCATACTTTTGTATATTTATACAAAGTCAGCTTATTGCCCCCACAAACTGGGTCCTCAATTTACCTACCTTAGAAAGGATGGAAGGCTGAGTCAACCTTGAGCCTTGGTGAGATTTAAACCTGCAATAATTGCAGGCAGCTGATGTTAATAACAGGGTGCTTTAGACCTCTGTACTATCCAAGGCTCTAATATATCCTTAAGTCAAGCTCATACATATAAAACCGATTTTGTGGATAATGGTTGATTAAATATATGCCATTTTAAAAAGTTGCTTCTGTGAAAATAAAAATGTGTTTTTTGTATGTAAATAGCTTCTGATCCACAGTCTCACTGTTTTGGTGAAACATTTCAAAATACTACTTATTAAGCCCAGTGGTCTTAAGGAAAGGTGGGGTATAAATAACTTAAAAGACCAATCCAACATTTTTGAGGGATTTAAAATCTAAATTAAACCCAATTTCACGGCAAGTTCAAATTAACAATAAATTATTTGCAGAATTTTAAATAGGTATTATTTATTCCCTCCATCATATAGAAAATCCATTCTACAGGAATTAATGATTTTTATTTTTTTGTACATGGAATTAAATAAATTAATGAAAAGAATGCTTATACACTTATTTTAACGTTGATTCTTTATCATGTAATGTAAGGAATACCATCTAAAGATGGTATCATTCATTTTTTCAGAAGGATCAAATATTTAATTTTTCCTCATTTTTAAACTAAATGGTGTTAATTACATTTTTAAAATTATATAATTTTAAAGTTTTATAATTCATGCTTGAAAAATTGTCTATAGATCTAAAAATGTTTTGGTAATGAATGTGTTCTCAGGTGGCAAAACACAAATAATTTGGGTCAAGTCTACGTACTTGCTAATACTTTTAGATAGACCACATCTGGTTTACTACATATCTTTGAGATATTATATTTCTGTAGACCCTGATCTACCTACTTCCTATCGCAGTCTCTAAAATTTGTAACAACAGTATGTTAAACCATCATTCTGAACCATTTCAGTCCCTTTGTGCAGATTAATATAGCTTTTAGAAAATTGTGTAAAATTTGTCAACCTGAAGTTGAGTTTGACTTAACAGTGTAATTCAGCCCCATCCCTCACTTCTTTTTAGTGATAAAACTACGACCTCTGACTACAAAAAAGATAGTTGTATACAATCAGAATGTTTAAAAGTGTTTTTTTCCCCAATGTTGATTTCTACATTTTCTTTTAAGCAAAGTAAGGTCATGTATATTTTTAGCATCCAAACAATTTCTTTGTTTTATGATGTCAAGCCACTCTTGATAAGATTATTATTTACACATAAATAATAGCAGCTAAAATCTTGAATCTAAATTTGAATTTAATATTTTTAATTTTAAACCTTTAGAAATATTTTAAAATATTTTTGAGTGCCCCCTATTTATAATTTTGCAACATGGGAAAGCATCTTCTAATACTGTTGCATTAAAGAAAAAAAGTAACTTCCTAGTTTTCAATCATGATTCCTGGATTTTTTTGGATTTTTTAAAAAAAAATAAAGCAGCATTCCTTATTTCTGCCTAATAGTCTGTTACCTACATGACTGCGTGGCTTGTTGGAACACTCCAATTTCAAAACGATCCAAATTAATTTTTAATCACTCTGCAAATGAGGCACTGAATGTATAGAAGTCTCAGAACACCAATATTCCCTGAAGCATGAGTTATTAAAAAAATGGACAGAAACACTTAAATTTAAGGTAGGTTTTTGAGCCTGTTGGGAACTGATAGCTATTTCAAGTACTCAGAGGTTACTATAATTGTGGTGCCTCATTAAGAAACTAACATTTAGCTGAGCCCCTAAGGATTATAATCCTTTGTAAACTGTCTTCATAAGTTAGTTATAAAACTGTTCCATGTACAAAGTATTTTATTTATGAGGGTACCAACAATCTTGTAGATGTTATTCTTAAAGACAAATTCCTGGGCACATCAAAGCTAGATTTGAATTTTGTGCCTCAGGGCCATCTCTGTCAATTATTTCTTATCATTCAAGGGTGTACTCCAAGAATTTCCCTCAACTGATGAATATTACCAGTAAGTTGTCATTAAATGTGTCTATTAAGAGTTATATAAATACTGTCTTGTAAGTTTGTAAACAATTTTTACCATGTAAAGTAAGCTGGTAGAAATATTGAAAAATATAAAATATATGTGACATATGTAAGTTGCATTGAATTGGCCAATGGAGAAATGAGTTTCATTAATTGCAATTAATTTTCAAGGTTCCTGAACGTCAGTGGACAACAGTAATAGTAAATGCGGTTCATGGATAGCAGTTAATATGTGTTATGTTCTTTTCAAAAGACTAGCTAAAATGACCAATACGTTTAGGATCAAAGCAATTTATTTTTGTGATGATGTTCTTTGTAAAAGGACACATTTATTTATTTATTTATTTATTCATTCATTCATTCACTCACTCACTCACTCACTCACTCACTCACTCAATCAATCATATGACTCGGGAAGGCATACAGTAAAAACTATAAAATAGAAATATAAAAAAATTAACACATCCAGAAAATTTAAAAGTTGTGGTTAAAAGGCAGAGGGCAGCAGATATTAACAGCAATAGAACATGTTAGAAATTCACAGGTCTCTTGGGGCCCCCAGACTGATATGGTATAACCAAGTTTTAAGGGACTCCCAAAAAATTAACGGGGATAGAAACAATCCCATTTGGGGGAGGGGACAATGTTCCCTTAGGCAGACATTCCTGCTGTTAAATATCTATTGTGTCTATTAGATTGTTATGATTGACATGTTTCTTCTGACTAGATTAATATAATTAATACATATGAAATTACATACATATCTATATCACTCTCCAAATTCCTCAGTGTTAGATCAGGCGCAGGAAAAAAGACAAGACCAGCGGGGTCTGTTCAACAAGTTTTATTCAGCTCTCAACTAAGTCAGAACAGACGAACAGCTGTGCTGCCGGAGCCCTTTTTATAGCGCTCCAGCAGACCAGCCGTCCAATGACAGCGGTTTAAATTTCCCGCCCGGAGGATTAACCAATCCCCGGCCGGATGTCCTTATAAGGACATAACACTCCTCCCCCCCCTAGATAAAACATGGTTCAGCTCGTGTCAATCAACAAACGTAGTCACGCAGGTAGGCGGGATGTCTGGAAGCCCTGCTCGACCTGCGCAGTTCATTCTGTGCTCCGTCGTCCGTCTGGAAGGTGGTCGCTCCGGTGTCCTCCGACCTTCGCCCCCGGGATGCCTGCCGCTGGGTCGTTGAAGGTGCCGGTTCTGTCCGTGCGCCTCCGGCCTTGCTGCTGGGCTGCGAAGTGGTCGTTGCAGGTACCGGCTTCGGTGTGCCGCCTCCCGTCCCGCTGTTGGAATACATCTGCTGGTCCGGTTGGTCTCTTCCCTGGCCTGGGTGCCGATCATCGTAGGCCGGTAAGTTCCTTGGTTTAACTTTGTTTTTTGAAAATTGTCCATTTCGTTGATTCTCGTGATGGTCGACCCTGTCTGGGTGGTGCAGGTCGACCTGGTCGGGTCGTTGTTGTTGCTTGGGTCGGGGGTCAGCTGGACGGGAGATCTCCAACGGGCGTTTAAGTTCCTGTGTGCAGGGGTGTCGTAAGCCTCCCTCACAGGGTTGTTGTTGGCCCCCTCGGTTGGGCAAGTCCCGGTCTACTGGCGTTCCCTGGAGTTCATCGCCGTCGGGGTGGCGTTGGGCTGCCTTGCCGGGGAGGCTTGAGTTTCTGTTGCCGTGGAGTCCCCTGTCTACTCGGCACTTGCAGTACGGTAGCGGGTCTGCTGGCTGGCCTGTCATGTCGGGGTGGTACGGTCCTACCTCGACTGGGTGTTGCAGGGCTACCTCAAACGGGTGGTGTTGTCCTGCCCTGCCAGGGTGGTGTTGCCCTACCTCGACGGGGAGGTTTTGTCCTGCCATATAGGGGTGTTGTTGTCCTACCTCGTCAGGGTGGTTTTCGCCATCCCCTTCCCACCGCTTCCGGAGTTGGTCGATGTGACGTCTACAGACCACTCCATCTTGCAGTTCAACAGTGTAGGACTTCGGGCCGGTTGCGCTCTCGATTCTCCCCTTAAGCCATTTCGGCAGGCCGTGGAAGTTAAGCGCGAAAACCGGATCTCCTGCAGAGAAGGCTCGGAGGGGGCGGCTCGCGGTTGCGGTGACCTCGGAGTGGTACAGGGGGTGTAGTCGGTCCAGGGGTGACCTCAGCTTCCTGCCCATCAGCAATTCAGCTGGGCTCTTTCTTGTGGTGGCATGCGGCGTAATGTGCTGTATCAAGAGGAAGTTGTCGATCTTCTCTTGCCATTCGCCCGGTCCCATCCTGGCAAGGGCCTCTTTAGTGAACCTCACCATCCTCTCAGCTTGTCCGTTGCCAGCCGGTCTGTAGGGGGCAGAGAGGGCATGGCGAATGCCCAAACTGGCCAG
The DNA here is from genome assembly GCA_012654045.1 of Ptyas mucosa. Taxonomy (NCBI): domain Eukaryota; kingdom Metazoa; phylum Chordata; class Lepidosauria; order Squamata; family Colubridae; genus Ptyas; species Ptyas mucosa. Next base: position 9,068,420 of record WNWU01013815.1, on the reverse strand, counting down.
GAACTCCTCCATGGGTTTCGAGGTCAGCTGCGGGCCGTTGTCGGAAACAAGGACGTCCGGCAGCCCGTGGGTAGCAAATAGGCGCCGGAGGGCTCTAATGGTGACTTCAGTAGTGATGGATGCCAGGGGAATGACCTCAAGCCATTTGGAAAATGCGTCCACCACTATCAGGAGGAACTTTCCTTGCATCGGGCCCGCGAAGTCTATGTGTATTCGCGCCCACGGGTTGCTCGGTGTTTCCCATTCCGCAATAAGCGCTTGCGGAGGGGCGGGGCGGACTTCTTGGCACGGATCACATCTGGAGACCCAGTCCTCAATGTCTTTGTCCAGTGATGGCCACCAGACGTAGCTCCGTGCCAGTCCCTTCATGCGTACAATGCCAGGGTGCCCCTTGTGCAAGGTTTTCAAAGTTTTTAGGCGCAAGGCCTGGGGAACCACGACCCTGTCACCCCACAGCAGGCAGCCCTTCATGGTTGACAGTTCCTGCTGCCTCTTTGCAAACGGCTTGAAGTCGTCGGTCAACGGTCCCGCCGGCCAGCCGCGCAGCACCCAAGACATTACTTGTTTCAAAGTCCGGTCTTTCTGGGTTAGCGCCGCGACGTCTGCGGATGTGACTGGGCAAGCCAGGTCGCCATCGATGTGATGCAGTCCCAGGGTGGGGGCAGGGTCCTCCACCAAGTCTTTTGACGGGCATCTGCTCAAGGCGTCAGCGTTGCTGATGTTACTGCCCGGCCTGTGGCAAAGTTCGTAAGAGTACCCGGCCAAAAAAATTGCCCAGCGTGTCATCCTGGGTGATGAGTAGTTAGGTGTGGGCTTGCTTCCAGACAGAAGGCCCAGCAGGGGCTTGTGGTCTGTGATGACCGTGAACCTCCGTCCGTATAAATATTCATGGAAACGCTTGACGCCAGCAACGATGGCCAGGGCCTCTTTGTCCAGCTGGCTGTAATTTCTTTCGGCGCTGGACAGCGTCTTCGAGAAATAGGCGATGGGCGCTTCTTTCCCGTCCGGGAATTGATGGCTGAGGACTGCTCCGACTCCGTAGGGGGATGCGTCGCAAGTCAATAGCAGGGGGAGTGTCTCGTGGTATTGGATGAGGACACTCTCGGAAGAAAGCAGGTCTTTGACAGCTCTGAATGCTGCTTCCTCTTCCTTCCCCCACCTCCAGGAAACCGCCTTCCCCAGCAAGCGATGGAGCGGTTCAGCCACGGAGGCTTTCTGTTTCAGGAAAACACTGTAAAAATTCAGTAGTCCCAGAAACGCCTGAAGCTCCGTCTTGTTTTGGGGGGCTGGAGCTTCATGGATAGCCCTAACCTTAGATTTAGTGGGGTGAATGCCGTTCTTATCAATGAGATAACCCAGGAACTCGACTTCCTGGACCCCGATGATGCACTTGTCTCTCCTGACTCTCAAACCCTTCTCCTTGAACCGCTGTAAAACCATGCGCAGTCGCTCAAGCAGTTGGGTTTTGGAGTGGCCGGAGATCAAGACATCATCGAAGTAAGGGACCGCCCCTGGAATGCCTTGAAGAAGGCGTTCCATAAATGATTGAAAAATTCCTGGGGCTGCGCTGACCCCAAACTGGAGGCGCGTGCATTTAAAGGCCCCTCTATGGGTGACAATGGTTTGTGCCTCCGCAGTTTTTTCATCCACTGGCAATTGCTAGTAAGCTTGGGCCAGGTCCAATTTCGCGAATATTGATCCGCTCCCAAGTGAATGCAGCAGATGTTGCACCACTGGAACCGGATATGCGCTCTGCTGGAGGGCCTTATTTATCGAACACTTATAGTCGGCGCAGATGCGCACAGACCCATCATGCTTCATCGGGGTCACAATGGGGGTCTCCCATGTAGCATGATCGATCGGTTCCAGGACCCCTTGGGCGACAAGCTTATCTATCTGGGCGTCGACCTTGGGCCTCAAGGCGAACGGAACCCTGCGGGGCTTTAGCCTGATTGGGGTGACATTTTTGTCCAGATTGAAAGAAATAGGTTTCCCCACAAATCTCCCCAGCTTACCATCGAAGACTTCCTTGAACTCTTCGATGATGGCGTCGAGTTCGTCCCTACGAATTTGGTGGATCCCGCTGATAGACAGCCCCAATGGCTCGAACCACTCCATCCCCAGCAGGCTCGGGCGGTTGTGCCCCACAACGGTGATGGGCAGGACGCCCTGGAAGTCGTGGTAGGTGACCCGGAGCGAAGTCCTCCCCAGGATTTCGACAGGGTTGCCGCCGAAGTCGACAAGACGGGCCCGTAGGGGCTTGAGGTCTTTCTTTGAGATGCCAGGTTTCAGACGCTTTAACTGGTGCCAGTCCACGATGGAGTAGTTCGAGCCCGAATCAACCTCCATGGAACAGGGTGTTCCTTCCACGATTACGGTGGCATGGAACTTTGCGGCCGCATCGTCAATGGTGTGGATGCCGGAGGACAGCTGATCAGTTCTGGCTGCCGCGTAGCCGCCGCCTCGTTGCTGAGACCTGGCAGAGGACCGTTTGGATGGTCTCTGGTTGTCTTGCCGTTTCTCGCCCCAGCCGGGGGGAAACGGGCCCGGGGTAGGTGCTTCGGCCCTGCAGGCTTCAGCGATGTGCCCCCGCTTATTGCAGCGTCGGCAGATAGCGTCTCTCCAACGGCACTTGGCCCTGGCATGGCTTCCTTTGCAGCTACCGCAGGGCTCGATCCGGGCGCCATCTTGGTTGCGCTCGCGACGGTTTTGGCGGGAAACCTTGTGGACGGCCATTTCGTCGTCGGAGCAGGAGCTGGCAGACGACTCCTCAGACGAGCTTTTGGGGTGGCGTTGCAATTTGTGCACCCCTTTAGCCCTACTCATGGCGGCAGCTGCCTTTTCTGAGATCTCGGCTGCGATTGCCTCCTCAACAACGTCTTTCAACGCGATTTTCTTTCGGCTGAGGAACTTACGTTGCAGTCCAATGTCCCTCATGCCGAAGACAATACGGTCTCTGATGGCGTTCTCAACGTTGTCAAACTCGCAATTTGATGCGAGTTGCCGCAGAGCTGCCACAAAGTCCTTGATGGGCTCCCCTTCCAACTGATTCCTTTGTTGAAAGGTGAATCTGTTGGCAATGGGAGTCCCAGTGGGAGCGTAGTGCTCCTTGAGCACGTCTTGCAAATCGGCCCAAGACATCTCCTCGATGTTCCTTGGGGACACGAGGTCGATGGCCATCTCCAGCACCTCGGAGCCGCAATGCGCCAGGAACAGGGCTCGTTTCCGTTCATCGGAGAGGTCTTGATAGCTGTTTCCCCGCAGAAACTGGCGGAAACGAACCAGATAGGAGGTCCATTTCTCCACTCTGGGGTCGAATTTGGAGATCGGAGCCATCGCGGCTTGTGACGCCTCCATCTTCAGTGACTTCAGCTCAGTGAGGAATTCTCGATGAGCGACTTAGCTCCGCGTGGCGGTTCTTTTCGATTCCTTCGTCGCCAGTGTTAGATCAGGCGCAGGAAAAAAGACAAGACCAGCGGGGTCTGTTCAACAAGTTTTATTCAGCTCTCAACTAAGTCAGAACAGACGAACGGCTGTGCTGCCGGAGCCCTTTTTATAGCGCTCCGGCAGACCAGCCGTCCAATGACAGCGGTTTAAATTTCCCGCCCGGAGGATTAACCAATCCCCGGCCGGATGTCCTTATAAGGACATAACACTCAGAATAAATTAATACAGACATTAACCTATTAAAGCTGGTGATTTGAAAATTAATACAAGTAGGAGTCCAGTTTTCATTTTATCCAACAATGGAAATTATAGCTGTTTGATCTACATAATTGACTATTGACTGGATCCAGAGGTACCTTGTGCATCTGTACTAATATACAGCCACTGCTCATTTAGCAACTGCCTCAATTAGTGACCATCTCCAAATATCAAGGTAATACATGGTAATAAAAATCATTTTCTGAACAAGGTGCACACTTTGTGTGCCTGACAACAAAAGATTTCAGTGTAAAGATGATTAAGATCTGGTCAGGCAGCCCCTGAGAGTTGGCCAGAATGTTCTAATTAACTAATTAAGGCCACAAAACTGAGCTTGGTAACTTGTGGTGTCACTTTTTAGGGAAACACTGTGCTGCAGAGAAAAGCATCTCTGGAAGAGATAGTTTGTTCAAACAATCTCTCCACGCTGTGAGGGGGCAAAAAGGGCATTAAAGGCAAAGTACATTGTAAAACTTTATATAAATGAAATGACAGCAACCAGTGATCTTAGCAGCGTCAGTAATGAATATGTTCGTGTGTGTGTGTCTCATATGTTCACTAGGCAACCATTTTGCTTAACAACCAAGTCTTTGGAATGGAATATGGTGTACTTGCATAATAAGTGCATAGTACTTGCATAGTAAGGAATGGAATATGATGTACTTGCATGTACTTGCAAGGCCTGAAGAGAGGCTCCCAGGACGGGCTTTGAAGGAGGGTAGAATGAGAATAAAGAGAGACAATTCTATGCATGAAATCTAGCCAACAATAATAAGATAAATAGAATTATAAATAAACATCAGGAAATTATTGTTACAATTAGATTTTATCCCACCTTTTAATATATAACTCAAGACAAGTATTCTTGTCTACTATTTCCCCCACCCACCGAACAATAACTTTGTGAGTTAGCTGGATTTCCTGCCTAGAATTCAGTCTCTCGTTTCTAAACCAACACCTTAACCAATGGTGAAATCTAGCTAGATCTATTCGGCTCACACGATCCAGTAGGGCCAGCGGCAGGAGGCTCCGCCCACCCGCCTGGACGTCATGATGTCCCATGAGGCTCTGCGCATGTGCAGAAGAGGCGCATGTGCTCACATTTGCGATCCGGTAGCGAAGGTAAGTGCATTTTATCCTTGGCCTTAACCACAATGCCAAACTGGTTCTCCCATTTTTAAGTGAAAAATCTATATTTCTCCTGTGCACAGAAAATAAGTATATATTGCATATTCTTCATAATTACAGATCTTATCCAGAGTATTGAAATATTGGAGAATGCTAATTAGTTCAATAATAATATAGAGGCTTTTGCAAATTGTTTTGTAGACTTTTTAGGATTTCATGGTGAATAAGAAGAAACTAAATATGGAAGGACAGACTATAGTTTTGTTCTCTCCATTTATCCTGCCAGGTAGTTTGAACAAAGAAGACAAACCTTCTGGAAGTTGTGTAATGAACAGGTTTCTAAATTCAGTTTTTCACAAAGACCTTCTGTTGTGAGAGTAATTGCCAAGATACACCCCTTCACTACTTGGAACAGATGGGAGAGAGTGGTTTGCTGGCCTAGCTAACCAGTGGGATTCTGTGCCAACACATAATTGTGCTGATTTGTGTACAGATTCCAAAACCTATGTTTGATATGCAGACTGTGATGGTATGAAGGGTTAGAGTTTTGGCAGTGTCTGGAATGCTAATGCATATGCAAGACAATGCTTTCATTGAAAAAAGAATCGGTATATGTGGTTGAGAATTTAAAGTAATATTAATTCATCACTCTCTTTCTTATCTACCAAACACTGGTGTATACTTTGCCATCTGTCTTTGTATTTTAATCACAGTTGCTATTGTGACTATGGGGCTTTTTTCCTGCATCGTTTAGCTAAGTAAATAAAATCATATGAAATTAACTCTTTGTATTCTGGTTAAATTATGCTGCACATTTCCAACATTATTTGTAGGTAGCATGGTTCATAGGGGTGTAAACATAAGATGTCTTAATTTATCCCCTTTTTTGGTACTTCTTTTGTTAAATTAAATTTACTCTATGTTTTATTCATTAGTATTTAAATCATTTTGTTTTTTAATCTCCGTTTTCCTTATCTGTTCATTTGAATATGAAACCCATCTGTTCCTCATGTGCCAGCAATATAATCCATCTAGTTAGTTTCACTATTTCAGACCTCCCCTCCGTTTCCACCCTTAGTCTAGATAGGCCAACTCTGAGACATAGAGAAAAAATATTCTCAATATTGTAAAGTAGTGAAAAAATTCTGCAATTTATGGAATGTTATGTTCAGAAAGGTTTTCCTGTTGCTCTTTTGGGTCTTTCTAAAATAAGGAAAGGGCTTTTTTGCATTCTTAAACAATATTGTTTTCACTTACCTGTAAAAAAAGTAAATGGGTGTGTGTGTCAGGTTAAAAGGCTCTAATCTCCGGGTGTCAAACTTGCCATCACGTAACGTTTTGCGATGTTTTTCCCATCCGCAGAGCTGGGGTGAGCATGGCCTGTGTGTGACGTATCTGGCCTGTGGACCACCAGTTTGACACCCATGCCCTAATCCAAATATATCTTCCCATGGAGACAAAATACTGGCCCAATTTAATGATGTCAAAGTATGCAATTAGCCCCTTTACAAAAACACTTTCCCAGGGAAACTTCCCTGTCAGCTTAGCCATTAAACATTTTAGAAGGCGAAAAAATGATAAGCTGGGGAAAGGTAGAGATAGTCGTCAACTTACAACAGTTCATTGAGTGACCATTCAAAGTTACAACAGCACTGAAAAAAGTGACTTATGACCATTTTTCACACTTACAACCTTTGTAGCATCCCCATGATCATGTGATCAAGATTCAGATGCTTGGCAACTGGTTCATACTTACGACGCTTGCTCTTTCCCAAGGTCATGTGATCACCTTTTGCAACCTTTTGACAAGCAAAATCAATGGGGAAGCCAGATTCACTTAACACCCAGTTATCAACTTATCAACTGCAGCAATTCATTTAACAAATGTCTCACTTAACAACAGAAATTGTGGTTGTAATTCGAGGACTACCTGTACTGGGAGGTGAGCAGAGCTCTGGGAAAGGAAACCAAAGTAGCTTCCTAGAATGACATGTTTTATGAGCCATGATTCAGAGTCTGATGCTGGTTTTGAATCTGACAATGTTGCTTCAGCTGAGCCTGTGCTTCTGGATTCAGCCTCTGCCTCCAGTAAGCCAGGATTCAATTGAGGCTGGTTAGCCACAGGCATCTCCTGTTGGAGCTGGACCATTGAAATGAGGCACAACCCCCAAACTCATACAAAGGTCCAAACTCATACAAAGATGAGCAGAGTAAACCTCCTCAACCAGGTTATTTGCTAGGCAAAGGATAAGGCATAATTGCAGCCAGCTGTCTGCAGATTTAGGTAGCTGCTTGGCTTGCAGTCTTAGCTGGAAACAACAACTTGTAATTTTAGTTTGTGATTCTTGCTTCATGACCCTACCTGATTTGGCTTTTTACGACTCTAGGAATGTATTTGGGCAAGGCTACTGCTTCTTGGAATGTAATTGGCATTTTTCAGACAAGTCCTGTCTGCTAAGCATTTGAATTACAATTCTGTCTGCTGTTATCTCCTTCAGCTTTTGAGTACTGTCTGCCTGTGTGTGCCTGAAACCTTGAAACACAAGTCCATGTTCACCATTGTCTTTGTAGTCCAACCCTGTTACATCTTAATTGCCTCACTGTCTTTGCTAGGAATATGACATATGTACCCAATCAAATACTTGCTGTTGTCTATACCTAATCAAATACTTTGCTGCTGTTTCCAATTATATGCATATTCTAGTTTGCCTAAACCTATAAAAAGGTGGTGGAATCCCATCTCTTTCTACTTGTCTTTGCCTCCTGTGTGGCTAATGAATCAATTTGTGCTTCAGCGTAATGTGTCCTGTTCTTGCATTCAAAGGTATGTTTTTAAAAAGTCTCCCTCAAAAGCTCCACTGAACTAGATCTGTTGCTTTAGTAAGTGTTTGACCTTAGGTAATTAACTTATTCTTCTGTAGAGCTTTGAAAATCTGGCTGTTCTCTTATTCACTTACTGTAGCCAGAATCTTTGTTGAGCCAATGTATAAAAATTTTTCAGATGGTTTATTAGGAGACTTGGTTACATTGCATTGTTTATAGTTATTTTGAGGCTGATGTGATAGATCCTTTTTTAAAAAAAAATAGTTATAAAATTGGTACTGTTGTTTTTGTACTTGGTATTTTGTTTTTATGTATTGTTAGGCAATGAGAGTCACTCTGCTGAAATGGGAGGCTATAAACGTTTAAATATTCAGTCGTAAATGGTAGAAGGTATCCACCATTTCAGTGACTTTATTATCAGTTTCTAAGGCTCTCTGCCATACCTGCTCTCTTTCCTGAAGTCTTCTTTATGTTTAATTGCAGTCCTGTTTTTCCACTGTGCTCCTTGACTTTCAATACCACAGTTTGGAGATCATTCACATTTTCTATTATCAGAGTAGTGTTATCAGCATAGCTGGGGTTATTGGTATTTCTTCTTCCCATCTTCCAATCTAGGTTCCATCAGAATATATTAGCTATATAGATTGAATAAATGAGGAAAGGCAATACAGCTTTGTCTCACTGCTTTAACATGGATACAGTCCGTTTCACCATATTCCATCCAGACTGTGGCTTCCTGTTCTATATATAGATTTTTAAAAAAAAAAAAAAGAATTCAAACGTCTCAGTTCCACACATTCAAATGAAACTTTAGAGGTGGAGGTGCAGTGGGTTTGCCAATCCTGTATGTACTGTTTTGCATTGCAAGAGGAAATTTAAGTGACAAAATGATACCATCACCTGATTATTTCATTCAGAAAATTAGCCTATGTTTCAATTGCCATGCAAAAAGTTATTCTGTCTTTGAATAGTACCTGTAGTCTGAAGTAGCATGGATCAGACATGAAAACAAGGACCAGATTTGATCAACATAGTTATTTCCTCTCCGGCTTATGAGGATTTAGTAGACATGAAATCATTATTTTTGTGGGCTACAGTACAAATAGCAAATTGAGAAACAAGAAGTATTTCATGTAAGGTGTGAATTACATAATCTTTGGTCCTTCATCAAAACTTAATATTTATTTTATTTAAAACACTTGAATGACTGTTAGTCAAATTCAACCAAAATTACCACAGCTTTCATAAAGGCAGCTTTCATAAAATTCAACAGAATTTAACAGTGAACAAAAAGCCATGATACATAAAGTGGTAAGAATAAAATGACAATCCAAACAGAAATTACACTCTTATTCAGTTGGGCTTCCACCGTATCACAACCTAAAAGCCCACAAAAGAGCCAGACTTGACAGCTTATCTAAAGTTCAGCAGTGTTAGAGTCAACCATAAGTTGGGAAGAAGACCTTCATAAGATACTGTAAACTGAAATTACCCTTAAAGTGTGTCTTGGAGGAGAAAAATGATAATTAAAGGAGTATATTAAACTAATCAAAGTTAAAACACGCAGTATTACTGATCTGGTCTTATTTATTTATTACATATATAAGCTACCCATCTCACTATCCAAAGTGATTCTGGGGAGCTTACAATACAATAAAAACATAGAAGTATTAAAATGTTAAAACATTACAATTAACAGGAATTAAATAAAACTAGAAAGCAAGTATGTGAGCAGTAGGAGGTGCCTTACTTCACCTCCAGCATAAAACACCCCCATCAAGGTCCCAATCAGCAGAACCAGGATTTGAGGTCCTACAGGTGGGGCCAAAGATGGTGGGGATGGAACTTGCCTCCAGAAGCAAGAGTTTCCAAAGGGCAGGGGCCACAGCAGAAAAGGCTCTTCTCCTGGACCCCACCATCCAAAATTCCTTGACCAACAGGATCTGCAGCATGCCCATTCTGCCAGAATGAATAAGAGTGGGGATTAAATTGAGACAGTTCCTCAGGTAATCTGGTCATATCATAAAAGGCTTGAAAGTTTAAACCAATACCTTGAATTGGTCATAGAAGCAAACTGGGCAACCAGTGCAGCTCACATAATGGTGTTACATGCACCTGCCATAGGTGCTACTACAACTGTCCTTGTAGCTGTTTTCTGAAACACTTATAGCTTCTGAATACTCTATAAGATTAACTTCATGTAATGCATATTGCAGTAGTCCAAGCAAGAGATGACCAAGGTCATGAGTGAATGAGCACAATTCAGGAAAGAACACAACATGAAGTTGCATTAAGGCTTTCCTAGCTACAACTGCCATCTGCTCTTCAAGTGTCATGAGTTTAGGAGAACCACCAAATTGTGCAAGGGGTCTGTCTTGGGTAATGCTACCCCATTCAGAACTAAGAGCAGTTAAACTCTCAAATCCCAAGGTTCCATGTACCCATAGCCTCTGAGCCTTACCAGGGTTCAACTGAACCTTGTTGTTCCCAATCCAGAGTCCAACAGGCTGGAGGCAACAACACACTTGGGTTACAAGGGCTAGAAATATAAAATTGAGTATCGTCAGCATACTAATAATAGGTCATCCTGTGATGTTGGATGATCTCACCCACCAGCTTCATATAGATCCGTGATGGCGAACTTATGGCACACGTGCCCAAAGTGGCCTATGAAGCCATGTCACCTGGCACGCACGGCCTTATCTGTTTGTCTTCTGGGTTTCTGGCGCGCATGCATGTGCGATGATCAGCTGTCCTTTGCATGCCCAGCAGTGCCAAAAACCGTCATGCACATGCGCACCAGCCAGCTGATTGTTGGGCGTGTATGCGCACTAGAACCTGGAAGTTCAGCTTTTCTGGAGCGCAGCTCTGACGAGCGCATGCGTGGCATTTCCCCGCAACCTTTTTGGCACTCGGTGCCGAAAAGGTTCGCCATCATGATATAGATGTTAAAAAATAGTAGAGAGGGTACCAAACCCTGCAGCATGCCACAAAAGAGTGGCAGAAGGTTGGACCTCTTCCTATAAACACCAATTGGAACCAGCCTTGGAGAAAGAACCTGAATAAACACAAGACTGAGCCACCTAGCCTCAAATCCTGCAACCAAAAAGGATACAAAGGTGGATGATATCAAACCTGCTGAGAGGTCTAGGGTGGATCAACTACCCCCATTCCGCTCATACCAGAGAACATCTACAAGTGAGAACAATGCTATATAGTGGAGAGTACATATCTACAGTTGTTACTATTTCAGCTTTATTTTTCATATAGGTTTGATATATTCAAGCACCTATAAGAGACTGATAATTTAAAATTATTGTATGGAAGAGGAAAATGATGAAGAGGTTACTATGATTAAAATAAGCTTGAGTTCTATAGCTTTAAATAAAATGTTCTTCTAAGTGCAAATTTTTGCAAGAATCAGCTTTCCAGAGCCTTAAGAAAATGAATTACAAATTAGATTGACAAGGAAAACATGCTGCACACAACAGATTGCATTTTAGACAGCTTCTTGAATAAAGTTAACCTTCTTAATAGTCTCTATGAAAATTGACAAATTATAGCCTGCTACTATAAATTATTTTTAGTTCTTAGCTAGAGCTTTGAACTGTTACATTTTCAATATTTAGTTAGACTGACAAGGTATACAGTATTTCCTGAGAATATGTCTCTGTATGTAGAGGCTTATTTCTAAATAAGTAAAATATAATATAAATTGACATTTTAGCCATATTATTTACATAATTTCCAACATAGATACCCCAAAAATGTATGGTTATATCACCATTGTAACTCAGTAATGCAAAAGTAACATCAACAAATCCTAAAACTGCAAATATTCTACAAATTACTTGTAAATTGGAATAAATATTTTCATGGGCAAGGAGGTTTCTATAAAAGCTTAAATCATAAACTCTGTATCAATACTTATATAAAAATAAGCTGATATATGTAATTTTAGCTTCTTCTTCTTGTGCCATATCAGTCATCAGACATCAGTGATCAGCAGCCACATGAAAAAGTGTTGCTGAGTTTTGTCCAAACCGGTCCCTTAGATTTTGAAGCCATGATGTACTTCTTCTGCCTGGACCTCATTTGCCTTCAAATGATCTCATTTCCTTGGAGGATTAAGTGAAGTATGCCGTATTTTTCCGGGTGTTGCATCACATATCCAAAATATTCAAACTTTAGCTTTTTAATGGTTTTGATGATTTCCCTTGGCTTTCCCAGGTGGCTTATCACCTCCTCATTTCTGATTTTGTCAACCCAGCTTATATGTAACAGCCATCTGTAAATCCACATTTCAAATGCTTCTAGTCTTATATAAAAATAAACTGATCAAATAAGGTAAAATCACTGCCCTGTTATCAGAAATTCTTTTTTCCCAGCAGAATATCACATTTTAGATATCTTTTTTCAATCTTTCAAAAATTCTAGTAGCTGCAGAGGAGGGATTAATTTTAAGAGATGTACTTTGAATGAATGATACTTGAGAAAAAATTCTCCATATTTTTTTCCAATGGTCACTATTTTAACATCTTAATGATATTTGGACATTTCTTTTTTACTAACCAAATTGATACATTTTCTTTGTTTTCTTTAGCCTTGGTTATTTTGTTCTATTTTACTTTCGCTTTGTTTAAATAACAGAACAGAGGCTACACATCAATATCAATTTATAGTATGAGCTAAAGTATTCACAGAAGCAGAATTGGAAGAATTACAAAGGTCTATCTTGACCAAAGAAATCAAATCCTTGCCAGCAGTAACTCAGACTATAGAAGTGAACCAGAGGGAGTTGGCAATAGAGCAGAGATATAGAATTGTTTTCATTTGGAAACCAGGCATCTTTTCCTCTGCCTCAGAAAGATCAAAGACCTCTATCTAAAGAACTGAAAGAAAAAATAATTGAGCATCTAGAACAGCACAAAAACTTCAGAAGAAAGCTGCTTACCTTGAAGCTTCTTCTAAAGAAACAGCTAGCACAAGTATTACAAGATGCCAATACTGCAATATCAAATATAAGCACCAGCTCACTGCAAGAAACAAACCAATTAATGTACAGCACAATTATAGTTATAACTGAATACCTGGATGAAAAATCAACAAAGAAGAAAAAAGCCAAACAACGTGCCATCAAAATGGAAGATCAGATTGGAAAGCTTGAACAGCTTTCCAATCTGATCCAACATCCAAGATCAGATCAGCAAGCTTGAACAGATGAAAGAAAAGAAATTGAAAAACAAAAAGACTGAAAAATATCTAATCAAGAAATCAGAATGGGACAACTCACTGCAGGCAACTCACCATGGCCAACTTGCTACAGGACACTTGAACAATTCAATTTAATTATTTAAACTAATTTTAAAATGTTTTATTTTTTCCTCATTCATATTTCATTTTGTCCTTCCTTTGGCATCATTTCTTTCATTATTCTGTTCCAATATTTCTTTGACATTAGTGTAACTTTCTCACGGCAGGTTGTCCCACAATGAGTTGGCCATGACGATTGGTCTTGCAGTGAGTTGGCCGCAGCAAATTGGCTGCAGTGAGTTGGCTATATGAGTTGTCATCAACCCTCGAGAAATACCACTTAGAAACAAGGAAGATCAAGAAGCAACAGAAATAATAAAGCAGCAAATAATATCTGTAGCCAAGAAGATCAACAGAAATGAAGCTTGAATTGCAAATTATAGGCAGAAACTCCCACTTCAATCTAATCATAAACATTTCTACCAATCCATCAATGGAAAGACTACAGTGAATCAATTAGTACCTGATGAAGAAGAAACAGTGCAGTTGTGGGGATACAGATATGGGATAACCCAAAGAAATACAACAAGAATGTTGCTTGATTAAAGGAGGTTGATAAGAATAAAAAAGGTGAAATGAAAGAACTCAGAATAACAGCAAAAATGGTGGAGAAAAGGATAAGGAAGATCAAGAATTGGTCGGCACCAAGTGAAGATGAACTGCATGGATTTTAGTTGAAACATCTGATATCCACATGTTGCGAAGCAGTTTAACAACATAAAACAGCAATAAGGAGGTGAAATTGAAGACTGGCTAACATCTGGCAAATCTACCTGATAATGAAATATCCAGCAAAAGGAGCAGCACCAGGGCAACCAATTACCTGCTTACCAACAACTTTCAAATTACTAACTGGTGTGATAGCTGATTCTATCTAGTTGCAAATAAGTTCACAATGATTCTGGAAAACTGCAAGAGAAGGAAGTCCAACTTGAATGTAGCATGAATTGATTACCCAAAGACATTGGACTCCTGTCACATAATTGGGTAATGAAGTGCCTAGAAATAAGCAGAGTCAGTAGAAACATCAGAAACTTTATGCAAAGATTGTTGGCACAATGGCAGACACAGTTGCTGGTCAATGATGAACAGAATGGGAGAGATTAACATTAAGAGAGGAATCTTTCAAGGAGACGCCTTGAAATACCTATTGAATACCATTGATGTTGTGTACTTCTTGTTTAGTAACATAAAACCTCATTTACATTTTGTGATGACCTGGGGCATGGCACAAAAGCAACACAGCCAGAGAACAGATCTAACTCCCCTTTATTGCTCTAACTTTGCCCCCAAACATCCCCATGTTTACTGTAAGTCCTGGAGCAAAGCTCTCACATGCATCTTCTGCAGCCTCTGACTGCAAGTAGTCCAGTAAGCCAGGTTAACCAAACAGTAACCAGGGCCAGCAGTCTAGTAAGCCAGGTTAGCCAAATAGTAATCTCCAGGCATCGGCAAGTGCACACAAGATTCCACAGATTCAACACTTGTTCCCGACAAATGCCCCTCCCACCAGCACCTCCTTACATCTCAGTCCCCAGGTATGCCTTGTGAAGGGGAGCGGGACACTCTCCTCCCTCGTAGCTGGCTCAGTCTGTGTTATTCTTGCTTCTCTCTTCTCTCCATGCTCTAGGATCAGGAGGGAGTGGTCCTTGCTCTTCACCTGAGCTCTGTCTCTCCTGCTCCTCCCTGTCTGCAAGCCTTTCTGATCCTGAAAAGCCTTGCCTGGACTGACTGCCCTTCCCCAGTTTCCTTCAAGGCCAACATCCTCTCAATCTCTTATTCCAGCTCTTCTTCCCCCGCATATTCAGACTCCAATGGGGGCATGGCACATTTATTTTGCAACTGCTCTATATAACATTTAACTTTCTGTATACAAGGGAGCCAGAGAATTTCCTTCCACCTGCTGTAAAAATAATGTTTTAATTAGTGGATTGTGTTTATAAGTGAAATGCTTAATAACATATTAGAAGCAGAAATTTTCATTAGATAATCTTGATGCTTGTGCTATAGCTGATATTGCCTATATTTTTGGTTTTTGCCAAAACAATTTTTTACCAAGCATAAGAAATCACTAGATCTATTCAATATTAGGCCAAACCCCAATTCTTTGTGTTCCAAAATATAATCCTGGCATCTGCTATGATGTATTGCATTATGGCAGCCTTCCTCACTCTGGGCCACCCGATGTGTTGGAATACAATTCCCATAATCCCCAGTCAGCAAACACAATATTCTTGCTGGCTAGAAATGGTGCATTTTAGTCCAATACATCTGGCAAGCATCAGCCTGGGAAAAACTAACATACTGTCATGTTCAGAAACCTACATATTTATAGGGATGTTGCTGTAGAACTGGACAAATGAATCAAGTTCATTGTATTAGAAACAGCTGTATTGTTTTGTTCAGCAATCTCATTGTGAGAGGCAATTGTAGTGCGAATGGCACAATTCCATTCTTGAGAGAAAAACTTCCCCTTTACATCTCTCTAAAACAGCAAATTAGAAGTCAGGTCTTCTGCATCCCAGTTGTAGCATTTTCCTTCATTCTAGCTACAATTATATTTTTTTCTTTTTTATCCTAATTAATTGTGACGTTTATATTTTATCTGCTGGTCTGTGACTGAATAAGATTAATTCATTGATCGATTTCACATTATTTTTCTTTCTTTGTGTATGATCTATTTGATCTACATGTATGATCTGTTCGGTCAAAGATTTGTGTCTATGAAGAAATCAAGAGGAAGACAAAACAATCATTTCTAAATTGTGGGTGTATTTTGGTGCTACAGAACCTATATGATGGAAGAAAAGAGACTTTAATGTATGTTTCAATTCCATTCTTCTGTAGAAATATACAAAAATATTGAAAGATGCTAATGTGGATACCCTAACGGCAAGTCAGGAGCCAATTGGTTCATTAGAATTTGAAG
Organism: Ptyas mucosa; assembly: GCA_012654045.1. NCBI lineage: Eukaryota > Metazoa > Chordata > Lepidosauria > Squamata > Colubridae > Ptyas > Ptyas mucosa. Next base: position 9,052,522 of record WNWU01013815.1, on the reverse strand, counting down.
GCAATACTATAGGCTCACAAATTGGGGAAAGAGCAAAAACAATTTTAGTGAATAGATGTTAAAAGAGTTACTAGACAAAGAGCAAATCCATATCCCTTCCTCATGCTAGGAATCCCAAAAATGGCAGTGAATAGATCCCTAGATCCAGCAGTTATCCAGCACTCTCTATGGACTTCGGATCTACAATAAGATCAAACTGTCTGGGGGCTTTTGCCACCTTTTTATCATTTTCTTAGCAGACATGGGATTTAAACACTAATATCTGGAGATGGCTTGGTAACCCCTCTTACTAGGAGTTGATCATAACTTTGGACATTATCACCAATGTCTTCTAAAATTCTGTATATTTTTTCAGTGGATTACTTTAATCAATATGATTGTAAATTAAACCTAAATGTAGTGAAATTGAATTACAGTGGAAAATTATAGAATAATTTAATTGATAATAATTATAAATAATAATAATAATTGATAGAAACAATAGTTGCTTATCTCACAATGGATGAGTAGTAGATATCAGGAATTGTGTTGGTATGAGCATAATTAAACATTGTGACTAGTAGCTATATTCTAGCTAGGTATTTTGAGAATTTGTCTCCCAATACATCTAGAACAGAGGTCAGCAACCTGCGGCTCTGGAGCCGCATATGGCTCTTTCACCCCTCTCCTGCAGCTCCCTGTCACTCAAAATATGCGTCACAACTGCCAATATGCAATACCTGCCAGCACATGATTTATTGAGCTTTTCAAACACCCCCCCCCCAAGTAGGCCAACAATGGATAAATCCAAGAAAAGAAAAGTTTCAGAAGAAAACAAAGTTTAATTCAACTACATATGCTAGTTTTGTGGCCGTTCAAGAAATAGTCAGGCGCGGGAAGGGTTTGTGGCGCCCGGTGTTTTCTTTTCTGTGAGAAATGGGTCCAAATGGCTCTTTGAGTATTTAAGGTTGCAGACCCCTGATTTAGAATATGCCAGCTTTGGAAATGATGGAATTTATAGGACTCCTACCTAGAATGCACCAGGTTGAGGAAGACAGATAGAAGATATTCCTTTGCAAATTACAGATAAGATACTTGCCTTACATTTTAAAGTCACCTTAGCAACATGTACACTTGTTCATGTTAACCTTTGCAAAAGAAGTTGGAGGTAATTATGATTTTTGTATTTTTAAAATCTACTTTGAATTTCTCCCTTTGGAGACTGTTTCCACCAAATGAAAATAAAGATTAAGTTAAGCCAGAAAAATACTTGATAGTGCAGGCATAAGATAGTATGCTGATTTATACCCTACCTTATAGCATCCCAAGGATTGTAGGTAGCACAAAGCAGATTAATACAGGTAGTCCTCAATTTACGACCACAATTGAGCACAGAATTTATGTTTATGCTATGTTTGTTGAATTTTGCTCCATTTTACGATTTTTCTTGCCACATTTGTTAAATGAATCATTGCAGTTGTTAAATTAGTGACCCAGTTGTTAAGTGAATTTGGCTTCCCCATTGACTTTGCTTGTCAGAAGGTCACAAAAAGTGATTATATGACTCCAGGACACTGCAACTGTCATAAATATGATACAGTTGCCAATACACCCTGTTTTCCAACTTCCGGTCAGCCTAGAAGGCCTGCGCACACCAGAACTGAGCTAGGGCAACGCTTGCATGCTCACCGATATGTCTCTGTGTGCACCTGTGGCACGCGTGCCATAGGTTTGCCATCACGGGTATAGTGTGTGAAAATAAAGCTTTATGACATATATTCAAAAATCTTACATAAGTTAGTTAAATTGTGAGAATTCTATAATCATAGTTATTCCTTTTATTGTTGCAGAATTTGGCAGAATAATCTTGCTCTCCTTCCTTTTTCTCTCCCCCTTCCCCAGCATTGTATTCATACTACTGAACAAACATTGCCCATAATTCCTTGTCTTTTCTTGTAATAAACCTATTTATAATTTGATCTGAATCAGAAAAAAAATCTAATGCCAACGTATGAACTGAAGTATCAAGAGATAAATCTTTAAAATATCTGCTTTGGAGAAATGGGTACTTATTTGTTTCTTCCAGATTGATTCCAGTACAGAAGCATAAATATGAATGCAACTATTCTTTGAATACGTAAACATACCTCATCTTTGGGTGGGGGGGTGGGGGGGAATGTAAAGAAATAACTAGTTAAAAAGTGTTGAGTTTTGCCAAGGCAGAATTTGTTGGTTTAGTAGGTATCTGACCTTAGATAATTATGCCTTTTGATGGAGTGTATTTCAATTTTTAAAATTGATTGAGCATAATTATACTATTTTGTCACTTTGGAGAGTTTATGTTAGTAGAATTAAAAAAAAGTAAAATATCAGAGTAGTATTCCCTTATATCACAATATAACATATTTCTTTGTCTGTGACCAGAGATCAATAAATCTGTCTGGTTTTTAATGGTTGTACACTGGGTTTAAGTCAAGACTATAATTGATTTAGATGTTACCATCAAAATAGGATTAGTGGATTCTATTGTCCATTAATTTTTGCTAATTTTGATGAAAAGAAGAAGAATAGGCTAATATGTTGGCTAGAATCTGAGAATAAATTCATGCAAGGTTGCCTATTAATGGGTTGCCCTTGGCAAGCATTTGTGTGAATTGGACACCAGCCTATGTGTGGTGTCCTTAATTGCAACACTGCAATCTTCCTTGAAATAAAATTCCTAAATCTATTAAAACTATTTGAGTTTCTGAGATTTCACGGGAACTGTTATTTGAAATTTAAAGTATGATTTTATATTGCTTTTTGTTTTAGTCCTTAAACTTTTTTCTAATGAAGAATAATTATATAGAAATTATATAGAAAATACAAAACTGCATTCCATATTAAAACTGTAGTCCGTTTTCTAGAAATAAACTCAATTGAAAAGTCTTTAAGTGCTCCAATTTCCATCTACAACAGACAGTGATTTTTTTATTACTGTTATTATTATGGTTACTATCTGATCAAGGGAGTTCATTATTAAGAGAAAGTATCCAAAGACTGTTTGGATATGAAGTGTTTTCAAGAACTGCCTCTGGGTTAAGCTCGTTACATTGTAAGCCTTAGCAGTACACCCAGACTTTCTATCTGTAGACTGAGGTTCTCCAGAGTCGTCTCACCCACACACACACACCAGAGTTTTTTGTGGTACTTTTATTCCTGGGGCTTGGCATTCTGATTGATTTTTTTACTGCCTTTCTGGGGGCATGTGATCTTTCCTTAAATCTGGATGATTACCTAAGGATATCTTGTGAAGTGAATGAGACCAGCTGGTATCTTTAAGTGGTGCAAATTGATCTAATGATTGTTTCTCCTGGGTGGGAAACAGTGCTTTGTCAGTTCACTGAGCACAGGAGTTTCTTGTGGGGATTCTTCAGTCATCCAGGTCATGGTTGTCCCAAAGGTGCTTTTTTCAAGAACCGTTTGGTTTCCAGAAAGTCCAGTTGCCTCTTGAAAAAGCACCTTTGGGACAGGAGTCTCTTGCATTGATTCGGAGTGGGCAAGGCACATGATTGCTCACTGATAATAAGTGGATCCGCCTTCCAATTTGTTTTAATTTTATCTCATGATAATATGGCATAGTAACATGGCACCAATTGTAGAAAGTTAGCACCCACCCCTCTCCTAGAAGAATGAAATATTTTGAGAAATATTAAAAAGGAAGAATATATTTCCCTAAATGAGAAATGGAGAAACATGTTTTCTTAGAGGGCGAAAGCAGCCCCCACCTTTCTTAATAGCCCACAGAAGATGTCAGCACTTAAGAGAAAAAGAGCTAGATAGCTATATTCATAGGCAAAAATTCCCTGCAGCAAGGTCTGAACAAAGGCACAATGTGGTTAGCTCTCACTCAAGATAATTTGTTAATTTGTCTCTTTAGCTCAGCATTTTGTAGCTCAAATATGCCCACCCACTTTCTGGAGAGCTTAAATGACCTCTCTGCTAAAGGTTTCACTTTATGAGCAAGAGTAACTTGGCTGCTGATAGTTATCCTTGTATTTTAACTATTTTAATTCGTCAATGTGCTCTGGCAACCTGTCTGATTTGTAACTCCGGGTTGCAGGTATTGCTGAGGAAAAGGAAGGTATTTGGAGAGAATGGTTTAGTTTTCCATGACAGCTGTGACTCATTGATCTTCAGGGTGTATTCCCCCATTTCTAATCTAATGACTGATATTTAGGGCAGCTTATTGCGAGCAAATAAGCTTTTTGTATTTTTGTAGAGGTAATCCTTGACTTAAAACAGTTCATTTAGTGACCATTCAAAGTTACAATGGCCCTGAAAAAAATGACATGACCGTTTTTCACACTTACAACCGTTGTAACATCCCCAGGATCATGAGAGGGCGGGCGAGGCAAAGCGTCCCTCGATGTGACATCGAGTTGGCCACACCTACCCAGTCACATGACCACCCAACCACACCCACCCAGCCATTAGGGCAGAGAACCGGTTGTTAAAAAATTGACTGCTGGGAAGGCAGGCTTCATGAGTCCAGCAAGATAAGCATTTTTTTATAAATGGGACCTGAAGCATGAGCATTTTACCTGACCCTACTGGATAGGCAGAATTGGCAGACTGGCATAATCTATTATGTTCTGAACCAGTAATGTACATTCTATATAATTTTCAAGGGCAGCCACATGTAGAGAATATTACAGTATGTTCACTCACACTTTGAGGAAGCCAAGGTAGGAATGACTGTCTGATTGATCTCTAGCCCTTAGCAGTCTATAATAGTGTGCCAAGTTACAATGGCTGTTCTTTTAAATAGATTAATACCCCATTTCCTTTTAATCTTTAAAAATCCATTTAGAATTTATTTCTTTTAAATTTATGCAGTCTTGGAAAGTAGGAATATTGTACTGCCACCTTCATCTGGACTGTAGAAATACAGAAGGTACTAATTCCAACAATGGGTAAGTTTTTCTGTTTCTTTTTGGGTGGATTTTTGCAGGTCCAATAGACAAAGTAATTTTTTTTTTAAAAAATGTGTAGCCATCTTTTTTTTTTAGATTTATATGCAGCCCTTCTCCAGAGACTCAGGGCGGCTTACAATGCGCTAAGCAATAGCCTTCATACTTTTGTATATTTATACAAAGTCAGCTTATTGCCCCCACAAACTGGGTCCTCAATTTACCTACCTTAGAAAGGATGGAAGGCTGAGTCAACCTTGAGCCTTGGTGAGATTCGAACCTGCAATAATTGCAGGCAGCTGATGTTAATAACAGGGCTTTAGACCACTGTACTATCCAAGGCTATTCAATCTCCATAATTAACATAGACAGTCACTGGTGTCTGGCTTAATTTTCAGTAAATGCAGAGTGATCTTAATAAGTGTCTTATTCATTAATGAATCAGAAGGCTATTAATACTGAGTTTGCTTATTATTTTCATTATTTTAATATTTCCACTCCACTGATGAAAATATGTTATATATTGCAACTTCAAGAAAATGTAAAATGTGAATATGAACATTTAAATAATGAAAGGAAGAAACTGGTCATCTCATCATGAAAAAGAAGACATCTGTGCTCTTTAATAGCTTTTTTTCCCTGCACACAAGAACCAAACACAATAAATCATACAGTGTATTGCAAAATCCAGACTATATTTTGGAAATAAATTTAAAAGGTAGAGATCTTGGCAATGTTATGTAAGACACTTTCAACAGTGTCATGCTAATTGTTAAAATCTGGAGGCAATGGCTCAATCAGGATTTATTTTAAGCATGATTTTTTAAGTAAGATATACTGTTTTTTTCGGAGTATAAGATGCTCCGGACTATAAGACGCACTACCTTTTTGGGGGGAGGAAAACAAGAAAAAGAACTCTGCCTCCCAGCAATTTGCCTCGTAACAGCAAACAGCCTGCTGTACTTTCATTTTCATTTTCAGCACAAGATTAGCACAAGAAAAAAAAATCTGCCTCCCAGCAATTTACCTCCTTGCAGCAAGCAACGGAGGTCCGTGCAGCAATAGGCAATGGCAATCCCTGCAGCCTGAAAAAACTGAGGGTAAGGAACTGGCTGTTTCTTCTTGCTGCTTGCTGCAAGGAGATAAATTGCTGGGAGGCAGAAGCCAAAGGGTGGGAGCCAGTACTACATTTAGTGTATTAGACGCATCCAAATTTTCACCCCCTTTTAGGGGGGGTGGAGTGCATTTTATACTCCAAAAAATACGGTAGTTATAGAGATATGAAAAAAAAGTGGAAGAAATGACCTGAAAAGATTCCAAATCAATGATACATAAAAAGATCACTGAACTAGAGTCAGACATTTTGTAAAGTGAACCCTAGTCCATTAAACATATAGAAGTAACCCTAGTCCATTAAACATATAGAAACACAGAAGGCTGACTCCAGAAAGAGACCCAATGGTCCATTGAGTTTGCCCTTTGAGTTTGTTTGTTAACAAGCAAAGCTGCAGGATTTGGTGGAATACCAGGAAAATTGTGGATTTTCTTAGAAGATATTGAAATGCCACATGCTGTTCGTAAGCAGGTGTGGAAAACTCAGCACTGCTCAGAAGACTGGAAAGGAGCCCTTTATATTCCAATTCCAGGATCAAAAATGGCAAGGTAAAGAATACTCAAGCTGTCAAGGAGTTGTAGTTATTTCACGTGTTATAAAATAATGCTAAAAATTTTGTAGACCGAACTTCAACAATATACAAAATGAGAGCAGCATGGATGTGAATTACCCTTAAAAACTCCTTACCTCTTGAAGGATTTGTATGACACTTGGTTTTTTTTATATAGTTGTGTATATTTGTTCTTTAGAAGGTCACACTTGCTTTTCAAAAGGAGAGACAGTGGAGGCATTTATGGTTCTTTTACTGTATACAAAACTACATATAGTAGAATAACAGTACAGCAATAAGGAACTACTATTTACAAGGGTGTCAACTTTCTCTAGGTCTCACTACCAGGGCTATTCTCTAGCAACCACTAACTCTGTTGCTTAGCTACCAACTCCCCCATTTTTTTTCCTCCCTCCCCTTCAGCTTCTCACTGAGAGGGAGAGAGGGAGGGAATTGGCTGAATTACTTAGGCATGTGCTCCACTCTTTCATCATCAGCCATTCTCTCCATAGACATTGCATTGATGCAGTTCCCTCTGTATCTTCTGCCCAGCCCTTCTGGTCCGAGCTTCTCTGAAAAGTCCAGGTGTCTATCTGCAGTTAGGCACTTCCCTCCTTTCCTGGCTGCCTTGGGTTATGGGTGTTTTTACTTCTGTTTTTTCAGGTAAACCTCCAGCTGACGTCCCTTTTTTCCCTTTGGGCCAGAAATTGGTAACTGCATGCTCGAATGTCCAGCACCCTTGCAACAATGTTTAATTTCCAGGCAGACAACTTCTAGCACAGTCACTCCACAGCCACGTTCTGCAACAGAGTCAGAAATATGGCAACACGTCTCTGTGTCTTTCTGCATGCTCCCTCTTTTGTTCTCCTTTACAGTTAGAACACCAGCATGTCCCCCAGTAATGGGGAAGCTGGCTAAACCCCCACTTTAGTCCCTAATCCAGTTAGTCCCTAATCCAGTAGTGGGTTCCACTTACCTTCACTACTGGTTCGGAACTGTGTGTGCACATGGGCAGTGGCTTTGCTCGTGCATGGTGCTTCTGCACATGCGCAGAACCTGCACATGTGCAGAGCATCCGTGATGATGTCCGGGCGGGTGGGCGGAGCCTCCCACCACCGCCACTACTGATTCGCCGAACTGGTAGAAACCCACCACTGCCTTAATCCCTATATACAGGTAGTCCTCAATTTATGATCACAATTTGGACCTGAATTTCTTTTGCGAAGAAAGGTGGTTGTTAAGTAAGTGACGGCAGAGTTTACAACTTTTTTGCCACAGTTGTTAAGCAAATTGCTGCAGCTGTTAAGTGAATCATGCGCTCATTAAGTGAATCTGGCTTTCTCCCTTGACTCTAGCATCGTAAATCAATGCCAGTTGCCAAGCAGCTGAATTTTGATCACATGACTGTGGGGATGCTGCAACAGTTGTCAGTGTGCAGACTGATCATGAGTCATTTTCTTCAGTGGCATTGTAATTTCAAACTGTCCCTAAACAACGACTACCTGTAGTAGGCTTGGGCAGAGAGAATGCTGCCTCCATGATCCCCATAGCAGTCCTGGCTACCAGCCAAATCAGCTCATATGTTCTGATGATGGCACAGCTGCATTCCAGAACCATATCATAATGCATAAGCTTTTTCTTCCTATTTTTTCTCTTTCTCCTTCTGACTCATACCAGCCAGCAGCAGCCATGTCTGGCCACAAAACCCATAGGCCACAGTAATCAGGAAGGAACTAAACATAATATGGAGCAACTAAATGATTGAAAATTGGGAAAAGAATATGGCTGTGTTATACAGTCTAACCTTATGCATGAAAAAAAATGCATATGAACTGAGGAGAAATCAGTTTCTGCCCAGTATTCTGAGGAGAAATCAGAATACTTCTGAATACTTCTGCTACAATTTATGCCAAAACATTATTAGATGAATTAGAAGACTGGATAGAAATTAATGAGATGATTTTATATTTTAGAAAGGGCAAAAGGATGCTTAACGGTTGCCAAGTTTTAATTTATCTTGCCTCTAAATATATAAGCATTATTACAAAACATTTATTGTAGCACTTGCTGATTTGGCTGGTGCTTTTGAGTCAGTAAACAAAATGAACAAAATGAATGGATAATGGTGTAGATAAGCACCTATTGTATTTTGGCTGTATAAACTGTAGCCTTATACATGCTTTTAAATCTTTATAAAAATTCAGTGATGTCTTATTTGTTAGCTTCATTGTTTTCCCTTCATTTCAAAATAATAAAAAATATTTGTTTTATTCCATGCTAATGATATAGTTCTTCTCTCAATAATAAAAGAATGATTTAAAATGTTTAAAATAATAATGATTATAAATTACTTTTGCCAAAATTAAAATTATCGATTTTGAGAAATAATTTACAGAAACAGATATTAGAAATTATACAAAATCAGGAAATCTGCCTTGTATGAATTGTTCAATAAATATCTACCCCTAATGCCACAAGTATTCGTTTAAAATTTAAGGAGTTATTAGAGTTGAGTTATAATTTGAGAAGTTCAAGATTAATGAAATTAATACACAGAATTCTGGTAAAAGAAAACTAAAAATGAGACTGATTGAGCATGGGTACAAGCCCAAAATTGGATCTATACTATGGCAGTAAACTGATCTGTATATCCTGTCTCATATTGTGAATCCAAGACTGCTGTTGACCAGTCTTCGCATAAATGGTAAAATATTTTTTTCTGACTGTACATATTACAATCTGTTACAGGTATGGATATGGTATAGATTTACAATAAAACGTACTGTATAATTTCAGTGCTGCTACAATTTGGAAAAAGTTATGTTGCAGAAATGCTGTTGTACTGCTGTATGGAATAAAGACAATGTTTCTCAATGTTAGTTCAATATCGACCTGATTCCTTATTTGAAACATTCTTTTTCTCACCAAATGATGTTGTTTCGTCCTTTGTGACATACTATTGTTTTCCCATATGTAAAAATATATATGATTTCTACTATGCTTATCAGTTTTTTCTGAATGGCTTTAGGCCTTACAGATTTTCTGAGGCATGTAGATGGATAAAAAGAAATATTCCTTGATCCTGCCTGTAGTGGTACCCACTATCCTCAGTGGATTTTAGCATTTGGGTTGACTTGATTTCAAGGGCTGTGTGTTCCTAAAATTTGTACTTGAAGTCTGCTTCATGGAAGTAGATGGAACAGCAGTCAGATAACAATCCCAGAGGATACACCGCCCAATAATATGCAGTTTATATTAAGGTACTGAACACAACTTTATGAAACTATACTTAATTCTTAGGACAGCTTCGTTGTTAATAGTAATTACTAGATTTTCTAATCTCTTAATATTAATGGAAAACCTCTGTCTTCCAGAGGTGGGTCTTGGTGCAAACAGAATATTCAGAGAAATTAATGAAAAATCCAGACTCTTAAATAGAGTAATTTTCTAAAACTTACACCTGTGTGATTATTTAATAAATAAAACTTCCGTAAAACTTACATGCATCATTAAAACTTTTGATAGAATATGTGATAAATTTTTAAGTTTAGGTTAGAAAATGTATGACTATCTCTCTGATGCAAGAGACTAAAGTAAAAACGATTAAATGGTTTTGTATTTTAACTGTTTAACAAAATAAATGGTATTAAATAGATACACTTTCATTTCATAATTGCAGTTTTTATCTAGACACTGTTTTATCAAGTTCTGAGTATTCTTTATATGTTTCTTAGTTTGTGCTTCTGCTTTTTCCCATGCATTACTGAGACCTGGCTGAGAACAGTAGTGTGAGGAGCCCCCTTTCAGAAATTTTCTCAGTTTTATTTCAGGTGTGCTATCAGCTGATATCTCAGGCAAGGGTGGTGATGTGACAATCAACCATAGGTCACTTAAGGGTTTCAAAGACACTGCTCCACAGGTTGCTAATATGAAACCCTGTTCATTAAGTAGGGCTCCAGAAATCAGTTGGGTTTCTGGAAGGGGGCTCCTCATACTTCTGTTCCCAGCTAGGTCTCAGCTTCGTAGGACTCTGTGTGAGGCAGATTATTTGGACCCTTCCAGTCGAGATTTGTGCCTGGATATGGGACAGACATGGCATTGGTCAAGCTTTTGGATTATCTCTGATGGGGTCAGGATGGAGGTTGTGCATTCACCCTTGCTGTAGTTGACCTTGCAGTTACCTTCTGATCATAGTATTCTGGATCAGCTCAAGGGTTTGGGGATGAGCAGCACTGTATTGTGCTGGCTCTCCTCTTTTCTTCAGGGTCAATACCAATTGGTGTGGTTGTAGAGGAGAGAACCTTCCCTTGACTCCTTTGTGGGGTTCCTTAGGGCGTGGTTCTCTAGGGAAAAGGTTTCAGATTTCAACTGAATCTGGGCAAGGCTCTGGATTTTGGCCCTCTGATTCAAGGACTTCGCCATCTTTGTACTGAATGGGTTTGCACTGTTCAAAAAAGACCCAGTGTACAGTCTAGGGATTTTCCTAGTCTCACATCTCCTACAACAGGTGGCAATTCTATCTAGGAGGGCCCTTACACAACTTCATGTCGTGAGCCAGTTTCACTTGTTTCTGGGCTGGGAGGCTTTCCTCACAGTCACTCATGCCCTGGTCACCTTCTCAATAGACTATTGCAATGTGGTCTACATGGGACTTCCCTTGGAGAGTATTTGGAAGTTTCAGGTAGTACAAAATGCAATGGCATGGGCAGTTAGGTGTGCTTCTTAAACAGTGCATGTAACAATTCTGCTCTGTGAGTTGCGTTACTTGTCAGTTTGATTCTGGGTTAAATTCAGTGTGTTGGTTTTGATCTTTAAAGCTCTTCATGCTACAGGGCTGAATTACTTGAGGGACACCACCATTGGTTACATCTGCCTGTCCCATAAGGCCTAGCAGAAGAGATACGCTACAGGTCCTGTCTGTGAAGGAGTTACATCTGGCAGGAATTCGGAGACCAGCCCTTTCTGTTGTGGTTCCTGCCCTGTGAAACATCATTCCCCCTAAGGTGAGACTGGCCCTTTCCTAACATCCTTCCAGAAATCCCTGGTGAATTAGTGAGATGGCTAGATTGCCTATTATGATAGCTCTAACAGAGTTTGTTATTTTCCGTTATTGGTAACTTTGACTAGTGTTTTTATTTGTAGAATGGTTTTGAATTGTTATTTTTTTATTATGTATGTTTATTGTTTGCGTCCAGTAGCCATATTCTGTGAGATGAGTAGCTAAATAAACAGGAGAGAGAAAGATTATTTAAGGTAAGAAAGGGCAGGTGAAATATTCCTTCTCTGAATGTATACCTTTGGTGAATTTGCATAATCAGGTTAGGTCCCTTCACTATCATAATTTATAAGGAGCTCTGAAAAAAGAGGAATGAGGTTTCTAGTTGTAATTTTCAGACTTTTCCTTTAGACATCTCTTAATGTATTGTATTGCTTGTTTCGGTATTTATTTTAATCTGCATTTGCAACTGTTCTTCTTTGGAAAAAAAATGTTGATTTTTTTAGTACTACTCCCCAGAAAAATAAGTTGAACTAATAAATGAAATAATAGAATGTATCAATCTTGTCACAAAGTTTGTGAGGCAAAGTCCAACTAAATAGAAATAAATAGATATGAATTTCTTCATATAAAAAAAGAGTATGTCTAAATCCACAAATTCAAATTTTATTGTACTGTTTTTATCTAACTTGCTACCATTCTGTTCTACAATATTTAGAATAAACTTTATCTAAATATGTACAGCACTATTTGATAGAAAATGAGGTTTGATAAATAATCTTGTGTATTTGATAAAAAGATATTTCCAATGCATTTCAAATCCCATTATCTGTGAAAAAAGTGAATGAAAATGACACCTGCATACTTTCCAACGTAATCTAGATATTTTTAAATTTTGAGAAATGTGAAATGAAAAAAAAGAAAAAACTATTTTTTCTTTTTTCATTACAAATTTTATTTGTGAAAATGGAAAAATGTTGACATACTGAAAGTACATAAAAACAACACCTCTGAACAACTACTTATAATTTTCAAAATAATCTTCAGATATAGGAATGTATCTATACTGTATATTTGCTTTTCACAGCAGTTCGGTTCATTAATTGCAATTTTACTGTATTTGAGTCTCTTTTTTTGCAGGTGATTGTGTCATCCAGAACACACCAATTATACATGTGCATGTGTCACTTGAAGTTGATTTGCATAATTATTGCAGTGAATAGACAAAAGAATAGGTCACTGATAATGTCCCTAATGATGAAGACTATCTTGGACAGTATCTTGATTGATGTTGCAGAGTAGGAATTTTTAACCTTTTCCATTCAGAAGCTGGATACATTTGGGAATCAGCTTCATAACACATGGTTCAGTTTGAATGATTAATCCTCTCTTTTTTATTGTTTTACTGTTGTCCATTGAAATTATGTCCACTATTCTTACTAAATACAGCTAAAGTTCAGAAAATTAGATACTTGTACAGTGTAATAATGAGATACATGAATAATTATTTTATTGCTCATAGATAGAGGTTTTACAAGAATAAATATTTGGTATTTATAGAAATGTAGAATAGAGCTGACAAAATTAAAACAGTGATAGTTATTTTGGTATGATTCTTGACTTTGTACAACTTCTTCAGATTGAGGTTTTGTATTTCAAAAGACTCCATCATTAATTGTGTTCTGCTGGCAGTCAGCTTCAAAGCATAACTTCGTGATTGTGAGTCCAGAAAAACACCAATTTAGTTCAAGTTTTTTCTGCCTGCCTCTTTCGTTCAGCCAGTCAGTGCAGTCTTGTTTCCTATAATTAAATGCTGCTATCTTGCAGGACTCAGGAAGTTCCCTTCTCGGTCACAGCTCAACCCTCTGTAATAGTGTCCCCCCGGAGATTCAGGTTTAGTTTAGGCATGGATGGATGTATCTGCAAATATACATGATAGTGCTTTTTTAAAGTAACCATGTGTACTGTTAGTCCTTACTTCATATCTGCCTCATTTAGTGGCTATTCAAAGTTATGATGGTGCTGGGAAAAAAATAACTTTATGACCAATGCCTACATTTAAGACTTTCACAGCATCTCTCAGTCACATTACATTGACTGTACCTTGATCTATTGTTTTTCTTTTTCCCCCCTTCCTTGCAGAGAGGATAGATTGATGAGGAAGAATTACAAGAAAGTAAGCAGGCAAACAATGGGGAATACACTGGCTCTTTACACAGCACGATCAGGGCTATTGGCACGATCACATTATTTTCAGTTCTCCATATTCTTCAATTCTTGTATGCTTGCTTACTCTCTTGTAATCCCTTCCTTTTCCATGAATCTAAATGCACATATTCATTCCCTTCTTGCTCATTATCTCAGCACTAGGATGAGCACTCCAAACAGAATGGGGGAAAGAAAGCACGGTTGTATGATTCCTGCCTGGCAACCTCTTCGCTTAACAACGTTGCTGCTGGTTCCAATTGTGGTTGCTAAACAAGGACTATCTATACTTGCTGCGTCACATGATATTTTGCAACGTTTTTTCCCCATTTGGGAGCTGGGCACATGTCACATCCAGCCCAGGGGCCTCCAATTTGACATCCCTGATCTATACTCATGGATAGGTTAACCATCAATTTTTTACCAATAAACCAGTTGTGTAAATTAAAACATAAAATTTTGATGGTCACCTTATCTTTCGATGGTACAGTTTTCATAATATTTTATGATATTAAAATATTTGAGGATTGGTTTATCCATAGATATTAATGCGTATGCATAATAAATGAATTGCTTCACATAAAGATGTAGGAAAAGGAAGTAAAACTTTCAGAATGTTTCTTCCAAAGTTGGGGTTTTTTTTTCCACTTTGATGTTGTCTTCCAGAAGCAAATTTAACATCAGGAAAAAAATAATTTCTTGCTTTCTTTGATTTTCTTTTCCCAGAATGTATGTTTTACTTTGAAAACTGTTAGCTGCTCTGTGGATCCAGCCTTGTTTGATCTCAGCCTTGCATAGACTGATCAAGTTCTGCAAATATAATGAAAACATAGCTAGTTTCATGTTTCTACTCAGAATTTAAGAATTATAAAGCAAGGAATTTCTTTCAGATAAAAGTGTTTCTGCCTCATTAAGGAATTACTATAACTTGTTGAAGATTTTCTCACAAGTATTGTTTACCTACAAACATATTTCTTTACTTAGTGATTCATAACTCATCATAGATTATATACTGTTTTAACTATTCTGTGATTAATGAAAAATTGTAAACTATGTCTTAAGAAATGTACTTGTGCTGATTTTTTGCCTTATTTTGAAGTTATTCAAGTCCAAATTGGTAAAACTAAATTAAATATTCACACCACTTATTTTCCTGACAGTTCACATTATAAAAAAGTAGTTGGCTCTAATAAATATATTATCTCTTAGAATAGGGTGTCAAACTCGCGGCCCGCAGGCCAGATGCGTCACGTGCTGGCCATGCCCTCCCCCATTTTAGCGAAGGAGGGAAAAGTTGCGATATATCATGTGACGACAATGTGTTGTTGTGAGTTTGACACCCCTGTCTTAGAACTTCTTTCTTTTTTACATTATTTTCTATTATTTGGGTACTTAACTTCATTCAACGTAGCAAACAGAAGAACTTGTAGGAAACTCAGTAGATTATGTAGCACGTAACAGTAAAGGATGTATTGAACATCTTAAGTTGTTATAATCATAAAGAGAAGTCCTGTTTTATTATTATTCATTGGGTAGCTCTGGATTGCTGGTACACAGAGGGTCAGGCCTGGTTGTCATATGACTTTATTAGGTGACTTAATGCATAATTAATATTTCATTGTTTTCTTTGAGATTAGTAAAATAATATTTATTCAATACTCAATCTTCATGCTCTTTTTAATATTGACTATGCCGTCTCTGAAAACAATAAAACAAATTCTGACTTTAAAAATTATGCAAAATTCAGTAAACAGCTGTGGCTCTCAGTATGTGTTGTTTCAGGCCTTTTGTAACAGGTGGCTTTAGAATGAGGTCAGGTTCCTCTTATCTCACAATTGCAGCTAGATTAAAGGAAGGCACAGAAGTAATTCATCACTCTACCATGAAAGAATCTGTATGTAGAGGAGGAGCATCTGTGAGGCTTCACACAATCAATAGTTCTATCATTCTGTTCACAGAAAATATGCCTTTGCTGATGTACGCTGGTGAACATACTAAACTGAGAAGCAAGTGGTAATGTTTCCTATTTTCACAGCTTGCGACTAAGTGCAAATTGAAGGCTACAGAAGACAGTTAAAATAAAATGCCAATAACCTGTGCCTGACACAGACATTTTTACATCTGAACAGAAAACTCAGAAAGATATTGATACCTTTCCGCAAGTATCTTTAAGGACATGCTAGAGCCCTAGTTTATTCAGGATGGAATGGTTATTTTTAATTCACAAAAATGCATGATATATTTTATACCTATGTTTATAATGTCAAATTTGTTAGTATTGAGTGAGGCAAGGAGTGGAGTATACTATATACTAGGGCCTAGTTATCTCCGAGACTGCCTGCTGTCACCGATGACCTCCCATCGACCCGTGCGCTCCCACAGAGAGGGCCTCCTCAGGGTGCCATCAGCCAAACAATGTAGGCTGGTGACCCCCAGGGGGAGAGCCTTCTCTGTGGGGGCACCCACCCTCTGGAACCAGTTGCCCCCGGAGATTAGGAGAATTCATGACCTCAGTGCCTTCCGCCGTGCCCTAAAAACACATTTTTTCCAACAAGCCGGGCTGGCTTAAGAAGAAATTTTAAATATTTTAAATATTTTAATTGGTTTGTGAGTTTTAAATTTTGTAGCCAAATTTATATATATTTTAATTGTCTTAATATTTATATTTCATGTTTTTATTTCTGGCTGTACACCGCCCTGAGTCCTCAAGGAGAAGGGCGGTATAGAAATTGGAAATAAATAAATAAATCTCCTTTTATAATGACTCAGCCACCCAAGTTTGTTTCACTAGTGAATGGGTGGCTAAATAAATAAGTAAGTAAATAAGTAAGTAAATACACACACGCATACACATTTGCTTTTCATCTATTTAGTCATGTCCAATTTTTGGTGACAGTCTGAACAAGTCCCTGCTGGATTTTTTTGGTGAGATTTCAGAAGTGGTTTGCCATTGCCCCCTTCTTAGGGCTGAGAGAAAATGATTGGCCTAAAGTCATCTAGCTGGCTTTGTGCCCAAGGCAGGTAATCACACAGAAGCAATTCTTTTTCTTTTTTTTAAATTTGATTTATATGCCGCCCTTCTCCGGAGACTCAGGGCGACTTATAATGCGCTAAGCAATAGCCTTCATACTTTTGTATATTTATACAAAGTCAGCTTATTGCCCCCACAAACTGGGTCCTCAATTTACCTACCTTAGAAAGGATGGAAGGCTGAGTCAACCTTGAGCCTTGGTGAGATTCGAACCTGCAATAATTGCAGGCAGCTGGTGTTAATAACAGGGTGCTTTAGACCACTGTACTATCCAAGGCTCTTGATTCTTGATTGATTCTTAATTCTTAAAGGATGGATCCTATTTTCAGGCCCTTACTATGAAAAAAAAAGTCAATAGGAAAAAACATCTTCATCCTTCATATCTAATTTGTGATGTTATACTCAGCATTGTTCTTTAGATACATAATGTGTGTGGCTAAGTATAAATCTATAAATGACACTTGGATGTTGGAATCACCTTCATCTCATTATCCATAAAATCTACTTCACGTTACTTTGGGATGTTCATCTCAGAACAGCTTTATATAGTAATATTTTATGTTAAACTCAGCACTCAACATAAACATAATTTTTCTTCTAGACTGAACAATTAGTCTTTGGTTAGATAAGAGTCTTTTCCTCCCCAGTTTTTGCAAGACTCGTTGGTGCAGAGTAGCGGTTTTTGGATTGATACTGATACTTATGAAACTCTCATAATTCCACAATTTTCCATGACAACATGTGTGATTTAGGTAAATATTTGTATGACTGTGCCTATAGATTAGTACCTGAGAAGGTTATTGGATAACTCTGTTGTATTGCATTGTTCATATTAATCACTGAATGCTCCACAACAAAGAGTCTTAACTCAATCCACTTACTGTAAAATTGTTTCAATTTTATATGACAACTATCAGGTTTTAAGACAGTTACGTTGTGTCTTTACTGAATATCTATGTCTTCTAAGTATCTGACATTTACCACATTATAAAAGTTAACCTATCATAATCTTCTGTTTCTCCCAGACTGTTTTGTAAATATTTTTTTTTTGCAAAAATAAGTAATGACATTTTCAGAAACAAGTATATTTAATATTTGAAGATCATCAAACATTCAGAGGGTTTATGTTGAAGAGCCCAGCAGTACAAATCCTTTAAAAGCAGTGCTACAAATGCACAGGTGTCATGTACAAAGTCTCTTTTTGAATTGTTAAGGCAGCTGCATCTTTTTCCAGGCTTATGTAGCAGCTGCTTAGGAGCTACTCCCAGCTGTCTCCATATGTATATATATGCACTGCTACTTTGCCTGACATTTTTCCCAGACTAATGCAAAGCTTTGTCATACCTAGATGACCAGATAAAGAGTACTTGTTCTTTTAAAATTATATACAAGTATTTTGACAGACTCAGCAGGGATTGAAAAGAAGGAGCTAGAATTAAATTCTATATTTGATATTTTGATATGTTAACTATCGTTAGTACAAACGGCATGTTTCTGAATTCAGATGTGATTGGGAACTGCAATTAGTTTAATGATAAAAGTGGAAACTTCTGGTACAATCTCCTTGCATGTGGAGAACTGGGACAGCAGAAGAAAGGCAGGATGTCCTCAGGGCTTTTTCAGGCTTGCCCTTTTAATGCCAAACATGATTTCTATAGACACATGCAAATTATTCTTTATTCACACTCTATTTGACTTAGCTTAATTTAATTTTTCACATTATCCCAGCTTTAAGCAACCTGTGCATTGTAGAACTCAGACAAAACTGTGCAACCCAAGAAAGGACCAAATCACTTTTTAACTTACACGTTCCATTTCAAGATACAGTTTAAATGTCTGTGTCCCAGATAAAATTAAGTCAAGCTACTATTTCTTCAAGTGAGAAAAAAAATTGTTGTTAACAAATTTTCATGTCTGACCCATCGCGACCCCATGGACAATGTTCCTCCAGGCCTTCCTGTCCTCTACCATCCTCTACTACCATCACTACTGCTTCAGTGACTCCATCCAGCCACCTCGTTCTCTGACATCCCCTTCTTCTTTTGCCCTCAGTCTTTCCCAGCATTAGGCTCTTCTCCAGTGAGTCCTTCCTTCTCATTAGGTGGCCAAAGTATTTGAGTTTCATTTTCAGGATCTGGCCTTCTAAAGAGCAGTCAGGGTTGATCTCCTCTAGGACTGACTGGATTGATCACCTTGCAGTCCAAAGGATTCGCAGGCGTCTTCTCCAGCACCATAGTTCAGAGGTCTCAATTCTTTGGCGCTCAGCCTTTCTTATGGTCCAACTTTCACAGCCATACATTGCAACTGGGAAAACCATAGCCTTGACTACGCACACTTCATTGGCAGGGTGATGTCTCTGCTTTTTAGAATTAAAGTGCCATAGCTTTCTTCCCCAGGAGCAAGCGTCTTTTAATTTCTTGGCTGCAGTCCCCATCTGTGGTGATATTGGAAGGAAATAAAATCTGTCATTACCTCCATTTCTTCCCCATCTATTTGTCAGGAATTGAGAGGGCTGGATGCCATGATCTTAGTTTTCTTAATGTTGAATTTCAAGCCAACTTTTGCACTCTCCTTCTTCACCCGCATCAAGAGGCTCTTTAGTTCCTCTTCACTTTCTGCCATTAGAGTGGTATCATCTGCATATCTGAGGTTGTTAATATTTCTCCCCGCAATCTTCATTCCAACTGTTGATTCATCATTCATTCATTTTTCATCTAGAAAAATTACTGCATGTCAATTCCAAAAATAAAATATTCAGAACCAACATATATGTAAACTCCATATTTCCATAAGCAATGCATTTGACTTGAAACTATATAGTCCAGTTGTTAGTCATAATGAACTAGGGATGGTGGGGGAGAGACAGTGGAGCCCACACCTGTTTATAGAAATGATTTTTGGCTGTATAAATAAGCAGGGCCAGCTGGTTCATAATCATCTGATCATTTTGACTTATTGTTCATGAGCTTGAAAATGAATTTTGGAATTAGCAAAGGCTCATTTTATACTAAACTGTGGAAGCGTGCATGAGAAATGCGGCATTACACAGATGCTCTATTAAAGACAAGAAAAAAAGCATCTCAATTCACCACAGATCTTTGCATAAAGCAGCATCAGAAATTAATGAGTACGTTTTGAAAAATTATGTAATATTAATGTAAATGATATGCATTATAGTTGCAACCCACAAAACTATTTCCTGTTTTAAATTTCTGGTAACTAATTTGATGGGGGGGAATTATCTCTTTGATGGTATCTTTCCCGCAAATGCCTATTTATGCTACATGAATTGTCATCCTTCACCCCAAAAATCCAGGCAGTATAGAGTGACAGTGTTGAGAATACCATTAAGAAGCACAGTAGCTCTCCTTTCCTTTTACAGCTCAAGTCAGTAAATCTGTGTGGATATAGAGGCAGAAATTACCAACAACTTTCAAAGCAGCTGTCTGAGCAGGAAACCTTATGATTCTTTGAGTAGTTGGAAGTGAGTTATTCAGCTCTACCACATTCCAAAGAACATCTGAAGGGTTTATACAGCTCTATCAGTTATAAGTTGGGTTGGGTGCAGCCATGGGCAAGTCAAACTCTAAACACAAAATGGAATGCTTGTGGTTGCTACCCTTTACACAGACACCAGTTTCTGAAATCTTCACAAGCTCAAGGTGCATTCCTGTGTTTTGACAAGAAGAAAATGGGAAGATTTTTTTATTATTATTATTTATTATTTTGATTTATATGCCACCCTTCTCCGGAGACTCAGGGCGGCTTACAATGCGTTAAGCAATAGCCTTCATACTTTTGTATATTTTATACAAAGTCAGCTTATTGCCCCCACAACCGGGTCTTCATTTTACCTACCTTAGAAAGGATGGAAGGCTGAGTCAACCTTGAGCCTGGTGAAAATTAAACTCGCAGTAATTGCAGACAGCTGGAAGCTAAATACCACTTTTAACAGTAGCATTAGTCTCCTGCGCCACTCAGGCTCTGAGTGATCAACATCAACAGATGATGTTGAGCAAAGGATGATTTAAATTAAATGTTTGTAAGAATTCACTTTGAAAATATATAAAATCAATCCCTCTTCAAAGTAAGTCAGGCAAACCTATCTTATTTTTTTATACTTCTGTATCAAAAGTATTCTGTATTGTGCTTCTGCGCATGCGCAATAGTGTTTTGATGACATCGGGGTTGGGTGGGCGGAGCCTCCCTCTGGTTTGCCCTCCGAACCAGGGGCAACCCACCACTGTTCTGTATGCTAGGAAATATCATTGTTTTGGAATACTTTAGAACTTTTTCATATAAACTTCCATGAATCTTAATATGTGCTAATCTGTCATCATCGGATGGATATGTTTAGATCTCTTTCTAATTTAACCCTTAGTATTTAAATCCAAGAACTGAAATCTATTAAACTCCTTGCCTTACATTTGACAGACAATTGTCAGAAAGTTTGTACTTATTTACAGCAAGAGCCATATATGCTGTTTAAACAAACAGAATAGTATTTAAGAATAAGTTAGAGTTAACAGCTCAATTTAAAAATCATATTTTAGGGTTATGCTTTTTAGCTACAAAATTGTAGAAACAATAGAGATTAATTATGAACATTTTTTTTTATTCCATTGGGTATAGCAGATCTTGTTTGAAAGTTGTTAACATTGAAAAGGAATTTGTATGATTCTGAAATCTGGTATTCAAGGTGATTTTTAAAAACAATTTGTGTTCAGAATATGTATTTCCAGTAGTTCTTTGGATATTATGTATCAATGTTCAACATTCAACATTATTATTGGTATTCATTCAGGTGTGATAATTATCCTCAGTTGAATGCCATATCAATTTATTTCTAAATACCGGTATATTGTTTTCACATCAAAGATTCATATTGTAGAATCTTATATGTTCTTTTCCAGTAATACATTGTAATTTGTCTATAAGGGCTTTATTTTAAAAAAAACTAATTTAAGATTTACAATTGCTTTCTAGATTTGCTGTGGTAATTCATGCTGTGCACTTTTATGCCTACTGAATTATGGAAATGCATTTTGAAATATGACATAGAAATAGATTATATCCTGCATATTGAGAAGAATTTGAATAAGACTTTTGTTGTGACCATGACAACAATCCTTGACCAGTCAGAAATCAATGAATTACAAGTTCTTGGGAATTATAGAGAACATTTTGGAGATGGACATTATAGTTACTACATATTTGGTACTATAAGAGACCTCATTGGAAGCGATAACACACTAGTTTACTTTTAGTTCTATTTATATGTGTGGCTAAATTTATATTCATGAAGACTACTAAAAGGAGATCATGATATGAATTTTCAAACTGAACATTTATGTCCTTAACATATTTAAAAGTGAATTGTTCTTAATATTTACTTAGCCTATGATATCCTTCTCCCCTGGTCTTCTTGAACAAATAGAAAAGCATTTGTTTCTCATTAATAAATAGTTTATTAAGAGTGTTAGACAACTTATAGCTTTAATTTCAATTAGTAAAACTAATAAACTTCACACAATAATGAATATACCTGATTTATTTTCATTAAAAATAAATAAAATAACCCTACACTTTATTACTTAATAACTAAATAGCATTTAATCTAAAATAAAACAAGTAGTCATCATACTTGGGCTTGAACTGGGAAGATCCAGATTCAAGTATATGATCAGTCATGAACGTTCTTTGGTGATCTTGTGGATGTAGCGTGAAGGGCCAGCAGCTTCCAACATAAGCTGCAGAGTGCACACTATACCTCCAGGAAGCCGTCATTCCTCTGCTTTCTCCAGTTCCACTGCCACCTTAGACATTGCCCCCCTCAAAGCTCTTTGCCACAGGAGCCGCCATCACTTGTGCTGCATTGTGCTTCCACCATCGTCTCACTCTCCACAATCTGTAGGCTATCACTCCTCACTCCGATGACACAAGAAAGGGCTCCTCCACCCACCATCCTGTCACCTGTCTCTGCTCCCTTATCTGTAGCTGGATCCAGCGGTATCCCTTCAGATGAGGTTCCGCCTCCTGCCACTGCATGTCATGGGGCTGTGCCCTCACCCGGTGTTTGTACCCCAGGCCAGCAACAACAGGAAGAAGCAGCAAGGGGTGGCTAGGAAGGTAGCAAAGGTAGGAAGAAGAATGCAGGGTGACCAAAGGGGGAGGGAGGTAGGCAGGCGGGAGGAATTGAAGCAGAGGCAGTTTCTGCAGGGCAGGACATGAGCATGGGACACTGAAACAGTCATAAAAGTGATTTAGTCACCAAGCACATGAATTTTAATTATGTGACCAAGGGAGTCACTGCACCTTCCGGAAAGCGGTGAAGACCTGGCTCTTCCAGCAGGCCTGGGGCCGTTGATCTCGCTACGGTGATCTTGCGAGACCCGGCCATGAATTGGAGTGTATAGGTTTTAATGTTTTTTTAAACTTTTGTATGGGATATTGTTCGCATTGTTTTATTCTGTGTTGTTAGCTGCCCAGAGTCCTTTGGGAGTTGGGCAGCATAAAAATGCGACTAATAAATAAATAAATAAGCAGCCAGAACTTTCAGGACCAGTCATAACTAGCATTTGTTCAATGAATCTGTAACTTTGAATTGTTGATGAACAAATGGACATAACAAAGACTATCAATTTTTTAAAATCTTCTTGGAGTTTACATAAAAGAAATGTTCTAAGTCTAGTGGAGACCTAACATGAGGAGGAACACCTGATAGTAGGCTGTGTCAAAATACTGCATGGATTAGAAATTACTCAACAGATGCAGAAGGATCAAAATGGCTTCTGCAAAGCTTCATCTCACTCACCTCTTAGCTTTTGAGAGGCATTAGCCATGTGCCATGGATTATTGAAGAATAGGAAGCAGGTAGTTAAAGTAAATGGACTATTTTCACAAGAGATAGGCAGTGTGTGCAAAAATTGTTTTGAACCGATGTGTTTAGTTTTGTATCAGAGGTGACCTGAACTTCAAAGTAAACCACATGGAACCACATGACACCAGTATTGGCTTAAGATAATGTCTGGAGTCTGCTTGGATTCAATACCATTCAGTGGATAGTAGTTTGTCCAGTCTTACTTTCTTTTTCCTCCCTCCGTCTTTTCCTTCCTTCCTTCGTTCCTTCCTTCGTTCCTTCCTTCTTGCAACTGAATCTCAGTAAAGTCATGTCTTTATACGCTTAGCATAAAGTATAATTTTAAACATGCATACACATGCATACATACATAACTAATCATGTGAAGTAGATTTATGGGAATGCAGGGAAAGGGGGAAATGTCTGTTTTATTGTCAGGAATGAAAATATAAGAATTGGGTCAGGAATTTCAATATGTTTATCATAACATTCATAATGCACTCCATTTTTTTCCTGTGTTTTTTCCTGTGTTCTGGGGTACAATAGTGACCCAGGTTGTTGTTGGAGATAAATTTGTGTTTTTCAGTTATTCTAAGTGTGGCTTATTTATCAATATTTTTCAAAAACGCGGTATCAAACATTCATCAATTATAGTTGAAAGTTGAAGAATTCCAATGCTCAATGGAGCTTCGGTGGGTTCATTTTTCTGTCTTAGTGTTCTTGGACATTGAGGTTTTTTTAAAGTTATTATTCCTATACAATCAGAGCTTGTCCATGTTCACAGAATATAATTCCTTTAAAGTCTGAGGAATTACAAGTTACCCTCATTTAGCGACTGTCTTGCTTAGCAACTGTTTGCAGTTTTAACAATGATGAAAAAGTAACTTTGCAACCAATGCTCGCATTTATGATGTTTTCAGGTCTGTAAAGCGAAGGAAAGCTGAAGATCATAAGCAGAGTTGCAGTTTTGCTTATCAATCTCTTCACTTGATGACAAAATTGCCAGTCCCATTTGTGATTACTAAATAAGGACTACCTGTGTACTAGATTTATAACCACAACTGAGAATGGGATATGCTGTAAAGTTCTTCCCATTCTGGCTATATCAGCTGTTTAAAAAGTCACTGAAGGAAATCAAATTGAGATAAAAAACTTAGGTCTATATTTTATATTACACTAAGAAAGAATATTTTTTCTCATTGGACTATTATTTTGTTCTATATGCCTGTAAGGTTTTTTTGAAACAAATATATGCATGTTACTGTTTATTTTCTAGAGTTTGTTTTGAGATCATATGTTATTATGTTTTTTGTATTTTGTGTGTTTTTGTGCACATTATAACAGTTTTTTTTTACTTACTTGATTTATAAAGAATTTCCACAACAGAAATGGCTCTAAGAAGACTGTGGGATCACTTCATGTTTAAAATACATTTCAGATGACAGATGCAAAATAAATCTCTCTGTCTCTCTTTCGTGTGCATTTCAAATAATACAGTGATGATACTGTATTCCTCTGAGGCTGAGATTAAATGAGGTCTTGAAATACTGCCTGAAGAAAGGTTAGGCTTTATTATTGCTCAAACATATTTCTATGCACAGAATTTCAAAATTCCAGTGTGTACTCATTTACGTTAATTCATTTTTCCATTCTCATGTTTCTGAATGATAGGATACTAAAAGAGCAGTGCCATATATATTTGAGACAGCATTCTAAATTATCTTCTAACAGGGATGGTGCTTGCTTTAAGTTCTCTCTGGGGCTGTGAAGATGATTCACCGAACTCTAATTGAAACAAATACGTGAGAAAGAAAAATGCACTTTCTGGATTAATGGTGCATGGAGTTATATCCTCAACCTAATTTCCTCTGGGGCTTTTATTTTAAGTATCTTCACAAGCTGACAATTCTAGGGGGCAATTTTCTTCATATACATATGAATTAAGTGAATTACATTTTAAAAGTAATTATAAATAACAAGATAATTTTGTAATGTCTATTGTAGTCATGAGCGAATCTGATAATCGTATTAGATTTTTATTGTATTAGTGTACAAAATAAGGTAGCTTTTTCTTGCTCCTTCCAGGTATGAGATGATTGGAATATAATTCCTGAGTATTTAGAAGTCTTAAATTGCTCAAACTGATTGCAGCTGAATTTCCATTTATGAAAGACATTGATGCATTATTTTGTGGAAACAACTACAGGTAGTTCTCAATTTACAACAGTTCATTTAGTGACTGTTCAAAGTTACAACGGCACTGAAAAAAGTGACTTATGACCATTTTTCACACTTATGACCCTTGTAGTATCCCCATGGTCATGTGATTTGCATTCAGATGCTTGACAACTGACTCATATTTATGACAGTTACAGTGTCCTGGAGTTAAGTGATCCCCTTTTGCAACCTTCTGACAAGCAAAGTCAATGAGGAAACCAGATCCACTTAACAACCGTGTTACTAATATAACAACTGCAGTGATTCGCTTAACAAATGTAGCAAGAAAAATAATAAAATAGCGCAAAATTCACTTAACAAATTTCTCACTTAATAACATAAATGTTGGGTTCAGTTGTGGTTGTAAATTGAGGACTACCTATACTTTGGTTGTACAGGTAGCCCTTGACTCATTCATTTTTTAACAACTGTTTGAAATTTTAACAGCACTCATCACTATCACAGTGTTTCCATGGTCACATGATTAGAATTTGGGTGCTTGGCTACTGGCATGTATTTACAACATTTCTAGTATTCTGGGGTTATGTGATGTCATTTGCAAACTTCCCAAGGCCTCCAACAAGCAAAGTAACACTGTTTGAAATCAACTTAAGAAGAAGATAATATTTTCAT
This sequence comes from Ptyas mucosa, assembly GCA_012654045.1. Classification (NCBI taxonomy): domain Eukaryota; kingdom Metazoa; phylum Chordata; class Lepidosauria; order Squamata; family Colubridae; genus Ptyas; species Ptyas mucosa. Next base: position 9,025,986 of record WNWU01013815.1, on the reverse strand, counting down.
AAAGCAGGGTTTTTTTCTTCTTTTTATGATCTGTAATCCCTTGATTGAGGATGGAGTTGGCTCAACTGAATGGAGCTGAGCATTCACTGGCCAGATGCCCCTCCTGATCCTATGCATCATAAAGTAGAATATATACTATTTATTTCCTAACATGGGGGGGGGGTATAATTAACTTTTGATCATGGCTTGAGAATATTTATAAAGATTAAATAGGGAAAAAGTCACAAACAGGGCAGAAAGGCCTCAATTTCCTGTACATATAACTTACATATATCTATTCTCTTGAAGTATTATGATTAATATAACCAGGGCAATCCTTAATGCTTCATCCTTGGTGGAATCACACTTTTCCAGGTCAAAGGAATTGAATTCACTATGGTATGAAAATTTGTGCCTATGGTGAGGAACAAAATTTTGAGGTTATCCACTCCCAAGTTCTTAAGAAGAATATTAACGTTCCTCATTGCATTTCCATTGAAAGCTTGATTCTGAAGCTAAGTTGCATTCAGTTGAGGTTTGTGTGAGGATTTGCCAGTTAAAACACTAACTAAAATTAAAACTTTGGGGGGAGATCTCTTTCCTATTTCATCCTTGCTGACAAGTTTTGCTCCTCATTGAAAAAAAGTATAGCCTCCATCTATCTATCTTTGGATTCTCAGCTCCAGCGTTCACTTAATGACCACAGGAAAGGTCATAAAACCTCTTTGAGGAGGTTGTGTTGTTACTTGTATAGTAGAATACCTGGTTAGTGTGGATTTCTTTCAGGTAAATTTGGACTTCTAGTTCGTTATTTCCTCTGATGAGGATACCCAGCAAGGGTATTGTGTTGTTGGTTTCTTCTTGTTTTGTTTCAATTTTTAGTCACAGATGCACACAGTTTCTCATGAGATTATCAATTTCACTTTAAGTCTAAAGAATTAGTAATGAAGTAAAGGAATGTAAATGAAATAGGGACTTACATGCAGAATTGGCTTTGAAATAGGAACATGCAGAAAAATGAGATTTACTCCCTTGCTTGGCAAGAAGTCTAATAGATCTTCGCTGTTCTCTTCTCTTCTCTACTTGGGCTGGGAAGTGCTCCTCATCTGTCTTTTCCAGCTGATTAGGTGGTGCTTATGTTTGATCAGCCTCATGTGATTCCTAGACTTTTCTCTCCTGAGGATGACATTCCATAGGCTCACTTGGAGCAGCTTCTTCAGGATTAAATTCAGAATCTAAGTACTGAGTTTATGCCATGACATTTCTTCTTTTGTGAATTTCATTCCTTTGAAAATATTGATGATTGTTTCATGTGTCTTTTCAAGTTGTTCCTTTTTAATTATGATATGATGTCATTTATGTCTCCTGCCAACCTAGCAATTCAAAATGCAAATGTGAGTAGATAAATAAGTACCACTTCAGTGGGAAGATAGCAGCGCTTGTTAACAGAGATGAATACCAGCCCCTATATTCGGTAGCAACCAGGGGTGGGTTCTACTTACCTTTACTACCAGTTCGCAACGGGATCGCGAGCATGCACGCAATCGCTTCACTCACGCACCCGCCTTGCTTCTGCTCATGCACAGAAGCTTCTATGTGTGTGCAGATCGCCAATGACGACATCCAGGGCAGTGAGCGGGGCCTCCTGCCAGTTTTACTACTACTACTACTAGTGGAATAAAACGGTCATTTACCATTACCTTTTTATTATGCATGTACCAGATTCATACTTTGGGTTTTCCACTAGATGCTCCATCATGATATCATGAATCCTTAATTAATTGAAAACATGATTTAATTCCTCAGATAACATTACAAAATGGAAACTAGTTTATAAAGGGAATTTGAGTTTCCCTATAAGCCACTTCTTAATATTCTAAAAACTTAATACCTACTTGGATATAAACTAAAAAGATACCATTCACGTACCATGTAAATATGACTTTGGTGTTTCTGATAATTTGTGGTGTTACCAAAGCAACACAACAACAGAACAAATGCACCAATTTAGCAGATTTTAATACTATGTTTTTTAATTGCGGTCACACGGGTAGTGATGGGAGCAACGTGGCGCTCCCATGTAACACCACTCCTGTGCGAGCTGCACTGGCTCCCAGTGGTCTTCCGGATGCGTTTCAAGGTGTTGGTTATCACCTTTAAAGCGCTCCATGGCATAGGACCTAGTTATCTACGGGACCGTCTACTGCCACAGACGACCTCCCATCGACCCGTGCGCTCCCACAGAGAGGGCCTCCTCAGGGTGCCGTCAGCCAAACAATGTAGGCTGGCAACCCCCAGGGGGAGAGCCTTCTCTGTGGGGGCACCTACCCTCTGGAATCAGTTACCACCCCCCCCCGAGATAAGGAAAATCCCAGACCTCAGTGCCTTCCGTCATGCCCTGAAAACTTACCTTTTCAAACAAGCCGGGCTGGCTCAAGCAGTATTTTAAATTTTAAATTTTATGGGGATTGGTATTTTTAATTTGAGCCGAAATTTATTATTCTATTTTTAATTGTTCTTATTGTTTATATTATTTGTCTTTTAATTCCGGCTGTACACCGCCCTGAGTCCTCAGGGAGAAGGGCGGTCTATAAATTTAATATAAAATAAAATAAAATAAAATTGCATTTGCGTGTTTTGCTGCTTTCTTATTGCTTATCTAATTTCTTTGTAGTCTGGCTTAGATGATTTTCTGACTCCAAATTGGACTTGGTACTATATACTGTATTTGTATCATCCTCAGCTGCATGTCTAATTCTCATGGAATTTTCTGTACCTGCTTTTCCTTCATTGTACTGATCTTTAGAAACTGAGGCTATAAAAAAATGAGTCTCAGTAATAAGTCCTAAGTGCAGAGGCTGCAATAATTCTAAATTATGTCTGCATATTATAATATCTTCTACAATTTGGAATACTCCCTCACATAGTTCTGAAATATTGCTAAGATTTCTATGGCCTTTACTTCCTCAGATTTCCATTTAGTATTACTACACTATATGAGTTTCTGGTTTATGCATAGCCTTTGGTAAAAGTAATGACCCTTGATTGCTGACCCTTGATCATAGAAACTCGAGAATGATTTGCTGCTTTGTTATTATTAGTTTAGTGTGAATATCCCATTTGATTGATGAGCTCTATTAGAGTGGGCAATTATCTTCTTCCCCTTTTTGCCTGAGTTGATTTTAAATATAGCTCCAATTTTAGAAGGACATTCTAATGAATGATGCAAGACTTCAAGTAATTCATGTCCTTAGAATTATAGTACTTCTTTAATATGTGCAGTTGTTAAGCTTATCCCCTTTTCACTCTAATCTGCATTTCTCTCATTTCCATAGTTGTGCTCCAAAGTCTTGAATTCTGCTGTTCATTAAGATTGCTTGACTATTTGTTTTAGTTAAGTACAGTTATTAAAAAGCCTGTTCTGAGCCTTGAATACCATTGGCAAAATTCTTCCTTATTCAAGCATAGGAATGTGTATCGTATCATTCACTTAGTTTTTGAAGTATAGCAGATATAATCAATTTAAATAAATGATTATATTTTGTATTAAGGTTCATTAAAATAGTTGATACAGTCAGATGATTCCACACCAAATTTAAGACTGTATTTCTGTACTTTTTTTAATGCATAAAAATTCAAAATCATTTTGAAAACAATCTATTGTTATGCTTCTGCGAAAGTATATATATTTGATGGTGGTAGTTTTTACAAAGCTGAACTAAGATGCCCATGCGCACAATATTTCCAAATTTGAATCACATAAAGAACATTCAGAAAATCCAATATATTAAGCATTTTTACCTGGTATTTTAGTCGCAATCTTATATTTATTACACTATTTTCATTTTTACTGGCTATGGTGTAATGTACAAGTATGAACAATTAATTATTCATAGTCAAAATATTCATATAAAATAATGGCATAATAATTCAGGTGTTGAGCTGTTAAGACAGCAGACCATCAAGCATATCTAAATTATGGGGATTATGAGGTCTCGAAGCAGTCAAGTCATGGACCATGCAAGTTTGAATTCCAGCATACCAAATGAGTCAGAAACAGCTCATAATCAAATCCAGGCATAGCTTAAGGTCCAAGACAGGAATATAGTCATAAAGCAAGAACATGTACATCGTTAAAGTTGAGAAGAAACAGGAATCAGGAAAAGGAAGTAAGGCCAGTTATTCAGAATTAAGAGTAAGATTAGGACAGGGCTTTATATGATTTGGTGAAATAAATTTAATCCTTGGATCATCTTCCAGGCTAATTATTCAAAGAACCAGACATCCTTTAAAAAATGGAGTATAGTCTTATAACCACAATACTCTGTTTATCCAAAGAAAGTACAAAAAGTTTCACTTCCTGCCTAGGTCATTGGTAGAAAGGAAAAGCATAAAAGACCAGGTATATTCTAAAGTGCAAGTTATATAAAGGAATAATAAAGAATTAAAAAGACACATAGAGTTAAAGTATAAAAATATAATTTGTATAGTTGTGAACTTGATGTTAGTCCCCTTCATCCCTGTCACTCACGCCTCCTGGAGACTGCTATCTTGTATTCTTTTTGCAAAAATCAGCTGTGTGGAGCATATATGTTATATATCTCGGTTATATATTATCATCCCTGGTGAAGTGAGTGATGGATGCCTGAAGCTAGAGGAATCTAGATGGGGAACAATAGATTTCAACTGAACCCCAGTAAGACAGAGTAATTGTGGGTGGGCCCCTCTGTAGCCAGGAGTTTATCATCTTTCGTCTTGGATGAGTTTGCACTACCTCAGATAGATCCAGTGCATAACCTGGGGATCCTCTTGGACTCACAGCTCCAACTCAAAGAGCAGGTGGCAGCTGGGGCCAGGAGGGCCTTTGCCTAGCTCTGAGTTGTGCACCGATTATGCCCTTTCCTGGACAAGTAGTCTTATACTCGGTCACTCATGCCCTGATCATCTCCCAATTGGACCATTGCAATGTGTTCTACTGGGACTACCCTTGAAAAGTATCCGGAAGCTTCAGCTAGTGCAGCATGCAGTTGTATTAGGCATATTGGGTGTCCGAAGAACAGCACAAATAACAGCTATATGTTGTTAACACCCATAAGTTCTGTGAACTGCACTGGGTACCAGTTTGCTTTCAGGTCCAATTTAAAGTGTTGGTTATCATCTATAAAGTCCTACATGGCATAGGACCAGGTACCTACAGAACCAACTTCATGCAATCTTATCAGCCCGTCACACTTGATCAGGCAGTGAAGGTATGTTACAGACCCCATCAGTCAAACTACTTCGAATGACAGGGTCTACGAGGAGAGCCCTCTTTTCCATTGCCACTTTGCGGAACATCCTACCCGCATAGGTGAAGAAATCCCCCAATCATTTGGCTTTCTGCAAAGGGATCAATGCCTTGCATGGGGGGCATAGAGAACCACGCAATTGTGGAGGTGGCAAATCCCTTGAAACTTCCCCCCCCCATAATACTGTTAAATGAGTTCCCCATTTTGATATTTAATTGTCATTCTATAATTTTAAAATTGTTAACTCTTATTTAATGTTTAATTTTAATTTTAATGTTTTTTATTTATCAGTTATATTATATTGTACATTGCTCAGAGCTCCTCTTTGAGGGTTTAGAAATATGAAATGTAAATAAATATAAATATGGGGAATCTCCCATCTTCACCTTATCTGGAGAGCTCTGAAGAACTATTCTATTCACCAATTCTTCAGTCGTTGCTGAAGTTGTCTGCATTCTCCATAGTGAAATGGAGCTTGCCATGCCTCTCAAAGTCTCATAAGAATTATATTTTTGTGGGATAGACTGTAGCTTAATTTGGTACTTAACAACATCCAAATAGAGCAAGAAGCCCAAGGTAGACATAGAAGTGGAGGCCAGAAAAAATCTAGAAAGGATTACCTGATTCTCAATATTTACTCAGATGTCTTTACCAGTAGTGGGTTTCAAATCCCGTCACTACTGGTTCGCTTGTGGGTGCTCGCATGCACAGAGACATCTGGGTGGGTGAGGTAACCCTCCCACACCCGCCACTACCGATTCGCCCGATCCGGGGTGAACCGGTAGCAACCCACCACTGGTCTTTACTACAAGAAAACATGGCCATTGATCTTACCTGTATCTTAATGGTTAAATGTGGGTATGAGAAATAGAAAACAAATTGTTTACAGGTTCTTAAATTTAAATCACAATTAAAGAACAGATACTGAACAAAATTAAAAAAATAAAATGATTTTATACAAGAAAAAGATACTAAGAAGAAGGAATTGATAACATGGAACAAGAACAGGAACTGTTCTGATCCAGCTTTAGCAGAAGCAAGAAACAGACTCCTTGTCACAAAAAACTCCTCTTTATTTACTCCTTGTGAATTAATAGCTGAAAAGTCCAGGCAATAGTCCTTCAAGGAGTTAACTGCAATAACAGACCTTATCAGTTCCTTGCGATAATTGCAATGCTATGAGCTGCCAGCTGAAAGGCTGCAAATTAAGTTCTGGCAAACAGTCTTTTTGGCACAAAACACAATGAGCAAAATTTTCAGAAATACGAACTGTTGTCTCCTACGACAACTACTCCCCTTTCCTTCTATTTATTCCCCAGCCAGGGAGGGGCCATTCAGCGTCCACATGTGCTTTGCTTCCCGAGTCAACTCCTTGTCCTCTGTTGTTCCCCCCTCCTAACTGCTCTGCACATACATGCGTCTGAAACAGACCCCAGCTGTTCTTCCTCCTCACTCATCTCAGCCTCCAAAGGCAGCTGCCTTTTCGGTGGCTGGGAAATGTCAGACAGCCCTGGCTCTATCTCTGTGTCTGACACAGAGCATCCATCAGAACCTTCCCCAGACTCCAGAATTGGCCCAAGTTCCTCCCCAACCTCCTTATCGTCCAAGTCTGCCACCAGCTTTTCTGGCAACTGGTGGACCACAACAGGAACCAAGATAACTGGCAAAGTTGAGAGGCTTTAGAACATGCATAAAACGAGGTCAAAAACTAATATTAAATTAACAAACAGGGCTACCTCGAGGAGAAGTAAAGAGAAGCCAAAGTTGAAGCAAACAAATGATCTTAGTCATGTTTATCAGAAAGTGGATCACTATGAAGTTTTTTAAGGCCAAGAGTTTCCAGCTATTAATCTAGATCCAGTTAGTATTGTTTCAGAAGGAATGCACACAGCAAGTGTTTCTCACTATTGTGAGCGCTTATGAGCTCAGAAAATGCAAGAAAACAACAGGGGAAGCAAGAAGAAAGAACAGAAAATATCTTAAGATTGGAAGAAGGTTCTTTGACTTGTTGCTCTGGTAGCCCTGGTTTTCTGGAATCAGAGAACTAGTAATGCAGAAGGTAAAATAACTGCTTTAAGAATGTACCTCCTAAAAGATTTAGTTTACATTTTTGCCCTCAGTTGCATGTTTTGCTTAAAAGTAACCCCTCAACAAATTTTTCCTGCACATTTAGTTATATCCCTTAAAGAGCCAGGGTGACACAGTGGTTAGAGTGCAGTACTGCAGCTACTTCAGCTGACTGCTAGTTCAGCAGATCAGCAGATCAAATCTCACCGTCTCAAGGTTGATTCAGCCTTCCATCCTTCCGAGGTGGGTAAAATGAGGACCCAGATTGTTGGGGGCAATATGCTATTTAGTATACTGTCGATTGTTGTAAGCTGCCCAGAGTCCTCGGAGAGTGGGCGGCATAGAAATATGAAATAATAATTTTTTTAAAAAAAATTTAAAAATGAAATCCGTTTCTTTCCAATATAATATTTATTTATTTATTTATTTATTTATTTATTTATTTATTTCCCATCTTATTTAACCTGAGGTGACAAACATATTCAACATTCTGTACCTTCCTCCTCCTCTTTTTCACAAAATAACAATACAGTGAAGTGAGCTGGACTGAGGGAAACTGACTGGCCCAAAGTCCTCCAGCTGCCTTTCATGGCTAAGATGGAACTAGAACTCACAGCCTCTTGTTTTCTATCTTGATGCTTTAACCACTATACCAAACTGGCTGTTTCCATGAGACCACTATATGTGATTCTTATATGAGAGTGCTATGGAAATTATTCCCTATACAATATATTTTATGAACATTTTTTACAGTTCCCTGAGAAATATATCATATCACAAACATCAGACTTGTTCCAACTTGCTTGAGTTATAGACCTTTGCATTCTTTTTTTCCTGACTAGATTCCTTTTGATAGAAATCTAGAGGGAGTCAGAGATTGCTTTGATAGGAGTGTCAAAGGCACTAAGCCAGAATTAGGTCTGTGTTCTGTATATAGCTAATCTATCCTAAAATATAAGGTGATAGTAAGGCATTAAATATATTCATGATTCCATCATAATCTGAAGAAAATTGCATTTAACAATTCAATTTAAGGTGCTGCACCCATTTCTTTAGCTTTACTTTTCTCTCCAAAATGATTTAGAGAAAAAGCCGTATATTTAAAGCTTAATGCCTCTGAGACGGCGAAGTCATCTGGCCCGAATGTCTTTCATGTGAACAAGTCTGAAAATTAATCTTCCTGCCACAAGCACAAGGTGTATGATAACCTAACCCATGACCATTTCAGTAAAATAATAAATTTTGCTCCATTTTTTTTTTACTGATTTTTCATTCAGATGTGAACATAATCTGACCAAAGAAATGTTAAATTAGTTCCATCGTGCCCTTTTCTGTCAGTTGGCTGTGAATTTATGAACAATAAATAACTTCTGAGGAGAGGAGACTTGAGCCTTCTGTAGTTCTGTTAATATAAATGAAGTCTCTTTAATCTGGCCATTTTGAATTCTGGGACATTTTAAGGAGAAATGTTCCTTTAAGAAATGATAATGAAGATCCTAACTAGTTTAGTGTGCTGTATGTCATTACCTTGACAGATGGATTCATAGAGTCCATCATTCTGTTTCCAGAAGATAACCAACAGGAAAATGCTGGCATTTGTAAGCACAGCATAAAATCATTGTCTTTTTCTAGTTTTTGATTCTAAGCGTTGGATTTTGATGAAGCCCAATACTTTAAATCTTAGACTTTGATTATGATCTGACAGGTTTTCCCTAAACCTGTTCCTAATTCACAGGCCATATCTGGTAATGAATGATAAGATTCAGCAAATATAATTAATATCCTTTATGAAAGTCTTCAAAGTATCCCAGACCCAGTGATGTGTGCAATACACAGCAGTCACTGATTACAAAGCTGTACAAAAATTAATTAAAACGTTTAACTATTAAAGAAAAAAATACTATTGTTGTACAGAATAATGGCTAAGAGGCAGAGATTCCTGTGGCCTTTTGTTATCGTGGAAATGGGTTACAAAAATAATTAGTGCACAGATTGAGAGAGGAACTACAATGTGGTTAATAGTTGGAAGTAGGGGATCCAGAACACAGTTCAGGAGAAGTTAATTCTGCTTGTGGTTAACTAAAATTATACAAAGGAAATATGAAGTCATATAAAAAGGAAAACCGAGAGTAAGGCATGAGAAGAAATGCTTTGTTCAAATAGTATTCCATTAAAATTTGTAGAAGTGGAGGAAATTAATCTAAACAACAAATTGTCAGACTACAGAAGGAACATGAATTCCTAGTGACTTTTTACAGTCTCTTTAAATTTATAGAATCATATTGTGTAAGAGAATACTTTTAAAAGAGGATACTTCTAAGTCTTCTAAAATTACAGTATACATACAAATTAATTTATGTTAATTATTTCTTGGCTTCATAAAATGAAGAAAGAACAAAAAAGTTTGTAGGTTATCATTAGCATAAATCTGGGATTTATATCTGAATGATTCCCAAGTGATCCAATTAAAACCCAGCATGCTTTGTTGAAACTCTTTCAGAGCTTAAGAGAAGAAACTCTTTATTTTTAGTTTGATAGTAAGAAAAAGTGTAGTTGCAGTTTCAAATAAAATAGATCATCTGTGACTTTGTGATCAGAAGTTAAGTAGGGCTGGGAGTACCTGGACTACAAGAATGAAAGTAAAATAAAACAAAGCCAAATAAAATTGGCCCTCATAACAAACCCTATCAATGAAATTAGTTGCCGGTAATGCCACCCAAAGTACATTACAAGAAGAAAAGGAATATGTGCTATATAGAAAGAATAGATAGATTCATGTTGGAATCTGGTAGCCTATAAATCTAAGAAATATATATAGCAAAAGTAAGTAATTAGGATAAGATGGCACAAAGGCAAATGTTGCTTTATTAAGATTAAAAATATAATGCAAATTTGTAGACTTATAGTTCCACTTGAATTGAATGAAGTTTGTGCCCAACTGTAGCATCAGATCCTTCATGCAGAAATGGAAGATTGCACAACATCTACCCTTGGGTATCTTCTGGATTTGAATTCATTTCAGCATAGCTGATTAATTCAGAATTTGGAAAGTTAAATTTTCAGCCAATTTCAGTTCCTGGTGGATTCATGGACATATGTATGTCATTTCTTGGCAGGAGTAGGGAAGTGGATTGTCATTGCCATCTTTCAGTTTTGTTTCCTTTTGTTTTTTTCATTGTTTATAAATGGCACAAATACACCCAGCCCTGCTTAGCTCCTGAGTTTGGACCAGGTCAGCCAGCCACCTGCTGAGTTTTAACTGGCATAATGCCAGAAAAAAACAGTTAAATAAAAGAATAGGTATATTCTGTGAGAAGATGTTTGTTCGGGATAACATTTATGTTTTAAAACAATTTTAAAAATCGTCAAAAAATAAATATTTGTGAGAAAGAATCCCCATAGTTGTTTTGAGCTTAGGCTTTTGCCACGCTTCTTCATCTGTTTAGATTTGTTCCAACTTCTGGTTTTTCAGCAGAAGATTCCAAGATCCTGGGAGTTCTCCAGAAAATGGTGTGCTGAGTAGCTGGATTATTTTTTTCTCCTGCCGACAAACAGCTGATTTTTCTGCCAAATCTGGTTCTTTGGTAATGACCAAAGACAACCTTCAGAAGACCGTGTACTTATCTGGGAAGAGTAATGTAGACAGTTGCAATTCTCGGTAAGAGTAGTTGGAGGGTTGGGTCTCCATCTTTTCCTATCAGCGTTTGTTTCTTAGGCATATTTTTGTTTTAAACAACACACTTTGATATTTTTTCTTTTTACTTACATCTTTAATTAATTGTCAGTTGAATGCTGATTATTATATATCCCCTTGCTAGACTGTGAACTTTTTACTTGTTTTATTGCTTTCTTTAGAATTATGAAAAACATAGAAGCAAAGACAGTGCCAAAAACTTTCACCTTGGTAGTGAAAGTGATATTTGATTGGATTTCCACTACAAGAATTTTACATTTTACTAGTTTTTAAAATTATTTTGTTATTTTATTTTTCTTTTTATTTCTGGTCTCTTTCTCTCTCTCTCTCTCTCTCTCTCTCTCTAAAGAGATGGAAATTTTGTTATAGAACATCTACTTCTTTCGCCCTTGAGAGGAATTACCTATGTTTTGTTGTGAAAGCCTGGCTATAAAAGAAATTTGGATTATATTAAAAATGGAAACGACAATAAAGCTAGATCAATTTAATTCCTTCTTGGAAGCATTTGAAAAAAATGCTTTTCAACATACAGCCTCTGAATGAAAATTTACATAAAAGGTTTGATGATTTAACAACAGTCATAAATCAACCTAAGCATGATATTTAGATGCAAATAATAACAGCTAAGTCAGACTTGCAGTAGGGTGGATTGGAAGTCAGTTTGCTCCTGACGGAACTGAAGGAGAAGGATTTTTTTTTTAAAGAGTTGTGGGCTCATTGGAGAAGGCTGAAAGGGGCATGAATTTTAAAAGGCTTAGAGATGCCAATATGGATCAGTGATGGACTGGACTGTCTTAAAAAAAACTGATAGAGATTGTGGAATAGGCTTACTATATTCAATGAGAAGACAACTGTTAAGAGATGTTGCAATGATAACTTTCTGAAAACAAGTGCTACAGAGATGTTCACAACAGAGATCTGTGATTTTGGGTAATGAGATGCAATTTTTCAGGAAGATACCAGTTATAATTTCAATAGAAAGTGTTATTATTAAGAATCAAGATATTGACTGCTCAGAGATAAGGACTGCAGTGGTTTATGGTAAACTAGAAGCCATTGTGGACTTTCTACATGTGAATTACAATAATACATTGTTAACAGAGGGATGTGAACTTTAGTTTTGTTGTGGGCTTCACCTGTTAACTGTTTTCTTTTACAATAAATGAATGGTAGATCAAGTAGCTGGGTAAATAGAGCTGCAGAAGTTTATAAATTGTAGATCAGTTTTGCAAGGGATGAAACTATTATTGTCGAAAGACATTAATTAGTGTTCAACTAAGGAGACAATATAGGTGAATGTTTACTTTTTTATGCACTTTTTGTCTTGTTTATTTTTGCTTTGTTTGTTGCTTCCCCTTTTGGGTGAAGTTTGTATTTTAACTTTGGAAATAAAATAAAAAAATAAAAAAGAAGATTCAGAGATCCTTATGTGCAAACATACATCCTATCTGGGAATATAATAATCTGTGGGTGGATTTTATTCTAATATTGGAATGAGAAATAAAACAAGACATCTCTGAACTCTTCTTTTAAAAACTGCAACCTAATTAAACCAAAACTGCTGTCCTTCTGCAATCCAAGACAATACAGCAAATCACAGAATTGTCACCATACAAACTGAAGTACAGATTTGCTAGGTACTAGAAATCACTACATTTGACATCCTCTGTCCACATTCAATCTATATTTTCACAGCAAGGTTTTAGCAGTCAATAATGCCATATCTTAATGCTATTTCCATAGGAATAGCACATTTTCACCAAGCTATTTTCAGAAATGTGTCTTGACTTGTGAATTGATCAAAAAAATTGAAAAATTGATCAAAGCAGTGGAGAAATTGCCTTACATGATTCATCAGGGGAACAATAAAACAACTACCCTTTTACACTCTTGAAGCATAATGGTATTTTTTCACTCTAGGGAATAGTTATTGTTGGTAATGTGTTCTGTAAGAGCATGATCCAGACGACACTAAGCACTCCGAAGTCTCATTTATTTTAACAAGAGAGCCTGTAAAAACATGCTTTCCTATCATATACTGGTATCAATGGGATTTTAATAGATGGTTAATTTAAGATGGGTCATACCCTATATGTGTTCTTTTACATATCATTCTTTACTATAATGTGCAACTTCCTAATTCTTATAAATCAAAGCCTAATTAACTGTTCTACTGGTATTCATACAATGTTACTAAAATCTTCCACAAACTATGAATTCTAAAAGGTTCCAAGGACAGAGTGCATACTAGGTTTAGTTCCCTTTTGAAGTAAATCACTTGAGATTTATTGTATTATATAATGTTGTGCATAATGGTCAGCAGAAAGTCAAAATCCACTCATCACAGGATGCATTTCTAGAAACATTATGATTGCAAACTTCTTTTGACTTATAGTGGACAAACTGAGCTTGGCGTCCTATCCTAAAACTATTGTTTAAACTATATTTGATCTGACATTTCTTTAACAAGGGATGCTTTTTTGGCTTAAGAAACATTTTCAGCAATTTTAGTTATATTAAATTCTTTTTCAAACCCATCCTCGACTCACAACACTATTATAGATAGTGAATACCCTGGGATTATTCCATACAATATTGGATATGAATATATACAGCACTAAAATATTATAAAGTGTATTTCTCTTCCCACAATCTATTGCTGAAATCTAGAATATTTATATTATTATTACATTGGAGATAAAAACTACATAGTACATTTTGAAAAATGTTCCAATTATTTCATAGTGCTTTACAAGAAACACATTTGTGAGGTCTCATACTAATACATGCTTCATGTACTCAGGACTTGTGAATATTTATCAGACAAATCCTTGGACAATTCTTTTGCCTCACAAAGTGAAGTCAAAAAACATAACTGAAAGGCAAAAGCTTAGAAACAAAAGCCACTTAAATACCATAAAGCATTTTGGTTCTTTCTTCCAGTATTCTGATAAAACGTATAGTAAAATATACTGGGCATTCTATATAACTTACTAAGATTTCTCATATGTTTCTTTGCTCTATTTTGAGGCTTCTCACTTTTTACTGTTACTTCTCACAATATCAGCAGAGTGATAGTTTATGTATCTGTATTCTATTAAAAAAAATTCATTTTTTTCAAAGGTTCATGGAAAACTAACACATGTATCTAAACATAGTAATAATACAATCAAAATATAACAATTCTTTAATCCCTAATTATGGAAAAGAAGGACAAAGCAGTAAGGCTTAACATTTGAAAAGTAAAACGTAGAAGAATTAAAACATCAAAGAGCATTGAGTAAGAGAAAGCATAACTCTCTAGGCAGGAAATTCCAGTCTGGGTTCAGACTGTGAAAAAGCCAAATATACTTTTATTGCTCCGTGTTCATATATGACCAGCAGTGCCTGGGATTGGTGTAGTGGTGTACAAATGATTTGGGATAGAATATACTTTCTTTTCTGCTATGCTCTACAGTGAGCTAGGATCTGTTTGATGTTAAGAAAAACTGGCAATGTGAATGGACTCTGGAAAATGCAACCTGCTCTATCTCCTCATTTCATGTTCATGTAAACTAATTACGATCTCAGAAAGCCTGATAATTTTTCATGATTGTTACAAGGTGGATTCTCAATGTACAAGCTACAGTTCTCAACAAGATTATATAAGTCTATCAGGACAATTATAATAATTGAATATGGTTTATGCTGGGAAAACTGAGAGGTGTTTTGAATAATTTTCTTCGGTGCAAAGGGTCACAATTATGCTATATAGTTAAAATTGCACAAATAAATTCGAATGTGGGTGGTTTTTTTCTTGTAGCTTTGCAGTTTTTCACCGCAGTGAGAACTATAGACCAGATTTCAATAGGAGGGAATCCCAAAACATTGGGAAGTGTTTGAAAATGCCTCCTTCTGACTTCTCCTCAGATGACAATTTTGTATAGATATGACCTGGAGATTCAAGCTTCTCTTGAATCTGACACAACAGAGAAGTCAGCCTCTTGGATAAACCAGTGTAGAACCATGTAGGGACTTAAAGAGTTGTATCGGGAAACCATCTACCAATCAATGTAGCTCTTGAAACAATGGGGTCACCTGAGTATCTGGATACACCCTTCACTGTCTAGTTCACCTCATTTTGTACCAGCTTTTGAATGTTTTCCGAAGACAGCCCATTAACCAACTCAAGTAAGAGGTGACAAATTATGCATGATTATGAGCAGCTCCTTTAAATTCAGCAATTGCCTCAGGTGTAACTTAACAAAAGCTCTCCTGGACACAGCTGACATCTGTTTTATTGAGCAGTTGTTGTGAAGAGGACACTATGGTGCAATCAGATCAAGTGCCTTAGTTACGTTTATTTCAGTGATGACCAAGGTCTTGATCAAATTGCCCACCAGATTCTCAAGATATTTCTCAAGCATCCTCTGAAAGCCCAAATGATCCATAGGTACCTGTGGCAAACTGATCTAATAGGATATTCCTCATTATGGAAGGGAGTCATCATTAATAGTAATCAGGGAGTAATTTGTCCACATCTGATTAAGTTCAATACCCACCCCTTCCAGAAGCAACCAGTGCAAGTCCCACACTGAGGTCTGCATAAAACCATGTGGGCTGCTACATTTTGAACCAACTGGAGCTTCCAGATACTTTTCAAGGGCAGCCCCATGTAGAGTGCATTGCAATAGTTAAAACGGTAGGTGACTAGGGCATGAGTGATTGTTGGTCACTGGAAAGGGCGTAACTGGCACGCAACCCACAGTTGTGCAAAGGCCCTTGGAGCCAAGACTACCACCTGCTCTTGGAATTAATTGTAATACATGGCTGTGAAAGTTGGACCATCAGAAAAACTGGGGAAAGAAAATGGATGTATCCAAATTCTGAAGTGCTGGAGAAAATTGTTCAGAACAGATAATTCAGTACTAGATTATGTAAAACCAAGCTATTCACTAGAAATACTAATAGTGAGACTAAACCTCAAATACTTTGCTAAAGCATGAGTCGTTACAAAAGACCTGATGTGAGAAAAATTAAAGTCAATTGAAAAAAAAAAGACCCACAAAATGCAAGATATACTTACTGATGACACAAGCAGGGGCTTGCAAAAGAAGTTACCGAGAAGTTACAATCCAGGTGAAATGATACCTGTCAGGTTGCAAAAAGTCAGACATGACTGAACAACTGAACGACAATAACAGATAAATGTTATACATAGATAATTCCAGATTATTATAACAACTAACTAAAATTAATTTTCCTTTCTGGAATCTCTGATATATAAATGATGAACTTTAGTTTAAATCACATTGTCCCTACCATTGACAACAACAGATAGGAAGTGGCATTTTGATATTTCAAGGAGAAGGTTCAGATGGCCACAGAGTTGCATGCACATACACACAGACCCACCACATGTCATTCATGTCTATATCATGCACATATAATAGTTTGCTCATTTATGGATTGAACCATGTGTGTATTCTGATGGGAAAGAGCTCTAAACTATTAGGATATTGGATGTGGATAAATGATCCCATTTCCCCCAAACATTTGTTCTTCATCTCCCTCAGGGTGGAATTTATTGCAGTGTAATTTAATCTAGCATTTCCAACATCATTAGCCAACACATTTTACATTGATTCTTCCAGAATATCAAATCCTGATGGACAGTTTACATTATCCAACAGTTTGTTGTCTGTTGAACCTTAGAAATAAAATAGAGTCAAATTAAGACTTGAATATTGCATGCTATGATTTGGTTTATATCCTTGCATTACAAAATTGAGCAAAAGTAAATGATGATTGTACTGAACTGTTTATGGTTTAATAAACCTTTGGCAAACGTATGCCAATTCCTGATTTCTATATAAAGATATTTGCCTTGCTAATTGTCCAGCTCATTTATCCTTTATTTTGAACATCTGGCTATACCTTCTGTAGGTTCAATATCAGATGTATATTAATTTATATTACCCACATTCTCATGATGAAACTAAAATGATCACAGTAACATATTTTCAGTATTGGAATTACAAGTAATAACAACATATATTTAGTTGTTTGTTTTATAAACAAAGATAGATTAAAAGTTTTTCAGAAAAGAGAATGTTTGTAGCTCAAGGTTAACCTGTGGAGTCCTTGGTGCTCTCTTAGAGTAGTTGTTTTCTTGCAGACATTTCATTATCAAACTTGGTAACATTATCAGTGTGCATCATTGTTTTTCTCAAATAACGTAAGATCGACCACAAAAATGGCAGCTTGTTTGCCGCCGCTGCATAAATTCTATGTTTCCCTATGAGGGAGATTCTAAATTTGATAGATAAAATCAATAAAATATAATATAATATGCATAGGTTTCAGAACGAAAGATTTCAGTTGAACATTAGGAATGATGGTCTTTCCTCTCTGTCAAGCAGAAGCTGATCTCTGAGGGATATTTTAGCTCTGAAATTTCTTCTTGGCTGAGGAGGATTCTCAAAGGCTGTTTCCAATTCCGTGATGTATGTAATGAGCTAACTGATCTGAAGACCACGTAAAACATACAAATGGCTCTTATACTGTATCTAGCACTTGAATAGCTTTGTCAGTGTTTTGTAGTGTCAAACAGCAAAATTAACAATACTGAATAACAAAAGAAACAAGAGACAACATCTACATACAACCTAACCCACTGTGTTCCTTTCAACTCTAAAGAATACAATACTTACCAATAACATTATGCATTGCCACATTACTCCTGCAGTGAATATATCAATCCAAAAAAATAACATCAGGAATGTTGTGACAAAAAAACAATGTTGAGACTTTGGAAAAAGTTCAGAGAAGAGCAACTAAGATGATCAAAGGCCTGGAGACTAAAACATATTGAGAACGGTTGCAGGATTTTGGTTTGGCTAGTCTAAAGAAAAGAAGAACTAGGGGTATCATGATGGCAGTATTCCAATATTTGAGGGGCTGCCACAAAGAAGAGGGGGTCAAGTTATTCTCCAAAGCACCAGAGGGCAGGACAAGATGCAATGGTTGGAAACTAATCAGAGAAGCAACCTGGAATTAAGGAGAAACTTCCTAACAGTGAAAACAATTAACCAATGGAACAGCTTACCTCGTGGGCACTTCATCACTGGTGGGTTTTAAGAAAAGACTGGACAGCCCTTGTCTGAAATGGTATAGGACAGTGATGGCTAACCTTTTTGCCGTCGCATGCCAAAAGCGGGGGTCGCGTGGGGGGTCACGGGTGCATGTGCCAACATCCATAATTCAATGTGCCCCTCCCTCCCACATATGTGCATGTAACCCCCCCCACACTTCCCCTGCTTTTGGCACGTGATGACCTGGTGGGCCCGGTAGGGCCATTTTTCCCCTCCCCAGAGGCTTTCTAGGAGCCTGGGGTGGGCAAAAACAGCCTTCCCCATCTCCCCAGAGGCATTCTGGAGGCTGGAAACAGCCAGTTTCCCGACTTCCGGTGGGACCAGAAGGCCTGAAAATCAGTTGGCCAGTGCGCACATGTGCACTGGAGCTGAGCTAGGGCAACACTCATGTGCCCACCAATATGGCTCCACGTGCCACCTGTGGCATCACGGGTATAGGATCTCCTGCTTGAGGAGGGGGCTTTTATTTTTAGCACTAAGCTTCATCTCAGTTTCTACGGCATGTAGAAAAATGGTTGTGTAAATATCTGATCAGAGTAACATCATCTATTTTAATATATGAGCTCTGACCCTTAACTAAGACTTGGTGTTATACATAAGTAAGTTTTCACTCACTTATAACAACTGGGACTGGCAACTTCATCACGAAGTTACATGGCTGTGAAGTGAAATATCCATGACCGCACCTGACTTAAAACATCAGCTCTTCCTGCGGTCATTAAGCTAATCATGATGGGTCATGAAGTGCAACATCATGTGACTGTGACTTGCAACTTCTTGCTGGCTTCTCCATTGACTTTGCTTCAGAAGCATGCTGTGAAGGTCACCAATGGCAATCACGTGACTGTGGGATGCTGCAACCATTGTAAATGCATACTGATTGCAAGTGCCCCACCTGTGATCATGTGACCATGAGGATGCTGCAGTGGCTGCGATATTATCCATAAATATCCTTATTCAGCACTGTCATAACTTCAAACGGTCATTAAAGAATAGTCAGTGAGCAAGAGCTACCTGTATTACTATTTATCAAGAAAGCCTATTGGAATCCCATCATCCAGAGTAGTGAGTAAGGCAGCAATGGGCAGTTGTTTGATAGCTGGAAGACACAGTTTGTCATGATGGGGAAAGGAATATGCCAAGTGGCCAGGATTTTCTTACACATATGTATGAGGCAATTTTTTCCTTGGATTTTGGGAGACAATTTCTCTCCCCCCCCCCCCCATCCCCCAAACAATGAGGCTACATTGCAGTATTTATGTTTCTTGCTTCAAAAGTGTAAAAATATACACTTCTGAGTTTGGGGTTGCATGACCTACTCCTGGAATGGAGGTGGAATGTGGAAGATTTGGAACAGACATCAGAATTTCCCAGTGAAAATATACTGTATTACTACTTAATACTTACAATAATAGCATGTGTATTGGTATGCAGAGAACTGGCTTAGTCCATTTTATTACTCAGATTTCAGTAATTAAAAGAGAACATAATCAAAATACAGAAAGGCATAGCAAAAACAGTTCACAGCAGGGAAGAAATATAATGTGCCCCTGTGGAAGATTTTTCTGTCTAAAGGATGTCAGTATAAGCACCCAGTAAGTCTACCTGGAGAGAGCTGCATTTTCACAAGCAAATCGACACAGCCAAAGAAGCTTTCAATTGCCTTGCTGATAATTCAGGTGTTAGGTGAGTAGAGTTCTGATGAGTATCAGAACAGTTGACTAACATTTATACTGCTTCTCTGATTTTTATTTTTATTTTTTAAATGAAAGCATAACTGAAATACATGGTTGCAGTAATGATGTTGTGTAGTTTTGGTAATTAAACTAGTGATGCAGCACTGATGATGTTACCTACTTTGAGTAATGAAATGTTTGCAAGAAAACAACCAAGCTGAGAGAGCACCAAGGACCCCTCAGCCATCCTCCTCCTCCTCCTCCTCCTCCTCCTCCTCCTCCTCCTCCTCCTCCTCCTCCTCCTCCTCCTCTCCAAACACCTCACTCTCTTCTAGCACTGATGATGTTGCCTAGTTGGATAATCAAATGTCTGCAAGAAAACAACCAAGCTGAGAGAGCACCAATCCTCAGCCATCCTCCTCCTCCTCCTCCTCCTCCTCCTCCTCCTCCTCCTCTCCAAACACTCCACTCTCTTCTACCACTGATAATGTTACCTAGTTGGATAATCAAATGTCTGCAAGAAAACAACCAAGCTCAAAGAGCACCAAGGGCCCCGCATTTCAACCCTGAGCTGCAAATATTCTTTTTTTATTGTTACAGGGCAATCCAGTTTCATGTACAGAATCAGTCTTTAAGAAGAGATTGGACAGCCACTTGCCTGAATTAGTATGGGGTCTCCTTCTTGAGCAGGGGGTTGGACTAGAAAACTCCCAAGAGTCTTCGAGTCCCTTCCAGCTCAATTCTGATTCTGATTCTGAGCTGCTCCCTGTATGTTCCCGCCTTCATTAAATCTCCTTTAAATTTTATGAGATGAGAAGTCCTCTCTGTAGTTTATTCTGATCAGGAAGCAGGGACCGCCAAGGAGGCTATAAAGAAACAAATGATCATAACATATATAACTGTGATGGCGAACCTATGGTATGGGTGCCACAGGTGGCACGCGGAGCCATATCGGTGGGCACATGAGCTCAGCTCCGGCACGCATGCATGGACCAGCCAGCTGATTTTTCAGGCCTTCTGGGCCCACCAGAAGTCAGAAAACATACTGTTTCCGGCCACCATAGGGCCTGGGGGGGTTGGGGAAGGCTGTTTTTGCCCTCCCCGGCTCCTAGAAAGGCCCTGGAGCCTGGGGAGAGCAAAAAAATGGGCCTACCAGGCCCACCGTGCCATCACGTACCAAAAGCGGGGGGGAGCACAGGGGGTGGGGCGCATAGAATTATGGATGTGGGCACGCATGCGTGTGACCCCCATGTGACCCCCACTGCGCTGCCCCCACTTTGCCACGCGATGGCAAAAAGGTTAGCCATCACTGATATATAACCAAAAAACAGTCCCAGCACCCACCACTTTCCCGCAACACGCAGTGACCAAATTAGTCTGTAGCAATGTCCGTGAACATAAACTTAAGTTTTAAAAAATGCTCTAAAGAAGCTAATCAGAGAAAAGCACTTAGGAACAAACACCAAGAACTCTGCATCACAAATATATCTAATGCACCTTAGACAGCAGAAGGGTATGGAGTAGCCCAGGGGTTCCCAAACTTGGCAGCTTTAAGACTTGTGGACTTCGACTCCCAGAATTCTAGAGCATAGCTGGCTGGAGAATTCTGGGAGTCGAAGTCCACAAGTCTTAAAGCTGCCAAGTTTGGGAACCCCTGGAGTAGCCCATCCAGAGAAAGTTTCAGAGTTGTGCAAGAGCAAGCCTATACCTGCAGCCACAAAATATGTAGCCCTTCAACCAACACGAGCAAGATTCAGAAGGGCAACAAAAGGCACCACAGAAAATAACACTGAAATCAGAGACATTTTCTTCAATAATCTCAGCTAATCATAACTTCCAAACAGCACTCCCACTTTGAGCTTGTTGAGCTTGTTGGAGATAACCAAAACATGAATATTGCTGGACAAATCTAAATTTTGCATTTTATCTTATGTTTCAGGAGACCAGAGATAACTGCAGATTGGGGGGGGGGGTGTTCCCCCCCCCAAAAAAGCCAAGATGATTGATTGTAACAACCAGATGATTAAAACATCATCCTTTTTTATGACAGTCATATGGGCA
Source organism: Ptyas mucosa (assembly GCA_012654045.1). Lineage (NCBI taxonomy): Eukaryota > Metazoa > Chordata > Lepidosauria > Squamata > Colubridae > Ptyas > Ptyas mucosa. The sequence goes on along the minus strand of WNWU01013815.1, from coordinate 9,004,088 downwards.
GTGCATATCAAAAGGAAAAAGGTTTCATTGAAATGGTTGCTGTTTTGCTTGCCTTCCACCTGCAAGTACACCTGTAGAAACTGAGACTTCCGTAGGATCCAAACTGAAATTAGAGCTTGTTTCTTTGTAACACTGTCATAGAACATGTATATTAAACCAGCCTCTCTGTACTTTAATGTGTCTTTTCCCTATTCACCTCAACTTTGATTGTGTTTCATTATCATTTAATAAATGCAATAAGTGTAACAAAGACTCTGAATATCTTATGTATTAACAGTAATGAAACATAACATTTCATGGACTAGAGCCCATTTTATTGCATGCATCAAATCTGGGCAATTTCTTTTCTTTAAAAGTGAGGATGGATATCTCTGTCTCTCTCTGTGTGTCTCTGTCTCTCTCTCTCTCTGTCTCTCTCTCTCTCTCCTCCTCATTTCTCCCTCCCTCTCTCTTCCTTTCTCCCCCTTCCCCTCCCACCTCTCTCTCTCATATCATCAAGCCACAGAGCTGAAGTGCCTCAGTGGGAATGATGCCTTAAGGCTTATAGGAACAACATTTTTATTTTATCTTACTTATTGAAAATAGTGCAGAGTGTCAGTGAAATGAGGTTAGAAATTACACTGAATGCTTGAGGAAGCTAAGTAGCCTAGCCAAGTCATAAGCAGAAAATATCACTGCCCAAATAGCTATATTAGATCACCAATTATGATATTACTTGTTTTAGCTGCTTAACATAGCTAGTCCTTTAGAAATTATTAGTTTAATTTTCACTGTTTCTTTGCAGGATTCAAGCCAGAAAGTAGAAATTAGAAAGTAGCTTACTTTGTCTCATTGTTTCTAACGTAAAACATACACTTACAAATCTGTTTGGAACAGCTATTCATAGGGTTTAAATTAACATAATATACATTAGGACAAACTTTCCCCATAATACAGTACAGCATTTTTTTTTAAAAAAAAGTTCTGTTAGTGAAGCCTTCTAAAGTTTGAAAACTCATTATCAGTACTCATTATCAGTAGTTTTGTAAACCACAAAGTAACTGATTCCAACTATCCAGATATAATCAAATATTCCATTTTGTTAATGGAAGATGCTCTCAGTCTAAAATAATATAATAAAATCTGCACTGCTCCTCTGACTAAACTGTGGCTAAAGAATATCACATGGAATTATTGGCAATGATTCCAGCAGCCTAAACTCTGTTATAAAAGATAACACTAACTGCATTCAAGAAAATGAAACTAAGCTTTCGAGGGAAAATCAGAATTAAAAAAGGGTTGGAAGACTGGGAAGAATTTGCATTTAACCATGTGGTTGGTTTGTAATTGGGCATTTATTTTATTGATTGGCTCTCCTCTGAGAGAATAGAACTACTATTTCATATCTTTTCATGTATATGTATCGCTATAAGCATGTATTTCCACCTTTCTCATTTCTTTAAAAAAATTACATGTTAGTGTGGAATATTTGTGAATTTTTGCCATATTTGGATTCCCTCTGTGGGAAATAAAATTGTATATTTTAGTTTGGTGCATGTTTGTCAGTTGATTTGCTATCTTGTCCTCCAAACAGTAGAATATTATAGGAAAATAGTTTTTTGTTCTGCAGAATTTTAAAAAGAGTACTCAGACAGGCAGGCATTGAGGGGGTGGATGGGAATTACATGTTTAGTGGCTGTGGAGAAATGACGAAAGAACCACAATTAGAAGATCCAATTAGAAGATCCAATTACTTGTCCCAAGTCACAATCACCCTCAAATAACTGTGGAATAGTTATTTCTATTTCATTAAGGTTCTAATACCACAGATAAGCAGTTCCAAACCACAGACATCAGTTATGTCTTAAACATCTGTCCTTGAATCAGTTTAAGGCAATGTTTCATATATTTCTACTAATTATTCAATACTTTTTGCATCAAAACTGAAGGCACATTTGACTTTCACAATTAGGGGAAGTTGCAAGAGACAGCACCCAACATCCCCTAGTACAGGAGTGTCAAACTCAAGATCATATCTAAGTGATCTGGTCCATGGGGCCGTCCTGGAGACAGCAAAGGACCAGCCTGTGGTGCCTCTGCCAGCAAAAATGGAGATCAGGAGGGCCGCGTGCGGTTCTTCCAGCTCCATTTTCAGCCACAATGGCCTCCTGCAGCCCTCTGCCAGCAAAAACACAGCTCGGGGGAGGGGGGAGAGCTCTGTTTTTGCTAACAAAGAGCTGCAGGAATCACACAACAATGGTGTGAACGGTTGACATTGCAGGACTTGCAGTTGATGTCACAGCGAGAACTGCTGGGAAAATAGCAGAGCTCTGCCGGGCTCCATGAAATGCAGCCAGCAACTGCTTATTGGGATCCTCTCTTAGCACTTGGCCAAGAGTAGCCCTGCTTCCCTTTTGCCATGCCCTTGTCTTCTCCTCCTGACATCTCCTGGTGGTCTCCCAACCTATTGCTTTGGTTACAAAGCCGAGTCTCCTTTCATGGAGAGGGAATGGGCTTCCCTCTGACCAACAAACACAACATGAGCAACCTGGCCAAGGAGAGAGAGAAAACAGCAGCAGCAGCTTCAAGGAGAAGGTGAGCGCAGCCAGGCACCCCCTTAGGGAAGCGGTCTGGGTTGGGCCATGGGATCCCAGTGCCCTGGGAGCTTGAGGACCGAGTTGGGTGCTTGTCCTCCCCTGCCTAGGGCTCTGGACAGCCCGCACCACTGTTTGGGGGTCTTCCACGTGGCCTGAGAGGGACAACAAGGCTCCTCTGGAAGACAAGATTTGGCACTCTCCTTGGTCTTGCCTTCCTCCGCTGGAAACAGTGGATGCCCCCAGCCTTGCCTGGCCCACCACAGGTGCTCCGATATGAGTGACGTTGAGCTGGCCACACTCCCTGGCCACACCCATGCCTCCCAAGGTCAAACACAACCCTGATGCAGCCGTCAATGAAATCGAGTTTGACACTCCTGCCCTGGTAGTAGTTTGATGTCTCTTTGTGTATGGTATGATTTATAACAGGGGTGTCAAGCCTCAAGGCCCAAGGGCTGGATCCAGCCCAGAGGGTGCTTAGGTTTGGCCTGCAGGGCCACCCTGGAAACAGCAAAGGACTGGCCCGTGGTGCCTCTGCCAACGAAAACGCAGCCCCATTTTTGCTGGCAGAGGATTGCAGGAGGCTGTTGCATCCAAAAACAGAGCTTGTGAGGGCTGTGTGCGGCACTCCTAAGGTCCGTTTTTGCTGGCAGGAAATGGAGCTCGGGAGCCTGTTTTCGTTGGCAGAACACGCTGGCCACCACAGGTGCCTCCAACATGAGTGATGTCGAGCTAGCCACCTTGCCCCCCCCCCCCGAGATCAAACACAACTGTAATGCGGCCCTCAGTGAAATTGAGTTTGACACCCCTGATTTAGAAGATATCAGATATACAAAAATTATCTGCCCTAAAATGTTTGGTGAGAGGAAGATACAGAAGAGCTTAACAAAAAATTGTCATGGTTTATTGTTGTCTGTAGGGATAGCAAGTTTCTCAAGGCATATTAAATATCCTAATAACATTTGGTTGGGCAGGATTATTGTTATAAAACTCTACTTTATTTGTTGAAAAGTGAAACTGTCAGTATTCCTATATTAAGTACAGTATGTGTAGCAGAAACAAGATTGAGGAAAGAGAGGGCAATTCTGAGGAAGTGTGCAGTAAGAACTTACTAGAGACAATGAAATATTTGTGAACAGCCTTTTCTAAAGGTGTACATAAAAGTGCCATTTCAGTAACTATTGGGAAGACATCATCAAACAAAAAAAGAGAAAAGGAATTTCCTTTGTTACTGAATCCAATCCCAAAGAGAGGTAGTAACTAGAAAGGAAGGGAATTTTTGCAAATGCCAGAAGTTAATTTAAATCCCTATAGATAAGGGTCTATAACATTAGGAACAAATTTCCATACGATTTTCATACCAATTATATGAGACACAATATTTCTTATTTTACCTACATATGAGCCGTGTTCCATACTACTCTTAACCTGCTATAGGATTAACCCATTTTTTCTGGAATTTCATTCTTAGGGAGAAATAACAGGAATTTAGGAGAAGCATAGGGGTAACAGGAGATAAACTTTGTGTTCTGAAAGATTGTGTGCTGAGCTGACGGTGAAAAAGTAGTTTTCTGAGTAGCTGTTGTTTGCAAGGGTTATATCCAGAAAACCTCTGATTGCCCGATGAGGGTGACTGAATTATTGCTTCTTGCTGAGTAGGCAGAGATTGCAGGGAAATATAAGGCAACAAATTCCAGGGAGCATACTATTTGGACCCAATGAATAGGCAACTTACTTGGAATTTCAGCAGAATACAGAAACTGCTGTAATGTTCAATTTTGTACATTAGCAACATCCATCCAAAGCATAGAACCAAATTTTGCAAATCTGACAGTAAATATCATATGAAGTTGTCCTGCAGTTATGTTTATTTGCATTTCTGAAATGATAGAATTTAGATAATTCAGTGTTTCACAGCTTCTTCCTGGGTCCCAAGAGGACAAAAGTGAGAATTGGAAAAGCTACCTAATACATTAAGCAATTTGTTGTGTTTGTAGAGTATATTTTAATATGACACTGTTTCGGGAGGTTTTTCTTATGAAGAGGTATGAAATACAACTTTATTATATTTGTTAGCATATTTTTATTTTGTTGTGTACAATACTGTAACTATTACATAACATTTCTCTTGGAAGTGGTATGGACTAATTTTAATTTAATATTAAATTTAGCAGTATTGCAATTTAAATAAGAGACTATAATTTGGAAAAAAATGCAGGAAAATAATTTTTCATAATTTTAGTTCAGTTAATAGGCTTACCCAATATTTCAACCTGTTTCATAAGTCATGAATTTCCTACATGCAAAGTTATGATAGAAGATTGCAAACATACAATTGAATATTTTGCTACAAGATGTCCTAGGAAATCCCAAGAGAGTAACAAAATAGAAGGTTGTATCAATTATATTTTTGAGCTGTGATCCTCTGGGATATATAAATGGAAGTCACCTTCAGTTTGGCATAACGATTTAAATCATTCACAGGGTGATATTATAGACTGCATCAACTAAACCAGGGACTCAAGGAACATTTCAGATTCAGTTATGAACCTTGAGCTTTTAGAGAGGGTTGACATGATGACAGAATCATTTGCATGAAAAATCACTGGAATATGTTAGCTGGGATTAAATTGAATCCAGCTGCAATAATTGGGTTTTTTAGATCATGTTTCTTTGACCTATATATTGTAAATAATGATTTTTTTTTCCTTATGTAAAGAGATTCATTGTAGGGACATGAAAGGCTCATTTGCATTCTGGAGGCTTGCATCTTCTTGATACTTTTCCCAGCTGGTTTTCGAAGTACTGCTGTTATCTGATCAAAAATATAATGAAGATAGCATTTATTCTAGTTGCGGTTACAAAAAAAAAAATAGAACAGCTGATATTGAGAGTTTTTTCTCTGAAAAGAGTTCTCTTTCAGAGAAGGACAGTTTGAAATGTAAGAGTGCTTGACCTCCAAAGTATTCAGAGCTAGTTGGAAATGATCAGTGTTGTAGCAGGCTGTATCTTCTACCCACTCAACACTTATCAAGGTTGAGCTGATTAAAGACCCTGTGGCAGGAGTCAGGCTAACACACAAGCACAAGAATGTGTCAGTCTGTACTGTCAGCAGGATTTACTTTCAAGAGGCTCTTAATCATCTTTATGAAGAGAGCGTGTGCCAATGAATTGCAGTTAATGAGTTGCTACATGCAATGGATCAGGGTGAATGGATAACAACAGGAAGATGCTGAAAAAGCCTCTTCAGACTCATCTACAACATAAAAAAAGGATTGCTTGTAACAAAATGTTCTTGTAATTTAAATGTTATTGAGGCTGATTACATTTCACTGTTAATATGTTTAACATTTTTATTGTTAGAGCTACAAATATTAAAAGGAAAAGCAGTTATGATGTCTGACAGGGAGGTGGGCAGTTAAGAAATATGAAATACAAATAAATATATTTAATTTCTAATAAAATTATGCAGCTCATTCCTCATAAACAAGAACAAACATGGAATACTATGAACCCGACTATTGTGTCTTTCAACTATTGCAGTATTTTTTATAATCCCTTGATTCTCCTTGTTGATCTTCTCTATTCTACTCTGAAAGTGTTTATTATTTATTGTAATTCAGTCATAATTTTAAACAAATAAATTTCTGGTCTACATAAGAGCATCAACTTCAGAATTATGTTTAAAGAGAAGAGAAAGAACCAAAAAGGAGGAGGAACAGCACTGTATGTTAATGATATCTCTTCTTGCTCAGAAAGAGAGGCACATTGGCTCAGTGACTTAATGACGCTGGATATGATCTCTGCTCCAGCGGTTTGAGTCCTACCACTGTGTGATGGGGTGAGCTCCCATCATTTGCCTCATCTTTTGCCCACCTTGCAATTTGAAAGCATATTCTACCCAGTGGGGAGACAAGTTGGTGCTCCATGCAGGCAATCAGATTTCTGCCAGCTATGAACCCTCCTAGTTGCAGTGCCCATTTATGAGACAGCTTTGGAGAAGGGAGGGGGCCTAGGATGCTGCTGCAGGAAAGCCACTTGTCTGTCTTTCTGGTGCAAAGCCAGTTTGCCCTCCGGTGGCCAACCTTGGGAAGCATGTGAGTGTGTCCTACAACAGTACTGATAAATTGGCAGCCAAACTACTGCTCTGCAATAGAATTGTGGTCTCCTGGCCAATGTAACAATGCCATATACTAATAGTAATACTTCTACTACTAACAACAAACAACAACAACAATAATAGTTGTTAAAAACTGAAGCGTACAATTTATTGATATCGCTGTACCAGGAGACGTCAGAGTCAAAGAAAAAGAAATGGAAAATACCACAAAATATCGCAACCTGGCCATCAAAACTATGCAATTATGGATGAAACATGTAAAAGTGATACCCATTGTCATCGGGGCACTTGACACCATGTCCAAGAATTTTACAAAGTACATCAAGAAATTGCAGCTTCCTGCAATAACACTAGTGGAATTTCAAAAAACTGTGCTACTCGGAACAACATACATTTTAAGAAGATACTTGGTCAATACCTAAGATGCTGGCAGCATCTTAGTATCAACCATCAGAGCCAGTCAATGTTATTTGTGATACATTTTTAAATGTTCAGTTGACTGAGTTTCATGTTTAATGAATAAAAGTATAATAATAATATTAATAATTATTGATAAGAAAGACAAAAAAGTCTGGCTAGTGTACAGTCCTGCAGACAGTAGAATAGAACAGAAAGAATTGAAGATAACAAAATACAAAGACCTGCAAATAGAAATAGAATGACTGTAGCAAAAGCAAACAAAGATAATACCAATAGTAATAGGCACCTTGGAAGCATCACTTGAACACCATTGGCATTGACAAATTTGCCATCAGTCAATTGCAAAAGGCAGCTTTACTCAGAATAGCTTCCATCCTGTCATGATATCTGTAACACCATTAAACATCCTGGAATGCATCTTGGTAAGTAGACAAACATGACAAATCCAACCTAATATCTGGCTGACTGTGCAACAAACAACAACAACAACTACAATAATAATGTAACAACTACAATCCCCATGAAAGAAAAACAAATGCCAATTCTATAGAAAGTTTCTGGGTTAACACAATTGTAGAAACAACAATAACACAATTAATGGTGACTACTATTCCACTCCCAACCAAAAAGAAGAGGTGAATGATGCCCTCCAAAAGAAAATTTCAGATCTTTCAGAGGCAGTAAGTAGCAGTGATAAAAGAGTCCAAACATTTGTTGGGAAACAAATTCTTCCAGGCTTGTCTTTCCAGAAATTCCTGAATTGCCTTGCTGCCAACATTCTTCTTCAAAGAGTACAGGATGACACAAAAGGATCGGCTATCCTTGGCTTGATATTCAAACAACAGAGTAAATATAACTAAGGAAAGGGAAGTAGCAGCTGCATTGGGAAAAGTGGTGATATAATGCTGGAATTATTGATTTTAAGGCAGACTAAAACTACACATAGGGAAATGTATAAAACAACGGATTTTAACAAAATCAGAACAATGTTAAGTAGATTCTTATGGCAAGATAAATTAATGGGTTAACATGCTCAGGATGGATCAGAGGTCCTATGAAACAGATTCTAAAGGCCTGGTTGCAAAAAGCTCCAATACATGGAGAAAACATGAGAGCAGCAAAAGAAGCCGATGTGAGGCTCTGAAAACAAAAGAGGATGCATACAGGAAATGTAAACGGGTAGGTCCCAAAGCATGGGTAAAGGTGTATAACATAAAACAATGGGACTGGTGTCAGAAAACCTCAGAATGAATAAAGATTGGCAAGGGATGGTAAGAATAATTTTAAAAGCATTTCTTTAGATATAAGAAAACGAAAAGAAACAAATCGGCATATCAGTTGTTCAGTTAAATTGACAAAATGCTGGCAGATTAAAAAGAGCTGCTCAATTCTTTTCATTGATCCGGTTTTCTCCAACAAAAAAAGATTACACATTGCACCAGAAATTAGGGAAAGACATGGTTAAAGGCCAAGATTAAAGAATGAGATTGATAGACATGGTAAGGATCAACATGGTCAATAGCTTTTTGAATGAGTTCAGATCTTGAACTGAACTGCAACCTAGGATATTAATAGAGCTTTATACAGTGCTTGGCAATAAATCTCTCTCTAAGAAAACAAACCCGGTATTTATTGTGGATTCAAGGGCTAATTGTGAAGTACATCAGCTATGGCAAAATCAAGCTATGAAGCTTTCTATTTAATCTTGCATCTCTTTCTCCTACCATTAAGTGGTAACAGTCTTCTTGCTGCTTTTTTTTTTTTTTTGCATTTGATGGAAGGGCATCTGCACTGTGTTTTAATAATAGTCTTCTCTGACATCAGACTCTTTGTTTCCAAACTTGTCAGCATCAGCCTTCAAAAATACTAGCTAATGGGTGGCTAAGTTGTGTCTTGTTCACACAACACACATACCTAAGAGGTAAGAGGCTCCCCTTTATTGAATGTGTTCAAGTGGAAGCTGGATATCTGTGCATTTGGAATGCTTTAATTTGGATTCCTGCACTGCAAAGAGTGGTTGGACTTGATGGTATAAATAGTTCTATTTTTCTTTTAAGATTTCTTAAGATTGTAAGTATTAAACGAAACAACAACACCTTCAGTGGCTATAAAATCCTTAAACTATGAAAGCTATATAGAAATGAGAAGACAATATCAACCAGCTAAGTAGTTGATAGAAAGCAGGAAACAGCAAGACAGAGGAATATAGCTTGTGTCAGCTCATGATAAGCATTAAGAATTCAAAGGTAAGGATTCCCAGTTGCAAATTGGACTATATGTCATATTAGTAATGGATATGTATATTTTGTGCAACCCTGCATTAATGAAAGGAAGAAAGCAATATAAGTTGGTCAGTGAAGAATTCCCACAGTCTCCTGGCACCTAAAGCAAAGGGTTGTGGGAGGAATTTGAACAAGCTTTCACATAGAAAGCCAAGGTGAGATCTGTTCAAGCATATTTTTTTTCCTCCCACACTTTATGCTAGGAATAAATTTATGGAAGGTTCTTAACTTTGTATCCTTCTTATGAGCTTCCAGACATCTGGATGACTCCAGCAAACATAATACTGAAGTGGATAGATCTTGACTCATCAAGCATGGCAGTTCTTACTTTCTAATCCATGCATTTCCTGAGATATGAATACTGTATTCTCTCATTGACTAAGCCAAGGAATCTTGTATCAGTGAGCCAAAATTGATATTAATAGCTATCCTATAAATAAAGAGATACTGTTATTTTAGTATCCAGATTACAGCAAACTATTTGTTTCACCACTAAATAGAATTCAACTGTACACATTAACCAAAGTTTATGGGAATGTATTCCTTTCTGGACTGTAGCTTTGCTACAAAAAAACAAAATATCTTAGCGCATTGGAAATTACAGCAGTATAGATAGTTATTTTTTTTAAATTAGCTTGTCCCAATGTATCTAGCAATTGTATACAAGTATGAGGAAACATATATAAGATATATGTGCAGTCATGTGAGGAATCACATGATGATGATAGTTTCCATTCAGTCAAGTCCGACTCTTGGTGATTCTATGGGCCAGGTCTCACCATATCTTCCAATCTTGCACTATTTCTTTGAGTTTTTCTGTGCGCTCTCTAGTGTCAGTTTTGATAGTATCCAGCCACCATGTTCTTTGACAAAAACTTATAGATCAATAGATCATCATATTCTTCAATGTAAAAAATTAAGCCTCAGTATCAAACAAGAACTGGGATCAAACAAGAACTGGGACGTGGCTCAGTGGCTAAGATGCTGAGCTTGTCAATCGAAAGGTCGGCAGTTCAGCAGTTCGAATCCGTAGTGCCGCGTAACGGGGTGAGATCCCGTTACTTGTACCAGCTTCTGCCAACCTAGCAGTTCTAAAGCACATAAAAAAGGCAAGTAGAAAAATAGGGACTACCTTTGGTGGGAAGCTAACAGCATTCCGTGTGCCTTTGGCGTTTAGTCATGCCGGCCACATGACCACGGAGACATTTTCGGACAGCGCTGGCTCTTTGGCTTTGAAACAGAGATGAGCACTGCCCCCCAGAGTCAGGAACGACTAGCACATATGTGCAAGAGGAACCTTTGCCTTTTTATCAAACAAGATTCTAGCTGTCTCTCTGTCATTTTCTGCATGCAGGTTAACTGCACCTATATGTATACACATATACACATTGCAATTCACAGTGCCATAGTCCAGAAATACATTTACCAGTGTGAATCTGAGAGTTAATAAAACAGCATGGGCAGACCTATAATTAGGAAGATTAAGACAGCCATCTCAGGCAACTCATTTGGGATGTCATGAATGAAGAATAGTTGATTAGGTATTTACTGTGTTTTTACTTGAGATGTTAGTTGCAAGTCTTTTACCTCAGATTTGGAATGGGTTATTTTAGCACAAGCAATAAAATATTTTGAAAAAATACTACATAGCTACAGTTTTGATTTACCAGGTGTACCATGATTTTGAGCAGATTCCTGCTACAGAGATCATATGGTAAATCTCTGCTTCTATCATGTTGCTTCCATGGAATTTCTAAAATAGTTCCTCCTCCTTTATCTTTCTCTGTACTTTTAGAACCACAGAGATGGAGCAATTGGCTCCATATATCACTAAGGTCATTATTTCAATTTTGAAAGGATCCCTTGTCACATAACCCCAGAAGTGAAAATAGGAAGGGGGCTTTGAAAATAGTCAGGATATAAAAGAAGCTTCTTAACAAAGTAGGGTATTATTATTATTTCAGTAATAATCGCTGAGGAAACTACTCTACCTTAATAAATAGTTATGCAATATGCTTATTTAGCTATTCAAAATACTATTTTATTTGCCGAAGTTGCTTAAGTGTCCATACCAATGTTTTATTTTCAACGGTTGCTTTCAGAGCTGAAATGAAGCTCTTTATCTAAATTAAATTAATTAAATTATTGTACATAATTTTCATTTTAATCAAGAAAAATATCCAAATAATGAGTGAATGGACTGGGTCTGAAGTAGTTCTTTGCCAATGAAGGAAAAGTAGTTCCTGAGTACATCTAAATCATGAGTAAGGGTAACTAGAGCTGAATTAATGTTTGCTCTCAGTTAAACTCTTAAAAAGTTTGTTTCTTTGCCTGGAATTATGTGTTCATTGACAAATGTGGTTTGTGGTTTAAATCAGTGGCTGCTGATCACTCAGCATACCTGTTTTTCTTAAATAAATTATTTGACCATCACAACACAGAGAATGTTTCTAAGATCTATGTCTTCTGTGTTATGGCTATAGAAATCATTTGAAGATGGCATTTTGGAAAGCACATTGTTTGAATGAAATACCTCTCCTCAAAGAGTTTTAAGTATCCACATTTTGCAGAAGTCTGGGCATGGCCATTTCAAAGGATATCCAAATTCCAATGGTGTGCATCTCCGTAGGGAGTGCTAGCCAAACAGCTGCATATACACAAACATGGACAGACAAACAGAAACCCTTTAAACCGATGGCTGAACTTTCTTGCTTTAATGTTTTGTAAAAAGATAGTTCATTAATATATAGTAATGAGCTTTGCAAAATGCCCTTTCTAAATGCATAGTACATTCTTATTCTGCAGAATATTTGGCTATAGCATATTCTTCTGTTGACTTCCCCAGCAAAATATAACTTTTGTTATATTTTTTTTCCCAAATATGCTGAAAAAATATCTATGGGAGGCATTACTGTCTTAGACAACTACTGATTATTTCACAAAATAAAAATGTGCTGGAAGCTGTGATTACTTGTATTATGCATAGCCTGTGCTGAAATTGATCAATCTTATTTCCTCAAAATATATAGAGCAAGTTAATCAGTGAAACAATTGTTCTACATGCACAACTCCAAGCAAATGATGTCCACTATGTAGCAATACAGTAATACAATTATATTTCAAAAACATTTTTGTCGAAAAGAGTTGTTCTTATTCCTCACCTCAAATATATATCTTCTTTGTGCTTAAAAACAGTTGATGATTGAATAAAGAAGCATTAAAGGTTTATTTGTCTATCTAGGTCTTTTGTGTTGCTTTCAAAGGTTGCTTTTGATAACTGTGTGCAATCAACCAGGACAAAATATCTTATTAGCTTCTCCTCCCATCACTGCAAGTTGAATATGGATTAGATGGTGATTGTTATCTTTCAACCTGATTGTACTTCTCATCCCTCATTGTGTCTTCTACTATTTCATTTTCCAGATGAATCCACCTACCGTACTTCTTCAGTTTATTATATCAGGAACTAATGCTGGTCTGTGACTGTAATAAAAATTGATTTATTGATAGGAACTATGTGTAGAGTCACAATATTTTTATTTGGATATTTGTTTAGTCATAATTGGATAGTATGTTCTGGTCTTGTTTATTTGTGAAAGATTGGACTACATGACCCATTTCCACAAAACAAATACTAATGTAAATCCTATTAATGGTATCTTTTTTGCTGGATTATGGCTAGGCAATAAAGAAGACTTGTCCAATATACCCTAGGTCTTTCACTTGTATAAAAAGTTTAACAAGCGATTCTGTAATAAAAAAAACCACTTCTTATGTATAAACTAAATAAAAACATTTGTGATGATTGAGTATTAACAGTTTATTTTGTAGCCTGAACTGCAGTTATTCCAGTGTTCATCAATAGTCTTTCACTTGCAAATTTTCAGAGCCCTCAGACTTCTGGTAAGCATTTCATCTCTCTGGTTTTTCATTTTTATTGCAGTGGTGCTCATTTCCTGTTCATTATCTGTAAGTGTCGTAATGAATAGTAAATTCAATAGACTGATTTGAGTGTCTTTGGGAATTTGCAACTAAAAAAATACTGGCATTGAACTCAGTGGCATATAACAACAAATGATCTGTCATATATTCAGCCCTTATCCCCATCAGTAATACTAAAAAAAATTTGTGATACCACAAATTGATGCTACTGTACTGATTATGAAGAGCATGTTAGCTGTATATAAATAATTTTTACACAGATATCTATGGATAAAAATAGACACTGTCTCAGAAAACTCAGTTATTTGACTCCAAAACAGGCATAAAATATTTGAGAATATTGTAGAATGGAAATAAAAGTTATATTTTTTGGAATTAAAAATGTTTTGATCAACAGTACAATATAATCACATATTTCCAAGCAGGCCAGCTGCAAGAGTAGTCAAAAAAGCCAAAATTGCATCAATAACCATACAATAGAAGACCTGCTTCTTCGTACATGCATTGCATGTGTGACATACATAAAAAGGCTTTGATCACACAGCTGCAAATACCGTCTTGATGTTTTTGACACCTCACTATTGCTATATTTAGATATAAACGTCTGTTTGAAATGGGAAGGGAAAGGGTTTTGGTTTGCTTTAATATTGATCTGCCTGTGAAAGCCCACCACTTGGAAGAATGCTGGTACTTGAAGAATTATCTGTAAGAGATTTAGTTATGTTGAAGGAATTAATACTTTGAACACAACACCTAGCAATGCCAAACACTTTGCTATTTCAGTACATCCTATAATTTAAATTCCAGTTTTTGTTTTGTTGGAGCCTTAAGGTTTTTTCAATATTTCAGAAATCTGTTTTAATGCATCTGGGGTGGGTTCTACTTACCTCCACTACTGGTTCGCAATGGGAAATTATTCTCCCATTCTGCACATGTGCAGATCATTCATGGTTATGTCCAGGTGGGTGGGCAGAGCCTCCCACCACTGTTACTACCGGTTTGCAAGAACCGGATGGAACCGGGAGCAACCCACCACTGATCTGGCAGGATTAGGATTCTCAGAAGTCTGACAAAAAGAGGATGTGTCCTCTCTGTCCGGCAAGCTTAGTCTTAAAATCAAATATTGTCCAGGTTTCTCAGTATGAAGCAAGCTATCACTTCCTAAGCAGCTTTTCTCAGTGCAGCAATTCCATAATAAGTGTTAAGCATAAGTTAACAAGCTCAGATCCGTGACCTTAATTAGTTGATTAGGACTCTCCAGCCGGCTTGTGCTGAGTTGACAAAACTATAATCAGATACTAGCTGAAGTCTTTTGCCTTCTAACCAGCTATAGCACATTGCTCCAATCTAAAAACCAGTCTTTCTGATGCTAGAAAAAGTCCCGCACTAAAACATGCATTCCCCCCCTCCCCCCCAAAAAGTAGGTGGAAATGTCTGTGCATCTTATAGAGCAAATGTTGCCAAAGCCCTGCCCACCAGCCCCCACCCTTTGGCTGTTTTCAGCCTCCATACACCCCATTTCCAGCCTCTTCACCTCCCATTTTCGGCCTCTGCGTGTCCCATTTTTGGCCTGTTCCAGCCGCCTATCACTGCCACTCATGTTGCTTACTGCCAGCTGAAATAGGCAGCGGTCATTGGTGATAGGCGGCAGCGGTGATCTCTAATGCCTGCCCATATTTTTTGGACTATAAGATGCACCGGAGTATAAGACGCACCTTAGTTTTTGGGGAGGAAAATAAGAAAAAAGCTGATTGGGGTGGATCGGCCTCCTGGAATACCCCCAATCAGCTGTTCCCAGAGGTGAACTTTAGCAACAGGTTCGTTGGTTGTGAGCTCTGCGCCTTGCTTTTTTTTCAGCCACTCAAACTGAGGTTTGAGAAGCTGAAAAAAGGCTCTGAAACCTCTGTTTGAGAGGCTTTTTTTCCCCAGCCTCTCAAGTGCAGGCTCTGAAACTGGGGCTAAAACTGAGGCTGTGCGGAGCTACATTCAGTGTATAAGATGCACCCAAATTTTCACCCTCTTTTAGGGGGTAAAAGGTGCGTCTTCTACTCCGAAAAATACGGTAAGTACTTTTTAAAATACTTGAAGCCAAACCAATAGCACAACTTCTTTAGCTGGGCTCCTTCTCCAATTTTGCATCTTTAGAACTTGTACAATTCAAATTTCTAAGATTAGCCCTTCATGTCTCAAAATGTATCTCTAATGCCATCATGAAAGTGGAGGCTAGAATGTAGGTTGTAACTTTCCATATTTTTTTAGATGCTGATGTATCTTCTATGTTTTTAATTTTAACCTGTATCCTATCCTCCTAATGCTAGTCCACAATCATAATAAAGATTGGTTGATAATCTAAAAATGTGTGGAATAGATGTCCAATCCTGGGTCCTGTTTCAACATGGAGCATTCCAAAGGATATTAAAAAATATCTGCTCTGCTTTTGGCAGGATGGTAACAGTGATGCCATTGACTTTTGATCAATCAATCAGGCTGTGTATACTAGCAAATTGTAAAAGTTTGTCAACTATTTGAGAATATCACTACAAGGTCCTTTGATCCATAACACACAGTGGTAAAATGAGTTTACAAATATAGTACCAATGATTTTTATGGCAAGAAAGAATCCAGAAAGAACAGGATCAGATGTTACCCAGGACATAAAGAAACAAAACCTTCTATTGGGAAAAACAGATTTAGCAAACAAACTAAGGACAAGATAAATACACACACAGACACACATTATTCTGAATGTATCATTGCTACAGAAAGTTGCCAGATGTTCAAAAGTCTATTGATCGGCCTTTATTTTATTGTCTCAGGCATGTCAGCAAAACAATCTTTAATTGACATGGGGGGGACTGAAATTCATGACTTATGGTCTGTTTTCAACAGATCTTAATAAAATGTAATATTCTTTCTCTCTAAACAAGCATTAGAATCACACAAAGTAGCTTCTTGGTTAATAAATCGAAGATCTTTTCAATTAACTGTTTTGATAAAACTCCTTTGCCAAATCTGTGTTCTTTATCGACCCCGTACTTTTCTTGGAACTGCTAGAGTAACAAATTGTTGGGTTAGAGAGTCAGCTGTATCCCAGTGGAGAATACAAAGCCAAATTCTAACTATATCACTGCACAAATATGCAGTTCCACTGTAGATTTAACAGTTTTTGGAAAACCAAAACATAATTTGACTCCAAAGTGTTCATAGCATTTATGGCATACACTAAACAGATGGGAGTTGCACAGTTAAAGACGGGGGGGGCAGGGACAATCCGCTGCCATCATTTAGTCTAGAATGTAGCATATCAGAAATTAGTACTTGGCCATGTTCTCTCTTTTACCATATCATTGCAATGCATAAATTAAGATAATTTACATATAAACTTCACAAGGTAATTGGTATCATGTTACAGTTGATGGACAACAATGCAGTTATAACATTTATTAATTTGTTTGCATTGTCTGCTCTTTCGCCAAAAAAACCCCTTTTGTTTTACCTCCTTCATTCTTCCAGTACTATGAGGTTAGCTTAACTGAAAAGAATAACTATTTTAAAGTGACAGTACTAGGTGGGAATTTGGTAATCATATACCTAAAATACTAATCACTGCAGTCTAAAATATTGCAAGTCGACTAAACTGCACCATATTGGATCTGCACAATGTTTTAGTTCTGTCATTGATTTTTTTCAAATTAAAAAATACACTGTTCTTAAAAAATTGAAACTTGAAATCTTAATTGTGGGTCACAACCACAACCACAAACTAGTGGTTTTGTAATGTGTTAACATGTTTTTAGAATATTATATTTTCTCAAAGTTATTTCTGCAACCATCAGATTTATTTTTCTTACATTCTGTTTCTAATAACAGTTTTCAATTTATACATTTACATATTAATGCATTGATACAGATTGGAGAATCACCGGTTTCTCTACTTAACCATCAGGAAAGTATTAAACACGATTCCTGTGAAAAGAGTTATTAGCAAAAAAGTTGTTGGAAAGGTGGACAAAATTGAAGGTTAAATTAGATACATATAATTTAAGACACTTGAAATTTGCAATATTTTACTCTGAAAGTTTTGAATATCTTAGTAGATACACTATATGAGAAAATTGAATTGCACCAAGTTTTAAAATACTTTCATATGTCTGAATGAAGTAAATGCTAAAATCCAATAAAATAACATAAATTATGGTAAATAAGCAACAAAGGATCCTGTAGCACTTTAAGAACTAGGATATTTATTGCTGAGTAGAGCTTGAGTTAGAAAAGATTGTCATATTCATGAAATGATCATGGTAAGTGAAAGGTTTAGAAAGCAGAAGATTTTATACAGAGGAAAAACCAAGAAATTATATACAGTATATTACACATTCTAATAATTACCCATAATTGATATTTTATATTGTAAGTACTGCAGAACCAAAGTGATCTGATAGCCCCCGAGAAGACTCCTACTCATCACTTTGGATTCCCACATTATATTTAGTGGAGAAATTCCAATGTAAGTTGTGACAATATTTCAATTTCCCCTCATTAAATAGTTGTAAGTTTGCCCTGAGAAGTGGGACTTTTAAGGTCCAATTTAATTATGACAAGATTGTATGAGAATGATGAGCCTTTGGTGCCACAGCTCTTCTATTTAAGAGATTGTTTATGTTCAGTGTTAGCACACCATTGACAAGCAACTCGGACTGCTTTCTTTATACATCAAATAAATGATTTGGAACATTTGGTAAGAAACTTTTAATGGGGAAAGGATTTCCATATGCATTTAAATTGGAACTTTCTCTTCAAAAATGTCCAAAGAAATTAAATATGTAAGCAACTGGTTAAAATCTTGGAGGAGGATTTGAGAAGTCATGAGAAAATGGAAGTCAGTCATTCTCCCTCTCTCTTTCTCTCTCTCTCTCTCTCTCTCTCTCCCCCTCCCTCCCTCCCTCTCTCTCTCTCTCTCTCTTTCTCCATCCCGCCCTCCCTCCCTCCCTCCCTCTCTCTCTCTCTCTCTCATGCATGGAATGTTTCAGATGTCAACCATTGTAGCAACTTCATTGTGTTTGCTTCTTGGACAGGCTCAAGTAGTTCTGCTTTTCTCTCCCTAAATCTTTGAAACAAGAAGGAATTCAGCGTGTGCCTTTATTCCTGAATTCCATTTACAGAAGATTTAAACAGTAGACTACTACTAGTACATGATTTGAATATGCCAGCTGAATCCTCGGTTAAAAACTTAGCAAATATATCTCTTTAGCTCACAAGGTTTTTAATTAAACAATTATTTACCTATAAAATGAACATTCAAATTTAGGATGATATGTCCCTTGGGCAAAACTTTATTGTCCACACTTCCATGGTTGCAATTTTTTTTAAAAAAATGTTTGCTTTTGCAGTAAAATTGAAATGCCCATGTCTGACAGTAAACTTTTCTCAAACTATGAGCACGCAAAATAAAACATGCCTTTTATTTAGGCATGTTTTATTTTGCCAATTCCTTTTTGGAGAATGATGAACTGGCATAACTTCTTAGGCACATATATGTAAACCTTTCTTATTGACATTCTTGAAGCTTACTTGGGATCAGCAAGTGGAAAGCTCCTTCAAACAGTGCAAAGTTAGAAATCCTTCAAGGTTTTCTTTTCCACTGCAAAGCATCCTTGGATTTTCTCTCTAGACCAAAGGTCCACAACCTTTCTGGCTTTACAGACCGGAGTGGGGGGGAGGAAATGGCTCCATATGAGTGGCATGTGTGCATGATCGCACAGCTCCGTTTGTGTGAGGGGCAGGCATGCCCTCCCCCTCCACAAATGGAGTTGCAAGTGTGCACACCTGCCACTTGTGCGGCCCACTTCTGAATGGGCCGCGGCCAGGACTGGGCCACAGCACAGGGGTTGGGGATCCCTTCTCTAGACAAATGGAAGTAAGACTATTTCTTTTATAGTCAATAGGAATAATATTGAAAAATTGCTGATGCACATCAATAATTCTGACAAGTTTATATGAGAAGTGGAGAAACAGTAGAAAATTAGCGCTCTTTCCCATCCTAATAATTGCATAATTACTTAATATATCTAATTAATAAATAAGGTGATGTTCTTTATTTTTCTGGTTCTTATTAACATGCAATTGAGAAATCTTGCATCACCCAGAATTCTTCCAGTTTTTCATAATGGTAATGCAACAATTGCCACAGTTTTGCCTTTTAGCTGTAGCTAAACAAAAGTGAAGAACTTACGAACACAACTGAGCCCAACTTTAAGTGTTGTTAAATAATCATTTAAGCAAGTTTTGGTCACAGAAGGTGATCTTATCATCCCAGGACACTACCACTGTCATAAATATTAATCGGTTTCCAAACATCTGATTCCAAACATTTGATCATATGACCATGGGAGTGCTACAGCAGTCATAAATGTGAAAAAATGGTCATAAGTCACTTTTTTCAATCCTGTTGTAACTTTGAACCATCAATAAATGAACTGTTGTAAGTCAAGGACTCCCTGTACTACATATCTGTTTGTGAATGGTCCAATTCAACCAGTTTCTGTACTGTGATTCTCTCCTTCAGTTTCTGCTGGTTTAAATTATTTCAATATATATTTTTAAATAAGAAACCCCTCTCTCTTCTGGATACAGCTGATGAGTTTTCCAAGAAGCTTTAATGCATGACAGAAACCATAATGCCTTGTCCAGATTGCTTGTGTAAAGGATCTATCAGAATGTGGAGGTGATCCTTTGAATTCCTTCACAAAATGAGAAACGGCTCCAGTGCGCCTCAAGTAATGAGCTACCAAATAAGCATTACCGGTTTTAATTGTTATTAATGCCTTCTACTGACATTTATTGTTTCATTGCTGAGTGGACAAACTGTGGATATCTTATTCTTTCATTCCCCTTGTACATTTTGCCTGATTGTGTTGGCTAATAATGATTTCAGAGGCTAACCAGAAGTAGGACTAGGCCTGACAGAAATACATTCTAGAAATGGGCTATTTATTAATTATATATTCAATGTATTTTTAGCTCTTTTTAGCTGCAGTTTGTCAATTTTGCTTATAATGACAACAGTTCAATAAAAATATAACCATATAGGTCAGTGATGGCTAACCTATTTGCCATCGTGTGCCAAAAGCGGGGGGACCGCACGGAGGTCACTCACGTGCTTGCCCACACCCATAATTCAATGTGCCCTGCCACTGGTCATGCATCCTCCCACGCCTCCCCCCCCTGGCTTTTAGCATGCGATGGCACAGTGGGCCCAGTAGGCTCATTTTTCACCCTCCCCAGGCTCCATGGGCTTTCTAGGAGCCTGGGGAGGGCAAAAATGGCCTCCCCCCCCCAGAGGATCTCCGGAAGCCAGAAACAGCCAGAAACCGGAAGGCCCAAAAATCAGCTGGCCGGCGCACGCATGTGTGTGGGAGCTGAGCTATGGCAATGCTTGTGTGCCCACTGATATGGCTCTATGTATACTCATATACATAGTCCACACTCGTCTGGACTATTGTAACGCTCTCTACATGGGGCTCCCCTTGGGGTGCACCCGGAGGCTCCAACTGGTGCAGAATGCGGCCGCGCGGGGGATTATGGGAGCGACGGGGCGCTCCCATGTGACTCCTCTCCTGCGCGAGCTGCATTGGCTCCCAGTGGACTTCTGGGTGCGCTTCAAGGTGTTGGTGATCACCTTTAAAGCGCTCCATGGCTTAGGGCCGGGGTATTTACGGGACCACCTTCTGCCACCAATTGCCTCCCACCGGCCAGTTCGCTCCCACAGAGAGGGCCTCCTCAAGGTGCCGTCAGCCAGACAATGCCGGCTGGCGACCCCCAGGGGGAGAGCCTTCTCTGTGGTGGCACCTACCCTCTGGAACGATCTACCCCCAGAGATACGAGTGATCCCAGACCTCCGGACTTTTCGTCGGGCCCTGAAAACACACCTTTTTCAGTTAGCCGGGCTGGCCTGATTTTATTTGGTTTTAAAATTCGACATTGATTTTAAATTGGAATATTTTAATCTATATGGGCCAGATTTTATATAATTTATTTTAATAATTAGTTTTAACTTTTTTGTATAATTGTTTTATTATGGCTGTTCACCACCCTGAGTCTGAAAGGAGAAGGGCAGTATAAAAGTTTAATTAAATAAATAAATATGTGCCACCTGTGGCACCCGTGCCATAGGTTCGCCATCACGGGTATAGGTAGTCTGTGACTTGTGACCACTCGTTCAGTGACCGTTCTAACAGCAGTGAAGGAAGGGATTTACCACCCATGCCCAAAGTTACAGCCAATGCAGTGCCCTCATAGTCAGATGATCAAAATTAGCCCACGTGGCAGCCCACTTACACTTATAACTGCAGGTATCCTGCAACTCTCCCCACCTGCCTATTGATGAGCCATTTGCTGTAAAAAAGCAAGGTAATAGCAAGAAGTCAGAAGGAAGGGAGAAGATGTGTATAATGTGTATAATGCCTGCATAACAAAGATTAAGGTAGTGGAAAAGGTAGGGTGGACAGGTGAGGCTCCTTTCAATGTAGAAATGCTGACTGTCAGGGACATCATACAAGACATATTGCTAAGATAAGGAATAGGGCTAAGACAGAGCCAATGGAATACCAGTTAGATAACTTTTAGAGTATTTATTAGTTAAGACTTAGAAATAGGGATGGCATGGAGCAATAGAGGACCCTTTAGATAATTTTCAAAATGCCTATTAGACAATGCTTGTTTATCCCGTCTTGAAAAACTGCATAAAAGCTTGATGAATCCTTTGTTCTGGGTCCTGGCATCTTGAATTGGCTGGGGTCCCTTTTGCTGAAGTGCTTCAATAAAAGGAAACAAAACCTACACCTCATGTCTGGTGTTCTTCAGTGGCTTTGGCACCAGGTGCAGATCTGAATAGGGGAGAACACTATCTCCTCCATATCTGTGCCCTTTTAGCCCTCTGCACCCTGCCCTCTGCTGCTCTAGCCGACCTTCACTGTTTACTTGGTTCCACTGCTGACGGCGTGTGCCCGGCCTGGATGATGAGCCTCATGGGGTTGATTTCATGCAAGGAGGGGAGAGCCAAGGGCAGCCCTTAAGCCGCAGTGCACCATAACACCTTTGCAAAGAACTCCTTGGTAGAACTGGTGCTGGCTTTTTGCTGCAAAAAAGAGGAAAAAGTCAAAAGCAACCTTCCCCCCCCCTTCCTTTTCACAACATGAAACCAGCGCCAGCCCCACACAGGAGTCTTTGCAAAGAAATTCCTCTTTGCAAAGAGCTTCTGGGTGAGGCAGGGCTCGTTTTTCATTGCAAGCCATCACAGCCATCAAACAGAATAAAAAAGACAGTGATGGTCAGCAGAAGTGAAGGGCAGGGCAGCAGGGATCTTGGAGTGGAGGGGGAGGGCAACTGGGACTGGGTTGGTGTAGCTATGACTCCCCGCAGTGTGGCAAGCAGCACAGAGCCATACGGTTCTGAAGTTGTTTTCCATTCCAAAAGGCAAGATTCAGGAAGGCTCAAATAGCAGAGATGGGACTGGAAAAATAGGCAGGTGGGCAGAGTTGAAGGCAGTTCCTTACCTTACTGCGGGGGTGTCAAACTGGCAGCCTTGGGGCCGGATGCAACACGCGCAGGCCACTCCCATCCTTTCCGCAAAGGGGGGAAATGTTGCAATACGTCACATGACAACAATGTGATGCTGCAAATTTGACACCTGTGCCTTACTAGACTCAACACTGAAAAGGACCAACCCTGAAACAGGTTGGATTGTAGATCAGTCCTTGGCTAATGATCTGGGGGGCGAAAAAAATCACTTAATGATGGTAACGGAGAGTGCCAGAACTGTGGTCGCTAAGTGATATAGTCATGTGACATTTCACTTTATGACTATATTGCTTCGTGATAGGAATTCCGATCCCCATTGTCGTTTTAAGTCAAGGACTCCCTGTACTATTACAGATGACAGAGCTGAGCCGATCAAAGCAATCCAAAATACTTTGGACAAAAAAAGAATATGCAATAACAAATCTAAACTTCTATGATTCTACATTGAGTCAGTGGTAGGGTAAAAGGATGCACAGCAAAAAACGTATCAAATGAAACAAAGAAAATGTTTAAAAGTTATGATATTTATGTAGTTACTTACCAAGCATATCTAAATTATATTAAATTAACCAAAATATCTTTACAATCTCCAAGGCATGTTACAACTTTGGAACACGCCTAATGTTTAGAAATTGAAAATTGAAAAATTTGACACACCCTAAGTTGGAATCACATATTAAAGCTTTTTACAAATGGCAGAGGAAGTCAATTATAAATATTCTGGAAGAAATTTTATAGGTGGGCCTTCAATGTGAGTGCCAATAACCGCAGAACGTAATAGTAGGATAGGGAGCAAAGTCTTTAATGTGTACAATATAAGATATAAGTACAAAAGACAACACAAATTATTTAAGTTCAAAATCCACACTTTGGGCCCCAAAACACTAAGACAACTATTGTAATTAGTATTGAAGCAATGTATTATTATGAGAAGTTTTTATTTATTTATTTTTTATTTATATTTATATGCCGCCCTTCTCCGGAGACTCAGGGCGGCTTACAATGCATTAAGCAATAGCCTTCATACTTTTGTATATTTATACAAAGTCAGCTTATTGCCCCCACAAACCGGGTCCTCGTTTTACCCACCTTAGAAAGGATGGAAGGCTGAGTCAACCTTGAGCCTGGTGAGATTAGAACTCGCAATAATTGCAGGCAGCTGGATGTTAAATGCTACCTTAATAGGAGGCATTAGCCTGCTACGCCACTCAGGCTCTTAATAAAGAAGCTCAGTTACAATGTAAATATTATATAATTGTAAATGTGTGTGTGTGTGTGTGTGTGTATATATATATATATATATATATATATATATATAATTAAATATAATCGAAAATGTACGGGACAGGATCTCAAATTCTGGAACTGGAGATTTTCCATTTTTGTTCTGGTTGAGATTATACTTTTCCTCTTAGACACAGTGCTCAGCCCTCCTAGATTCATAGTTCCCGCTCGATGAGCAAATGGCAACTATGTTTGCAGAATTTCATTTTGTGAAGCAGTTGCACCAATTCAGAAGCCCTGCTTGCCGTCACTGATGTGTGATTCAGAGTGTGAACTATTGCAACACATTGTACATGGGACCATCCTTGAAAACCATTCAGAAGATATAATTGACCCAAAACAGATCATTCTCAACTTATGACCATAATTGAGTTCAAAATTTATGTTGCTAAGCAAGGCAGTTGTTGTGAGTTTTGCCCAATTTTACGACATTCTTTGCCACGGTTGTCAGGTAAATCACTCCAGTTGTGAAGTCAATCATGCAATTGTTAAGCAAATTTGGTTTGCCCGGTTGACTTTGTTTGTCATAAACCAGCTGGAAAGGTTACAAATAGTGATTATGTGACCATGGGGATGTTGCAATGGTCATAAGTGTGAAAAACAATCATAAGTCACTTTTTCAATGCAGTTGTAACTTTGAACAGTCACTAAATGAATGGTTGTAAGTCAAGGACTATCTGTACTTTAGTATGCCCCTGTATAACACCACTATTTCATGAACTACACTGGCTCCTACCACTTTCCAAGGGCAATTCAAGGTGCTGGTTGTCACCTATAAAGCCCTACATGCCATAGGGCTGAATTATTGTGAGAAATCTGCTGAACTTACCTACACTAATAGTATGGGCATGCTTTAGGTCATGTCTTGAGGCAGTGTCATCTGATGAAACCCAGAAGCCATTCCATTTCTCTAGGGGCATCTGCCCTTTGAAATAATTCCTACCCCCAATGTTCAGTTGTTTCCAACATTGCTGACCTTTAAGTAAAATTTAAAACTTGGCTATTCCCCTGAGCATTGGGGCTAAAATGAGTAAACTCATCAGGAAAGGGTATGATTGTCAAACAGGTTGCCTATTCCTGATTATTATTGGCTGTTGTTTTTGTTGCTTTGTTTTCTGTTGTAATCTGCCCAGAGTTACAATGTTTGAGTTATATTACATTCTTTAGATAAACAAATAAATTAAAAATTGCTACTGCTGCAGCAATGCTGGAAAAAGTACCCCTGTCTATTGCTGTAGTAGATGATGGCTCCAAAGACATTGCAATATTTAGTTCTTCCAGAGAATGCCTAAATCTCCAGTTTAGCATATTTCTCAGTGACAGGATTTCTATCTGTCTGAATTGAGCTTCTGCTTGAAGCTCATCTGTGTGGTAGGGTGAAAATTGTAACAAAAAGGTTCCCAGATGCAGAATAAACTAATAGGCATGAAGTTCAGAAATGAGGAAGCGTGTAAAGAAGCCGTGGACTGAAAAACAGAAAGGGTAGTAGGTAAAAGAGAGGGGAGGAAAAGCTAAAGGAGATCAGGAACTGAGACAGGAGGAGGTTAATGAGAAGTGTCACAGCATGTTAAAAAGAGAAGTGGCAACATGCTAAGCTGGGGAGAGAAAGAAATTGAGCCAACAAGGCATAAGATAGGCTGAAACAGAAACATGAGGTATTGGCGATTTAAAAAGAAATCTTTGAGAAAATAGAATAATGCTGAGGGAAGCCTTCACACTGGACCAGAGGATAAGAGGAACTATGCTTAATAGAGAATAGACAACGGAGAGCTCTTTGGTGGCTGAAAGCTTTTGAACAGGGAAAGAAGATAGTGACGCACGGAATGTCATACAATTGTTTCTACTAAGCAATCAATTCATTGGTTTCAAGGCCCTAGTTACCATTTAATTGCCTCGTGATTGTTGTTTGTTTGCTTGTAGTTTCTTAAGTGCTGCCATTTGATTTGTCTTGTCTGAAATGTAAATGCTCAATGATTGAATTCCCAGCATGTCATTAGGACTTCACTTTTCCCCCAAGTACACGTAATCGTCCACTTTGTCTTATCTGAATTGATTGGTTCAAAATAAAGTCATATTCTGCAATGTGGACATACAAGAAATGCTGAGACTTCCATGGCTGCTTCATTTATATGACAAACCTACATTCGTAATAGATGGACATTCTTCCTTTCATTTTTTGATAGAAGAAAGCTGTGAGGAAATCGGTAAGATTAATCAATTATTTGGGTTGGGGGTTTTTTGTTTTCTTATTTTTGGTAGAGAAATTGCTTTAATGTGAAGCCACATTCTCTAGGAGTCTCTTTTTAATTAGAGTAAGTAGAGGAAAAGTGGAGAGGAATTCTGTCTAATTTAGAGATTCACTGGTCAATTAATTTGCAATGGAAGAGAAAAAAACTAGCTTACAAGGAGGGATTAGCTTGAAAAAGAGGGGAAATTTCTGTATCTGCTTAACAAAGAGATACAGAAAATATAGTGGATAGAGAGAATGATAATTACCTTATTAACAGTCACAATTTGTGAAACAGCTGTTGGATATAACAGAAACATTCTTACATAGTTGTCCATATAAGAAAATAGTATGAGACATTTTTTGTCCCAAGTGCAGGAAATAAGAGTTTGATTTGTAGTTGCCTGATACTAAACTATTTTGAAGTGAATTCTAAGATGAGAAATGGTTAAAAAGGCAACGTGCAACAAAGCGTAACAATAATGTATATTATAATTAATTGCATAATAGTACATAGTATTTTTCTTTTTTTGTTGCAGAACCCCACTCAGCTTCCCTATGGAAAAGCTCTTTATGCCTACGAAGGGAAAGAACCCGGTGACCTCAAATTTAACAAAGGAGACCTTATTATACTGCGCAGAAAAGTAGATGAGAATTGGTATCATGGGGAACTGAATGGAAATCATGGCTTTTTCCCAGCAAGCTACATCCAGTGTATCAAGCCTCTTCCACCAGCCCCGCCACAAGGCAAAGCACTTTATGACTTTGAAATAAAGGACAAAGATCAAGACAAAGACTGTTTGACTTTTACCAAGGTAGAAATGCCCATCCTTTTCTAATTAGTTTCATTATAGTTCCTAATGTATTTGCTTTAAAACACTATTCTTTAAAGTATGAATTTTGGAGCTATCACAGAGCTCAACTCAGAAGTTTCCAGGGCGGAAGGTTAAAAAAAGTCAGATTGGCAGTCCAAACTACATAATTGAAGTCCCGACCCTTTTTAATGTTCTTTTCCCATAACACATGTAAAGAGCGACAAGACTCCAATCCTGTATTTGTGGCTGCCATCTTGACCTTTTTTATTGCCCGCAACGATGCCCTGGCTCAACATTATTCCCAGAAGGCCTCTGAACTTTGTCATTCTGTTTATTTTCCTTCAGGCAGGCAACAAGGACGGAGTTGTAGCCTGAAGGAATGATAAACTTACAAAGAGAACATTTAAGTAATGTGGTATGATTACTTTTTATTTGAAAATGAATGCTTCTCTAATATAATGAGATAGTTTGAAAAATATTTTTCACGCATCTGCTGCTATTTAGTGAATGATTTTCTGCCCTGTCAGTTAGAGTCCAGAACAGGACTCATTGTTGTAATACAAGAGGGTGTAATTTCTTCAGTTAGTGGCTATAACTGACCCAACCATCAACTGGAAGACCACGGAGTACATGCCTGGAAGTAAAACTGATTCAAATGATTAAAATTGGGTTGTTTTTATGTCACAGCACATGCTAAGCAAGAACACACTTTGCTTAGTATGTAAGATAAGCCAAGTAAAACAAGAGTAAACCAATTGAAAAATAGACTTTTCACAAACCTCAGTGTTTCCAAAAAAAAAAAAGTCCCAGTTTCTCCAGTGTCAGATAAAACCACTAAATATGGATTCAGCTCTTGAAATGAACATGGATGGACATGACCAGAAGCATAAGAGACTGAATGGAAAGAGAGATTAAGATCCTTAAACATCATTAGGTTTGGAGAATATAACAGTATTATCTTAGAACCAGAAGTTAGCACAAAACTGACTGAAATTTCTGCTGTAGCTCTGTGGTCCACAACCTTTGAAAGATTAATATAACTGCGCTGATTTAATGTTCAGCTTTTGTTGACCATGAGATATTTTATGCAACTGAAATCTTGCATTAAGACTTTGCTGCTTTATCCATAGGACATTTCTATGAAAGCCTGGAACAGTTGCCTTGTTCTTATGCCCAATATATGAATCATATTATTTTTGGACAGCAGCAGTTTAAAAAGATTTAAAGTTTTTGAACCTGAAGCTGTATGGCCTAAATAACTTCCTCATAGACTGAATGAGCATGACCATCAGTATATATCTGACAGTGGTACCTTAAAAACTAAAAAAAAAAATCATTGTACTTACAATATCTCATGCAGTTGGGATTTTGTGGCTGTGCATTCATACAATTCACTAATCTAGACAAAAACTAATACAGGCATATGCATCTCTCCCTTATACTGACTATATGGTCAGGCAAGTGGCTGATTACACTGAGTTATATTATCACAATTCGCCTTACCTTTTTTCCAATGAGAAGCACAACTGTGGAGATAAAAGAAGTAAGGGGTACTGAAAGAGTGCTACAATGAGGAGGAAGAAGTGGAAGGGCACAAACAAATTTGGAAGATCTGGCAAGATATATTATAGGAGTCAGAGCTCCTAATGCTTTCTCTATATTGACTTCTTGGGGGATAAAAAGCTTGAGGAAGACCCAAATCAAAATGTCAGTTTTAGAAAGCCATGAGATAGAAAATTCTGGACTAGGAACAAACTATAGGAAAATATTATTTGACTTCACCTGAGAATATTCTAAAAGAAGAAGGCATAATCTTTTCTGTGAAGAGAGCCTTGGAAGTATCTAGTACAGTTTAAATAAAATAAAAACAAAAGTTACCTGTTTGCATATAGTTGTATGAAGCACATGTTTATACCAAAAAAAAAATCCTAAAATGATAAATTTGATAATCCTATGTTAGGTTAGATTTTTGTAAAAATGGGAAGTGTCTCATTGAAGGTGAGGGCTTATTGCCAAGGTAAAATCCATTTTGGAAAGGTCTGGAAAATTCACATTTTATCTGTAGATAACTTTATATTGATCTAATCATATGAAGATGTATTCATAGGATTACATCATTATGTGCATGAAGGAACTTCAGCATTTCTTATTCCTCTGAGATGGAGCTATTTAGTGGGAAAGAAAACCAAGAACTTAGCAGTATCTCAAAACTGCAGCTCCACAAACAATAATTAATCATTCCTGCACCCAGGGCCTTTTCTGGCAGTCCTAAAGGAAGAGAAAATATTTTCATTAACACATTTTGATTGAATTAGTCTCCAGAGTTGACTGTTTTTATATGTCGTGATAAGGAAGCAGCAAACTGTTACTCACTTAATTTACTGCTACTATGTGTTTACTGCCAAAAAAGAAAAGAGTGGTGTGTGGGATTTTCAACCTCCAATACCCAGCATAGTAGGATTGTTGTCGAGTTGCATGCACATTGGCTTCCTGACCTTGTGAAACAAAAGGATGTGGGTCAGCCCTGTAATATTTTACTAGAGCACCTTTGTTGACCTTGCAAAGTTTCCTCATCTTTCCCACAGATCTAAATGCCAGCTCTCTTTTTTTTCTGCATCCATCAAAGAGTGGTGGTTTTTTCCCCCTCTGGATGTTTATCTTATATCATTACCTAATAAGTTTTTCTCTCTCTGGTAAACTTTGTAGCAGCTTTTTTTTCTTATCCAACTTTGATCCAGTTACTATCTCTAATATGATTCTTCTCTCCTTTAGGTGCCTTGAGACTCTCATTGTCTCCCCATCACATTTTTATTCTTCAGCTTCCTTCCTGCTATATATGCCTTGTCACCTAGAATAACCACATCTTTGTTCTTGTCTGTTGTTTTCTCTGACAGCAGATAATCTATTTTTCATTTCTGGATTTCACTCTGTCTTTATTTCGTCAGACGTTTCTATGCTAATTATAGTTGTCACTCTGCTGAAGAAGCTATTCCTATTGAGATAGATTCCAGATCCCACACGCTATTGAAGTCACTCACTCACTCAGCTACACCACAATGACACGGCCTATCTGTTGTCATTGATATGATTTCTCTGAGAGATGTAGGCTAAAATTTTCATTTCATCTCGGCTGAGGAGAAGAAAAAATCCTATTTGTGTGTGTAAGACTCTTGAACCAAATTTTTCATCTTCTTTCTATTAATGGTTTTCCAGTAGTAAGTTGATAAGATTGTATGGTCAAATATGTAAAAATGATAAGCGTTTTTCTTTACCTTAAACAAATCTCTAATTCATTTAAAGTACAGGTAGTTTTCAACTTATGACTGCGATTGGGTCCAGAACTTCAATTGCTAAGCAAGATTAAGTGAGTCGTGCCCAATTTTACACCCTTTTTTGCCATAGATGTTAAATGAATCACTACATTTTTTATTAATTTAATCATATGGTCTTTATGCAAATATGGCTTCCTCCATTGACTTTGCTTGCCAGAAGCCAGCTGGGAAGGTCACAAATGATGATCACATGACTCAGGGATGCTGCAACCATTGTAGATATATGCCAGTTGCCAGGCACTCAAATTTTGATCATACGACCTTGGGTATGCTGAAGTTGTTGTAAGTTGGAGGACAGAAAGTCACTTTTTCAGCGTTGTTGTAACTTTGAACAATCACTAAAGGAATGTATGTGAGTCAAGAACAACTTGCCTCCAGAAGCTGTGAATGCTCCAACACTGGAAATTTTTAAGAAGAGATTGGACAACCATATGCCTGAAATAGTATAGGGTTTCCTAGCTAAGCAGAGGGTTGGACTAGAAGACCTCAAGGTCCCTTCCAACTCTTCTCTTCTCTTCTCTTCTCTTCTCTTCTATTCTATTCTATTCTATTCTATTCTATTCTATTCTATTCTATTCTATTCTATTCTAAATACCTATAGGATATTATGGTTTTATTCAATGTAAGACTGCTATATTAATAGATATATTATAAGGATTAATTTCACAATTTTACTTGTAAAATCTATTATTATAAAATAATGTTATCCATTTTATTTATCTGTTTGATTTAGTAATCAAACCTATATCGTGGCAGAACCATAGGACTCTTGGTGCTTCACAAATAAGAATACAGAATAAAATCCCAAACATACGTATATATGAAAGAAATAAAATCCCAAAGATTTTATGACATTATCCCAAAAGCTCTGTTTTCAGCTTTTTTCCAGAAATAGACATGAGACAGACCTATCTCCAATAGGAGGTCTATGTAATAATTTCTTTCAGATTGGAATTCCAATCTAAAGCTATTTAAAGCTCCCCACCCAATTTTTATAAGACAGTTGTCTGAAAGGAAAAGAGGTATTTCATGAGGTTTGCTGTTTAATGCCTTGACTTGGAGAAAAGAGATCACTATTTCTTGCCTACTTGAAGAAACAAAATATTTGTATGGATATTGTATTTAAGCCAGTGTTTTTCAAACTTGGCAACTTTAAGATGTGTGGACTTCAACTTCCAGAATTTCCCAGTTATATGCTAGCTGAGAAATTCTGAGAATTGAAGTGTACACATCTCAAAGTTGCCAAGCTTGAAAAATACTTATTTAAGCCCTGCCTCATTTTTGGCAAGACACTTGCTTTAAATTAAAAAAAATATTCTCATTTTACATGTTACTGAATGGATGCTTCAAGCACTAATAAATAAGTGGTTATAAACTATTCCCTTTGATTTCAGAAATATTTTCTTAATTCTGATGGCCAGCTTCTGTTTTGAACACTCTGGGCCTTTTAGAACTAAGTGCTTCTCAACACAGATAAGGCACTTCTACCCCAAGGAGGATTGTGCCATTCTGAAGACATATCAGCTAAATTTGAAGAGTGTGCTTATTTATTTTTGGTTTAGCCACAATGAATTTGAAAACACTTGAGGGAAAAGTCACCTTTTGTTTCAAACACTGCAACTGTGTAAATCTTACAGCTGGTCTCCTTTGTGGAATCTCTTGTTTTACTCCATCTCCAAGTTCCTGGGTTTAGCAATCCTTTTAAGGCTTAGGTGAGTTGACAGCTTTTCAGCTGTATTCCGTTGGGGCTACTCTGCAGGAAGGAAGCAGACAAATACACATATAAAGTAGGAGAGAAGTGGGGGGGTCAAAGCAATTTATTATAATTTGCTTTTGCACTGAGAGAGGTGATCATCTTTTTATTTTTGCAGAACCTATTGTAATATTGTATGGTCAACAGAACAGAAGGTGATTGCAGATTCAATTCAAAAATGCTTTGAGCAATTGGGAAGTAGAGAACCATGGTGTTATTTTAAAAGAAAAGTGTGGTTTTGAAATGAAGGGCTGATTGACTACAGATTAATAAAAAATGGAAAGACCCATAATAAGTCCAGTTATAGAGTTTTCTTGGCAGTGCTGTGGAAGATGTTTGCTCTTGTTTTCTTCTGGGAAAATTTTCTGACTTAATAAAAGACAGTTAATCAATTGAAATGGCAGAGGTTTTATTTAGTTATTTATTATATGACTCTGTCAGCTGAAAAGCTCATGGACCAACAAGATGGTCTCTAACTTAAAGATAAGGTGGAAGTGAAAGAAAAGCCAGAAATGAGCAAAATTTCTGGAAGGAACTATAATGAGAGCCAGTTTGGTGTGGGGGTAAAAACACCAAGCAAGAAAGTGGGAGACCGTGAGTTTTAGTCCCATGTTAGCAGTGGTGGGATTCAGCCAGTTCGCACCACTTCAGGAGAACCGGTTGTTAACTTTCTGAGCAGTTTGGCAAACTGGTTGTTGGAAGAAATCATTAGGGCAGAGAACTGGTTGTTAAATTACTTGAATCCCACCACTGCATGTTAGGAACCAAGCCAACAAGTGTGATCTTGGGCTAGTGAATCTCTCTCTACCTTAGGATAACAGTAAGTACAAACCATTTCTGAAAATGTTGACAAGAAAACTGCAAGGACATGTCCAGGCTGTTTTCAGGAGCCAAGGATGACTCAAATAAAAACCCGAAACAGTTCAGAGAAGGCAAAATCATAAGACACGTGTATTTTTAAGCAGATCAAAAGAAGTGCCTTTGCCTCTCTTTTCTCCCACTGCTCCGGTCTGAGGAAATAACTGCTCATCGAGTACAGGGTGAGGAAGCGCCAAAGACAGCTTGTTATCTGGATGACTTGAAGCCAGTCACAGTCTCTCAGCATAACCTTACTATCAGATTGTTGTGAGTTAAATGAACATGTTGTTACTCAGGCACACCATGGAAAAGCAAAGCAGATTCAGAAAGCACATAGCTCCTCCTTATCTCAAATCCTTCCTTGGTACTCCTTTGAAGAAAAATTGTGCGCAAGCATTCCTCAAAATATTTCTTCCTCATTTTAAGCTGAGAGCATTGCTTTACCATTAAAGAGGAATTTAAGAATACAGAATTTGTGTGAGGCACATGAAGCTAGTGAGTACTGAAGAAACTGTGATGGACCACCTCACCGATTTTTCAATTTCAAATCACCATCTTTCCCCGAAAATAAGACCCTGTCTTATATATTTTTTGAACCCCGAAATAAGCGCTTGGTCTTATTTTCGAGGAGGTCTTATTATTTTGGGGCATGTGGAGCAAGGCAGGGCTCCTCTTGCCATCTTACCTAATTTCCAGTTCTGTCTCCCTCACCCTAACCAGAGGAAATGGCGGTGACAGGCTGCACAAGCATTTAAATATTTTCGGGGAGGGCTTATTTGGGAAGGGTATTTTAATGCATGCACTCCAAAGCCCAATTGGGCTTATTATCTGGTGAGGTCTTATTTTCAGGGAAAGTATGTATAATTTTAATTGTCTGATTCAAATACATATGAGACCTTTTACAATTTATCCTCGTATATTTTTTCCATATAAGATGTAAATTATGATTATCAATTGGCAAACAAGGATGGCACTGACAGTGGAAAAATATACTATTTTGCCACCATCTCTTGCTCATTTTGACTCTTAAAAATGCAGGAATGGTGTTAATAAATACCATTACATGTGGCATGAAACTGTTCGAAACATTTTTCCATGTAATTTCCCTCTCTGAAAAAATAGCTGACTTCTACTCCATTTAATAAAAATAAAATCAATTTTGACTGAAGTGATTGATTTCCAGCATAGCTTTTGATGTCAATGATAAAATAGAATTTCTTATCTTAACAATAACATGGAGCAGATGTCAGACAGTGATTAATTCTGAGGTACATTAGCAACAAGGAACAGAAGAAAGGACATAACATCTCACATAGACAACAATTTTGAAACAATGATTCACAGCTTTGTTTGATGGAAATCAGTATGCATAGAATAGCAGACCATGCAGTAAGATCAAGTGGTACTTCATCATTTATGTAAATAAATGATGGATTGTTTATTTCCTGGTTCAGTTCATATCCTGTTTCTAAAAGATGTTCCCAAGTCAGTATATAACAATTTAAAAACAAAGGAATCCTGTTAGGTCATGTTAAAGGATTATCCAGCATCCCACATACTAATCAGTCAGATGCTTCCCAGAAATTCACATGCAGTGTACAAATCAGCATCTTCTTCAGCAGCCAGGGTTGATTCAGAGAGATTCAGAAGCTGCCTTTAATAGGTTTAGTCTAATCTTCTTGAATTTGTCTTGAAGTAAAAGAGCAGAAGAAACCAATCTGGACAGGAGAAACTCATTCCTGTCAAGTCTGTGCCTGAATCCTGGGAACATATGGAGCTCATCATGGTCAGAGCAGGGTACCTGCCAAATTCCACAACAAACACAGCATGGTACTAGGAAATGTTTCTAGTCTTTTGAGAATCTCTGGCTTTCTCTTTCCTCCTTCTCTTCTTCCTTCTAGTTTCTAATCTGTAAATTTAGAAACTTACCTGAAAGTAAGCAGGTAAAGTCTATTACAGACAGGTCATTGGTGACATGCCACCCCCCCCCCCCCCCATGAATTTTAGGCCCGAGTAAATTATGTAAAATAGCAGGCTTTGGAAATAAGGACAAAGTGAAAAATATGGACTAGGATAAAATAGTTGGTTCACAAGGATGTTAGTACAACTCTTGGGTTTATTCCCAGTGTATCCTTGGTGTAAAAATACAGGTTGCAAATGTTTGTTTTTGTTAACATAAAATATAAACAGTTCAGGGAACTGTATATCAGTAATTTGTATGTTATGGTGGAGCAGAATGGTAAATGTTGCCCACATCTGATGTTTTCTTATAAAATGTGACATGAAAACTGATCTGAGTCAGAAAGGACCTGGAATGACCCATTACATTTTTCAATGGAATGTTGAAAGGCACTTTACAAAGCTGGCAATAGCTCTGTTTTTGTCCTGAAAATGGTGTATTTTGTGTACTAGGGAGTATCATCCCACTGATTTCATTCCTCATGTAGTTATATAACACTTCATAGCTACACAAGATGGAAATTAGGCAGACAGCTTAGTCTACATAACAGTTCATCTGCCAAATCAATTTTGCTGTGCTCCTTTTTCCGGCCTTAAATTTATTCCATCTTGTTTCCTTGCCAGTTGTGTTTTTTTTTAAGCTGACATGAAGAGCTTACATATATTTCTCATAGCATAAATATTTCTATGCATTTCCTTCACTATGTGCATTTTTATATATATTTTTCTAAGCATAATTTTTGGAATATATTTTCCCTTGTAAGCGTCTTTCTCAATATTTTTCACCAATATACAAATCAAAGAACATATCTTTACACTATGAAGTATATCTTAACATTTGAGGAACTGCAAATCTGGGTAAATATCATTATTTCAATTCAGATAAGGATTCAAAACTGAGTTAAGTGAACATGAACTAAGTGGACATCATACCATCCCTAGCTTAGTGGTTGAACTTCAATTTTTTTATAAATAGAAACATTTCTTTCTGTTCTTAAAGTTTTCATTGCAAAGTTTATTAGAGAAAAATCCCACTTTAATGGACCATCTGGGAAGGATCAAAAGTCCATTAAACTTCTCAGTATTCATTAATTTGCAATTTATTTATGTATGTTCGGAGTATGTTCTACCCTAAAAGGGCGTGAAAATTTAGGTGTGTCTTATACACCGAATGTAGCCCCACCTACCCACTGGCCCCCACCCTTTGGCCTCTGCCTCACAGCAGGTACCTCCTTGCAAACAGCAAGAAAAAACAGCTCCTTTCAACTTCAGCACATCCTAATTAGCCCAAGTTGATTGGATCCGCCTCAGACTCTCAGCTGTTTTGCGCAGGACTCTGCTGCTTGCTGCAAAGAGGTAAATTGCTGGAGCAGATTTTTTTTTCTTTGTGCTAATCAAGCTGAAAATGAAAATGAAAGTAAAGCAGGCTGTTTGCTGCAACGAGGCAAAATTGCTCAGAGGCAGAGGGAGATTTCTTTTTCTGCTTTTCCTCACCATAAAAGGAAGGTGCGTGCTATACTCTGAAAAATATGGTATTTATTTTTATTCCATCTATTATTTTTATAAATAACTCAAGACAGCTAACATGACACTCCCTCTTCCTCCTATTTTCCCCACAACAACTCTGTGAAGTGAATTGGGTGATTTATTTCACTATATGACATAACATAGTATTAATATAAAATAATATAATTATAATGCCTCATTCAAACTATGGGCTTTGATGCGACAGGCTGGTCCATTATTTCAACAGAACATCTGGTCAGACATGTGGTCTGTTGTATCAGAAGCCTGCCAAATGGGCAATCTGTTAAATTGAGGCTTCACTGGTTGGAATGGATAGTATTTTGAATTTGAAAGCAAAAAGCTGCTTCCTTAAAGAAGCTGCATCATCTCTCAAGAGTTGCACTGTAATTACAATAAAGTATAAGCTCTTTATAAGGATCACAGACTGTTCCTGCATCTTTCTGCCTTCAAATCTATGGTCATGTACAGTCCTAATATTCATCACACCTAGGCAGATGGAGAAGAAAAAGTGTTGGGGAAAGCCAACATGATGAATATAACTGAGGAAGAGGACAGGCTTCTGTAAGGAGCAGGCAGCATTTATCCTCTGTTTGTGAAATGGCATGGAACAAGCCAACAGCCCTCAGATACCTGCTTTGAAATGTCAAGTTCAGAAGACAGAGGGGACCAGCAGCCAAAGAACACATGTAGAAGCAGGAACCACTAAACCAGCTTTTGTACTATGCACTATAGAGTTTGAGTATTGTTTGTGATAGTAATTCAGTCCAATATAACGTCTGTCTTTCTTTTGTGTTACATAGTATTTTTGATATTTTTCATCAGTATATTTTTATGGATTTCAAATTCCCTGAACTCTCAATTTTATATTTTAGTTCTAGGGGTTTTTTGGAATTTTTCTGTAAGCAGTTGCTTCAGTGCAGACTTTAAAATGGTAACGGGGTTTGGTATTTCTTTCTTTGTTTATTTGGCTATATATATTTGGCTCTGTAGAGCCACCAAATCAGGAAATACTCAAAGCAGCTTAATTGAAAAATTTAGAAATCAGACTACAAAACGTATGAAAACTAAATTTTACTACAGTGTGTGGAAATACTTTACAAAAATTATTTTAGTCATCCCTCATCGGTCTTCACTTAGTGGAATCACAAAACATTTCAGCCAATTTGAAAAGCCAGATTTTGTCAATAAAAGGAAATGTGTTGTTCTTTTTCCATTATAATAATTAGCATATGAAATGGCTAATTATTACAGTTGAAAAAGGAAATTGAGGAAATTGAAAAAGAAAATACTTTACATAGCAGAAGTAAAGGAGTTAATATAAAACATATGAGCACATTTGATGAGATACATTGCATTCTTTGCAAGAAAGAGTATGCATTAGAATTTTGGGATCTATATTGTTTTTATTTGAAAATCGGGTTCTTTGAACAAGAGTCAAGTTTAGAAAGCATGCATTTCGAAATTAGTCTTGAACTGAAGGGTCTGTGGTTCTTATCCTGAATGTATATGTACAATAAAAGATTACAAACAAATCAAGATAGCACAAAAAAAGCATTTCATGTTTTTTTTTAACAATGGCTAAATGCAATTTAAAATATTTATTTGTAGTCTTTTAAGTAGTTAGAAATGTATAACTAGTTTTATCTTATTCTGGTGAAAATCATTGGCTTCCTAGAATGTTTGTTTTTGCTTTACTTTGTGAGATATATTTAAAGAAAAAAATTCTTCCCATTTCCTTTGAAACAAATTTTTTTTAAATCTTAATTTTATTTTGTGTATTTATAACTTTTTAGGATGAAATTTTGACTGTCATCCGAAGAGTAGATGATAATTGGGCGGAAGGAATGCTGGGGGATAAAATTGGAATATTCCCTATTCTGTATGTGGAGGTAAGCTCAAATTACCTTTGTGCTTCTTTGTTGAGAGAAAAAGCTTGATTGTTTTAACTTGTCATTTGATTTTTAGGGTGAAATCTATATAATTCTTTTGATGGTGAACACAAAGTGCAGGATTTTTCTGTTGCCCTGAGATGAACACACAACTAACACACACACACTTTTGAAAATTGTCAGAGACTTTTCTGTGAAGAAGATACTGCCCATTTTTGTTGATCATTTTGAGAAATACGAATCAACAAAGACAAAACTCCAGTTTGAAAGTTTACCTTCAGTTACTATACAATTGAATTCGTACTTGCTTGAAACTGTACTTTTTCCTCTGCTGTTATCCATTTCTATGAATGTCTAGTACACTGAGTTCTTCTCCTCTAATCCAGGTAGTTGCTGCTTTTTGAAGACACAAGTTGCTAACCAAACTAATCCTCTAATGGAATGATTTATTAAAAGTGAGCGTCTCCAGGAAAATTCTTATTCATAGCAGCCTTTGCATATAAATCAAAGCTGCACTTATAAGATATGACTGGTTGTACCTGATAGTGCTGCAGTTTGTGGAACCCCCAATTCACATTGCAGGGTCTTGACTTTCACTAGTATCTTGTGCCAATATTGATCATAATTACTCCCTTTCCTGGACCGACAATCCCTACTCACAGTCACTCATGCCCTAGTCATTTCCCATCTTGACTATTGCAACACGCTGTACATGGGGCTGCCCTTGAAGAGAATCCGGAAGCTCCAGTTGGTGCAAAATGCAGCGGCCTGCATGGTTTTGTGCAGACCTCAGTATGCACATGTATCATCTCTCCTGCGAGAGCTGCATTGGTTGCTGATTTGCTTCCAGGTGCAATTCAAGGTGCTGGTTGTTACCCTTCATGGCTTGGGACCAGGTTATCTGAAGGACCATCTCTTGCTGGTCACATCTATCCAACCCACCAGAGCGGGGAGGCAAGGAATGTTGCAGGTTCTATCCCCTAGGAAAATACACTTGGTGGGACCCAGAAGAAGGGCCTTCTCCATGGTGGCTCCTCTCTCTGGAACATCATTCCCCCAGAGATTAGAATGGTCCCCACTCTAACACTCTTCTAGAAGCCCTAAAGATCTGGTTCTGCCAACAGGGAACGCAGAACAGGACGGAACCCATTAAATGACTCGTGTGATATGTTGTCTCCGGGGTAGGGGAGCTATTATATTATTTTATTAATTTATTATATGATTATTCTCTTTTATTAGTTTTATTGTTTTATATATGAAGTTTTTATATTCCTGTAAGCCACCTTGAATCACCATGTGCGAATAGGTGGCAATAAAGTAAAAAATTAAAAAGTAATTGTTTAGTCAAATTGAATGCATAATTCCCACTCCACTCAGAAGTTTATTTCTACAGTGCATAACGAAACGTGCATGTAATAATGAAATGTGACAGATAAAGTGAATAGATTATCACAAGTTAATTATGTCCCAGTTTCTGACATCACCAGTAAGGGCTTCTTAATGAATATACTACCTATGTTTGTGTTTATTATATTGAAAGAACAATTTTGTTGATTGTGAATTGCAACATACCCGTATGTAGTATAATGGTTAATATGTTAGAATGGAACGGAAAGATCTAATCATGATTTATTTATGTTATATAAGATAACTTAAGGCCAATCACTCTATCTCATAGGAATGTTATAAGTATAAAATGAGTGGAAAATCTATGTGCACAGACTTCATCTCATAACATGACAGTTACATGTAATAACATGTAAATAAATCTCCCAAAATAAGTCCTTCCCACTGTTATAACCCATCCCTTGGAAATAACTCACCACTCTCTTTGAAAGACCTGAAGGAAAATTAAAAAATAAAATAGCTGCCTGCATATTCACAACCATGCACAAGCAGTACAGTATTCAATATTATGCAAAGCACCATGGATATAAATTCTTCAGTGACAACAGCTATAATTTTTTAAATTACGTTTTAGCAACTGTTATTGAAACATTGACTGCTTATGGTGGTGTAATGGTTGATATGTTCTATACTCGTAATGTTATATGCAGGCAGTTTATTTGATTAAATGATACTCTGTGGGAATTCTCTTGGCTGTTATGTTCCTGTTAATCAATGCAGTAGGACTAAACTAATTATTGTAAAGAAATCTTCAGGGGATTGTTCAGTCAAAAATATTCTGAGAATTAAGGTGTGAAGTCTACTATTCATTCTAACTTGTTTTGGCAGTCTATAATGCCATTATGAAAGGAGGAACTTCACAAACAATTATAGTTCCTAGTTCATATTTTGCTTCTTTTAAGATCTGGGGAAGAAGCTGAAATTTTCAAGGCCCATCTTCTGTAGGATCCTACCACTTCCCATAGTGTCATCTTCCATCCCATCAAAGATACTTGGAAAGAGGCATAAAATGTTCTGGAAAATATAACTTATGGGACAGAAATGTAACTTATATTATTTTAATGTAAAATATACATTATTTTCTTACAAGGCCACATTCTCTTGAAAGTTATCATTAAAACTTTTACTGCTCAAAAAACACTTGTATGTTTTGGGACTGCTGTTGTAAAGTAACTTGGAGTGGGGTAGGGGGAGTGACCATTCAATATTGAAATTCAACATAATGTAAGCACAAGGAATAAAGTCAAACTAGAATATTGTACTTTAAGAGAGCCAATTTTAATAAACATAGAGGATTCCTATTGTCCAGGAATAGAAATATTTAATAAGTTGATTTTTTTTTCCATTTTACCTAACTTTCAGATTTTTTCGTTGAACCACAAACAATGCACGTAGGCATTCTCTTATTGGCAGTGTAATGCATAAATGTCACAATCTGCTTTTGAATAAATTCTCCAAACTGTACAGTGGTCACAGCCGTAAAATAGAATTTCCATTAGTAAAGGAAAAAAAATTGAGCCATGTACAAAGCAATATGATTAGGTCCAACAATGCAGATTTGCAGAGGTGTCTATCAAACTGGGTGAATTGGATTTTTAACATGTACAAAAAATTACTTAAGGCTTAGTTGTTCCACTCATATTCACAATATTTAATACTGAACACTAACTATTGTTCAAAAATGGAGTCATATCAATCAGGTAATGGGAAATTTATAGTAAAGGGTAGAATCAGGTAGAATTTTACCAAGATTTTTTAAAAATGATTATTCACAATGATAAATTGTACATTGGGACTGCCAACAAAGCTTAGTATTTGCACAGAAGATTCAACTAAATTAAGCCTGTAAATCCAAAAATGAGATCACTGGACTGTAGTATAGACACTTTGAAATAGCTGGATTATACTAGCTGTGAGTAAATCACATCTCGGTAACGTCAAGATACGTTTTGTTGTGGTAGTTTAAGG
Organism: Ptyas mucosa; assembly: GCA_012654045.1. NCBI lineage: Eukaryota > Metazoa > Chordata > Lepidosauria > Squamata > Colubridae > Ptyas > Ptyas mucosa. The sequence continues at coordinate 8,962,153 of WNWU01013815.1, read as the reverse complement.
TGAAGGAATTTAATAGACTGCTCGAGGATTTTATGTCTCCCCTAAACATCTACAGCCTGTCAAATATGGAATTAAAGATATATTATTCAATATTATATATTCATAGAAAATAGTAGTCTTGAGGAATATTCTCCACAAAAATCCAGGTATCTACTTAGGTAAAATATTAACTGTAACATTTCTTGTTCAAATATTATAAATGCTCTAGGGAAGGAAAAAAAATCCTTGTTCACTGTCAGGGGATTAATGCTTGCTGTTGCTATATGCATTATTTATTTTCTTTTTACAAACTCATGGATGCTATCCTGTCTTAAACATAGACTGCTTTGATATGCATTCTTTTTGGAATTTACTTATAAACAACCTTCCTGGTAAATAACAGAGAGGCTATATGTAAAGATCATAGTAAATACGTATTGTTTGATATTGGGGGAAATAATGGTTATGTCAGAATTTCTACAAATATTGATATTAGAATGTAAAAATTAAAATGTATTTGCAGAGTATCGAACACTAGCATCAGCATATTCAAGTAATTATAAAAATAAAAATATTGTGTAACTATAAAAATGTATAATTCTCTTTTTGAGCATAAATAGCAAAGAATCTGGGCTTTTATCCACAGTCACTTTCAAAGTGAGATGGGCAGCATATAAATTAAATGAATAAATAAATGTTTGAAATTGTTTTTATTAAAAAAAGGATGATCACTCATATTCTCCTGAGAACCTGTGAAGACCTGGCTATTTCAGAAAATCTCTGGGGACTGAATCTGTATAATCTTGGGATGTTGTTCTGATGTAAGAAATGGAATTATGAGTGTGGGTAGAGACAATTACATCATGGGTAACACTGATAATAGCTGTACATATCTGCCCTTGACTGTCCAAGTGATCCTATCAAGGTTCTTTCGCAATTGAGAGAGGCTGTTGGAATCCGAATGGGGAAGAAAAAGCTTTAGTTTAGTCCTAGCAAGACTAAGTGGCTGTGGATTTTAGGGCTCATCAGATCTGGAGAGTTCCTATTTTTGAGTCTGGATTGTTTCCCCAAAATGTGTTGGTTCACAATTTGGTGTTCCTACAGTTCATGTTTTAAGGAACAGAATAGCAACTGTGGCCTGGAAAGCCGTTAGCAAAAAGCTAAAGATTTTGATTTTAGAAAGTTTAAAGCGATTAAGAATCCCAATAAAATTGGAATATTGAAACATAAACGGTTGCAGTGTCCTTGGGGTCATGAATGGTTGCACTTATCTGAAAAATGTGAATACACTTTTTACAGGTACTCCTTGATTCACGACCACCATTGAGCCCAAAATTTATGTTGCTAAGTGAGACACTTATTAAGTGAGTTTTGCCCTATTTTACGACCTTTCTTGTCACAATCATTAAGTGAAGCATTGCAGTGGTTAAATTATTAACACGGTTGTTAAGTGAATCCAGCTTTCCCCATTGACTTGTCAGAAGGTCGCAAACGCTGATTATGTGACTCTGGGACACTGCAATTGTCATAAATATGAACCTGTTGCCAGACGGTTTGGGGAAAAGGGTATTTCATTGGGGCTATAAAAGAAATTGACTTTTAAAGTTGTGGCTTTAAATTAAAAGGGAAATACTAATGATAATCTAAGAGAATGACCTGGATAATTTTTTCCTATTGGATTTACAAGGGAGGGAGGGAGGGAGGGAAGAAGGAAGGAAGGAAATCTTCTCTTTATATATCTTCGTATATTTAGGATTTGCATGAAGTAATGTCTCATTATGTGATGAAACTGTAAATTTTGCACTTTAGTAGAGTTATCACTCTGTAATACCCCTTTCTCTTTGTTACTGTATAATGCCTGTATAATGTCTGTATGACAGGACTGCTCTAAATCAATAAGTAATATCTTCAGATTTTCAAAAGAAAACTAATTCGTCAGTGGGATTTTTGATCATGTAACAAACTGCTTCTGTTAATGAAACATCTATGTGACAGACTATTTTTATTTTTTTTTAAATTTAATTTAATTCAATAGCATAGCCACTGTGTTTTGTACTCTGCTTCTAAGACAGAATTCTGATAATCTCATATACATTTAACTAAGTAAGTTCTTGCTGAATTTAAGTGAACTGGAAAAACATTACATTGATATGTTCAAGTTAAAGCACTAGCAAAATTTCATTCTTATGCTGATTGGCTTCTACTGTTTATTCTCATTTGATGATGGAATTTGAATTGTATAGATATTCAAAGATAACACTTTGTAATGCCTCCTTTCCCCTTCTTTTTTTATTTCTTCTTTTAGCTCAATGAATCAGCTAAGCAGCTTATTGAGATGGACAAGACCAATGTAGCTGCTGCATCTGGCAGTGATGTCCCTTTGCCAGTTGACACTAACCTGGCCATAAGCACAGCCCAGTGCTGCACACTGAACAGTGCTGGAGCAGTCAGTGCCATTCAGCGACATATTGACGGCAAGAAGAATGCCAAGAAGCGCCACTCCTTCACTGCTCTCAGTATGACCCACAAATCCTCCCAGGCCTTGAATAATAGGCATTCCATGGAGATTAGTGCTCCTGTTCTGATAAGTTCAAGTGACCCCCGGGCTGCGGCCAGAATTGGAGATGTGGCTCATCTCTCTACCAGTGCACCAGTCCAGGTAAACTTTTAATTAACCACAATACTCAGTCAACAATGGGAGAGACCAGATAGAAGTGACTTCATGTGCTTTGGCAATTAAATTACAATAGAGTGGCAGAAGTCCCCAAAATAACATTACTCCTACTCCTCCTCCTCCTCCTCCTCTTCTTCTTCTTCCTCTACTCTGCCTCCTCCTGTCATTTCTTTTTAAAGAACAGAAAATATAAATCCATTAAGGAGAAAAAATATGAAATAACTCAATTCTATAATTTCTTTTCATCTGTAGTGCTAGGAACTCTTTCCCATTTTCCCCCAGAAGCAAAATCATCATATGTTGATCATCCCATAGAAAAAGGCAAACAGTCAAAACATTGTTCAGGAATTGCTTTGAGGAAAGAACAAAGTGCCAGTTGACTTTGGCTTAAATAATTTATTGGGGATTTGTCTGTGTGGTGTTTTTTTCGTGTGATACATGCAACACAACAGGATTTCACAATGTGGTTTTTCTCTGCTGTAAACCTCTTCTGAGAAGGGTTTTTTTTTAATATCCTCACCAAAAAAATCTACAAAGATATATTCACATAGTCACCAATATATGAGCTGAACTTAATGCACTTGTTAGCCTGTATTATCGATACATTAAAAATTCTGTAATATTGTTGAATCGTAACATTAACATTGTGATTCACCAGCCCCATTTCACTGTGTTGTTCTTGAGGTCTTTGTGCATTACGCTTACAGGATTTGTACCTGTTCAAGTAATCATCACATGAATTACTGAATCATCACATTACACTGAAAAAATTCTCATATAAGCAAGCAGTTGGGGATACTTCCTAGAAAACTCCTTTGGCTCTTTATAGCCAAGTGACACCAATCTATTTTTGAAAAATCTGTTGCAAGAAAAGTCTTTTATTGATTGAATACTATACTTTGGGACATTTTTTGAGACTGAGCAAATACATTTGTCCTTTCTTAAAATCTGAGAGCTAATTTAGCATCAAAGGCTTTCTGCTTCTATTTCCTAGTTCTATTATTAATGACTTTTAAGCATTTTAAAAAAGATTTGTGTTCAGTTTCAGTGCAAATGGTATGGATTTGTTTTGACTTTACTCTTTAACTGGTATTTTAGTTATTACAATATTTGTTGCTTTGGTTTTAATTATATGAGATGATAGATGATAAATAAAGATTAGATAGATAGATAGATAGATAGATAGATGGATGGATGGATGGATGGATGGATGGATGGATGGATGGATGATAGGTAGATAATACTTTTATTTAAGTGCTGAACTTGGAGTAGAGAAGTCCAGGTTCTGGTTCTCCCTAGGCACAGAAGACAGCTGAGTGATCTTGGGCTACCTCTGAAGCCTAATTAGTTTCAGTCTCTGCAAAAAAGCCAGTTGTTAAACAAAGTTTTGTGGTAAAGGACAAGGCAAGTATGATGCCAAAGTCAGAAAAAAATGCTAAGAAAAAGAACTTTTTAAATAAATATTTTCAAATCTTTTCATATATATTACAGATGTGCAGATTTGAAAGCAAAAAGATGATTTGGAGCCTGCAGGGCCATAAACAGCATATTTCTAGAACTCCTTAAACCAAATATAAGATTTCCCACGATTGTGCAGCTGCTACAGAGATATAATCGTGGAATTAGGGGAAAAGATACAGCATTTGTAGGCATTATAGTTCAAAACATCTGGAACATATAGATGCCTACAGTACTTCTGATTTGTATGAAAACAAAATTAAGATTATTATTAATTTGATTAATGTCTTATAATTATAGTTATTGCTGCTACTACAGTACTATTACTTTTGTAGTACTTTTTAAAGCTGATATAAATGACATAAAACATTTCTTTTCTTTTCTTCTATACATTTTTTAAAAAATTTATAACATATAAAGGTTCCATTTTTAGTTAAACAGTATGTTGTCTGGGTACAGATATTTTTTAGGAAATACGGTAACAATCAAAGTGTTTATAACAGTATTCATTACATTGCTATTAGTTCTATAATAATAATATTTGCTTGTCCATTTTAACAAACTTCCCTTGTATCATTAGTCCTTTTCTTATACCCACATGTTTCTAACTTCTGTTTTTATTAGCTAGCTATTGATAAAATAAGTCTCATGTCAAAAAGTATTCAGTTTCTTCCTTTTCCTTAACTGTAACTGCAAGAGGACTTAATACTTCCAACCTTGCTTGCAGTTATACAAATACTTGCCTTTGTTAAGTCCCAATGAATTCTGTAGGATTTATTTCTGGGCAAAGAGGTGATGACATTTAAAATTTAGAATAATAATAGAGTTGGAAGGGACCTTGGAGGTCTTCTAGTCCAACCCCCTGCTCAGGCAGGAAACCCTATACCCGTGATGGCGAACCTATGGCACGGGTGCCACAGGTGGCACGCGGAGCCATATTGGTGGGCACGCGAGTGTTGCCCTAGCTCAGCTCCAGCATGCATGTGCGCACCGGCCAACTGATTTTCAGGCCTTCCAGTCCCACCAGAAATCGGGAAACTGGCTGTTTCCAGCCTCCGGAATGCCTCCAAGGGGATGGGGAAGGCTGTTTTTGCCCTCCCCAGGCTCCTGGAAAGCCTCTGGAGCCTGGGGAGGGGGGAAAACAGGCCTACCGGGCCCACCATGCCATCGCGTGCCAAAAGCAGGGGGAAGTGTGGGGGGTCACGTGCGCATGCGCGGGGGGGGCGGGGCGCATTGAATTATGAATGTGGGCACACGCACCCATGACTCCCCCACTCTCTCTCCGCTTTTGGCACGCGACGGCAAAAAGGTTAGCCATCACTGCCCTATACCATTTCAGACAAATGGTTGTCCAATCTCTTTTTAATTGGTAATGTTTCTTTTTTTCCTATATAGGAAAAAAATCCTATATTATTGGGCATTTACCTAATAGCTATTGTTATATGTGTGCATTAAGTAAGAAAGCTTTTTAAAACTTTAATGAAAATGTAGAAGCATGCAGTGAAAGTTACTGTTTCTACTCATCTATACATCAGAATAAAGTAAGCTTTTTTTTTTAAAGGAATCTGCCTAGTGTTTTTTCATGGCTGTTATTTAGACACTTCTGCTTTCCAAGAGCATATGGAAGACTGCAAGCTTTACAATTCACTAATAATTGCATGTCCTGTCCAAAATGGACTGGTTGTATTGCTCCTTTCATATAGGAAGAGCCAAGACTGTGATACAAGGACTCCTTTTAGCCAAGCCAAAAGGTTTGCATAAACCAAAATTGGCTTTAAATTGCCCTCCCATTTATACAGTGATGCACAGGCAGCTTTTATGTGTTGTTTTGCAAAATGCTTTTATGGCTCCCCTAGGTTTAAAATGCAAATTGTGGTGTGGAAAGCTGCTGTTAGAAGTGGGGTAATAAAATAAAATCCTCCTAAGGGAGCAAAATCAAGTTTACAAAATGGGTGCATATTTTCTTTATGCAATCATACGTACTCAAAGATACACCCATATGGAGAAAGACTAACATTGTTTTATAAAGAACCAGCAGCAGCCATTTTGTAAGGCTGTGGTTTTTTTAAAAAAAGGAGCTATAAATGCTATTTCCACTATGTAATCAGTGGGTCCAGACTTAATGTTTTACTGTTTAGTAAGTAGAATGTCTGGGTAAACAATTGTACATTTAAAAAAAAACTCACTGTAACCACCCCTTAATATCACAGTTCCCTGGATTGCAACAAAGCAAAATCTATAGATCTCTTCCAAATCCTGTTGCAGTGACGAAAACACAAGCTTGGTTCACTAATAAATCTTATTACCTAAGGAATATTTTCCTGTGGTAGAGTGTGAAAATTAGAACCATATGAAAGGCCATCCAAAATTGACACAACCATGCCATTTCTATATTCACATATGTATGGTAATGTCACAACTTACCACGGGTGGGAAATTCCATACAAAAATACAAAAAAACGCTTAATTATCATTCTCAAAATAGGTGGGGTATTGTGTTACAGGACAATAATGGAAAGCAGGAGGACTCCAGTGAATTCTAAGCAGTGAAAGCTGGTTGTGGAATTTCCCCATAATGGCAATTTACTAATCAAAGCTGTGATTATAAGGTCAGTTTAGTTTATATAGTCTCTGCTGTAACTTAGAAGTTGATCCTAAATTCAAGAGCTGATTACTTCCAACGTGTGCAGTTTCCTAAATAGATCTCTTTGTGCTGTTATAGAATTACGGTAATACTCATCAGGCCTGTTGCCTGGCGTAAGTGTGTTTAAGTATGTGTGTGTTTATGTGTGTACAAATGTATGTGTGTGTTTATGTGTGTACAAATATATACAGATACATATAATTGAGCCCAAAATTTCTATTGCTAAGTAAGATAGTTAAGTGAATTTTCCCACATTTTACAACCTTTCTGGCCAAAGTGGGTAAATGAATCATTGCAGTTGTTAAGTCAGTAACATAGTTGTTAAGTGAATCTGGCTTCCCCATTGACTTTGTTTGTCAGAAGGTTGCAAAAGGTTATCACATGACCCAGGACACTGCAACCATCATAAATATGAATCAGTTGCCAAATGTCTGATTTTTTATCACACAGCCATGCTGAAATGGTCGTGAAATGTGGAAAACGATCATAAGTCACTTTTTTCAACGCCATTGTAACTTCGAACAGTTATTAAATAAACTGTTGTAAGTCGAGAACTACCTGTATACATCCTCAGAGACAGCTGTGCCATCACCTCCAGATTGCATTGTTGCAATGCGCTCTACATGGGGTTGCCCTTGAAGAAAATTTGGAAGCTTCAGTTGGTTATTTATCTTTTAATGTGGATTTTTTATATCTCTATATCTTAGATATAAAAAAACAAATATAAATATAAAAATATATATAAAAACCCAAAGCAGAGAGAAGAATAGCCACCTCAGCAATGGAGCCACTGAAGCGTATCTTCAGTTCTCTGGGAATCCTAGACCTAATAACAATAACCTGGTCTTGAAGGACTTCTGGAATATCAAAATATAATATAATATAATCTCAGGGGGAAAGAAAGTTTCATTAGGTGGGCACCACAGCAGAAACTGCACGTCTCCTGGGACCCACCAAATATAGATTTCTAGTTGATGGTACCTGCAGCATCTCTTCACAGCTCTAATGGGATGGGATGATGTAACGGGGGGGGGGGGAGGAAGTCCCTCAAATAGCCCAGTTCCATGCCATGAAGGGCTTTACAAGTTAAAACCAACACCTTGAATTGGACCTGGAAGCAAAATGGCAGCAGATGTAGGTCACGGAGCACAACTTTTTATATTTGTTGCTTTATTTGTTTGCTGAACGTCATAAAGAGTCGCAGATGTACAAATTGATGGATGGATGGATGGATATGCAGAAACAGTATAAAATAGGTACATTGCTAGCATTAAACATACTTAAGGTATTGATCTCATTGGGGACGAATCCTCCAAATATCCCGTTTAAAACAATGGAGCTCTCCATTCTTTTTTTCCCCTATTTTCCCTATTGTTTTTTTTAAAAGTATATTTTCATTATATTAAAAAATTCTAATGAAAATATTTTTTTTCCAAAAAGCAGTGGAGTTCTCCCTGGCCCTTGCCAAAAAAGTTAACCATAATTGACTTGGCATGGCGTCCCATGTAGCAGTGTTCCTCTCTGTCCCTTCCATCTTCCCTCCAATCTCTTCATCTTCATTTTTCTTCATCTTGGCCCTCCAAACCACAATTCATCCCCAGCCAAATCCACAGTATGATTGCCTCATAGTTTCTTATGCTGCATATTGGTCAAGCTACCAACCGGCACAATATCTTTTCTTTTTTAGTTATTTCAAAAAGATAAACTAATCCCCTAGCCTGCTAGTTCCTTTCTTCTTTCCCTTGTCTCCCTCACCACATCCAAAGCTGATTGTGTATATATACTACATAGTTATCTTGTGGTAAGATTGGCAGTCAATCAATTAATTAATTTCTGAATTAACTCTCGGCTTCTTCACCCAAGCTAACTTTTTGTCCCTTCATCCTATCCCTCTTCACACTGCATGGTCTTTAAATTATAACTGGGACAACAAGAAGTCGAAGGAGAGCTTCTGTCCAAGATCTGTGGCTGTGACTACCATGGTCAAATCCTGCTAATTTACTTAAGTACTTTAACCTTGAACACTTTTTCTGTAACTACTAGTTGCATTTGTGTTTACTCTTGATTGCAGAGTTCTATACACACTAATGAACAAAATTACTATAAGTGCCATTTTCAAACAGATGAAACAAAACTACTGTAGTTACATATCTTTTGAGGATAATGTTGCAATTGTTGCTTGAAATGAGAGGCTTTATTAAAGCATTTTCTGAATATGCAAACTAAATAAATAAGAAATACAAAGTCCAACAGGATTTATGTTTATTAAGAGACACTGTAGGGGGAAGTTGGTTACTTTATTAGTTAAACAGTTTGTAAAATATTCTTGCATTTCAACAAAGATTGACAATTTTAAAAAATTAATCTTGATCAGTGATATTATTCATATCCTGATGCAAAAGATGATTTATTAGAATTAGATTCTCTTGAAATCAGTAAGATAGATTCAGAACTTACACACTTAAGATTTTCTGTACATTAAAACCTAGATGTGTTATAAAATGAACCCATTACAAGAAATTAACTTGCAAAATACATGTAGCACTATTACTTTAAATAACTATGTTTAATACTCTATGGCATAATGTTAACATCTCAGAAAGAATCTGCATTTAGAGTTACTGCTGTGCTAAGTATCCAAAACTACAAAGATTATTCTTCAAGTCTCAACAGTTCCTGCTTGTCAGTAATAAGCACATACATTTCTTGTGCTGTTATAAATGCGTTTGAAAACAAGTAGTATTCTTAAGCCTTTTTATCGTTTGAAAACCATGAAACTAATGGATTCTAATTTCTATAGACACAAAAAACACAAGAACAGCTTCCAGCAGCCCTAGGAAACAAGGGATTTAGTGGCAGATTTTGCTAATGTTTGTTTTTTGTAGAAACCTGTATTGTCTTGATCAGTATGTGCCCTGCCTCAACCTAATTTGCATTTAGCACATTTGATGCCCAGTGATTGAATGCAGCCATAAAATTTAAATATGGCCTTCTAAATTGTGTCTGTGTGTCACATCGAGTGTTCTTATAGGCTAGTTAAATTGATTTGTATTGAGAATATAATGCAGCTGCAGGCCAGTGATAAAACTGAGCCTGCATGAGGTTCATAGAGAAGATATGTGAAAGTAAACTGCTCTGAACAGCAGAGGAGGTCCCACTTGGCTCACCAATCTTGCCTAGGCCTCAGATGTCTCATCTTCTCTCCATTTGAACCCCTTATGAATTATTCTTCTTTGCTATTTGGAAAGGTCACAGGTCAGCTAGCTCCAAATCCCTAGGTTTTTCTGGCCAAAGATGAATCTCATAAATAATGAAGCATGGCTGCCTCCTTCTCAGTATATAACCTGAGCTGGGAGATAAGAATGCTAGAGCACTGCTTGTAAGTGTTCAAAATAAATTCTGATCTTGAGCAGAGAGTACATTTGTTCACAATTAGAGCCAATATCTACATCCCAATTGTATGGTATATATTTTGAAGATGAAAACCATCTTTGCGCAGAATGATAAATTACAATAGCAATGCTAAAAAAACACAGTTTGCCTTAACGATTTCCCAGTATAAAAGGAAGTAGACATATGTAACTGACTCTTGGTCAATAGAAAACAAGAAACACACTCCAAATTTCACACCTATCAGACTGTAGAAGATCATTGGCAGTGTAAAGATAAGAAGCATACAGATTATATTTAAAACAGAGAGAAGCCAAAGGCAAAGGTTTAGTTTTATGTCTGTGCATTGGAGACTAGGAGAAATCAATCCAAATCCTCTTTGGTTTTTGACTTGGACAGAGTCAATTAATTCTCTCTTCCCAAGAAATATTGTTTTGTGAATAATGGTAGTTATACTCATAACATATCATCAGAGTTCAAACTACTTTTTGTATCAAATTCAACTGGCTCCCTCCCAACCAACCCAGAATGTTGGTTTGAGTTGATTTAGCCCTACTGAGACAAAGCACCAAGATCATATAATCACATACATTGAGGTGGAAATTTACATATATCCATAATATAAGCATGGCTCTGTGTTTAATTTTAAAAAACCCTGAACATGCACATGTATAACATGTGTTATACAAACTGCACATTTTTGTGTTTATTTTTGAAAAGTTACAAAAAAATTTTTTTAAGTCACTCAGAAAACTGATAGGTGTGAAGATCTCTCATATTCACATATGGCAGAAGACATGTTTAGGGTGTGGGGAGGGGGGGATAATTTTCCATTACTGCACTTTTAAGAATTAGTGTTGGGCAGCTGTGTCTATATTTATGATCACCGAAGGTCACCAATATGTTCTGTGAATACATCCCTTGAGATTATGAGTCAAATGGAAATGTTTTGAATCAGTCTAAAATTTTCACTAGTGCCTGCAATAACATTATCCTTGAAACACTTAAAAAGAAGTCTGGAAATTAACAAATACGTTCATCCTGGTCATTCACACCAATTCCATAAGGAAAGAATATTGTTATTCTTCAAACTTCAGGGTGCATTACGGAGGATGCCTACAAGAAGATAAGAAACTTTTAAATGAATATCCTTTCACAAAGGCACCTATTAAATTGCTTTGTCTTTCAGAACTTCAGAATTTGTTTGTGGGTGAAAGATAGAATTGGTGGCAAACACTGGAGGTTGTTTGAGCCATTCATAAAGTTCTGTGTTTGATGCAGTTGATTGCACATTAAAAATCTTGTATCTAAAATCATCTTGACACCCTCAAATCAGGGGTGAAATCCAGCAGGTTCTGACAGGTTCTGGAGAACCGGTAGTGGAAATTTTGAGTAGTTCGGAGAACCGGCAAATACCACCTCTGGCTGGTCTCAGAGTAGTGTGGGAATGGAGATTTTGCAATATCCTTCCCCCTAGAGTGGGCAGGGAATGGGGATTTTGCAGTATCCTTCCCCTGGACTGGGGTGGGAATGGAGATTTTGCAGTATCCTTCCCCTGCCACACCTACCAAGCCACACCACACCCACCAAGCCACGCCCACACAACCGGTAGTAAAAAAAATTGGATTTCAGCACTGCCTCAAATGATAACTTCCTGCATTCCTAAATTGAAATTCTCAGTCACAATCAGAAATATGAAGAAGAGTTGTAAAGAGTTGTAAATATGAAGAAGTATAGTAGTTATAAGGAGCTACCCAGTTTAGTTCTCTACTAGTCTGTGCAACCGAGTAGACCTAGAAGAATAATGTCTGCGTTTATATTTTGTGACGTTTAAGTGGCTTTTTAATTAAAATGGACACACTGTTTTTCTGTATCAAAACCACTGATTATAGAATAGAAATTTTACACCAATATTGCAGGGGAAAATACAAACCTGTGCAAATTTATTCTTAGTTTTCTTTTACTGTAGAAGAAGCCATGTTGAATTAAGTCATATTTGCTATCAAGTAACATAATAATTACTTGTGAAATCATATTGTACCTTTCTTGCTCATCTGATATGAAAGTCAGTGTAAATTCTTTCTCTTGGCAAGGACAAGTGACAAGTGAAAAGTTCATTCATACGAGTTCTGCAGTTTGGGTCCTCCTTGGTATGATGTTTCATTAAACAGATGTTCTGTGTTACTACTGAATGATCTTAATATTCCCAACCAGCTACACAGAAACAACTGAGCCGTAGTTTATTTTTTAGCCTCTCACACTGCCTGGTCTAGGCAAGAGTTAGAAATACCACAGATGTTTTTGTAATTTATGGGTTAGATAAATCTATAGCAAGAATTGATGTTTATCACCTCCTGCAATAGAGAAATAGCTTGTGTGTGCCCATCTGCAGCTGTAATTATATTTTATCAGTGTGTGGAAGGGTGTTTATTAATATATTGCACCACTAGCGGAAAAGCTGTGTTCTGGAGTCATTGGATGCCCTAACTCCCACTTCGTTAATTAACATTTGATGAGAATGCTTTATCTCGGGTGCAGCGCTTTCTTGCCAATAGTTGATCCAGTGCAAATATAATTTCAGTGCTTTGGCATTATTCCTAAGAACATTAAGGAACTGCATGACCCATTGGTTAGTCAATGAATTTGACAGAAATGAGTAGTATGAGGCTCAAAGACTATTAGTCAATTTTCTAGCTGAGATATTGCCACAGGATCACATATTATTAAGGTCTATAGGTGGATTTTAAATTTATTGCTCTTACTTTAAAGATAAAATCTCAATATGCAATGAAGACACGAAAGACATTATTTTCATTAATAAATATGGTATAACTGCAATACACAATATTCAATATTCAGAGAAACACTTTCAAATTTGTTCCAAATTTAGATAACATAATTTTTATCCAGTATCCAATAAAACAGCATATTTGCATTTGAACTTGTTGTAATGTTGGTCTGAACGGTATTTTGTTATAGGTTACATGACTTCCATTTATCTTGAAAATGCAACTAGAGGCTAAAAAATATCTGATAAACCTGTTTAGCGGTTACAATTGTGGTAAGAAACCCCCCCCCCCGACACCCTGGAACTGTAAAAAACAAAATTCAGGCATGAAATAGAAATTATTATTGCTGTTCACTCTGTGTGTGTGTGTGTGTGTGTGTGTGTGTTTGCATATGCACAGAAAATCAATTTGCACTGTCAGATCTTAGTTGAATATCTGTCTTCAGACACCAGAAAAGCCCACACAGGGAGCAGCACAATAGAGAAAAGACCTCCTATCAGTGTTAACTTTATTACTTCTCCACCCCAAAGAGAACAACAGATAGCACAATATATACCACATACTTGGGGTATTGTCAAAACCACATTATCTTTTTTTTTAATGCCTTCAAGTCAATTTTGACTCCTACTGACTGCCTAGAGTAGTTAATAGGATTCTCAGAAATTATTTACTCTTGCTTTCTTCCTTGGCCTGAGCGTGACTGGCCCCAGTCACCCAGCTGACATTGTACCAAAAGCAGAACTAAGAAGTTTTCCAACTTCTACCCTGGTGCCTTTACAACACCAAATTGGTTCTTTTTTGGGGGGGAGGGGAGAAGAAGGTTGCATTTATTGTGTTGATCCTTTGTCTTTAATGCCAGAAATGGAAAAAGGAGTCAAAAAAAGTCCTTATTATCTTGTATGTACTAGACAATTCCATTCCAGCAAATGTTGCCTTTGAATTCATGATTTTAAACTTGTCAATTTATTTGCCTCCCATTGCCTTTAGTAACTGTGATAAAATGTAGTCTTTCCAATAAATGGTTCTCTGTACAGATAAAAATGCCTTGTTGTCTATCTGTCTTCCTAACCTATCCTCAATATCAGGTCCATAGGAAAGTGTCACCATTATTGGTTGACTATTGAGCAACCACTATATTTGAAACGGCTCTAAGATTTTTTCCTTGTTCCTTATTTCCTGTAGTAGAAGTGAGGTAAAGATGTGATCTGTATTAATAAAAATATGGCTATTAAAAAGCGACACTAGAGAAAGTATTTGGCAATAAGAATTAAGTAGAAGCAACTGATGACATTGGAAAAGGAAAGGAAGGGAGGGAAAGAAAAATATTAATTAGCATGTATATAACAACTGGAAGTAGCAGGAAAATAATAAAAGGCAACAAATATTCTTCCTCTCGCCTTTCTCCTCTGCCCCAATCCCTTTTGGGTCCTTCCATTTGATATTCATTATCCTAAACACATTTACAGCACTGAAGTCTGAAGTAATTTTCCATTTAGTTTGTATTTCCACTTAGTTTGTATTTTGATTTTCATTTGTTTCTTTTTCTTGGAGACAGATGCATAAATAAATGATCATATCCCCCTTATATAGTTTAGTTAAAAACTAAATCAGATGTTTGACTCATTAACAAAATAGAATAAAAATTTGTTATTTTATTTTTTCTGGATTCCATTATTTGTTTTCTTTAAATTCACGCTTTCCTAAACAAATATGTCAATATGCTGGGAAGCAAAGAATCTGTTAACAGATTACTATGTTCATAGATCAATGCAATGTAATTTTCTGAAGATTATTGGTCCTTAAATCAAAATGCCATCTTGCAAGCATCCTTTAATGGTCTAAACTGTTTTAATAACAGTTTCCTGAAGTAAACAAAATATAAGTTTATATATTATGCTTAGCAAAGCCAAACCCCAAACAACCTAATTTATGCAAAACGTCTTTTTACAAGTGATTAAGTTTTAACTCTTCAATTGTGATATTTGAAAACAGGCATAATTAAATAGGCAAAGATTTGCACACGTTATAATATATTTGTACAAAATTATTTTCAAGCACACATTACACTATTTATCATTGTAAAACCTAACCAGAGTAGATATCATACAGATAGATACAGTGTGTCTTGCCTTGAGTCTCAAGATTAGATGGAAAGTAAATGTAAATTAATTGCAAATATATCAGCACTTCCCTCTGGAAATCAAAGCAGTGGTCCTGTGCATCCAGATAGCTTTCTTTCTATCATAAAAAATATAATGTTCCATATGAAAAATAATGTTATTTATTATCCATATTAAGCAACTGGGGCATATCTTCTATTGGGATATCATCCACATGTTTACTGGACCCGTGTCCCTCCTGGTTGGTACTGGCTTCCCAGGAGGTTACATGAGGCTAGCTCCAGGGCGTTATCAACGCTTCATTGAGTGAGGGCCACTTCCCCACTGCCTTGAAAGAGGCGGTGGTAAGGCCCCTCCTCAAGAAGCCATCCCTGGATCCGGCAATATTGGCTAACTATTGTCCTGTCTCCAACCTTCGCTTTATGGCGAAGGTTGTTGAGAGTGTGGTCGCGCAACAGTTTCCACAATTCCTGGAGGAAACATCTTATCTAGATCCATTCCAGTCAGGTTTCAGGTCTGGGCACAGCATGGAAACGGCATTGGTCGCATTGGTTGATGATCTCTGGAGGGCTCGGGACAGGGGGTGCTCCTCTGTTCTGGTCCTGTTAGATCTCTCAGCGGCTTTTGGTACCATCGACCATGGTATCATGCTGCATCAGTTGGCAGAGCTGGGGGTGGGAGGCACTGTGTTACGGTGGTTCTCCTCCTTCCTCTCTAACCGGTCGCAGTTTGTGTTGGCAGGGGGGCAGAGGTCGACCTCGAGGCCTCTTATCTGTGGAGTGCCACAGGGATTGGTCCTCTCGCCCCTTTTGTTCAACATTTATGTGAAGCCGCTGGGTGAGATCATCTGTGGTTTTGGGGTGAGATACCATCAGTACGCTGATGACACCCAGCTGTACATCTCCACCCCAGACCACCCCAACGATGCCCTTGAAGTGATGTCCCAGTGCCTGGAGGCTGTGCGGATCTGGATGGGGAAGAACAGGCTCAAGCTCAACCCTTCCAAGACTGAGTGGCTGTGGCTCCCGGCATCCCGATATAGTCAGTTGACTCCATCACTGACTATTGGGGGCGAGTCTTTGGCCCCCACGGAAAGGGCTTGCAATCTGCGAGTCCTCCTGGATAGGCAGCTGTCCTTGGAGGATCATCAGACGGCTGTGACCAGGGGGACCTTTTGTCAGGTTCACCTGATTCGCCAGTTGCGGCCCTTTCTTGATCGGGATTCCCTGTGCACAGTCACTCACGCCCTTGTCACCTCTCGCCTTGACTACTGCAACGCTCTCTACATGGGGCTCCCCTTGAGGAGCACCCGGAGGCTTCAACTGGTCCAGAATGCGGCCGCATGGGTAGTGACGGGAGCAACATGGCGCTCCCATGTAACACCGCTCCTGCGCGAGCTGCACTGGCTCCCGGTGGTCTTCCGGGTGCGCTTCAAGGTGTTGGTTATCACCTTTAAAGCGCTCCATGGCATAGGGCCTAGTTATCTGCGAGACCGCCTACTGCCACAAATGACCTCCCACCGACCCGTGCGCTCCCACAGAGAGGGCCTCCTCAGGGTGCCATCAGTCAAACAATGTAGGCTGGTGACCCCCAGGGGGAGAGCCTTCTCTATGGGGGCACCTACCCTCTGGAACCAGCTGCCCCCTGAGATAAGGAGAACTCAAGACCTCAGTGCCTTCCGCCGTGCCCTTAAAACCTACTTTTTTTAACAAGCCGGGCTGGCTTAGGAAGAAATTTTAGACGTTTTTTAAATTGGTTTGTTATTTTTAAAATTGGAGCCAAATTTATATGTATTTTTAATTCTTAATATTTGTATTGTATGTTTTTAATTCTGGCTGTTCACCGCCCTGAGTCCTCAGGGAGAAGGGCGATATATAAATTTTAAATAAATAAATAAAATAAATAAATCTACCAATTTGGATGAGATATTATCAATATATAGAGGGTATTATCAGGGTCTTTCTTGGTAAAGCTGTGGGAGGCTTTGGGTTAAATCTGGCAAAATAGAATGGCTGTGTATATAGAAATTAATATATTTGTTGATGGCCTCCATATTCATTCTGAGTGGATAATCCTTGAAGGGGATTGTCCAAAACCTAAGGATTCTCCTTGACTGTTAACTACTTTAGGAACAGCAGGTGGATCCTATGACCAGGAGATCCTTTGCCAGTTTCAGTTGATGTGCCATTGCAGTTTCCCTTGGAGGAAGAGGGATTAGCAATGATGGCTCACGTTCCAGTTGCCTTTAGATTAAATTATAGTAATATGTTGTATATATGCCTGTTTTTGTAGTCTGTCCAGACAATGCAGAGTTTGCAATGTTAGTATGATACAAATATTGAAAAATAAATGTCCCAAAAAATCATCTAAGTTTAACATTCATGATATAGGAACTTCGTCCGGGTATCCATGATTTACAAAGACTGTTTTGTTCAATTCACTGCACATTTTGGGGAAAACATGTTATTAATGAATGTGGAAAATATTATATCAATTTTCACCAATTTGGTAAACTCCAAATGTATCAAGACTCAGCTTGACTTGGCAATTTTAGGAGTACAGATCCAAAGAACCATATTAGGGGATTGTTTAGATTAGTTGCATATAGGGACTGATTCTGGCCTGGATATTTTTTTAACTGATCTGAACAATAGAGATAGCCAATCGTATATTTGTATGACTCAAATGACTTATTTGTCTGCATTTTTACTGTGTTCTGCAATTTAATTGGGGGAAGGGAGAATCCAATATATTTTAGGTCCAATATATTTCTTCTTTCCAACCTTTATCTGTAGAGCATTACTCTCATGTATATCCATACTGTTCAGAAGGACAATTCATTAGAAAACCAGGTATCCAACATCAGCACTAAAAACTGGTCCTTCTGCACTATAGCCCCTGTACCAGTCCCTGGTGCTACAGTTAGCTAAGTAAATGTCTGATAGATGCTTTAAGATTAAGAGACAGTGAATTGGAAAGAAGCATTAAAATTTGTCACACTTCACAGCTTATGAAATGCATCTTAACTTGGGGATTTGTAAAATCCCACAAGATGACATAAAGAGAAAGAAGGATTTATGAATATATTTCATTTCAGGAGTCTTTATAAGTGAATAAATGAATCCATCCATTTGTTGTCAAACCTTGGAAACTTTTAAAATCATTGGTCCAAATTCCATCAAATGAAAGAGAATGAAATGCACAATCTCTTAAAATGCACAGACAGGGAATAGCCAGGAATGCTTTTAATGTTTCTTTTCTTGAATATATTCTTTCAAAAGGGCCAAAATTTACTCCTTTCCAAATAACTTTTTTACTGTTAGAAACTAGAGAAGGCATAAGTATTTTTATTTTTTTAATAATATGTTTCATCAGTAGTAGGTCTGGTTTTCCTTTTGACACTGAAATATGGGCTGAGAATAAAGAACATAATAATAAACTGAGTTACAATGACAATAGTTATTATTTTAGTGCTTTGTAGTTCACATCTGATTGCTAAAGAGATTTCTGGCTGATTATAAAAAGTAATATACAAAATAACCTTTGGAGCAATTGACAACCAACTTGTTTTTTAACATACAGTACCTATCAAGTATTATTACTGCACAAGAAGTTAATAAGAAAATGAAATTAAAAGCGAATAATGGCCCTTATCAGATTAAGCATAGTATAATCTGAGGGATGGACAGACTAATCTTGTTTCAGGCTGAAAAAAATACTGATTTTTCTGATTTTTATTTTTATTTTTACAGTGGAGCTTTGGCCATTGGTGACTCTTCTGCAAAAAATACGTTGTTAGAATGCATAAAACTAAAGAATCTATCTTAAGGAAAATAAAGGATGCTAATAAGTGAAATAAATAAAGAAGCACATTGAAGGTCATACAATTGAGTAAAAAAATGAGTGTGAAATGGGCCTTCTTTTCATTTTTCTCCCCTTCTGTTGCTTCTAGGATTCTACTTTAGCTGGATCCGCAACCATGGCTGGACCCAGAACCAGTGCAATTGTGGGAGATCAAGGAACACCATCAAAGGTCCAACTACCACTCAATATGTAAGCAGACATTTTGCTCTGAGGAGCAATGTATCATTTTGACTCTATTATTTGGCGTTTGAAAATGTCAGCAGAACCCCTCCTCATGGTTACAACTGGTTTGGGTGAACCAGCCTTTTGTCAAAATTGAAAAGTGATGAGTGAAAGGCCAGGTCACTTGTATCCACAGGTTCACACAAATTTTAATTTCCAAGTTACTTATTATAGTTCTGTGAATAACTTGGCAGTTATTGTTCCTATCAAATAGAAAAAATCATTACTATCATAAATAAGTGGTTCTCAACCTTTTCTTTACCACAGACCCCCTTTAAATATGTTTTGTGGCCACAGACCATCAAGACTTAACTCAAGATTTAAATCATTTCTTCAAGCCTTTGTGAACCCCCATGACAACAGTCCACAAGGGTCCATGCCACGGACCACAATTTGAGAACCACTAACATAAATTATATTAAACCTATACAATTTAGTACCTGAAATTATATTCCATTAGGAAGAGCAGTTCATAAAATAAAATTCTTCCAGGTATGTATTTAGTGCAGCAAATGATGTTACAACATTAGCATGGGACGTGTAAAAATTTTGGTTTCAGTGAAAGATACTAAAAATAGAATGATTAAATATTTATCGAAATTAAATACACAGTGAAGGGGAAAAAACACCAAGCACAAGCTCAGTTTTCTTTTCCTTGGATCTAGCACTTTTCCTATCAGATGGAATATTCTCTGAAAAAACATTCTGATTAGTTTGGGAGATTAGGAGATGGTGAGTGTCCTTCACCCATTTCTCCATTACCTTTCTTTGCTTCTTTGTTTATGTGCTGCCCATCTCGTCTAACTTTATTTAATCCATTATATAATTTCAGCATTTGAACTTCCATCCAAGACATCTAAGGTGGTGTCTTTGCTGCATTTAAAGAGAGAAAGAGGACACATAATTTCTTTCTGCCACAATGTCCAAAGTGACTGAAAATGAGGATAACTACACAAGGAGTGCAGGAAAACTAAAACTAATGTTAGAACAAATAGCTAGTATAAACTGCATTATAGGTAGTTCTCATTTAACAACATTAGGTTTATTTAATGTGGTTAATAACCAGCAACTAGGTTATTAAGCAAAGCAGTCACAAAATGATATTGTGACAGCTTGTGATCTTATTTCAGCTTTTCTTTTTCATCATTGTAAGCACAAATTCTCACTAAACAAGACAGTCACTAAACAAACACTATCTATATACATAACACCTACCATGAGTACTTAAATGTGTATGTTTAATTAACTCCCTCTATCTTTGGTTTTTCTGTAAATTGTCTACAATATTCCACTTGACAAATTGTGGAATTTTTTAATATGCTAAGGAAAAGGGAAATAAGCACTTTTGTGCTGTTAAGCGCTAGAAAACCAGACTTCACTTGAAAGGTGTACCACAAACTCATAACAGGCCTACAAAGATGACATCAATCATAGTACCGTGAATTTGACGTTTTAAAATCAGTCACAGTTGAGGCCCTCTAGCCTAAAATTAAAGCTGGAATACAATTCTACCTGGTAACTATTAGTGCTGAATAGTGTAGACTGAAACTTAACTCATAATATCCAAACATCCAGCATCACAAAAAGCCCCAAGTTCAATACCGTTTTCTAGTGCCACTGAGTAGTCAAAGATAGCTGAGGGTTTTACATTTTGTTCCAAGTGGCTAGTACTGATTGCACTAAAACCAGAGAACGCGCTCATGCTAATTAACATAGTTCACTGCACATACATTGCCAAAACATAATGTGACAATAATTCCTCAAGCCTCTTGTGAAAAATATACATTAATTATTTGATCAGGATGCTGCCTACTGGAAGCATTTGATAAATCAAGGCAAAGAGTGCCTCAAGGAATTGTTAAAAGATATGAGCAGTCTAATAATTATTGCTGTTTATTTTCTGCTTGCAGTGAGAATGCTTACTGCACACAGGGACAAAATAAAAAAAATCAAGCAACATTTATTTTTCAACTTATATTTTCTATAAAGCAGAAAAAATTAAGGCCTCATGTGTATTGGTTACAATCTGTATTCAAACTGAATAATGTGGTTTAGTATTTTTTTGAGCTGCTATTTGGAGGATATTCCAGTTTTACACCTTCCAGAAATTACACACACACACACACAAAATCACATGTAATTTAGCAAAGCCAGTATAGTTTTATATATAATATACTTTATTAGGGGTATGCGCACAATAGAATATGCAGTATATTTGTTTTGAACTTGAAGCAAACCTTCATGTCCCAGAGCTTCTGCCAAACCATTTTGAATTGGCAGAATTTTGGTTGTTCTGGGATTTTGCTGAAAGATTGGTTGTTCTGAGTTTTGGCTGAAATATAATCTGGAAGAATCCTGGCAAGTGATTTTATGGGACAAAGAAGGCAAATCTGTTACATGTCATCCTTGCTCTTGTCCATGGCCAGAGATATCCAAGCACAGTGTAACCCGTTATCAGCCTATCTGTACCCAGACTTTTAAGTCCCTTTCCTTCAGGGTTTTCCCTCAACTACAAGTCCCAATCTCCCAGAACAACATATCCCATCAAACCACTCACCCTGATTTTCAAGGACTATCCCTCTGATAAGTATAACAGTAGGGAAATCTAAAAACTATAGTTTTTTTTAAATGATTTCTGGTAATTTTAGAAATACTACTTTCATTTGTCCTTTAATTCAGCTGCCTATTTTTAAAGTGCAAAATAACTTAAAAATACATTACGTAGAATTACATGAATGTTGCGTCTTTTCTTCACCATGATTTGCTTTTCATTTTGATAATCAGTATCCAGCTAAATTTAGTTACGGGCATCCTATTTTTGAAATTTGTAGGCAAATTTCCAATTAATATTCTAGTGCCGTCAATATGTTAAGTATCTTATAGCTGTCTGGATGGAATTTTCCCTTCTATTTTCCCATATTCTTTTGCTGGTTAATAATTTCAGTTGCTCCCCGCTGAATAAATAAATGAAGCAATAACAGGTATTTTATTTTAAAACAAAATATGGTTTACTTGCTATGCGCGTCTTCAGCTTTACCCTCTCACTATTTATATATTTATCATTTTTGACAGTTATTTGGCATTATATGCCTACAAACCTCAGAAGACAGATGAACTAGAACTACGTAAGGGCGAAATGTATCGTGTTATCGAGAAGTGTCAGGATGGCTGGTTCAAAGGGACGTCCTTGAGAAATGGCATGTGTGGCGTCTTTCCAGGCAATTATGTCACTCCTGTTTCCAGGTGAGAAGCAGTATGGGAGATTTAGCAATCTGATGTCACCAGCTCCCAAAGAAAGGAAATAAATCCCAAAAAGTGTTTTCCCTGAGTTTGCACCTCAGATGTTTTTGTTTTTATTTTAATATATTATTTTCAATTCCATAATATTTTTATCATAATATCCTCACCAATGGGTTATAAGAACAGTTTGTGATGCTGAAGGATTGTGCCTGATGTCACACTTGTACCTCCACAGTGAAATACATGTTCATCCTGTCTGTGATCTCAGACTGTTGTCTAGATACAGAGGTTGCTCATAGCTAGGCAGGGAAAGGCTCAGTGGTGGGTTGCCTCCGGTTCGCACAGGTTCTATAGAACCGGTAGTAAAACCGGCGGGAGGCTCCACCCACTGACCCTGACGTCATCAAAATGCTTCTGCGCATGCACAGAAGAGTGCACGGCCCTGCTGCGAACCGGTAGTAAAAGTAAGTAGAACCCATCCCTGGAAAGGCTATATTTGTAAACTGCTGCATGTGGTAGAAATAACACAAAAATAAGTAGAAAATCTGAATGATTCAATGATCAGCTGAAATGCCCCTTTTTTTCTGCTTCCTACTTTTAGCATAATTCATGCTTTCTTTAAAAGAGATCAAATAAAAAATTGTTATGCAAGTACTAGCACAGCCTATATTTCTTCTCAACACCAGAAGTAAGGATTTCTGTTCAGCTTTTCTCTCTACAATAGAGCTAAGGTTGCGTATTTTGTATAATACATATTGCTTCTGTGGCTACTTTCTCATGAGACATACTGTACTGTTCCACAAGTAGTCCTCAACTTATAACTGGTTGTTGAACAACATTTATGACAGCTATGGGTGTTTTACAACCTGTAAACTATTCCCCAGCCATTGTAAATGGTCTCCCTGTTTCACTTAGCAACAAGTTTCGATGCTTCACAATGTTTTGGCCAGTTTCTGGCAAAAAAAATAATCTATTCAAATGAATGGATTCACACATACAACCACTACTTTTGCTTAATAACCGTTGAAAAAAAGGTCATAAAATCACATGAGCCTCTCAACTTATGACCATAATAGCTTAGGACTGGATTTCCAATTCTAATAGCAGTCATAAGTCGAGAGTCATCTGTATCTAGCAGCTACTAAAAAGTTTGTCCTTCATTTTATTTGATAAGCACATCAACAGAAATTTCAAGAGATGCTGTGCCAAATACAGGTAGTCCTCAACTTACTGTATGATCACAACTGAACCCAAAATTTATGCTGCTAAGTGAGACATTTGCTAAGTGAATTTTGCCCCATTTTACGACTTTTGTTGCCTCCTTTGTTAAGCGAATCCCTGCAGCTGTTAAATTAGTAGCATGGTTGTTAAGTGAATATGGCTTCCCCATTGACTTTGCTTTGTCAGAAGGTTGCAAAAGGGAATCCCATGACTTCGGGACAGTGCAACCGTCATAAATGCGAGTCAGCCGACAAGCATCCGAATGTAAATCACGTGACCATGAGGATGCTGCAATGGTTATGAGTGTGAAAAATGTCCTTAAGTCATTTTTTTCAGTGCCATTTTAACTTTGAATACTCATTAAGCAAACTGTTGTAAGTGGAGGACTACCTGTGATCGCATGATGAGGAAACATTGGTTAGTAATGGTTTCTTGCACAGAGCTCTTATCTTGGGCTTCTTTTTTCTCCAGGGTTCCTGCAGCAACTAACCAGCCCAGGAATTTAACAGGAGGCTCTCCAACAGCCAAAGGCTCCCCTCGAGATGCTGTCCCAGGAGCCCCAGTTCTTACCAGTTCTGCTCCTGTTACCAGACCGGCGGTTCCAATCACAACCCCTCCCTCTCAGACCCAGCTGCCAGCAGGCTCCCCACAGATGAATAACTGTTTGAGATACTCTTCTCAGCACCCCGTGATTCAGCCTCGCAGCACTGTGCAGATGGGTAGGTATAATCGGCAGGAATCCTGTCCTCTGAATCTTGCGTCAGAGAAAAGGAGTCTCCGGAACCTTCTGTCTATCTAGGGCTCCTCTGCAAATTCCTGGCTCTGTTCAAAACTGAATCAGTGGTAGGAATTAGAGTTTTTGATTGGCTTTTGGCCTGTTGTCAGGGTTCCAAGTAATACACCCATAGCAAGCAAAACTCCAAGGCAGGCAGATTCCTCAAAGAATAGTTTTATTGGGTATGTCATATTGGCACAATTCTGTAAAAAACTGACTAAAGGTTCCAGCGGTTTTCACCTAATAAAAAGTAAAGTTTTTCCCCTTCCCCAAACAATCAGTCACATGGTCCAATCACGGTGCCATCCGGTTGCCTGGTAACATCACTTTTCCTTTCTCTGACCAGGTGTGAGAATGTCCTTAGTTCCCAGGAGAAAGTATTTTGTTTTGGCAACAAAACCCCAGCTATCTCTATTCCTTCCTCCCTATCCTTCATCTCCAGTGTGGCAACACTGAAGCCTCAAAATGGCTTCAGTCAGGTCAGCTTCAGGGTTGACACCTGCATTGTTTAAGGTGGTATTTATTGCTTGCAAGAACCACCTTTTGGTTTTCTGGCTATCCTGTACAGGTAGTCCTTGACTTACAACAGTTCACTTAGTGACCGTTTGACGTTATAACAGCACCGAAAAAAGTGATTTATGACTGCTTTTCATACTTATGACCGTTACAGCATCCCCATGGTCATGTGATCAAAATTCAGGTGCTTGGCAACTGACTAATATTTATGGCCGTCGCAGTGTCCCTGGGGTCATGTGATCCCCTTTTGCGACCTTCTGAGAAGCAAAGTCAATGGGGGCGCCAGATTCACTTAACAACCCTGTTACTAATTTAACTACTGCAGTGATTCACTTAAGAACTGTGGCAAGAAAGTTCGTTAAATGGGGCAGAATTCACTTAACAAATGTCTCGCTTAGCAACAGACAACTTGGGCTCAATTGTGGTTGTAAGTCGAGGACAACCTGTACTCACAGCGGAACTCCCGCTACGGTATTTACAGATGTTACACTAATTCATTTGGGAAGCATGAAGCATCCTGTATGTTAAGGAGTAAACTTGATAAGTCTACTTAACAAGTTATGTATTGCTTTAATGTTTTAAAACAGTTTATTAGGTTTAAAATATGAAAGATGTTTATTGTGCAATGCAAAAACAAGGGATACATCCAGGCCAGGCTTGAAATACAATTTCCTTTTTAAAAAATAGAGTCTATATATTATGTAATGGGCTTTTTTCCCACATGGCATTCTTTGTTCAAAGAATTTTCTCCATGCATATATAATCAGTTTTTACACTGCTGTTCTTTTGAGCTTTTTTATTATAATTATATATTCCAGCAGCTTTTCAGAATCATTTCAGAAATACTTTCTGATGATCACCAGATTGCTTTCCTAACATACAATACTGATTTTTCCTAAACACATTAAGAAAAAGCAGCCTCTGATCAGAAGTGAAGTAGAATGGACTTGGGTTTTTAGGTGACTGTTTCAAATCACAGAATAAGTGGCTCGTTATCCCACATTTTCAAAAAGATTAACTCATTACAAAGGTCTTATTTTTAAATGGCTATATATTGCATGTAGGTTCTGCTAGACATTAAAGAAAGAGAAAAACAGCTATTTATTGTATTATGTTTATTGTATTGTACATCTAGTGTAAATGTTACAGCAACATCTTATGATTCCAATTAGCATTTAGCTTGCTATCTTTTTCTCAAACTGCAACTTCCAGACACTTACTAAGAGGAACCCCATGTAGAGCATATTGCAGTACTCAAGATATCCAAGGTAATAATCCCTGCCAAGGGATTATTACTCAAGGATAGACTTGTGCATTCCTCATCAAAGATATTATTAATGGTAGCTAACATTCATGGAATGTTCTCAGGCTGCAAATCTGTTCTTTCAAGGACAATGCAACTCTTTCTGAGACAGTCTGATACTTAAGACCTGAGATCAGTTTCCTGTTTCCCCATAGCACCTTGTCTTGTTTGTATCCATCTTTCATTATCAAATTTATATAATATATATTGACTGCTACCTAGGAATTGAATGCATATTAATGACAATCCATTCCAAAGTTCCAGATAACCTCTCCCACTATCTTGGTGTAGATATTGAACTGTTAGTTCTACCGGGTAAATTGGACCAAAAATCAACTTCATGAGAAGGTTCAGTTTACTTTTATTGAGAGAGGCTATAATAACAGAATCCTCCAAATCTGATTATGCTGAACCTCCTCCCCTTCTTATACCCATGTGGATTAAGATGTTTGAACCTTTGCCACATACCTTGTGGTTGTTTTGAACTCAAGATATATTTTTTCCTCATTCCTGGAGATGGATCTTACCTGTCTCCATCAAGACAGTTATTCTGTACATGAATAGCATGGGAGGTAAAGTGAAATGGCCCTGTGGAATAGGGTAAGTCTACAATCTAGGTGTCAAATCGTTTTTCAGTATCACCTTCTGGACTCAGCCTGACAGGAAGATTCAGAACCACTATAAAATGATACCCAACGATTCAGCTTCCCCAGGGAGTCCAGAAGAACTCGTCCCTCCATATATCTTGTCGACATCCTTAAAACCTAGACAGCTAAAAACAATTCAAAATAGTAGAACAAATCATTGCTGATGTAACACCTGTATAAATAATCTTCTCCAACTCAGAATTCCAACTCAAAATTAATCTGATTGACTTTCCCCACAAGTTGCTCAAGTGTTCTGGGTTCCTTCATCTGTCAGAATAGATAGTTACAGTAGGGGAGTAAATAAGGCAGCTTCCTGAATTCATATGTAAGTAAGAAATGGTGTCATTTTCAGTTAAAATATCCCATATTGCTTTTATTTTAAAAGTATTATATGAAAATCTAGTTCAATCTGATCCTGAGTATATTTGCTTGGACTACATTTATTTCTGAATTGCATGCAGTTTTGCATATGGTTAATCAAGATGGAAGATGACAATTGTAAGCTTTTGCACAGCTTCTACTGAGATGTTACTGTTTCTGTATTGTAGATTTAATTTAATTTAAATTTAATTTTTTTTATTTATTTATATGCCGCCCTTCTCCGGAGACTCAGGGCGGCTTACAATGTGCTAAGCAATAGCCTTCATACTTTTGTATATTTTATACAAAGTTAGCTTATTGCCGCTACAAACTGGGTCCTCAATTTACCTACCTTAGAAAGGATGGAAGGCTGAATCAACCTTGCGCCTGGTGAGATTCGAACTTGCAGTAATTGCAGGCAGCTGGTGTTAATAACAGTGTGCTTTAGTCCACTGTACTACCAAGGCTCTTCCTTAAAGTGATCAGACGTCCTGCTTTTGGCGGGACAGTCCCGATTTTCAACAATTTGTCCCACGTCCCGCAACATTTTAAAAAAGTCCCGCTTTACCAATGTTAAAATCTGGTCACCTTACCAAGAGCCCCCGCCGGGCGATCGCCAGTGCAGCCAGCATGGGTTTTTTTTTCCCCCGCTCTGCTGTCTGGGACTCCAAGGGTTCCAATGGGGAAAGGGGCAGAGTCTCCTCCACCGGTCAAATCTCGCGATGCGTGGCTGGGGGGGAAAAAAAACCATGGCGGTGCCCAGCCGAAGAACTATGTGAGCCTTCAATGGCCACGCCCTTCGCATGGTAAGCATCCGTATGGGCGCTTGGGGCCTGGTTCCCCTTCGCTTCTCTTGACAGTTGAAGCAGGACGGAGGGGAAAGATTAACCAGATTTAGGGCGGCCGAGAAGCGTTGTACAGTCTGGGGAGGGTTTTGTTGTTTTTTTTTAGAGTTGTATTTCCGTTATTCATCGCCTGTGGAGATTCTCAAGTCCTCCAGGTCAGGGGTCTCAAATCTTGGCCACTTTTTAAGACTCGTGGACTTCAACTCCCAGAATTCCTCAGCCAGCAAAGCTTTTGAGCAAAGCTGGCTGAGGAATTCTGGGAGTTGAAGTCCACAAGTCTTAAAAAGTGGCCAAGGTTGTGGAGACTCCTGCCTTAAAGAGAAACGACAGCCTAGTCGGAAGCCCCGCCTTTTAGAAGTTTACCAGAAACAGAAGTCGTGTCCCGCGGTTTTGTTATTTTTTAAAGTTTTTTAAAAGTCCCGCTTTACCAATGTTAAAATCTGGTCACTTTACTCTTCCTCAAAGTTTCTTACTGAATTTAGTAGTTTGAACTGTTCAAAATCTCCTATTATATCCCCATTTCTATTTTGACAGTGTTTCTGAAATTACTTTCCCCCTCCCTTCCTGTTTCCTTACACCCTTTTTCTTTTTAGTTGTTCACAATTCTGTGCAGGCCCAGGATCGGCCCACAGCCACAGTCTCACCACTGAGAAGCCAGAATTCTCCATCTCGCCTCCCAGCAACTGTGATCAGATCACACTCGGTGGTTTCTCCACAACATATCCACCACTCTCCCGTGCATGTCATCCCTGGAGCACAGTGTGCCAGACCTATTATTCCTCTCACTTCAGCAGCTGCAGCAATTACTCCTCCCAATGTCACTGCAGTCAATCTGAATGGAGAAGCTGGAAATGGGCCCATCAGTAGCTTGGTGACTTGTAGCCCAACCAACACAGCTTGCAAAACAGAAGAAAGGAAAAATGAAAAGGTAAATGATAATTTTGCAACATGGAAGAGTAGATACATTATGCTGTGCCTTAAAAGAATTAATTGAATTAATTTGCTGACTAGATATGTAATAAATGTTCTGTTTCTGTCACAATCATCATTGCATTTTGATGTCAGTTTTTTAAGGAACTCTGGAGACGGCATCAAAGGTTTTCAAAGGATATATATATCCTTGGGGTATTCGCTCCTGATTAATTTACTGTTTATACATTTTTTTAAAATTTAGCTTTGGAGCTGCTGACTGGTTGAGTGAGTACCTACATATTAAGAAATTCACTATCTTCTCCATCTGTTGTACCTCTTTGATTGTTATGCTTCGTTTAAATGCTACAAATTTGATAGCACTGGTATACAAAATAAGTATCAAATAGTCTTTTGCCGTATATCCAAGTTCAGCCAAAAAGGATTAATTAGACTGAAAATGTTAAATGACAGGTAGCCTTGAGGGCTTAGAGTCAATTAAAACATAGACACATATATGTTTGAGGCTGTTTTAATAGTACTGTAAACATTTCTGGTTCTTTCAGAAAATTGCACTTGCAGACTTTGGTAAAACAGGACAGGACAGAGTTAAATATAATGATGAATATGTGATTGATTCTCTAGAGATGCAGGCATATGGAGTTCACTTTCAGAACAGTCTTTCAGTGTCAGTGCAGTAACATGTTAATGAAGGTTAATACCAAGCTGATCTAAACATGCTAAGCTCAGTAGATCCTTAACAAATACAGTACTGTATTTTGTTTCCATATAGAGTTTACACATGTTGTAACTAATCACTCTCCTGCATAGGTGATGATGAATGCTGTCTATTAAAAGCTACTTGCAGAACTTCATGATTAATCACTGTTTAGAAGTATTGGAGCGAAAATCTGAGTGTGTAAAAGCATTCCTCCTTATTAGTCATGAGTTTTGTTACTAAAGGTAAAGGTTTCCCTGTCCAGTTGTGTCCGACTCCAGGATGCGGTGCTCACCTCTGTTTCTTGGCTGAGAGAGCCAGCATTGTCCAAAGACATTTCCAAGGTCATGTGGCCAGCATAGCTATATGCAGAAGGCATACAGAACGCTGTTACTTTCCCACCAAAGCGGTAGCTATTAATCTACTCGCATTTGCATGCTTTCGAACTGCTAGGTGGACTGGAGCATTTTTGTTTAGTTTAGTTTTGGATGGATCTTTTGTTCCCTCTTCTTCTATTTTTGGGACCATTTAAAAAAATACAAATTACCAGTTTAAAGCATAGGAGTCTTTTTTTTTTCCCCCAAGAGTAAGTTCTGGATAAGTAAAGAGCCATATATTTTATTATATCACTTATTTTTTAATAATCAATTTAAAGGATGGATTTTTTTGTCCTTATTCAGTAAAAAATGCTAAACAACAAATGAGACCAATTAAGTTAATGGGTCGACTTTCTTCTTTAGCTACATTGCACAGTTTTTAGTCCAGCATGGTTATACATTTTCATTTATAATGATTAAACTAATACAGATTTTTATTTTCCCTGTACTGTTTCAGAACTTATTCCAAAATTCAGATTGCCCTAAATGATATAACTCAGGGGTTTGCAACCTTAAACACTCAAGGAGCCATTTGAACCTGTTTCCCACAAAAAAAAAACACCGGGAGCCACAAAACCTGGGTGGGCATGCCAACTCGATGTCACTCACTTCCAGCAGTCACATGACACCCCCCCCAGCCACGCCTACCCAGCCGGTCATTAGGGCAGAGAACTGGTTGTTAAAAAATACCGGGAACCACAAAACCCTTTTGACATCTGTCTCTCCCTCCCTCCCCCCTCCCTCTGTGTCTATCCCCCTCTCTGTATTTCTCTGTGTGTGTCTCTCTCCCCCCCTCTCTCTGTATCTCTCTGTCTCTGCCCTGGCCGCTTCTCCATCCCCATCTGCCTTACCTTCTCAGGCTAGGCAAGGAGTGACTGGGAGGGGAGGGAGAAGGGCCAGTGGTGGGCACCTTATAGGGAGCCACAGCAGAGGGCCCAAAGAGCCATATGTGGCTCCGGAACTGCAGGTTGCTGACACCCGGTATAACTGGACTACAGATAGTCCTTGACATAGGACCACAATTCAGTTTTGCCCTATTATATGATCTTTTTTGCTACATTGGTTAAGTGAATCGCTATTAACTTAATACCACAGCTGTATGTGAATCTGGCTTCCCTATTGATTTTGCTTGTTAGAAGGTCACAAAAGGTGATCGCATGACCCTGGGACACTGCAACCATCATAACCACGTGCCAGTTGCCAAGCATCTGATCACGTGACCACAGGGATGCTGCAATGGTTGTAAGTGTGAAAATTATGTCACTTTTTTCAGTGCTGTTGTAAATTTGAACGGTCACTAAATGAATGGTTGTAAGTCAAGGACCACCTCTACATGCCATCTTTTTCAAATGTCTGCAGAGCCTGAGCCCTGCCTTGTTGTTCCATTCTCCATTAACTGATCAAGCAATAGTGTGACTTCTTCTCTTTTTGGGGGGGGATGCTTTGAATTCAGGCTTAAAGGTGCCAAAAAAACCCTCTGTGTCTGCACATAATGGTTAGTGTGACTTAAGACTGCATTGGGGCTAACTCCTTTAGTAATTCCTGCTGTCTTATGATCTGTAGTCAATCCACCAAATACCTAGATCTTTATTATACACTAAACACCTTTTTCTGTATTTTCTAAATGCAGTATATATTTAGGTTGAAGTTCATATTGGAGATCTTGGCTTTGTGTTCTAATCTATGAAAACAATGTTGAAACTTCTGGTTTGCTTGTTTGTTTTTTAATCCTGTTTTAGTATACATTTTCACATAGTTTATTAGTGACTGATTGGAAAGTTGCTGGCAACATGTGAGCAAGTCAAATCACTGTAGTAAATTTGCTTCAGTCCATTGTCAGCTTCAGATTTTTGGAATAAAAAATATTTGTTTCTGAAGCCTTCAAGTTCCAACCCCCCTCTTTAGAAGTTAAAACAATTTCAAGCTGAAGCAATAGGATAACTGTGGATGTGGATAATTTTGTATTACAATGTGAAACACAGAGGGCAAAACACTGTGTTGTTTTTATCAATCTTTTTTATAAAAAGGATTTTATAATATATACATTTCTTTCAGGGGTGAAATCCAACAGGTTCTAACAGGTTCTGTAGAACCGGTAGCGGAAATTTTGAGTAGTTCGGAGAACCGGCAAATACCACCTCTGGCTGGCTCCAGAGTGGGATGGGAATGA
Source organism: Ptyas mucosa (assembly GCA_012654045.1). Taxonomy (NCBI): domain Eukaryota; kingdom Metazoa; phylum Chordata; class Lepidosauria; order Squamata; family Colubridae; genus Ptyas; species Ptyas mucosa. The sequence continues at coordinate 8,929,932 of WNWU01013815.1, read as the reverse complement.
TGATTTTGCAATATCCTTCCCCCAGGAGGGGAGGGAATGGAGATTTTGCAGTATCCTTCCCCTGGAGTGGGGTGGGAATAGAGAGTTTGCAATATCCTTCCCCTGCCACGCCTACCAAGTCACGCCCACAGAACCAGTAGGGAAAAATTTTGGATTTCACCCCTGATTTCTTTGGTTTATTACCATAAACCAATCTGCAGCAGTTTATTATGTGTTAAAATCACAGAATATAATTTCCTCTTTAACAGTAGTATTCCCGTTAATTACTAATATGTTATGATTTGATATCAATCTATTTTTCCTCTGACAGTTTCTTTGATAAATAATTTAGCTATTGTTTTCATGTCAGGTGTAACTACTGACTTGAACAAAATGATACTGTTCCAAGAGCTTAATTTGATGAAGCAAATCACACTGGAAATGTTTAAACATCTAATTATTCTTTCTGGGAGAAAAAAAAAACCCTGACTTCTGATAAGAATTCTGATTAAACTTTCCCAAAGCATATGGCACTGTGGCTGCTAAAGAGATTAATACGTTGTTGGTTCTTGGAACAGTTTATGAATCCATCATCAGCGACAGAGCATCTTTATAATTTTCTGATGCCTAAAATATACCCAAATTAGTTGAAAGCCAGCTATTTGAAAATGCCATTTGTTCCTCTAAGCCAGTAGTAAAATCTGTTCAAAATGTTTAATGTAGGGTAGAATTACCATATGGACTTAAGGAATTATTGATTAGTGCATAATTTCATTCCTGTACACTATGCTTAAAATAGTGTAGTGATTCTTCTTTTTTACCAGTTAGTAAATACCGTCAGTTCTTCTCTGGTGTGACCTACAAATTTACTTACGTATTTATCTTGCAAATTTATATCTTAACGCTGGGCAGCTAACTAAACATAAAAGCAAAAATCTCAGTTAAAAAAAAACAATAAAAGATGTCAAGTAAAAATAATCAACTCTTCACTAAAATTGTCAAGGAAGGCAAACAGAAACACCCATCGTCCTGGCCATAAAGCCTGAGACAGGAGCTGGACCTTCTGGAATCGTGGTGTGAGGGGAGTCTTCCCACAGGCCAGGCACCACCACAGAGGAGCCCCATATATAGCCACAGAGGTGTTCAGCAGCTACAATTTAATCCAGCCTTGCCTTAGAAATTATTCAGAGACACAGATATCTACCGGGTGCTCAGATCTACTAAAGGAAAAATAGGCTAGAAGTTTAATAAAATAATAATTAAATTAGCCATTAGCTATTGAGCAGTTGCTACCCATCAGATGAAAGCATGCCGATTTCACACAATAGTATATTTATTTATTTATTTTACCCTTTTATTTATAGTAACACTCCCATCAAGTTGGATCACAGCGGGTAATGTCACCTCAACGATGACATAGCAAATGTTGTGGAAACAATTTTATTAAAATAGTAAGTAGTGCAGTAATAAAAATACAGAAGAGACATAAAGGCAAAAAAGTATAACACTACCACAAAAAGACAAATAGCAGAATAAAAATAAGAGAACTATATGGGGAAAGCTAAAGTTTTTGTTTATTATTATCCATTTAAATAGGATATAGAAGCAGGAGTGAAATCCAGCAGGTTCCGACAGGTTCTAGAGAACCGGTAGTGGAAATTTTGAGCAGTTCGGAGAACCGGCAAATAACATCTGGACTGGCCCCAGAGTGGGATGGGAATGGAGATTTTGCAATATCCTTTCCCAGGAGTGGGGAGAGAATAGGGATTTTGCAGTATCCTTTCCCCTCCCATGCCCACCAAGCCATGCCCACCAAGCCACACCATGCCCACCAAACAATGCCCACAGAACCGGTAGTAAAAAAATTTGGATTTCACCACTGTATAGAAGGGACAATCTAAATAGACTGGGTGAGACAATTTCATAATAGTGGGCTGCCACTGACCAGGTCCTAGTAGTTTCAAGGCAAGCTTCTTTTTTGGAATGATACACATAGTAGGATTTTATCCAATGAACACAACTCTATAGTTTCCCAAAATAGCGTGGATTGAGCCTTCCAGCTGAATGAAATCCCCCCTCCCAACTCTAGTTCCTCCAGCTTGACTGGATTCACTTTCACTTTACTTGATCTAAGTAGCCAATGACAGAGTCCTGCACAACTCCTGAGGACAGAAAGGAAAAACAGATCTGAATGCCATCTATGAAGAAATGTCACCCATCCCAGAAATTGGCACTGTTCCTTATTAGAATCTATCCTTGAAGTAGGAGTGGAACTGTAACAAAGCCATGTGTCAAACAACTACCTATATACTCGCGTATAAGCCGAGTTTTTCAGCCCATTTTTCAGGCTGAAAAACGCCCCCTAGGCTTATACGCGGGTCACGAAAAAAATGACTTTTTTCCTGCAAGCTAGGAAACAGCGGGAGAACAGGGTTTGCTTATCCCGCCCACTCCCAATCTATTGGGACTGCCTCCTGAGTTCCAGCTGATGGCTAGAGGGAAAAAAAAACTTTAAATTCTTGCCACGGGGCTTCAAAGGCTCCCCCTACAGCTGATCAGGGTTAAAAGAAAACAAATGAGAAGATCGGTGCCAGCTGCAAAAAGGTGCCTGCTGCAAAGAGCACATTTTTTTTCTCCTTGTGCTGAAACCAAAAGCGAAACTAAAACAGCTTGTTGGCTTTGCTGTTTGCTAAGGCAGATTTCTTTTCTTTTTCCTCATCAAAAAAGGTTGGTGCAAACAATGGGAAATTTATGGCAAATGGCAAAAGAGGGGAGTTCAAGATTTTAAAACACAAAAGAAAAAAAAGCTGTATTTAAATAGGGAATTGTAATAATTGAGATATTATTAATTGTATATTGTGTTGAAAGCAGAAATGGTTAAGTTGTGGTTTGGAAGAATATTGGGGGAAATTATTTGGTTTATTATTATTGGTAAATATAATTAATTGATTTTTAAGAAATTGGATTGCATGGAAATAATTGGAATATTCATGTTCATATTGATTAATATACAAAAAAGATAGTTATATAACTAATTGATTTATATTAAAATGTTGAATTTGTATTAAACAACTGTAATATTACATAATTAAGCAATGTGAGGATTGATATAAAAATAGATGACAATGGGAAGGGGTATAATATAGAATAGAAGTGAAAAATTGAATTTGATTAAGATTAGAGATGAGGATGAAGGGTAATATTGGTTTTTTAAAAAATAGATGAGGAATAAATATGGCAAAAAGGAAATATAGAAATTGTAAATTTAAGTGAAAAGACTAAACACTGTTTAAATTTGTGAACCGGCCAAATATTCTGTTCAAAGAAAATACATTGTATGTTTGTATGTGTGTTTCTAATTATTGCTATTTATTCATATTTGTTCTCTTTTATTCTTTAAAGTTTAACAATTCATTCTTTATCTTAATATCTTTATATGTGTTTGGGGTTGGTTTTCTTCCCTTTCATCTTTTTTATTGTACAGCAATCTTTCTCCTCAAACCTACCACCTCTTTTCTTTCCTTCTTACTTTCTCTTCCCCCCCTTCTTCTCCTCCCTACTTCCTCTTCCTTTCTTCTTCTCCTCTCTTCCTCCCTCTCCTTTTATGCACATGGACTCCTTTTATGCACATGGACTACTCAGAGGGCTGAAAAAGTTATTTTTGACTGATCCTCGCACTTGTGACCAGTCCTTGAACTTACGACTGTCCTCACATTTTACGTTTTGGCCCTATCTTGTCACCATGGTGAAGAGAAGCAGTTGTGAAATGAGTGACACCATTTTTAAGAATGCTACAATGGGCATAAATGATGACCAGTCATAAGTGCGAAGACCGGTCAAAAGTGCGAGGACCTGTCAGAAATCACTTTTTTCAGCCCTTTGAGTAGTCCTTTTGTGCACATGGACTACTCAGAGGGCTGAAAAAGTTATTTTTGACTGGTCCTCACACTTGTGACCAGTCCTCGTACTTCTGACTGATCCTCACAATTATGACCATCCTCACATTTATGCCCGTGCAGCATTCTTAAAACCATGCCACTCATTTCACAACTGCTTCTCTTCACCATGGTGACAAGATAGGGCAAAAATGTAAAATGTGAGGACAGTCGTAAGTTTGAGGACTGGTCACAAGTGCGAGGACCAGTCAAAAATTACTTTTTCAGCCCTCTGAGTAGTCCATGTGCACAAAAGAACTACCCAGAGGGCTGAAAAAGGTGATTTCTGACAGGTCCTCGCACTTTTGACCAGTCTTTTTTTATTTTGAAATTTACCAGTAGCCGCTGCATTTTCCACCCCCGGCTTATACGCGAGTCAACAAGTTTTCCCAGTTTTGGGGGGTAAAATTGGAGGGGTCGGCTTATATGCGGGTCGGCTTATACACAAGTATATACGGTAATTGATCAGTAAGTTCAGACCTTCTGAATATTTCTATAGACATGTATATGAACAAAGGAATCGTGTAGTGCTCATCTAGCCCAAGTGAAAGGTTAGTCAGGGACTCATAATTCAGATAGAAAGAACAGAACAGAAATTTGTGCAAAATTTGTTTTGATGCCCAAAGGCACAGACCATCTTGTGTTAGTGCATTATTAAGTCTTCCCTTCCAAACCATTAGTGGCAAGAAATTGAGTTTGTCTAATGCTCTTCTGCATAGTTCAGAAAGAATATTATAAAAATAATTAGATGAAGAAAAAAATCTGCCAGAGAGGCTTTTGTGGTAGTAATGTGGGACTTTGGTCTTATCTCCTTGCAAGCCCAGGGCTCTCTGTTTAAGCTCTAGTATGATCCTCTTACACTTAGTAGTCTTCAATGGAACTACACCTACATGGAGTGGAAAATGCAGTGAGGTACCCCAAGGTTCTGTCTTAGGCCCAGTACTCTTCAACACCTTCATAAATGATTTAGATGAGGAGATAGAAGGGGAACTCATCAAATCTGCAGATGAAACCAAGCTGGGAGGAATAGCCAACAGTTTAGAACAGGCGTATCAAACTTGCATTATCATGGTGTTGCCACGTGACGTATCGCAACTTTTTCCCCCTTCGCTAAAGCAGGCATGGGTGTGGACATGGCCAACATGTGATGGATCTGGCCCGCAGCCCGACACCCTGCTTTAGAACATAGACTTAAGACCAGAAGGACCTTTGTAGCCTGAAACACTGGGCTCTATCCAACAAAATGCAATTCGGTGGTGAGAAAGGTAAGGTTTAAACTTAGGCAACAAAACCCAAATGCACAGGTATAGAATAGGTAGTACCTGGCTCAAAAACAATAACTGTGAGTGGAGTTTCTCTATATCCTAGTGGACAACCACTTAAGTATGAGTAGTGAGTTGCAGCTGCTACAAAAGTCAATGCAGTCCTAGTCTGCATCAACAGAGGGATAGTATCAAGAGTGTATGAACGGTTAGTACCTCTTTATACACACTGGTAAGACTGCACTTGGAATACTGCATCTAGTTTTGGTCACCATGACCACAAAAGATGTTGAGACTCTAGAAGGCATACAAAGAAAAGAAAAAGAGATGATTAGGGGACAGGAGGCTAAAACATACAATTAATGGTTGCAGGACCTGGGTATGTCTACTCTAATGAAGAGAATGATTGGGGATGTTTTGATAGCTGTCTTCCAATATTTGAGGGCTGTCACTGAGAAGAGGGGGGTTGACCTATTCTCCAAAGGGGTCTATGATAGCTCACCATGGCCAATTCAGCATGGCCAACTTGCCACAAGACTATTCACATGGGGTAAGAGTTACAGTAATATCAAAGAAATAGTAGAATAGAATCATTGAAGAAAGAATGCCAAAGGAGGGGCAAAATGATATGTCAATGATAAAAAATATTTTTTAACTATTTTAAATAATTAAATTGAATTGTTGAATTTTCGCGCAGTGAGTTGTCCTGTGGCACGTTGGTGGTGGTGAGTTGGTTGTGGTAAATTGGTCATGGCAACTTGATCATGGTGAGTTGGCCATGGCGATTGTCCCATTCTGTCTCCAAAGCACCTGAGGGCAGGACAAGAAGTAATGGGTGGAAGTGTATCAAAAAGATCCAACCTAGAACTAAGGAGAAATTTCCTGACAGTAAGAATAATTAATCCGTTGTGGGTGCTCCATCACTGGAGGTTTTTAAGAAGACAGCCATTTGTCCAGAATGGTAGACGGTCTCCTACTTGAGCAGGAAGTTGGACTAGAAGACCTCCAAGATCCCTTCCAACTCTGTTAATGTCTTGGACCTAACATCATAAAAAAATAAATTCCTTTTGTTCACCAATTACATCTTGGACTATCATTCAGAAAGAAGTGTTGGTGTTTAAAGCAAATTTGAGTATTTTGAATGTTTAACATTAAATTAGTTCAAGATGGAATTTCATTTCAGTTTAGTATATTGATTATAGTTCCTGTATTTTTTTGGTCGTAGTACATTTAAGAATATGCATTTTAGATCCAGAAAATAGTAAAATAAGAAAAGCAAAATAGTATGCAGCTGCAGACATAGATTCCCCTCATTTCTAATTTATTCTTAACTATAGAAATGTAGCACTGCCAAATTTTGCTCTGCAATGATAAAAGCTTGATTTAACTGCTAAAGTTCAATTTCCTTTTAATATACAGATGGGATTCTGTTCAGTGCATGTGGCCCACAGCTTTCCCTGTGCCAAAAGGCGGATCTGGCTGGTTCAGTAATAGTCACATGATTCATTAGAAATTTGACATATCTGGAAAATTCTCATTTTTATTGTTTAAGTAGTTGCTGTTTAGTCCCCATGGAACAGGTAAAGAACATTCGTAGGATTTTTCATTTGCTAAGCAGAGCCTGTTGATAATTTGCTAAGATTCCTGAAAGGTTGTGTTTAAACAAAAATGAAGAATTGGATATTATATAAAGCCAAACTATTTTAATCCTATAATGTAAATTGTGCAGTGTATCATTCTCTAGCTCTTTTCCACACCCATCTTTTTCTCAGAAATAGGTTACAGAATCAAAGTTCAGCACAGAACCAGGCATACTTTACTCTGGGAACACCCATGGTGAGAACTCCCAGTGTGGTCTGTTTGTCTTCTTCTCTTGAAGAATATGCTTGTCTTCGATTCACATTTTGCATACTGATTTGGCAGCAAAACAATATTTGCAAGGAGCATAATATTGGTGGGTTTTTTAAACATAAGTTTTAATATGTTTCATGTGGTGCATCAGACAGTACAAACTAAGACTATTATTCTACAGTAAATAAGTAAACAGTATCATGGATGCCTTCAAAATCCAAGAATCTTGAGAAATTATACTGGGTCTAGGACAGAGGTCTTCAAACTTGGCAGCTTTAAGACTTGT